>CP141526.1:412500-1612500 GCA_035575875.1 Babesia gibsoni
ACGGCATGTATCCCACTGGATTGTAGATGAAAACCTGAATTTTATAAATCATATTCGTTATACCTACATTCTTTAAAATGAAAGTGCAGCCAGGAACAACATGCTTAAGCTTGGTATGGAGTTCCTCACTCATGCAACCCAGCATCTGTCCCGACTTGTCCATAAGCACGCACATAACGTGCATTCCCATTGTTTTCTGAGAAACTATATACACTACGAGCCAATCCATTCTGAAGCCGAAACGGTAAACGTGCGATTCACTGATGATCCACTTTATGTTAAATTTTTGGGTTATATATTCGCTTATCGAGAAATCTTGCGGGAAATCTTTCTGCTTTCGAATCTCGCAACAAATGTCTGCAATTGTTCCATTTAATATGCAAAAATCGAAAGGACATACCGCTTGTGTCGAGAATACTCATTGCCCTCATCCAAGAGTTGCCCTCCCTGTTGATATTATTAGGGGCATCTGAAACTCCACTGATCCTGGAACATTTTAACATAATTAGTGAGTGACACTTACATCACGTTACCGAGAATGCTGAGAACATTAACACCAGCTGGCCCTTTCAATGGATAACGCTCTGCAATGGTTTTCTTGTCATCTTCCACTTTTATTGGGGTATTGTGAATGTATCCTGAGCTTATTGGTGGGTGCTCTGGATATGTTATCCTTTTCTTATGCGATTTTGGTGAGTCCTGGGAAGCGGGTTGACATATTGCTGGCGACACAAAAGGAGATGTAATATCACCACCGTATCTATCATGGTAGAGGCGCTTGTTTAGCCCCAAGTGTGAAAGTCCAGCACTTATCACCAGCTTCTTTACTGTGGAAGATGACTGTAATCGCGATTCAGTATTCTTAGCAGTTATGCATTGCGTATTAGAGTCACTATGCTGGTTCAAAGAAAAATCTGTATTCCGCTTCGCCTGTAGATGGTCACTGGAAGGACATGTTACGGGCGTTCCAGCTACATTTTCCAAATCATTCAAGTCTTCAGGGATGTCTATGCCCTGAAAGAGGCTATTTACGAACGCATCCATCTTTCATTTGAAGATATCCCCGAGATAGGTAATAAACCAATAATCCTTCATAAGCTCCCTCCTCCTCCACCTCGCTGTTTCTTGCTGTACACATCACTTTTTCGATAATGTGGCTGTGAGACCGTCATGGTACTTGCCATGGTGTACACATTGTACATGTTCGTTGTATACCTTACCGAAGCGCATGTGTTATCAAGGAGTTAGAGGTCAATAGAGATGGAAGATTTTCCTGTAAATATACTAAAATATAAATTATAGACATGTGCAACATAATTACTCGCCATTTTGAAGTAAATGTGAATGGTTGATCACGGGCGTGTCTAATTTCAGACACGCCGGACTCTTGGCGCACATCACGAGGATTCCGCAACCATTCTGTACAAAATGGCATTAAATAATTAAATGAGCAAATAGGTGCCGTTTATATAAGTGCCTGTATCATTTCCATCTCCCTGAGAGATTGTTCATGCATGAGATCACTGAGGCTGCCTGCAGCTTCCGGCAAATTTTTCTCATGCCGGCATAACCTCACACTTTATGTGATCTTTAGTTCCACAAATCCATTTTTTTACCATTAAATGTAGTGTATGTCATGGAATTTGCGTAATATATCAGTAAACATGAATATCGTAATTTCCAAAATATTATCAGCCTTGTTAATAGGCCTTTCCGGCTTATTAGGATGTTTGATACCTTACCTGGTACGCCGTTTCTCTCGTAATCGCAATGATGCTGGGAAAAGGCAAGGCGAGATAGATTCTCGCCTTTGTCTGTGCAACTGCTTCGGGGCAGGTTGGTTCTCGGTATACTCAAAATTATCACTGCACAGGAATCGTAATGGCTATGGCATTTTACCATATCCTACCAGAAGCAGTGGAACAGTGCGAACATAGCGGCCTTTCGTGGAAAATAAACGAAGGAAGCTTCAACCCAGCGCACTTTATGGTACTCATGTCTTTTATGATTATGCTTTTCCTGGAGCGCGTCCTTTCTGCTGGGCGTACTCCTTGCACTGCCGCCTTCAATGACTGTCAAGAAGATAATCAATGCTGCGGTGTTGAAAAGGAAGACAGGCACTGCTGTGAAGATGGAAAGCGCCGCTCTAGTTGTGAAGAACTGCAAAGGCAAGAGATCGACACAGAGATGGCTCCAGACGATATTCGTCATTGCAGCTTGGGTTCCCGTTTCAGGCACCGTCATGTGACGTTTATATCCAAGCTAATCAAGTTTTTATGCCCCCTGTGTGAATGCAACGGCCTATGTATAACCTTGGCTCTCTTCGTGCATTCCCTTTTCGAAGGTATGATAAATCGCACTAGCAATGTAATTAGTATTTGTCTGAATAATCATGAACTGCTTCTCCATCTATAAAGAAGTTGTCTTTCGTAAACATTTTTCATTACATATAAATAACCGATAATGATCGTATTTCAGGTGTCGTCGTTGGCCTAATAGATTCGCATTGGAATATATGGCTAATAACTATTGGCATTATCCTCCACAAATGGGCAGCCGGAATGGCTATGTCATCCTTTGTCTCCAACAATAAGAAGGCATATGCAATAGCATTACAAGCTATTTTCTGCTTTGGTTCGCCACTCGGCATATTGGTCGGCGGTATTACGTCTGGAGGTGGTAAGCTAGCGAATGCGTGATCATAATTACTCTCAGCACCCCGTGTAGAGGCTATCATGAACTGTATCGCCGTTGGTTCCCTTATTTACATAGGAATGGAAATAATAACCCACGAGCTGTTTTGCCACATCCACTGCCATAAAACCGCACTTTTGAAGTGGCTCTGCGTGGTAACAGGTACCATGTTCATCTTTATGACTTCTTTGCTTGAGGTGTACATGAGTGGAGGATGCGGCCATTCTCATGGTCTTGGTGACCTTAGCGACAACCACCATCACTCTCATTGACCATACATGAACCATAGGACAACCCTGCGGCATGAGACAAAGTCTTTACACATTCCAGAATGCTAGGGTTTCTCACAAGAGAACTTGAAACATATTCAACTTGGTTAATGAGTTTAATGTGGCCTTCGTCTGTTCTACAGTGACCACTTTATGAAAGTGCGATGACGTTGAAAATAAAGAGGGGAATATAGCCAGATCCTCCTATTTTTCTTTAGCATTAGCAAGCCTTTCCAATCCACCGCCATTAACGAATTCCTTTAGTGGCTCCAGGAAAAGTTCGCATGCTTTTGTAAAATTATGCTCCTCCATAAGCTTCTCAATTTCGCTGAACTTTGCCGTCTTTATACACATAACTTCTCCCTCCTTCGGTACCATTTTTTCGGGTAGTCCGTCGTATATGGCCGCCTAATGAATATTATAATGATGCTTCGAGTTATGCGACGGAGACAGGCGTGTGTCTATCGCAAAAGGGTATGCTTAAGTAGATATAACACAATGAAACATTGTTGTTAAGCATGCCATATGCATGATGTGTGACTATTGTTGATAAAAACTTGACCTCAGGTGGAGACTAGAGAACTTACGTATAACGTGTAGTGGCATTTTACATGTTCATCGTCTCTGGCTATGTATGCAACTTGTACAAGATCCTTTTCCGTAAACTCGATTCCGCATTCTTCATGAGTTTCACGAAGTGCGCATTCAAGATAAGATTCCCCAAACTGAAAAGATACGTAAACGACCTCTATAGACATACCGTTACTACTCCTCCGAAACCTATGTCGTAATAGCCAGGGCAATAGTCTTTGTGCTCATCCCTAACTTGGAAATATATAATAGGATCCTCAACATTGGAAAAAATGACTGTACTCGTGGTTCTGTGCCACTTGTTGAATTGTCTCTGAGAATTTGTTATGTTGCGCTCAACAAAAGCTGGAATACGGCATTAAGAAACGAAGCCTACCATTTCCTTTCTTGTACATGATCCCACTTCGTTGTCATCTTTGTCAACCATAACAATAACCTCGGTTGCTTCCGGCATGGAATCCAACCTGGTCTTGTCTATGGTATCGGCACACCGCTGCGTCATCTCTAGAGATGCATTTATGCAGCCGTTAAACGGATAAAATATCTTAACAAGTGGTAATGCTTCTGAGTCATTCTTCAACTAATGCTGGAATGAGAGGCTCTGGATGAAGGCAGGTGGGGAAGGGAGCCCCTGGTATACTAGTATCGGGGACAAATTTAAACATAGCCACACGTCTTTTCATATATTGAGGTTGAACGGAATATTTCTGATCGTGACTAATTATATCCGTCTAAACCAGGATTAAATTTATTTCCTGGTGTCCATCTCTGGTGAAGGAGATGGTAGACGTTTCGCTGTTTTTGCACCAATGTGTACCTAGTAAAGCATCTAAGGGTTAGGTGTAACGATTAATTCTTGGATAGTGTGAATGGCAGAGCCTTAGCCCGTGCTAGGCGTATTCCAGTAGTAGAGATGGCAACGAACAACGTGATTCCCAACGTTAACGTTGCACAATGGTACAACGGGAATTATGAAGTCATACATGGTTGTATGGCTCAGCTGTGCAAGGCTATCGACGCTGACCAAGTAAAGGCTAGCATAAGTGACGCTACAACATCCCAAACTCGAGGCTTTTGGTCTCGGTTTTGGGGTCGTTCTAGACAACACGATGGAGCAACGGAAGGCTCATCGGGGACGAAAACAAATAAAGATGACTCGTATGAGATGCATAAAGATGACGCATCTGCGGATGGAATTGATCTGGACAAGCCTTCCATGGAGTCGGACTCCGCTCGTGGTGAAATTAACCACGAGTTACTGGAAAGATTGAAAGTTGGTGCAATAACGGGATTCCGCGAATGGCCGTTTCACCGCCCACATATGATTCCAAGACGTACTTCATCTTTTACTGTGGAAAATCTTAGGATTTACATCCGTAGCCGATTTCCCTCCATAGAGAGGAGCACAGAAGAGATTGATGCATTTAGCGCCTTTGCAAATGTGGATCAGGAGTTATGTTGTCATTTGTTGTACGAGGGTATCTGTTTCTATGGCGACGATAGTCAGACAATGCCTGAGAACATGATAATACAGAGCATGCTACACTTGCAGTCAGGTTACCAATTAAAGTGTCTAATGCTACTCTTTTCATTGTTCAACAGCAACATGACAAACGAGGAGGATTGTATGACCGGGAATGATGTATTTCCAGAGTGTGTGGATATTTTGAGGGAATTGGTGTCAAAGGACCTAATTAAGAATTTGTGCCTTTTGCTCATGGCTGCCATAAAGGAGGCGTCAAGATATAATTCTTTATCTTCTAAAGATGACACCGAGATTGGGAAAAAGCTGTATGATCACAGCATTGAAGTCATCAATTCTGTGTTACGTCTCCTTGACATGTACTATCTACGATTCCACCCCTTAAAGGATGACGTCAAACGTATGATGGTGCTCATTCCTCATGTGTTTTCCATAAACAGATTATTGGATGCGCCTGACTATAATAATGCCGTGGAAGCCTTGTTCCAGGGGATTGACGATAACTTTTCCGCCTGGTATCCTCCGTCTGCAAATGTCATCTCTTTTTGGATGGGTATAAAGGAGTTCGACGAAACGACAAACAACATCTGCAATATAAGCAACCGTCTGTCGCTTATATTGATGCTATCGCTGAATCCTCACCACTACAGGCTGTCGGTAAATGAAGGTTCAAGCAAAACCAGATGCGCAAGTCTAATGTTGGACAGCTATTTTTTGGATCGTTTCCAGGTGGCGAATTCCCCTTTCTTGGCATATAAAAACTTGAACACCATAATGGAGTTCATTGTCTTTGGTATGTACATTAACGATATAGGTCGTGTAGCAAAATGCTTTGACATTGGAGTATTTGAATTCTTGGGGGTTAATATGATTGATTCTACCAACGATGAGCATAAGGATACTGTTATCCAGGTGTTAGACCTGATGATGGTAGTATTTTTGTTGAAGGATGGAGCTTTAAGCAAAAATTGGTATGACATTATGGACTATGAAATCCGGTGCAAGCGCAACGCAGAGGAGTTAGCCCGCATACCTTTCACTGGTAATGTAGACGAGAGGATTTACCGTCACCCAGGGAAGTCTTTAATGGATATTCTAAATCTCCTAAGAAAATTTGGAAAACGTGGAAATAAGGATTACATGTTCCATATTTGGAAGAACTGCACTGAGATCTATCGTTCTGTGGTGCCAGACATTACATGCCATATTTATAAATCGGATTGCTTTCAAAATAAGCTTTACAGATCTATTGATAACCAGGACATAGACAAGAAGAATATTGATAAGCTTACATTACCATGCAAAGGCTTTAGCTGGTGGGAAAGAAACAGTGCTTTACTAGAGCTGGTTACACTTGCAGCAAGCGATCATGGCATTTATATAGAGACTTACCCTCTATATTTAACATGTTTATTGGAGTTTGGTATCTACTTGTCGCTTTTCGATAATATCGCCGGAGAACCAGGAGGGAAGGCTGTAGGGAGGGTACTGAGTACAGGAGCCTCCAGAGAGCTTAGGTTCCCATTTTTGTTGGAGCACATTATCTCCCAAATAGGCACGCTAACAAAAGGACACCACAACAACCTTCACGTTTACATTTATAAACGCCTTCTCGCTCGTGATGACCAGATTGAAACCGCAGAGGCAGCGCTGAATATAGCGTCGAGCATACCTGCACAGCAGTCACAACATAACATGAATGTTGGAGGTTGTTTGCGTAGGATGTACACGTTCCCATTTATCAGTTGTGTTGAAGAGGTGAAGGTTGCATTGAGTACTCTAGGCCTTGGAGGAAGCTGCCCATTCGGGTTAATTGAAACTTCCATTGCTACATTCCAGTTGATATCTAAGTGTGATAGGATACCAAGAAACCCAAGCTATGATGCAAAGTTTGAAAGCCATTTGAATGTAAACATTCAATACAACATTGGAGGAAACCAAAGTTTTGTTAATGCCATATTCAGTATACTTTCTCGCAGCCATGTTGAGGGTATGGAGATGATTACGTCATCGGTGCTCTCAAGCTTGTGCACGACTCACATACGGGGTGCCGAAACAGCTTCTGCTGCTCTTTCGAGAATTGCAGAATTAATACACGACGGTGGAAGCATCCTTAGCCGTGGATTCCTGAATAAAACTCAGTCATTGACTACAGAAGAGTTGGGTGGTTTTATGCAATCAGTGAATGTCTTATTTGTGTATATACCACACAAGGAGAGGTTCAAGTTCACCAAATTAGACTGGCTACACCGTCTTGTGGAGTTCGCTCTTTGGATTTTGGATGTGCATTGTTTACGTAACAAATCTGTGGATTGGGGCCTGATATCATCCGTGTTAGAATTCTTGCTAGAGGTTGCCAAGGGGCCAATAGATGCTAGAGGGAATACTAGCAAAGGTAGTCAGTATCTACTAGAACAGTTACTAGTACCTGCAAGTTCTTGCTGTATGTCCCTAGTCCGTGCTGCCAAAGAAGCTAAGCTTATCCCTGCCATATCTATAATGTGCATCCTGTTTAAGAGGGATGTGCTTCTTTTGATGGCGCATCGTGTTTCCTTGGTTGTACCAACACGTCGTAAAGGTGAGCGCTGCCTTTACTGTGGCCTTCAATACAGTGTGAAACTTGAAGGTTTATGCAGAAAGTTACAGGATGACATGGACGTCGACATGGTATCCAACCCTTTGCAATGGTGGGCAAATAAGATTCGCAAGATAAATAGTATCTTCTCTTCAAGTCAGTCCCATGCTGCCTCAGCATCAAATAAGTATTGTGATTGCTTGAAAATAGAAATGAGACCAGTTGCACTGATTATGGCACATGATGCCATTAGTGAAGCAATGAATGCATTAAGAGGAAATGGTGACCATCCTATGGACGCGTCAGACAGATGTGACTTTATCGGGTATTTCACGGAGTCAGCTCCTGAAGAACTGAAAATAAAATGTGTTTACATACTTTTGCAAATGCAGGAACGAATGGGTGTAGAGTCTTTGGTTATGTCTGGCGGAGTAATAAGGGAACTTCAGCGTTACTACAGTATTTCTGGTACATGTGAGGATCTTACAAGTCAAGTTATGTACCATGAGATGGAAGCAGAAGATCTCATACTGTATAACAAGTTGACAAATATGGCTTCCAACGTGAATAGGATGGAATGCGTGGAGCATAGGTATTATTGTATGAGCCATCTAAGTGATTTGAACCGGTGTGGGTTGGATAACATGATTTTATTCTTTTTGAAACAATGTGCTTTGAAATCCTCAGTGAGTAGGGATGGAAACAACGTTGGTGTTCAGATGATGGGTTTAGAACCGAATATTGTTGCATTAATTAAGTTGGCGTCTGGGGGTAGTAGTCCATGGCGTTTTTCAGACTTCCGCAGGATGGATGCGTTGGCTTCATTGCTTTACTTCGCCAGAGTATCAAATTATGTGGCTCGTCTAATTGGTCGTCATTGGAGAAACATTGAAGACGAAGTAAACAAAGTAGACTTCCAAAGGTTGAATTATGAGTCATACATAATTCAATGTCAACGACTGTCGTGTATTTTGGAACTGCTGGTAGTTTTGGCTGACCGAGCTCCAGACTGTGTTGATATAGGAGACATAACACCTTACGTTAAACTATACTCCAGGTTCGTCGACACAATGTGCGAAGTTACCATGGGAGTCCGTAACGGCTTGAAACCTTTGGCAAAAGAAGCTGTTGAGGGAGAAGATGGTATGGGTGTTAGGAGGTTCCTAACTCTGTGGAAGAGTGCATCATTTCAAGCCAACGTTTGCGTTCCATTCAATATTCAGCTCAGTACAAAGTTTCTTAATCCAGAGGCTTGTGAGAGCCTGCATGAGGGGATGAAGAATTATGCATTAAGGGTAAACTGTGCCAACATGATGCTTGCATCATCAACTTCCCTTATATGTAGTTTGCTTAATTTCATATCGCATTGCTCAAAGTTCAACATTGTGGGACTTAGTGAGAAGGCAAGAGGGTGGTTAGAGCTTGCATCTGCAGGGTTCAATGCAGAAGATAACATGGAAATGAAGCTGGGGCTAAGAGTTGCATTGATAAAACAAGTAATTCGTGTCTGGCTGGACAGTACTGCTGGTCTAAGAGGCAACGATTCCATGCTTGCCATATCAGTAACGTTGAAGTTGATTGCCTTCATCTTAACACGTGAAACGTCTAAGCATTTGCGTAGCAAAATATACGCATGTGTGAACCTGCTGCTTACAAGTCAACGGAGAGTAGATGGACCAAATGTGTCTGAACTTTTGGCAGCACATCTGTTGAGTCAATCACTAGACATGCATGGCTTTTCCATGCTGGATAGAACTACAATACTTCAGATGCTGTTTGAAGATGCCACATCAACGGAGTATGATGCATCTGGTGAAGACTATCAGTTAAATGAAAATGGGGATACGCCTAACAGCAACAGAAGTTCATTGATGGTAGACAGCTCCCGTACAGATACATACGCAGGTGGTGAAGCCTCTTCTTCCAAGCAAAGTTCAATACCAATTGAAATACACTACAATGACATAGGATTACGCCAGATTTTCGTTGGAGATGACTACTCTTTGATTGATGCCTGGAGCATGAGAGGTACACCGCTGCGTGATATCATGGAACTGGAAACACTCCACAGCAATGAAATGGTTTTTATAGCTGCAGATAACGGTGTACGTATAGACTATCGTTTGGAGGCATTGGTGTTTTTTAGCGCCCTGACAAGCGCATTGCACAAATTTGAGGCCACTGCTATTGAGTACGACCTGGGTACACTTAGCTACGGATCGTTGGGTGTCATAAGCACGGAAGACATCTCAGCTATAATACGCAACAGGTTGTTAGAGTTCAGGCGCTGCAGGCAATGCGCGTTACATTCTCCATGTTGTCCGCCTTGCATACAACTGCTGGCAGGTACAGCACGTGCGTTGAAAGCTGTGGGTGGATTGCAACAGTTTTCTACTTTCTGGTTTCATGTTCAACCTACATCACAAGTTCCATGTTTGGCTGATCAATTCCTGTCTTGCGATATTCTTCTCGGATTTAATAAATCTGGTAATATTCCAACAGAACTTTTCCATCCATTCATTTCGATACTGGAGAACCTTTTGGGAGTGCCATCCATAAAAACGAGGAATTCTTTGATAAAATGGCTCAATCGCCATTCAGAGATATTGGCCACCCTTTTGATTATGAAGGATGCCTCCCCACCCCCTGAAGATAAGGTATCGTTGATATGCAGTCTGCTACGCATATATCGCGTATGTACTCTCTGGCTGCTGGCAGATTACCGCACTGCTAAATTCAAATCGGAGCAGATGACAAACTTCAGTTTGGTTATGGCTGACTTGCAGTGCAAGTTTCCTTTGGCAGTAAGTGTTCCTAGGGTAATACCAGTATTGCTGGAGATGCTCACGGGAGATCTCCTGAAGTCGAGCGATGTTTACTGGCAATGTGTGCTACTATGCTTACAGACGATATTCCCCGAATTAGGAGGGTTTGAGGCAGATTTGGACTTTTCCATGCAGACACCAATCATGACTCTTGCGTTAGAAAAGGCGCCCACCATCATATCGGTTTTGACTAGATGTGGCATTAATCTGCTAAGTTTCATTAACAAGTTGAGTCATCTATCACCTGCCGTCAAGCGTGCAGCATTGAGTCGCTTCGCACTGCGGGCTTCTACTGTGGAATGCGCAGCAACACTGCTGGAATACATTTTGGCACTGGTGTTAACACACAGCTCCAACACAGCCGACAAGAACGTCCTAAAAACAATGGGTGAAATTAAGCCCTATACTGATATGGACTACCCTGCTGATGAGGATGAGGTTAACGACAGGCAGAGCTTATCTAATGGTAAAGGCTTATCGTTTGGTCTAGTTGCGAAACTAAAGAAGATGATAGCTGCGTCAAAAGTGGAGATCGTTTTGGAAAAGATCGCCATTGTATGTCACGAAAACGGTGGATACTCACACTTAGCTCCTGGAAACCGCCGCAAACACGGCGTTGGAGAGCAAATAATAGAGCATCTGGCGCCCTACGATCTGGAGCACGTCGCATCCTTCGGAAACGTACAGCAGTACAAGTACTCATACAAGTCGCTGTATACACAGCTGCTGATTAGCTTGTCTAACATCTCCATGGTGCTGCAGCAGTACTACGGATGCAGGTTTTCGTCACAGATACTGTCTTACGATCAAGACAGCATGTAATATCGCCATAAATGTAGTCTAAAAGAACATCACACTAATGACTGCTTACAATAATAATCTTTATATGTGCCTTATTATATAGGAAGGAACTTTACAAGACGAGGGGCGTGGTTGTGATTTGCATTTTGTTGCATTGATTCTACATCAAACTCGCTTCAAAACTCTACACATTGCAGAATAACAACAAATCAGGATATATATGTGGCTACTAGTGAATCTACTGTTTGAACCTTCTATTCTGCTGTAATAATTAATAGTGTCTACATTTGACCCTGTGATGCAACTTTGCGAAGAACAATACCACACTTTTGGCATGATAAAATAATATTGTAACATTCAAAACCATTTGACTTTTACTAAAACATTAGCTCAAAGGCTAGAATACTTAGCAAATGAAGGATATTGTGAAGGAATTAACATGAGTGGAGAGCTTCTGTGCCAATAGCCATCAGTTTGACAACGAAGGGGCTACCAGACAATAAGATGTGACTAGTTATGTCTGTTTTGTGGCTTATTTAGGATTTCAGAGGTGCGTCTGGCACCCTGTGTAATGATGCTTCCGGCGCTACTTGAGAAACTTGAGAAAACAAACCCGCGCGAATGCGCGATACTGAGAGAGCTGGATTCCATAGAATACAGCCTGGATGAGTTGTTGATATCGCAAAACAATACTGTGAAGTTGAACGCATCGAGTAAGCCTCCTAAAATATGCCTGCATATCTACAACACCTACAACGCGCCTACAGAGGTGACAAATGAAGGTGGTAATCTTCACAATGTCCCGCGATCTATCACACTTCATGTGAGAGGGTACGAAGTCGACGATGATGGGTGTATATTGCCAACATCTGAGCCAGGGGTGCTTAGCCGCTATTTTTCTCAGATTCTGGTATGTACAAGAGATCGCACTGTCATGTGGGATAGAAAATGCATCCCACAGTTCCACGATATCGCAAAGAAGCGGTCTAATGGGTGGAAGTTTCAGCCGCCTACATCCTTTGTAACAGGTTTGCATGTAAACAGAGGGGCTTTTGAAACTTCCACCAGCGACTCATCTGGGGAATCATGTGATGAAGAAACTGATATTAGATACAATAATGTGTCAGTGATGCCCTACATGGGTTGTGATGGTGGCTATACACAATACACGGATGCAGGCAGGCCGGTGGAGTGGGATTATAGCTCCACAGATCAATCATCTTCAGATGCTGAAGAATGCACTCTGAATGAAGAACTGGGTTCTAGTGCTCACTATTTGTATACTAGCAGGAGGGAAGATGACGATCGCACGCACGATGGAAACTTAGGTATGGAGGGTAGAAGTGGTGATCCTGGTCCATATAATGGTTATGAAGAGCTTCACATAAGCCAATTGTGTCACGGCCCGTGTAGAGCAACTTTGTATCTGTTTCCATCTCGATATACTGCGTCCTGTACACTTTCAAGTAGACTTTATGAATTCATATTGACATCAAACAAAGGGGTTCCCTTGACAGATGCATCTTGCCAGATATCTCTGCATCGTTTGATGAGCTTCATAATAGGCTACACATATGAGCATAATCTCCTCTTCCAAGGTGGGGAAGGCACATTCTTTGTTATAGATAAGGAGCTTTCAGGAGTATTTGATCTCCCAGAAGGGTCTTCTGTGGCCGTGGAGAACATCGCCAGTTGTATTAAAAGTCATCTTTTACCACCAAAACCTATTAAGATAAACCATAACATTGTATGTACAGGTGACGCATCAAGAGGCGATAAGTATATCGTAATACAGGTTGCTAATATGGTGCATGTTGATGGTAGCGTGCTTTTGACAGATTACGACAAAGAGATAGAAGTCATGGTGAAGGAGCTGTGCGATCTAATACATGTGAGGAACATTTATGAGATGTTTTCGACTGATCCGTTCACCTTTATAGACTTCACGCTAAACAGTAGTTGTGGTGACAACATTAAACCCATAACAATGGAGCATTTGCAAGACTTTAAAAACTCTGTGGAACCATGGCTTCCGCGCGCCATAGACAAGTATTTGAGCTGGTCGGATCGTTTAGTTTTTGAGCTTTTATACGGTTCATTATACAGCTTCGGCGACAAACCAGTAGACACAATTGGAAGCAAGGTAGACCCAGCTTACGAGCATCGGAATATTGATTCAAGCAGAAGAAAAAGCAAGAAGGGTGGAAAGCGTAAACATCTTCGTAGGCGTGCTCCTGTATCTAGAGACAATGCAAATGGTAATTGTGCCTACGACATGGAGATGCATCAAGCTTTTATTCCTTCATACGTGGATAAAATGAGTGAGAAAGAGTCTATGAAGCATTCAGATTCCAGTGCGCAAGAAAGTGCTACTTGTGGAGCGTATTACCGGTATAATGGCAGTATTAAATGCGCGCCAGATATAAATACGTTCATAGAAGGTCATCTACCATCTCAGAGCCAGGGTGTGGATGAATCCGAATACAAGACCGACCAGCACAGAGAACACGTATGCCATAGCAAGAAAGTCACAGAAGCTGAAGATAGTTTTGTTAAAGATGAAAATAGTATTATTGAGCACTATAATTCTTTGTCTATCCACAGTGGTGTAGCCTCCAGGGCTGACAACATACTGATTCCAGGTGATTCTAGAGGCGAAAAGGGAATACAGTATCATAGGAAATCTGGATACTCCACGAAAGGCACATCGCAAAAGGACAGGTTGGTCATTACCCAGTCTTTCAGCAAGGAAACTCACCTTGACCTGGAAGAGAACATAGTAGAGGAAGGATCTAAGACCTTGGAAGGAGTGGACTTGAACATATCCACGGAGTCAGACAATGTAGTGAGTCATCGCAGCAGCGAATTCACCAAAGACGTAAAGCCTAAAGAATAAGACCCAGGGGGAATAGGCGATGGGAGCAATCCGCATAACAAACGGGCATAGATGAATTGATCAGTAGGATGAATTAAAAGCTGTAATATATGTGCATCATCTATATAATATTGTGGGTGGTGAGTATTTGATTGGGAATAACCCACGAACCGCTATGAACACATTTTAATATTTAAAGACGGATACGTCTATCTTGATAAATATATGACAGTGTATTAGGAACGTAGCATGAGCTTCTAACCAAACCCAAGTTAAAATTATGTTTCTCTAACAGTAAGTTAATCCATATGTACATGGCGTACACCATATAAAGTGCAGCACCCATAGGGGCCTCTGAACATCTTCACTTGGTACCTGGAATATAGATGTCCGTGAACATCTGTCTTGAAGGCCTCATTAAGGCACTCTTGTTGTCTTGCCGATTGATATAGTCTCCCCAGTCACCGGAAAGATTGTTGTATGTGAAGTTTAGGGCCATAGACCTCAGTGGTGCGTCGTGTGAAGGAGTGTCGAATGTAACGGCGTCTTCATTGTCCTGTCCATATGGTATCATGTTGAAGCGCCATGATATTGGTGGCAACACTCCAGCGTTAACCTCATCTTTGTCAGGCACGACGTGTTCGCATAGATCTTCGAACTTCTTTGTTATGATTGCTCTACTAAAACTCTTCTCCCAGAGTGCATTAAGCCTCTTTTGCTCCTTCTCAAAATATTTAATCCTCTCATCTTTGTCCTCCTTTGCTGAATTCCAGAATCCATGCTCGTTTAGATCATCAGCAACCCCCAATTGCAACAAACTACCCAGATCCACGATACCTTGGTACATATCGCTGTAATATTTTGTAATTGCTCTAGTTGTCAGGAAGAAGGATGTCAATGCGACCAGCTGATATCTGACGTCTGGGTTGTGTTTCATCACTGAGCGTGCCACTGGTCTGTACATCAGCAATACGATATCTTTTGCCGTGTTGAAGGTTGCAGAGCACATGCGCTCTATTTTTGGCCTGAGACCCCTCATTAGAAGCACAAAGCCATTGTATGTTGAGTGTTCTCCATAGTGGTGCCTATCTGGAAGAAATGGCTGCCAGCGATGCTTAGGTGGGTCTCCCCAGTGTGGCTTTGCCGTACCACCGCTGAACCTCCTAAGGGTTAGTCGCATCTGCGTATATATATGGCCATGATAAAGACATAACTAATACTGATGTTATAGGGTATGGCATATGCAAAAGGCAACAAAATAGTTGCATAGGATGCCACAGTCCATAGACAGCGGTTTCACTCATCATAAGGGGCATAAGAAGAGACATATGACTGACATACAAGACAAATAGAACACAACACTGCTATTACACTAGAAGTAAGGCGTATAAAAACGCGCATACAATAAAACGAGAAGAGAACCCTACCATTTTCGTCGGCAAATAGGTCAGATAGTGGAATCACCACCTCTCAAATGACCATTCTTTATATGACAAGGATTCGCCCTGTGGTGGCGATTCTTCCCCTTGAAAGATTTGAAAACTACCGAAGCGACTTATTTTGTGCGCTTTCTTAGTTGTGGATGTGGACAACGCGTAAACATGATAACCATGGTGTGATGGGGAGTGGTATGTTGCCATGTTACTTTGATTGCCATATAACACAGGGGTAAGCTTTGATTTGTTTCCTCATTTACAAATGCCTTATGAATGTAGCTATACCAATTCACTTCGCCTATCATCTTATAAGAGGAGGCTATTTATAGGCTGCCTCCTGGAAGACTCCACACACATCAACCTTCATTACATTTTTGGCCTAGTTAGGTTTCAACGATATAACTGTATACTCGGATGCATCATTTAATGATCCCACGTTCATTTGTCTAGCTCATGGTCGTCGGCATTGTACCCTAGGGTTGGATGCATCACTATAACGGTATACAGGAATCACAACTAATACAATATGTAAATAAATCAGAGTTTTCGCACTTCCAATCCATGGATATACTTATATGTTGTGGAGATAGCGCTATATGCTTCAATATTAGGGCAGCGAGGCCGTAATGTAAAATGTTCGCGAAACGGTTCTTCCTGGGAAGATCCCGGACGCCCGCAACCGAAGCTATTAGCGAGGATAAGGCTTCAGAAGATGCCGTGGAATCTAGTAGCATGCCCAGTAGGGCTACCCAGCCATCTGGTACCCCCGTTAGTGACAACGACGACTCCATGGCGGTCGATGTCGAAGAAAACTTCAGCTTCAGAAGGGGTATTAAAGATGGAAGGCTAAAATCAGAAGCTACATCAAATCGCAATACATATCATAAGGATAATGAATCATCGCAAGGAGGAAGGCCATGTCTGAGCTTCACAGACGACATGGACGATGAAGGAGTGGCCATTCGTAAGGGGATAGTCAGCAAAATGATCGATATGGACTCTCCAGAAACTGACGCCGACGAAAACGGTGATGATGTAGTAAAATCATACACCGTTAAAAAGTTAATCAAAACCAAAGTTGGCACTGACTTGAGACGTGCTATGACGAAAGATGGTAATGCAGATATTATTAATGGCATGAACTTGGATGTAGATGGAGATAGTTTTATGGATAATGATTATGGGCCAGTGGACTTTGATGTAGAGAACAATCGCATAAAGAGGGCTGTTATAGGAGAACGTGGTACCTTACGCAATCGCCAAATGTTTGGTGTGTCACTAGATGCAGATGAAGAAGAAATGCACTACTATGACCATCCATATGAAGAGGAGAAAATGCAGGAAGATTCAATTAATGAACCTTACCAGTATATATCTGTAACTCCCTTCCTCAATAGTCACATGGACAAGGTCAGGGATGAAATTGAAGACTTACGTCGGAACATCACAGAAAGACGACATAAGTTAAACGCATCGCAGAGTACTCCTAAACATTATGAAGAGGTGATGAAAAGCATTGAAGAAAACCTAGAAATGTTCTCTACTTTAAGCAAAGAGGCGCAGGCACTAGGAGGACTAATGGAATCTAAACTGGCGCCTGTCAATAAATATATTAATGGACTTTATAACAATCGCAAGGACGTTTCTGACAGCTGGTATCGGATGAGCAGATGGCTTATGTGTGACTTTCTAAGGTCCATGGGAATCCATGCAAACTACAGCTGCGGTTATTTGGATGAAACTGACGATGATGGATATGATGTTGCAACGAATATCGAGAATACCTTTGAGTCACGTATTGAGAAAATCCAATCAATTAAGTCAGAGCAACGGAAATTGGCCCTAGCCCGTGCGGCGTTACAAGGTCAGCACGAACAAGACCGTTCACTACACAATGGCACGAAGCCGTCAATTACTGAATGCTTCACTATGGACATAAGTGTGGAAACCATGCAGAATGTGTATCCACATTCATTGGAACTGGAAGCTATAGACGTTGACATGATGGATGACGTATTATCCAAGTACAGAAGTATAAAGAGTGCATTATCGGCATTCGCTAACGTGAAAAAGGAGCACGCAGATGACTTCATGCAGCTGAAAATTGCAGAGAGACTGAAACCTATTTACAAGTTATATGCTTTGATTGACCTCTTGAAGTGGGACCCATTGGAACGTGAGGGAGGCTGCCAACAAGGCTCACTTGTTGAACGGGAATGGTTTCAATGCGTCAAGAACTTCAGTCCTGAATATATACCCACTTTAATGTTGGAAGTTATGATACCAGCTGCAATAAATGCCATAGAGTCGTGGAACATCACTTCATATTCACAGTCTATGCTGCTCTCTAGCCTCCTCGCTGACGTCATCAAGAATTTACCAAATGACTCCATAGTTGGTGAAATAGAAAAGGTATCCACCGTGTTTTTCAAAACAGTGGAGTCCAGGGTATCTGTACTTTGTGTGAAAGATATAGGTAACGTGATAAAGGACCAATCTATAGCTGGATACGCAAAATTTCAGGCTGTTCAGATATCCAGAAATATCATGTGCTTCGAGAAAATATTCACGCCAAACAATCTCACCAACGTCATCTTCTCGAAGATGTTCATAGAGTATCTGATGCCATTGTTGGATTTCCAGCAGCTTATGGATGCACTCGCAGTTGCCCAATTCTTCGCCCCTACTGCATCACTTTCACCACAGCTTATGGTAAAAAACAAGACAAATGCTATCGTAAAATCTACTGTGTATGCTATATCAGAGAGGAACTGGCAGAACAGTGTAGATGAGGAGGGTGTTTTGGAAAAACTGAACCTCAAATTCACCAATGCAGACTACCTCAGCATCATAGATAAATCTTTCGGGAAGGGACCTTGAAAACCGTCTTTTCAATGTTTTAATATGATAATTATGCATTTTACCATCCTTAAACAGTTGATAGCTGCTACATGCTTCTTCTCTACATGTAATTCGTACCCATTGTACCATCACCACTACCCATACCTAATACGACGTATAGATGACTCCATCTATTAAAAAAATATGTACAGTAGTGGGCACATTAAAGATAGTTGTCTGATGTTTTCAACCTTTAAGTGATTTGTGCAAATGCGTGTATTTCATGCCTATATGGAATATTCACCCTCGAAGTAGTGCCTCTTCAATTTCTGTTCGTCAACGGTTGCTCCAATATAGCCGCATATTTCGCGCATATCTAGTTCGGCGTTTGATACACAAGTGGTTGCCCCCGGTGAGGCAGTAACATTGAAAATGCAGCCTTCACCGTTGGACATTTTGCTCTGTCCTAGCAACAGTTTCCTGTTTTTCTTATCCACAAGCTGTGGACGCACCCCGCCATATCCTACAGAGTACGTTAAATCCTTGAGAGTTAGCGATGGTATGATTTTTCTAGCGTCCTTGAGGAATAGCATACGAGAGAGGATAGGAACCTCGAAGAGCATGTTGCGGAACATGTAGTTGCGTATGGTCCTGTCCTTTAATAAGTCGAAATACACCTTCATAACGTCGCTATCAAATCTAAAGACGCGCAAGAAATCAGGGAAGCTGCGGATGTTGTAGCGTTCAAGTAAGGGGAGAGGCAAAGCCGTTGGGCCTAGGCGTGTTTTATCTTCATCTCCGATATCAGGATCACCATGAACAGCAGCGAATGGCAATGCTGGATTCTGAACGGTGTACACCTTGCCCTTGATAAGGTTAGGTACGAAGTAGAAGCTACCAGCAACTGGAAGAACACTGTACTCCAGTCCTACTCCTAATCTCTGTGCGAATAGCAGAGAATAGCCGCATGCGCTGAAAACAACGAACTTTGACATGAAAGTGCCCTTATTCGTAACAACTTTGTACTTGTCTCCTTCACGGGTAACCTTCTTGACTTCTGTGTTTAGCATTGGTTGCAGATGTTTACCCTCCGTGTTGGCGGAAGAAACAAAGTACTCCGAAAGCCTCATGAAATTGCACGTGGTGAGTTCTTCTTTTACAAATAGAGCGTTTACATTCTCTGGTCGCATACCACCGCGTCTCCCACGAATGATGTTTGGCTCCTCCGCGAAAATTTGTTCTTTATCTAAGAGTTGAAGGGACGGGAAAATTTCCTTGAAAGGGGCGTAGCGGTTTTGAATGAATTCACACTCCTTGTCGCCAACGCCAATAACCATCTTGTGTCCCTTTCTTGCGATCCTGAAACACATGCATACACTGTCCGTCTGTACTTACTGATACAGTTCATCCTGAGGTATTTTGCTTAAGAAGTTCCTGAGCATGTTAGCGCTCCTCTTAACCCTTCTGGCAGCTTCGGTGGTGTAGTTGGTCTCGATATCACCTTTGTCATGTCATTCAGCATTCTGTTAAACCAACCACAGTGTATTGTCTGACTGTTGTTCTTGAGGTGAGATGCGACGAGAGCGTATCCATTTCTGCGTTCACAAAGAGCAATACGTTTAATGTCTGGGGCATACATGAGTCACATGGTATGACACTTACTTGTGAACTGAGAAAGGGTGTAGTACAAGGCAGTGCCAGTGGCACCTCCTCCTACGATCAGCACATCGTATTCATTTGACTTGTCAAATCCTCCATCACTTCTGCCTCCACCGATGCACCTAAACTGCTGGGTGTTCCTTAAAACTCCTGCGGAAAGTGTAGTGATTAGTACTTGAGCCTACCTCGAGTGAGAGAGACAGCTCTCACCAGGGAAAGCGCAGTATCATTTAATGCTAGACGAATCATCTAGTTCACACCCTTATAGTAAGAATTATGATTTAGTGAGGGGTGCGACTGACAACCTCTAAATCCCGGGTTGGCACTTGAGCTAACCCGCCACGTGCATGGTTCCATAAACTATAAACTATACCAAAGCATCCGCATTCACACCTTATTGGTTTTCGGCTACACGTATGTTACTCTCATCACTTGTATTCTTTCTACACCCAGAGGGCACGTAATATTATAGACAAATCTGTTGCTAAACGTACACACCTACTAGAGGAATATGTAGCCATATTTGGCGTAGTTGTGTCATTTCAGAGGAATTATGTACATGTTTTAGAGTTGTTAGTTGTATGTTACCGCTGCCATATCTCTAAGGTGGCGTAGAATCTCCCAAAAGGAAGTCTTCCTCCAGCATCTGGTTGTAACGACGGCTGAGACGATTCTGTTTCTCCTTGAAACGTTGTCTGCAGTTACGTTAAACAGCACAACATTCGTCACCTACTCATCAATTTGCTGCCATGCTGCCTGCAGCTCTTCATACTCCGTCTCTAGGCGTTTGCGATATGCGATGGCCTTTTGTTTTGCCTCTTGGAAGCCATGTTCCTCGACGCTGTACACAGTTAGACGCTTCCTCTTCATCATACCTAAAGTAGCAGTGGCAGTTTACGAAGAAGTTCTTCTCATAGTTGCGCCTATTAAATTGAACGTACCAACTGCCGGAGGGGTGCCACCTGCGTCAATCTAGATTACGCCCATGCGCATGACTCCTTACCTCACCCCCTTGACATCACACTTGTAAGCGTCCCAATCGACCTTCTTGGCCAGCTGCTCGGCCTCAACGGTGTTGGCGTAGACAAGCTTCCGGATCACTGAACTACAAAGCAGTGACTTTGGCAGTGGATCCTTGTCGTTGAAGGAACCGTCTCGCCACTCCTTGTTGGTATGCTTTTCCTCAGGATGGATAAGCTTGAGCATGTACCCTGAGAAGGATTATATCAGATAGAATCGTGAAGGTAGGAGGGTGTGACTACCCTCGAGGGCAATAGACCACCATTTAGCGGGGTACAACCACAGGAAATGACCGCAGATGACTTACTTCTCTTCTGTGTAACCCTCTTAGTTCCGAAGTTTGCGATTTGGAGGCGTATCCAAGGGACACCTCCGTACGTGTTCTTATAACATGTATGTGTAACTAATGGGTGGAATAATATACATTTTTCCAACTTTGCTATATTTAGGTTCATTGTTTCAATGTTTTACCTATTCCTCGTACACATTATGTTACTGAGGGTGTCTTCATGGGCAACCGCATATTGGATAAGGTTGGACAAACTGTGGTTCTGACGTCCCTTTCCCATAATGCATAGCCAAAGTGGCGTGCTCTTAGCATCGCCATCAAGAGTTCAGCAGGCTCCTTATCACGTTGTTGCGAAGGTTGTATATTGTCTGAACCGCGTGAGGAGCAGTTGGAGAAACATACCTGATTGAGTGGAACGTGATCTGATCCCTCACCACCCCTTGACTTGATACGCTTCAGAATTACGTTGGGGTCGTTTTCCATTACGATTCTGTGATTAGATATGCACAAACAGGGCAAACAAACCCTCCGTCAACCACGTCGTCCAGCAACAGAAAGACGCAGTCCAGCTTGTTAAAAAGTGTTTCCTTTTGTAAATCATCACTAAGCAACTTTATAACTATGTAAAGCAGACTAACCCGGTGATTCCTACCAGACATCTCATAACAGTACTGCCTACGTCGGCAAGCAGCAACTCATTCTCTTTGCTGGGTCCCACTACGAATATGCAAAAGTCCGATGCCATTCTATAGTTGACTAGGTGCCCACCAACAACCCGGCAGCCAGAATCTCCCTCTGCATTGGATGCCATCTCACGACTGCATAACCTACCTCTGACTCCATCAGCCTCCACCTCCTTTGCTAGTGAGCGTTCGAATGCCTTCTGTTTGTCTAGGGTTTCCCACGCTAAAGATATTGTCACATTTTACACTGAGCAAACTTACGGCATTTCGGCGCAGCTTCATTTGCCGCGAGCGGGCAGTGCTGAGGGTAGTACTTGACGGCTATCCGCTCGCCGCGGTCGTCCAATAACAGGACAGCATCCACCTGTGTAATGGGGATATTATCCATTTATGCCATTAATAAATTATTTGTGACCCATTGTGATATTCCTGGGTACCCCGTTACCAGGAGGGTGGGAGGCGGCAGCCTAATGTGTAAGCCAGCAACACCTTCTCCACTATTATAACCAACCAACATATTTCACAATCAACTACAAGTTACTATTCTGTGAGTATACCATTGCTCATGGAATCCTCTATTCACAGATGGTAGATTCTGCAGGAGCGTGGATTCCATACAAATTATATGCGCCTTCCACACGATAAAGAATTCAATAACATAAACAATAGATGCATATGCAACACGCGAGCGCCTTTAGTTGAAACACCATTCTTACTATCATGTTTGTTGCAGGAGCTACACTCATCAGCAGTGCCAATGAGCTTATCTCTTGTGCCACAAGCGCTGAATCTGCCGCCTCTTCCAGTTGGCATGGACAGACGGTCTGAGCTTGGATGCCTTGGGTCCCTTGACGCGAAGACCACGGCCCTTCCTTCCGGCAGAGGTAAGACCCCGCATTTCGCGGTGCTTGTGGACAGGCTTGCAAATGTATTGCATACGAGGATCGTTGCGAATGGCGTTGTGGAATGGATCAACAAGAATGACCTCGTAGAACTTGTATACGGCATCCTGGCCAACCCAGTAGGAGTTGAGCACACGGAGACCTCCAAGGCGCCTACCTACGCGTTCTTCGGCAAGGCTCCTCAAATTGCGCTTGGACTTTTGCTTGCGTATACCCTGGTGCTTGGGTTTACCATATACGATGCCATTCTGGACCTTCTTCTTGCGGTCACCGCGCTTTATGCGTACACGATAGATTACGAAACCCTGCTTGGCCTTGTATCCCAGACGTCTTGCCTTGTCAGGTCGGGTTGGCCTAGATACACGGTGAACGGCGCTCAATTGCCTGTATTCCCAGGTCCTGATACGCAGCAGTGTGCGCATGGCATCTGACTGCTTCTTGCGCCATAGCTCTTGCATATAGCTACACATTCATTAGAAAGGAATCACACAACAATGAGATGGGATGTACGCGTATACGGCAAAGCATGAAGCCAAAAGGCAACACATAATCAAAAAATATGGGATTAGCTAATGTAAATCGCATGGAAGCCATAAAGTGGTGTAAAAATGGTTGAAACATACCGGTAGGCACCCATCTTGAGAAACCCGATTGGTTTAATGCCCTTAATGTAAATACGATAACTCGGGACCACCTAAGGATATCCCCTTTTACTGAAATAGATATATTTCGTGTGATAGGTTATCTGTTTTTGGCCGCTTTCCACCGGTTGATGGCCATGGGGATTCTAGGTCCATGGGAGATGGGGAGGGGATGGGGAAGTGACTCTGGGAATTGAAAAGGACATTAGTGGCATTTATGGAGTCATATTTGGCATAACAGTCACGTGTAGATACAGCGGTTTTGTAGAGCGTGGAAGTCGAAACGATGTGTCTTCTTAATGAACTCCTATGATATATTTACACGGCTGTACTGGTACCGATATATGTGACCAATACCAGTAATGTGAACGTTTTCAACTTATGCGTCAATGTGGACACGCTGTTAACATAGGGTAGTGAGCTTTTCAGACAGAAGGTTTCACTGGCTCCTCGAGAGCCCTTGTGTAGCATTATGCTCTAATGCATCATGTAGTGTTACGTAGAAGGACTATTAGAGGCACACATCAGCAAATACACTAATGCACAGTCATTACAATATATTGCTTGCTTCTCAGCTGCAGTATTCCCACATCATTGCGCAATTACACATGTATAGGGACCAGCAGCCTGTTATAGGGCCATGTAAAACATGTAAAATGGAATTCTAGGTCCTCAAACTGCAGTTGCGGTTACCATGGATACCAGCTATAATGTCGCGAGCCTGAGCAAGGCTATAGACACCGTATCTGGTCTCGTGAAGTCCTACGACAAGATCGACGTATACGTAGGTACACTGAAATTTGTGGAAGCTGCGAAGCTTCTTGGTAGCTGCTACTCAGAAATAACCTCTCTTACCAGCGATAATGAACTGGAAGAGGAAATACAAGTCTGTTGCTCATCTTTGCGATCCAAATGTTTGGCCGAGGTGTTGCAATCACCTTCTATGCCCATTGGTGACCGTCTTACTGCAGAACTTGATCGTTATGCCTTCAATGCAAGCTTCTTCAAAGCCTCGGGGTCCTCCTTCGACGTTGCTAATTGCAACGCCCTCTATGATTCAGTGCAGCACGATGTAAACACAAACAGTGACAAAGTGATGTACGAGGCTTTGCAGCTCCTCCATAATCTGAAAAGTGGGTGGTTAAATCGCTATGAGGTGCTTACAAAGCTGTTCTTGTTCTTAACGGATGGGTGGCTCAATGTCTCTGACAACAAGCGTGACGATATGAACAAGCTTCTCTTTGAGGCAAAAGGCGAGAGTCAATGCATCACTTATAGTGAATTTGACGACTGCCTTATAATACTGAACATGTACGATACGTATCTACGCCTTATTGAGGAATTGGCGGAGCGCTGTATTAAACCAAAATTACGTGTGATAAACAAACATGAAACGGAGGATGCATGCTCCTTAGATCACGTTTATGGCAGAGTTTTGGGTTTGTGCTCAAACAACACTAAGGAGATGTCAGTAGAGATAGAGGGATTTAATAACGCATCTGAAATTGTGGGTAGTATGATCAAGGAAATCGCACATTTACAAGTATTGCTGCACAGACAGGTTTCTCTATCGGATGGAGGCCCTGCTTGCAACGGGGAGGAAAGTGTTTCAAACGATGCCTACGCGGATTATGTAGGCGTCGATATTAAAACGTTTAAATACCTTTCCAAAACATATGAAAGGGTATTTGTAGACACCCTCGTATCGAAGTTACTATGCGCCGTTTTCCCCTGCTGGGAATCAGAGGACGGAACTCTCTTAGGTTTGCTAAGAAGCTTCAATGATTTCTATTGGGTTGTGAAAAATTCAGAGTTATCAACACTAGATTACTCGTCATGCTTCGTAACAGACTTCTTTAAACATGAGTTGAAAGTGATGGAGGAACATGCCCTAGTGTTTACTCGTTATTGTGCAAAATCACAATGTGATGAGACTATTCTAAAGAATTCCGGTCCATCTGATGCTTCATTATCAAGGGACAAGTGCATTCGAACAGTAGACAAGGAGAAGGTAGTCAGCTTGTTTAGTTCACTCATTTGCAGTGAGATATCTGACATACCATTAGGTGATGCAATCAAAAGCATTCAGTGGATCAACAATATAGAAGAAAGCCGTGTTTCTAATGAAGTATATTCACTTGCTGCTCTTCTCTACGTTTTGGCAGAAAGGCCAACCACACTTATGTATCACACAACAAAGATTTTAGGTGTGAATGTGTTCCCGCATAAACTCGCCGAGATGTGCATCGGAAAGTACTCGCACATGATAGATACCGTGGTCACTCTTTACATTGTTATGACGCAGGATATGTTCAAACAGTTCGTATTGGGAGTAACTAGAGTATTAATTAAGGACGAAGATATATTAGAACTAATGCAACTGAAGGATACCATTACTATGTTCCTGGTTTTCCTTTCGAATGTATCCTTCTTGGCAAATGTGAGTATTATGCTACCATATGTGGCTCAGGAGATGTACAACCACGTGGCATCCTCCATTGATCGCAGTTACAAAGACAAGCAATGTAATACAACTGTTCTGTCAAAGGTAGTTAAGAGCCACTTCCACACGTGTGGCTGTCACGTGAATCTGCTAAAGGTACAGGATTACCTGTTGACCCAGTTCGCTGCCTTCGTTCAGCAGGTTCTGCAGAAACTTTTCAGTCGCCTGCTTAACAACTTAAACGACACTGTCAGCAGTTTTGGAGAAGAAGCTGTGCAACTCTTCAGACTGATCATATCTGAGTGTGATCAAGTGCTTCCGAAGCCGGTACGTTCTCTATAATATTTATCATATGTTTCCAGCTCTACAGCAATGCTGTTGCCTTGGTTGTGGATCTCTACTACACTACAATCCCTGACCTTTTCCTGGACTATTTAGATCTGCTCAGTTATCAGCCGTCTGATAAGGTCCTCGACATCATAACCATCTTTGTTGTCAACATTGAAAGCATGCTGGCAAATTGCTTAATGGGTAAGTGCAACGTTTATCCTTTAACATTCTGTAGACATTAAAAAGGAGGAGAAAGAAATGTTATATTGCGGAAAGTTCGCCATATTTGCTGGAGTGTTTAAGCATGACTTCTCATATATGGACGATCCGAACCCCCCCTACAATCACAGGGACCTGGGTCGCCTATCAAAGCTTTCCAAATGCATTCAGTCTAACGTTGCACAAGCATATGACAATTGAGCTGCTGTTGCTGCATACCTGTGTTATGACTTGCATGTCAGTCTACAGAGCAATGACTATCGTAGAGTTATATTAATGCTACACAACATTCAATGTAATGTTTCACATTTAGCAGCCATACCATGCATATAAGGTTTGCTAAAGGGTTTGTATAATGCATAGGGTGCCAATTGTGTTTTTCAACAAATAACATATGGCGTAGAACGTGTGGATGTGAAGATTTATTGTATAACAAACATTGAGAAGCGTTGCGTGGAAGTTTTCCGCATATTACAGCTACCTAGTGAAGATAAATTTTACAATGCAATCTGATTCGATTGGTCTTTGTTACATGTTTAGTGTCATAGCATATCCTGTTATGAACCCAAAGAGATGCGATACGTAATCTATGTTGGCGCCTGATATCGCTATAATATTTTGCACTATAGCTGTTTTCACCAGGTCCAAAACACGTTCCTTCTCAGCCTTTCCTCCAAATCTCTGATGGTAGGCACATATTGCGCCCATTAGGCCATAAATAGCCGAGGACGCACCGCATCCCCTGTGTCTGGCGATTTTTCCTCTTTAAATACGATTGAATTGAGGAATCTATTTCTGGAGTGCTGTTGCCATTCTTGGACTTGAAGGCAAAGGGTAGTAAAAACCTGACTGTTCCTCCCAACACGTTGAATATAGACGTATGGATGTAACTTAGCATGAAAAGTGGGAAGCTCCTGCCAGCATTTCTTTCTCGTATTTGATCCATTACGGCATCAACGGTATTCGATGGATAGTTGGCAGATTGGCCAACTCCCTGCACCACAGACTGGGTCATGGTAAAAACATCAGCCGGCAGTCCGTTTACATATGCAAAGTGATAGATGTAGCTGACGTAGTTTGCTACTATTCCTGAAACGAGATAGATGGCTATCATACGCTTTGGTCCAAACAAATCGATGATCTCTGTCCCCAAAGACCCCAAGGTTCTAACATTATGAAGCATATGCACTAGGCCGTTGTGCAGAAAGAGGGAGGTGAGTAGCCTGTAGTACTGTCCCCTTGTGAATATTTCCATGGGATTTAGATCGTAATTCACCCTCAAGTAGCTGGAATTCGTGAGTGTTTCTATTGCAAACACTGTGCCTATTATGCGGACCATATGGTCAACTGGATTTGCCCCCTTAGTTAACACCTCATATATCCCTGAGCTGCATATCCTAAGATAAACATTATGGGCCTCGTTTAGCACGTGTCTACATGATTCTTCCAAGAAAAGCAAACACTGGCGACCATGTTTTTCAACGAATGCGCTTGGGTCCTCTAGGGCTGTAGACAAGGTATCAAGCACGCATTTTACTTGGTGTCTAAAATCATTCATCTGCTGCAACTGCCTCACGAAAGTAGTTATTTTCTGAGGCAATGCGTCCAATTGCGTCATAATTTCCTTCGGCACGTGGAGCCGAATGGCATCCGTGACGGTGGCGTTAATTACCCATGACGGCTTGGCAGCGTTAATTGATCCTAACAGCGAGAAGACATTATTCTTTACGTTTTGTTTAGAAATAATGCTGCTCTTGGCGGCCCTCACTGTCCCATGGGAGGAAGAATAAGATCCATCGTTATGCCTCCTGAGCGGAAGAGAGGAATGCGGTGTACAATTCCTGTCTATAAATCCCAAGGGTTGAATATTACTTCTGGCGTTAACAACATCCTTCAATGGATTCTTGACCCCGTATGCAACCGCAAAAAGGGCGCACAAGAGGTGTAACATGTGGAAGGAAGCGAGCGACATCCTTCATGAATGTTACACAACTTTTGTACGTTGCTGGGACTAGTAGGATTACATGTAGACTTGTGCAAGGCGTGTGGCACGGATTCTATGATGTCTTAACGGCTATCGCCGCAAGAAAGAAAAAGAGAGACATGGAGGATGTGTACATGGGCACAGTCGATGTTAGTGCATCTACCGTGGCACTCCTATGATACATAATGTGGGTATAAGGTAAGTAGGTGGGAAAAGTATTAGAATCGGGGCGCAGAATTGAGCGTGTGCCACCGGCTTGATCAGCACGCGGCAAGGGGGTCGCAGGCACCCAATTGACAAGTGCGCAACATGCATCCGCCCTGCCGGGTTTTAGGCAGCATATTACCATTAGTTTAATTATTTATAGCCTTCTCACCGCTTTTCGAACTGGGGAAGCGCGATGGGCCCGTGGCTTGGTTCCTTGTATAAGACATCGTAGAGTTTCATACCGCGAAATGTTAGGTAGGTATGCCGCGCGTGATATGCTTTCCACATAAGACGCCTGTTGTAACTGTCATTCAAGAAAAGAGTCGTTTCTTCACTGTCATTCACGCTTAAGCATATGGCCCGTTGCTACTATGTCTGGCTTAGAGAGTTTTGACTCACCAGCGCGGTATTGAATTCCACTATTTGAAAATTCCTTCTCTTTCTTGCATAGTAGTGTTGTTTTTTGTTGCTTCGGGATTGAATTTTTTCAACAACATTTGTAAAATCTGAGGCTTTGCCTCAAGATGCCCCGTCGAAGTCATGGATCAAGACACTGGGATTACGCGAGAAACATCGCAGGAAGAGGATCGCTTTTGGATCGACACTGAACGGCAATTCTTCATCAATCCCAACCCTTCCTTGATTCTCTGTTTAAGAAACCATGTATGGCATTGCCGTTATATCTCCGAAAGGTCGAGGGAGCTCCTGCGGGAGCATGAGAATGCATCTACGGACAAAAGCACGAAACAAAAAGGCCCCAAGGTAGCAAAGGTGACCAATGGTGGTGCATCTCCTTCCGTCCGTACCGGTGAAAAGCCGGCAAAGACTGAGGATAAAACCACCTCAAACGGTCGGCCTTTAATGGAAAATGGAATCATTTCCGTGAAGTTCCGAATAAAGAATAAACATGGAAACCATCGACATGCACCCTATCCGCATATGGATGTGCAGGGATCTGCAATGCCCATTAATGGCGTCACAGATCTCGTCGTATATCCGGAAGACAGCGGATTTACTCCTGAAAGGACACATCAGCTGACTGAGTATGATGACGAGATGTATTTTAACCCCATAGTAAATGGAAGACACGATGGCAAATTAAAGCTGCCGATCATTCTCCCATCGCAGGCCCCGGATGGTATGCGCATTGTTCTCTACTGCCCAGATGATAGGAGCAGACATGGCGACCTGGCTACAGGCAGGAGACCTGGCTTCAAAACAAGCATGTTGAATGACATGCTGTCGCCAGATCAGGTTCCAGAAATCATTTACGGTCCAGCTCCTATATGGTCACGCGTTTCTCGTCCAAGATTTAAGGACGGTAAGGAATTGGGAGTTCCCTTCCAAAGTGCATTTAAGTCACTATCAGAAGTGAGAGGTACTGTAGTTGATCCTGTATGGGCAAGTCATAATGACTATTTCTGTACGGAGTCAAACCAAAAGGGGTCCTTAATGCGTCAGCTTGCCTTGACTGACATCTCCCCGCCTTGCTCAGTGGACTACAGCCCCAAGTTATTCAAGTTCGTCGAAACAAAAGGATCCCCTTTGTGTAGACGGTGTCTTGGAATGGCCAAGGTTGCATGTCCCCTGTGCATGAATATGGAGATAACAAATCATATCCCTGGTGTGGGATTCGGCCACCCTGTGACGATTGATCACAAATATGAGCTTGTGTTCAACGAAGTAGACATACACAAGGCTAGAACAAATGATGGGTACGGAAGTATTTTCTCGGGCTATCACTGAGGATGAAGTGGAAGTGACGCCAATGAAGCGTTCACATGATGACATAACTGCATTGCTGAAGGAGTACGTTGAAACCCTTGAAGAGATAGAATCACGTTTCACAACGATTTTGGATCGCGTAGAAAATGAAAAGAAGCCCAATTTTGATGCTTGGTCCGAGATAGAAACGAAGATGATAAAGAATTACATCGAGCAGTACAACAACAAGATGATGGACAACAGATACACGTATAATACCCAACGTCAAAGTTGTGATGTACTTCGGATCAGATTAACATGCAGTAGTAGCGCAAGCTTACCATCGCAATGGACCGATCATGCACCTGTGCAGCATTTGTGGTAGTGACGAGGACTGGGACGACGACCCCATCCTCTTTTGTGATTGTTGCTATATTCCTATGCACTACTGCTGTCTAGGCTATAAAGCAGGTACTATGTCAGAGACTATGAAACACAACGTTCGTCGCCACACATTGTTGCGTACACCCGAAGGCGAGGAGCCTAACATAGACGACGATGAATGGATGTGCCCTTGCTGTCTTTTCTTGCTGGATCAGTTAGGATTCCTGGAAGAGAGTATGGCCTTGAGGGCCATTAGAGTAGCAGCTGGGCCACGCAACAAGCAAGTGATCGACTTGTACCGCAGCAACGCCACACCTGAGGATGACATCCAGTCACTAGACATTTCAAGATTACCTTATGTAGTAGGATTCGAATACGACGACCCTCATGAACGCATTGACCTCTGTACAGTATACCGTCGTTCGTCACCCGTTGGTGTTTTAGTCGCTAGTAACCAAGCAACTACACCTACTTCTGCTACAGCCACCAATGCTACCACTAATGGAACCACTCCAGTTACGCCTACATATCGGGAACACAAGCTTATGGGGAAGTTGAATTTCAGGACCTTGATAGAAAATGGCAACATTCCCACCACCATTGCCTTCAACATACCCGACGAAGACATTGAAGTTCCCTTTTGCTATGACCACAGGGGATTAGAAACAGACGTTCTCGGGCGTACCATTAGCCAGTTCTGGTCGTTTAAGTGCATGACAAAGGCACAGCTTGAGGTTGCAGGTAGTATATTAGATGAAATGCTAGTTAGGCACATGAAGGATGGAAACTTGGATGGCATGGTCAAGTTGCTCAAACACGCCCCACCAGAGGAAGACAGACTGCACTATATAATTAAACAAGATCGAGCCATTCAGATGAGTAAGCCTGCACAAGCGAGGCGTGGAAGGAAGCCTAACGAACTGAAGGCTGCGCAAGCGCAAGCAGCAGCGGCAGGAATAAAACCGGAAGTAGTAGAAACCCGCAACACAAACCAACTATCCCGAGATGACATATACACCATGAATTCAAAGAACCCTCTGAAAAGGCTAGTGATATCAGTTAGAATAGCAAAGAATTTCTTTGTCAACCTCAAGATTCCGGTTTGCATATTCTGTGGGTTCGACGCATATTACCCGGGTGGAGGCCCTATGAAGAGAACATCTAACACAGGTACATGGGGTCACGTAAGGTGTGCATTGGCGATGGAATGCGTAGTTACACCAAAAGAGATTGATTACGACAGTTTTGTACCAAAGATTAAGGCCCTAAGGTGTATGGTATGTCACAACTCTAGCACTGCTATTCTTCAGTGTTCTCATGGCAATTGCTTCAAGGCGTTTCATGTCTCCTGCGCATCAGCTTCATCAATTTGGCTATTTACATGGGATTCTAGTGGGAGGCCTGATGTTCTGTGCCCACAGCATGCATCAGGACTTGCGCCCACAGTGCTTTTGCGAAAGCTTCAGGCAAAGGTGCAATATAAGAACTATAAGAAGCTGAGCGCCTACGAAAGTTCGCTTGATGGTGTTAATCCCAAGGATGATGTATACCTGAACCACTTTTTAGAGCCAAACTACAGGTCCATTGCATCAGTCATTGAGCGTGTATTTGGCATGAATCCTAGATCTGGGTTTTCACTACCATTGTATGGAGACGAAGTGACTATAAAGCAGCCATTAAATGAAAAGGATGGCTCCGAAAGGAGTAACGGTACCGGAGAGAGAGGACGACCTAGCCTATCAGGAGATGCCTTGAGTAATGCAGATCCAAAATCTAAAGCACTGAAGAAGGCAGATTTTAAGTTACCTCTTAGGGACAAATCGGGGAAGTTTAAGGTGGCTGACAAGAACAAAGCAGTCAGTAGAGTCTCCGGTGTGAAAGCGTCTATCGGGAAACATAACGCTGAGTCCACAGCGGTCACTTCAGATGGCGAAAGGGCCCATGGAATGGAACAAGACGACGGCTCTAACGATATGTCCGATCATAATGAAAGGGCGAACACGAGCACAACTCCTGAGGAATCGGCAGATGACAGCGCAACTGAACGTAAAGATGAGGAAGTTATCCCATATGACAAAAGCGTATGCAGGATTACCCAACTTCCAAAGGAAGAATGTTTCTGGTGCTCTGTAGGAAACGAAGATATTGATGAACATTCCCACTACAAATCCTTTTATGATGATAGGTGTCCATCAGTTGAGCAAGTGGGCAACTTAATCTTCCCAGATCTTGCTACAGTTAAAAAGAAGTGTGCGGAGATATGTGATAATCGTGTTTCTGACAGTCCTAATCCTTTTGAAGGTGTGCCACCGTTGGTATGGAGTGAAATGTGTTCTTCTACTAGAATAGTTGACGAAAAAATGCTTTACTTCATCTCTGACGATTTCATTGGAGGGCAGCGCCTCATATCAGAAGTTGTTTCAAAGAGCTGTAGACATTCGTTACTTGGACTGACAAGATTGTTAAACATATTGTACTTCAAATCTAATAATGGGAATGATATGCCTGTTTTGTTTGATCGGCTTTTGAATTTTATGAAAATCATACAATCCGTGGATGAAGCAAGGAGGAGCTGTGAAATTGGTACCAATTCAATTGGAGACATGTTTTCAACGCTAAACCCTATGGCTGGTGACTTTCCAGGTCCACATGCAGCCAGTTCAGCTGTGGACAATCGCAAGGAGTGTCGTTTAAGAGTAAATTCCGTGCTCCGTACACTGAACCAGTCAGTCTTGATGAGCGTTGATTCACCTCTTCTGCCAAACGCGATACTTCGGGTATTTGGATCAGGCAGAAATAACGATAACACTGAAGATGACAACTACACACGACGTTTTGCCGTATGTGCAGGTTGCCTGGAATTCAAGACGTTTGATCAGTATGTGGACAACACTGAAAAGTCAGAGAAGCGCGTCTTTTATGTGTATAACTACAAGACATGTCGTGTATGCAACGTAAAAGCATGTAATGAGTGTATATCGCAAATGAAGAATTCTCGTTCTAAGAACAGAGTCGAGAGAATGCCTCCTGTGCAGCCGTCTGCAGATGCATACATGTCTGCTGCTTCTATGCTTGCCCATCCGATGTATCACGGTGGAAGCCCCATGCTCATGCCAAGGCCAGCTCCGCCAATGGATGAATCACGTATTCCTTCTGTAAGAGATGCCGTCATCGCAATGCCTATGATGCCACGACCTCAGCTATTAGATCGCATGGGGTGCCACCCACCAAGGGGTATGGCGGTGAACGCTCCTATGAACGTCGACCCAAGAATATCAAGCCTTATGGTTGCAAGTATCCACAGAGGGGCAATGAATCAAGCTTGTCAAGAACCTGGTGTTATGGGACGACCACGCATGGTAAACTCTCTCCCTCTAATTAATCACAACATTGGCGATATGAATGTTATGCCCTTGCATAAATCAGGACCAATGCCCATGTGCGGTATGATACCAATGGGTATACCTGGAGGCGGACCTTGTGGACCTATCTTTAACGTGCCAGCTGCGAAGACAATACCAGGGATTAACGATAGGGACATATCTACTCCTGTAAGTGGAGGACCCTTTGCTAAGGCTGGTATTATGATTAAAAGCCCTCCGGTAAAGAACGGACCTTTTGGTGCAAATATGGGAGGTTTCCAAGGAAACGAACAACTACACAAACCTGGAGTTGTCCTTGACGGTGATAATAACATAGGCACTGGTGTAATAACCAAACAAGAGGCGGCTGATGGCGATGACTCCAGTTACGAGTCATTTATCTGTTGCAGATGTGAAGATATGGAAAATGACATAAATCTGCCTCTACTTTGTTGTGCGCTATGCTCTCGCTTCGATGGGTTTATGATACCGGTGAACAAGGATCATTTGTCCTTTCATCCTAATTGGACCTCTGAGTACTGTGGTTACTGTTACGTTCACATGGTCTGCTTAGATTGGCTAACGTACTCCACTGCAGTAAATGCCAATATGCGGAAGTTCCTCAAAACTCTGTTTGAGTACCCATGCAATTACTGTGGAGTGGCTTGTGGCGCAACGATGCTGTGTGCTAACAACTACTGTAATGTACGTTTCCATGCGTCTTGTGGAGCATGGTTGGGTTGCAAGGTAGACACTGGGAAGAAAATGGAAGGCACTTCTTCAGCATCGAGGCGAGTATACTGTTTAAGGCACACTCTTCTAAGTGTGACTAGGATGAGTCAAGCAGAACGCAAATTTTTATTGGCGCCTTCGAACCTGTATGAGCTACTTATCGCTACAAAGTATCATATCACCGGCTTCTACAGCGGAGTTTATCTGTCACGCTATTGTGTGCCTAACAAGATGAAGACGGACCCCAATACACGTCCTGCCGTGAGTCGCCTTCCAAACAATGCCATCGCGAAGCGACCAAAGCCGTCATCAAAGGTTAATGTGTTGCCAGTGAATACGATAAATACGGCGGTGAACATGTTAAGCGGGATAAACTACATGAATCTGGGGCTTGTGCTGTCTAAGACCAACTTTGGTCAGCCGATAAACGAGTATAACTTGCTGCCTGATAACATTGCCAGAGACAGGCTGATACAAGCGCTGAATTGGACAGCATACAACTCCATGAACCTAGTAGGAGGTCGTCGTGACATGAGGGAGATTAAGATTATCATACAGCTTATAAAGGCCGGCCAATTGAAGCCGATACATGGAAGCAAGCGTGGTAGGAAACCAAAATCACTAGATGGTTCTAACTTTGACAATCGCCAGAAGATGCCTATGGAAGATATTCTCACCTATTGCCACTCAGGACAGTTAGATTCTGGTGAATTCTTCTGTCCTGTGTGTTTCTCCATTTACTTTGAACGCAGTCCTGGAATGCCAGGGGATGACCTTCATTGGATAGGTTGCGACGGCTGTGAGAGGTGGTTCCACTTTGTATGCGCTGGAGTCTGGGCTGAGGGGCAGGTAGATGCAAACTCGCCGAGCTGGTTCTGTCTGGCATGCACCAGGCAAAGACAATACCGGGTGGCAAAGTGATAAACCGCCTTTAGCTTACACATGAATGCGAGATAGGTTTAGCAACAACGGAACTGTACTAATAGCTAAATGTTATGTTATTTTATTATTCCATGTTTTTAAGTAGCTCAGCCAACTCCTTCATTCTCTTGAGTTGCCTGTCCTCCTCCAGGTAGCGCCTAGACCTTTCCTTCAAGTCCTTCAGTACCTCGGGGTTTGTCTCATCTATACGTACTGTAGGCACTTTGGGGTTAAAGCGGAAGTATGATTTGCTATCCATGAGTGTGTGCAGCGCGGAATGCACCTGTTCTGTATTTGTGGCTGACCCGATGACATGGTTTATGAGTTGATCCAGTCCTAGGGATTTGGGATCGCTAGTCATGGGCATATTCAGCGACTGCAGCAGTAAATCCTTCATGCTAAAGGTGTGACTTGTCCTGTCTTGACCTGGAGAAACAGTGGCAACCTCTGCAGCAGAATCATCATCTGCACTAACTTCAGTGGGTACTCCGCCTGAACCTGTTATTCGGGACTTTTTAGGTAATGCTTCTAAATCAGTCTCCGCCTGTCGTTTACGTGGGAACTCAGTTGGAATTCCTGTACCGACGCTCACTATGCAATCTATTGGTACATTGGGGTACAACATCTTCGCCTCCAGCATTGCGATCATGCTGGGGTTGTTAGCATGGAGAGCGCCGTCTCCATATAGTATTCCGTTTCGCTCTAATAGCGGGAAATACATTGGAGCCGCGGTAGTTGCACGAATTGCATCAGCTGCACGGATTATGAAAGAGCCGTCCCTTGGGTGCATGTGAGCCTCGTTTCCTGTGATGTCACATGCTTGCAATGGATAGTTATAGTTTCTCCATACAACTGGCTTCATTGGTACTGATGTCATCTGAACTGAAAGACAGAAAAATTTGGGGCATTTTGGGTCAACCGAATAGTCGATTAGTTCCTTATCACCAAATAGAGTGAGAAGGATGTTTTGTAGTGCAGTTTCGTCATAATACGCTTGCTTCATTAAAAGTCGCGTTCCTGTAGCACGATATGAGTCACGAGCAAAGACCTTCTCCATAGACTGCTCAAATGACTCTTGAACTTCACCCACGGTCATTTTTTCCAGGGCAAGGAGAGCAGCCAAAAGGCCTCCACACGACGTACCACAAATAATGTCAAATGCTTCATGTAACGGCTTTCCAACCTCCGTTTCCAGCCTCCTTAGAACTTCAAGTGCAATTACCCCTTTGGAGCCTCCTCCATCTATAGCTAATATTCTCATACCGCGATTTTTGAATCGTCCTTGATCGTGATGCCCAAGTATGTTGAGCAGTTTGTGGCAGTTATAGAATGCCCCTCTGGATGGTCTATCGACACATTTATGCCGCAACCAACCCCGTTCACCATAGTCATTAGCGGTACACATTATGTTCCCAAACTGGTCACGTTGCCTGAGATGCAAGTCTTCCCTGTTCTCGACGCTTGCGCTGTCTGTACTATGATGAGCCACCCTGGTGTCATTGCGCATATCCTCACTACTGCCCTCCATCAAAGGGATATAATCTTCAAGTCTATTGTCTAACACTTCAGCAACTCTCATGGGTGTAGGAAGTGTAGACCTGACCGTTTTTATGGCTTCTACCAGGGGAGTACATTCTCGTATAGCACAGAGACCCGTATTGCCATTAAGGTAAATATAGTCAATAAGCATGCCAAATACAGCAGTTTGTAGGCTTCTTGCAACTGCAACTCTTTCATCAAGTGCCTGTTTCGACGTGATTTCATCATCCTTGTAAGAGGTAGTGATATCCATTGAAGATTCTGAATGAGCGTGGCTTATTTTATCCTCTATGGCCTCCATGTTATCCGTGTTGTAGAGATGTGGAGCGAGACCATTCATAATTGTGGAAAGGTATGTGAGCAATTTGTTCTTGAGGCCTTGTAACATTTGAAGCACACGCATTTCACTGTGTACTTTTTTCTCATCAACAGTGTCTTCCTGTTTTGGCTGATGCTCCAATGACGCATTAATTATCTTAGCTAGGCGTTCCAGGTCTAGTTCACTTTGTATGAGCTGAAGCACGCCTGTGTCCTTGGTTCCCAACAAGGTCCAAATCTCATGTACAATGTAGTCCAAAACCTTCAAAGAATTTACTGTTTTTAGCTTTTTCAGCAGGTTTTCTGTCATTGTATGTACGTTAAGTTCATCTGATGTGGACATTTTAACGCTGGAAATGATGGAGTAACGATGCATCTTCCCTTCACCTGCTGCATCATTCTGTGTATCTCCTTCACGCAACATTTTGGACGTGCGTGGTTGTTCATCTTCGCTCTTCTCCAGTTCAGGGTTGGCGCGTATAGCCACCATACCAAATAAAAGGTCACCATGCACCTTATCTGTTGTGTCGATGGTTGAAGTTTCAACAGAGTCCATAGAGCACAAATCTCCGACGTCTTCACCAAGATGAATGTGTACATGTCTCCTTATAGAGTCGACATTGTTTGCATCGTTTTTGCGAACCATGTATGGAACCCATATTATTCTACCGCTTTTTTCCGGTTCATTGCGATTTCGTGGGTAATCATGTTGAACTTGGCCGTGTTTTTGCTGTAAAGCTGTATTATATGGCAGTAGGTCCTCTGAATCGTACAGCTCAGTTTCAATTTGTTCGTCATTCTCTAAAGACCGTTCGTATCTTTCCTTTACGGATATCTCATTAATTTCATATCCTAGATTGTGAAACAACTTTCTAACTAAAGTTTGACTATTGCCTACTATGCTATCTTTAATCATCATAAGCCCACCATAAGCATCTTCAGGGGCACCCTGTTGATCATCCTTATAAATGCTGGATTGACCACTATTAGAGGAATCCAAGCTACATGCGTCGTTTTCTGTTAAACAGTCATTTGCAGGGCCCGGTTTTTGCGATAATTCCTCCCTCTGTTCCACAGCTTTTCCTTTTTCTTTACGCTCCTTCTTCTTCATCTCATACAAGTAGATGCGCATTAACAGGCCCTTGAGCAATTCACTTTGGGCCATATGTTCACGCGCTGCATCGTTGGAGCGAGATATTATTATTAATATAGAGAGAACGGTATCTTGTACCATTTTTAGACGTACTTTTGCCTTGGAAGAGCCCGACCATAGGTAACTGTTCATGACTTCCCATATGTTCTTCTGGTAGGGCTGTCGCAATACCTTGATGAGTTCGTCGAGACTATTCAAACTAAGCAAGTGGTTAATGCAGTGACGGTCACTTTCCAAGAGGAGCTTGAGACTGTGTAGGGCCTTCAACTGATGCGGCGAGCCCTTGGTGCAAGCAATTGTCAAGAGTTTCCCCTCCACGTGTCCCATCATCCCGCCGCATTCTGCTGCCGCCAGGGAGTGAATGGCACAGTAGCATGCCTTTCCGATACCCCCTACTACATCTTCGCTTGCCATATTAACAGACAAAAGGTGGGTTAGAGTGGTGAATGATGGCCTCCTTGTGGTCAGAAATACCTTGCTCCTCCTTGTTAAAAAGCTACGCCGTGGGCCATCATTCAGATCAACCGCATGGTTACTCCTGGTAGAGGTGACCAAGAAAGCTTCATGTCTGACTTTACGAGCAGCTACCATGGCACGACAAGATAGATGGTTGGCGTTTGGAGAGTTGAGTTGTACCCTCCACATACCCAAAGGTATAAGGGTGAATAAAAGTCCCCAGCTTAGTACTGAAAGCCTCATAGGCTCACGTGATTGAAGCTCAGAGTATTCCTTTGAGTTTTAATGCCGTTTGCTTGCCCATCTATACGTCTTGAGGTCTGAGAATCTCGATTGCAAGCTGCAAGACCGGCTCACATTATTAGCCGATAGTTTGGTTAGGTTCTTTGCTCGTGTTGTTTTGCGATATCCCAGGGAGGGAATATACTCAGGGCTGCAGTGTTGCGATACCACGAGTTGCGATGCCACCGTTGTGATCACTCTATACGACGTGAGTATGCTGAAAGGTTCAGCAGTGCTTTGATAAATGTTTTGCTGTGTAAAGGCACGGCTCATTACACATTTTTAGACCTAAACGACGCGATGTGTCTTAGACACATTCAGGCTGTCTAGATCAATATGGTGTTGCTTTTTCCTCACATGGACATTTTCACTCGAGCCGGATGTAAATTTCAAAACAATAACACCTGACTCTTTTGGCATCGTCGTAATAGTCGTGCCTACCATCAATCCGTGACAACTGAAGCCTATCCTACCCAGTGTTACCATGAATAGCATAATCTCAACTTTCTATTCAAATACATTGGCCACTTACCCCTTTTAGCTAATTGTGCGTTCTAGTGTGACCACCTACGCGAATGATAGCTCACATTAATACCAGTATTAACGTTTTAGTCAATTATTGCATAAGAATCATTGTAATGGTATGGCAAGCCGTAATATACGTACATTCACCCTGTAAACGATAAATCACTGATTCTCTGTCATTCATTAGCGCTAAAGAGTTGCTGTCTACAATTCCTTAGACTGGAATTCTCCATCCTCCTCGTCAGGCACTGAGTAGAAGCGGATGTTAGGCTTCAGGGGATCCTTGACAAGGATGTACTGGCCATCCGGTCTGCTCATGATGAGACTGCAAATGAGGCGTATAACTGCCCATGCATTGCTCATGTTCAATCCCATCTGTGTAGCCAGGTTCTCGGTGGTGTAGGTGTGGACTCCGATGATGACGTGGTTTTCTGCGTCACCAGGAGTTCTACGACATACGAATGCGAGTTTCAGTGTGTCACAGCCACTGAGAATGGCACTTGCCGCGAAACGCTGGAGCTTTGCTGTGTTGTTACGCATTTCGTTGGCAAGCAGGGCACCCTTTTGTGTTTCAATCTGGGTGCGCCACGACTTTTGGTTCTTGTTAGGCAACTCGTTAAGAGCACATACGTACATGTAGCCTCCATTGGGTACACCGGGTAGGCGGGCATGCACTTCTCCACGGGTAACAATGTGGATAGGAGAGCGTTCCCATCCGGTACCGTGGTTAGCTCCAGGAATGGTAAACGTTCTGTAACGGTATGCCATTGTTGACGGGTTGTCTCCTTCCTCGACAAATGGTGGAAGCTCGAACTCCTGACTCAATTTGTCAGGGACCAGCACTTGCTGACGAACACGTTGGTTGACCTTGACGGCTTCATATCCCAATGCAGGTGGGCGATTAATCTTGATCTCAGCATCTGGCATCGGGGGCTCAGGGGCAGTTTCGTTAACGGTAACCATGTCGATAATTGAGCCATTTGCCTTGTCCAAGATAATTTGGTTACCAATCTTGGTGACATTCAAGTGCCAGCTGTACTTGGAGCGGGCGGCTGTCATCAACACCGATATGATCTGGTCCGTGGCGCCCAAGATGATTGTCTCTGGACCGGTGTGATCACCCTGAGCAGCCTTGGCTTCGTTTTTGCGGTTCATCTCGACCAAGTAATCCATAATGCAATCATCGTCATTTGTGGAGGTCCAGTAGTAGTCGTACTGGGAGTTTCCGTTTTGTACAACCATCTCTGCCTTGACAGAAATGTTGTCCATCTTCTTATTGTACACTCCCAGCTTTCCACGCCACATGAGATCGGCAGCAACGACTTGAGAAGCGTTCAAGTCAAGCTTGAGAAGCTGGTTGAATGGAATATCCTCAAGCAACTGCCAGGTAGGAATGGGTTCAATGCTCCACTCATTGAAAGTATGGTGACGTGCATTGGAGCGGTTTCCTCTAGGGTGCATCATACGTTGTTTGCGCATGTCTGGGTGCTTTTGCTTGGTAGACAATATCATGGCCTCCTCTTCCATCTGCTTCTGGTTAAAGGCCTGGGTGGTCTGCTTGGGTATGGCCTTTTTGCGGTAGTGCTGCATGTTTTTGTTCTTGTCAAGTGACCTTCCGTCGACAGTCTGGAACTGTAACTCCTCATCGACTATCATTGGGTTAGGGTGGCGTCCGTAACGTCCAGCATCGCGCATGGTCTTTTGGTATGTGAAGTAGGTGAAATCACATATTCTGATCTGTTTTTCCAACTTGAGATTCGGCTCAAGGGGTAAGGAGTTGAGCCTCCCCAAGCAAGAGGACATGGTAGCTTCACAGTTCTCATCTGGACCCCAAGCCGAGGAGTTGAGGTTAGTTACAACGTTAAACTTCGACATATTTTAGTACCTATTCGAATGATATCTTGAGGTATAGAATGGTGTGTTGACCAGAGCGAATCCACACCGTCTTTCAATAAAGGCCCGGGAAACGCCTACAGTTTGATCAAGGAATCCTTATATCCCTTGTATCTGTTGTTTATTACGATCCCCTTAAGTGGCGATCTAAATGGAACTGAGTTATGGCTCGTGTGGAATCCTATCGCGGCCTTAGGGGCGATGTAGGGTCCTCCCGTGCGTCACCAACACAACCTAAAAAGAGTTCTCCAATGAAGCTACACATTCTACTATTGCATATGATATTGTACATTATGATCGTGTCAGTGGTACGGGTTAACTTATGAACATGTCTGGCGTTGGAAGATATTATTGCACAGCCTCCCATATTAAATTACCAACTAAACCTATACTCGCTAACATTTACTTGAGGGACATATAGGTCCATTTAACACACCAACGGGCCTTCATGTGTGATTGGTCGACCTACGTAGCGCTGGCTATATTTCTTTGTTCTGTCTAGACACCTCTGTGGGTTGCTGTAGATATTACAGTTTGTGTTATCACACAGAGAATCCCTTTAAAGCGTTGGCATAATGCACATCTAACGTGTTGAGTGTGGCATTGTGAGTAGTCGTTTGCCATTGTATCTTTACATATGCGCTTTTCCATTGGCCGTACTTGATGCCAAGACGATGGTGACTTGTTCGTGAGGAATATGGTGGCTGTGTCTGCTTGTATCCGAAAGCTCCCTTAAAAAACCGAATACTTCTTTTTGTCTTTGATTGCCTTCTTTGTCTCCTTGAGCAGTATAATAAGTGTGCGAAGTCCCAAAAGGTAGCCTGCATCTGTACATCCGGTGTTATAGGATACGTGTGACAAATCTATAATATGTACATCAGCGGAATTTACTGTCTCTTCACGACTCTTGGTGTAAGCATCAAACACAAAGAGGAGATTAGTCCCGTAAAATGCCAGTTGTTTCTGGTTCTCGAAGAGCGACTGAAGCCTCGTTAGCTTTTCTATAAGCTTATCAATAACTTGAAATGCAACTTCCTTGTACGGGATTCTATTAAAATAGAGTGCAAATGCCGATACCATGTCGTCATCTGTCTTGAGCATGCGTGCCACGTTTTCCTCCAGATATGCAGCTTTGCATTTCCTTCTAACCCAGCGTAACATCCCTGACAGATGAAAGCCGTGTGACTTTGATGATCGCATGCTGGCCTTTAGCTCCTTCTGTTCTATCACAACTGGATCAACCAAATCATCACCATAAAGTCTGGTCCCCATCTTGAGATCCATGATGCATGGCTCGTTCATATTATACAGTGCATTCCTCAACCTTATGCCGGTTTTATGTGAATGTTCAAGATCCCAGCCTGAAAATACTTCACCTGTGTAAACCCCGGTACATCCTAATATGAAGTCTATAAGCTTCTTGACTTCGTCCAAATTTCCTTCCACCTCTGGCAGGGGAGACAAACAATCTGGTTCATTTTCCCTCTTCTTAACTTTGGGTGCAATGGAAGGATCTGAAACAAGCCTCACAGCTGTGATGCAAGTTTTTTCTCCAACACCTGAAAAGGGAAGGGTCATCAATGAGTATGGCTTATCGATGATGTCAATATCCTTTCCATTAATCGAGTATAACCAGCGGTAGAACTTAATCTCCTTAGGGCTGCATAATTTACATATTTCCTCCCTAGGCAGATCTGATGAAACTATGAACTGGTTTAAATGCCCCCCTGCCAATACGAAACTGTTTTCTTCCAGGTTATCGGTATAGCTCTTCCATCTCAATGGAGTTCTCTTGTTATATTCATCGTATATTGCTTTGTCTTCCGGAACTATGGGAGGAGGAATGATGGAATTCTTGATGAATCCCTTAAAGTAACTACATATTTTAATGGTACTCTTCTTGACCTTTGAGGAATCGTATTTAATCGGAATAGTGAAAGAACGGTCCACTTCGTAATTTATTATTGTCTTGAGTATTTTCTCAGTGCAATCAGCATTTACTTTGGGGTTGTAACCACCTTCTAATGCCAGCAACAGTCTACCATTAGAGTAGCGTTCAGCTACCTTACAGAGCTCCAACACCAACCAGGCATAGCCCTCAGGTGTTACCTCACAGCCACCTAGAAAGTCATTTTTAGCTGCGTCGAATCCACATGAAACCAGTATGAATTCTGGCTTAAAAGTTTCCAGTTTTGGTAATACCACCATTTTTGAGGCATACACAAAGTCGTGCGTAGTATAACCAGCACTAAGTGGAATATTAACATTGTATCCCTCTGCTTCTGCCCCTCCTACTTCATCCGTATTACCACTATAGGGGTAAAAGGGGTTATTGTCTGTGCCAAATCTGTGGATAGAGATGAAGCAGACCCCCTCGTCATTGTAGAAGATATCCTGTGTCCCATTACCATGGTGTACGTCTATATCAACGATGGCAATGCGTTGAAGACCAAATGTCCTCTGCAGGTGAACAGCAGCGATAGCTACATTATTGTAGAGACAAAATCCCAGAGCCTTATCACGCGTGGCGTGGTGTCCTGGTGGACGAACAAGTGCAAAGCCCTTGCGGACCGAAGTCGTGGGAAATTCAATCCTTCCTTTGAGGCTGAGCAGATGCATATTGGTAATTAGGTTGTCCATTGACAATATTCGTCTAACCAACGATTTCTCCTGCGTTTCGAGAACCCTGGAAACATCGGCGCTTCCAAAGGCCCTCATAAGTGGTAGATAACTATCATTATTGTTTGTTCCATCGAGTCTAGTGGAGTCAAGAGTCTTGTAAAGTATATTGGATACATTGTCACCGGCCTCAAACTCGAAAGAATCCGCTTCAGAATCAGAGTTTTCGAGGAGGTCGTCAAGCCCTCTGAGCTTTGCAGGTATAGATGGGCTTTCAGCAGGCAGTTCCGCCGAGTCTTCTAGATCTATCCCCATTAGTATGTTTGTGAGCATCACAATTCCACCGACAGCCAAGCGGGCTACAGTTTCGGACATACTGGTTAGGTAGGTGTCCTGATCAAAGGGATACCTACAGACAAAGAGGGGCTCATTGTTGGTGTCAGTACTACGAGGAGTGTACTCATCATTCAACTTGGCTATATCTTTGCAACAGCGCATTAACTTCTGAACATGCCTTTGACTATGACAGTAGTAGAGGATATTGTCCTCTACAGGAGTGCAATCATAATGGCGAGTAAAGTCCATGAGATGGAATTCTCCATAGCCATCTAGGCTGATGGTAGAGGAGCGAATGCGATCTAGGATCGCCTCCAGTCGCTTGGGCTCCTCAGGGTGACGCTTCCCAGAAGTGTCACTGTGAAGTTTAGTGCACATATGTTCCTCATCGTAGCAAATGGCTATCAGCTCTGGCAACTCCTCCATTATTACACCATTTTAACTGCTTTGGACTAAATTTACACTTGGAATCTTTGACTACCATTGTGTGTATGGTGTGGCTGGCAGACAGCGCACCGAGGAATTATCAGTAGGGCTACAATAGACTATATTGTCTCTATGTAATGTTAAAAAGTAGTTTTTTGTCATATTGAGGCAGTGATACTGTCTTCCAACGTAATGGAAAGGATACCTGTGCATCTTTTACATACTGAAAGAATAACCGACCTGCATTGTATTCTCTGCTATGGTTGTTGCGAACCCATGTGAATAGGCGTATCCTATCTACGGGTACATATTGGTGTTGCTTCCCGGCAATAGCCTTGAAGGTAGCTGTGCTGGAGCGAAGCAGATCCAGGAACCCCTGTAGATGGACGATGCAGTTGCCCCTGTGTGAAAAGCCTGAATATGTATAGATAATTACACAGACGAGCTTACCCGTGGATGTTACAATGCCAAAACACCCCCTGACAGGTGGGCGGTGGTTTTTCTCCAGCGTTAGCATGCCATCCGCAGCAGCGGCTGGAGCAACCATCCTGCACTTTTTCGTGCATCCGAACAAACCCTTTAGGTTGTTCAGCTTGTATTCTGCATGAATAGGCTCCTCGAAAGACTTGGGCACTGCCGCCCTCTCCAATTTAGAGGGTACCATTGCTGAACTGGAAGACCTTCCATACATCTTTGCCCCTGTAGACCCAACTCTCTTCAGCCCACAATTATAAGGCTGTTGCATTACAAATGATAGAAATCTGTGGTTATCCTTCAAGTCAGAGGCCGATGGCATGTACAAACGGCTGTATGGAGCTACAGAACCGTGACCAACAATCTCAACCCAACATGACATCATGAGGAGCTTGTCAGATGCCACTTCTATCCTTTTGGTTGAGGTAGCTAATCTATGTAGCAGCTGTATGAGATACAAACCAGAGGTGCTATTTAATGACCGAGAAAGTCGCAGCACCTGAAACTCTGGACACTTCATTATATCACTTTTGTGAATACCGGCGGTAACACATCCTAGGAGCAAATGTCGCGATTGCATGTACCCTGTGTATGAGCGTCTTTTGAACTCCTTTGGCATCCATTCATCGGGTAACGTAGTTAAAAAACCATTATGGCTATTCTTTGGGCTATTTCGGTGGGTTGTATGTTTCTTCATTTCCATGCTGACCATGCAACACATCGGAATTCCAAAAGGTCTTTCTACCCCCATGAGCTGGTAATTTGGCCGTTTATTTCCCGGCGTACCAAGGTACTTACATATTCGTTCACTGCATAAGTGTCACATAGATCATCATAAAACTTACACCTCTATGGCATGGAAGTGGCGCCTCCCAGCCAAAGTCTCTGGGTAGTCCTGCGGAAACATGCACTGATTATTTTGCGCATATAGCATTTCCCTTTCCTCGAGGCCTATTCCAAGTGCGCCGTAGCGGTTAAGCAGAATCCACAATTTCCTGGCCATGGTACCAGCGGGGATCACCAAATCGAAGCCTCCCAGTGCATCTCCCCTGCGAATAACCCATATAGGTACATAATCATTTCCAACCATATCTATATCCTCCGACTGTTTGCTGCAGTCAGTTGTAGCACCCACTTTTGGTGCATTACCCACTTTTTTGTTTCCCTTATTCACGTCCGCAGTTACATTCATATCAATGTCACCAGTTGTTTCACTGGCATTTCCCGGTCCTTTTGATCCGTTTTTGGAATCATCGATCCCTGAATTGGGATATTTTACATTTAATTTCTTCAGCAGTTTGGCTACCACGTTCCCCCAGTTTCGTTTCCTCATTCGTGGTACATTTACCTTCGTTATAATGTTAGTGTCCTCAGGAGTTTTGAAAGTTGTCAGCAGTCTACGTTCTTCCGGATCGACCTCTTCAAGTACTAAGTCTTCCTGAGGAAAAGCCTGACTGCGCATGCTCTCCAGCTTGAATGCAGGCCGATGGTTTCCGTACAGCTTGGGGTCCACTACCCTCAAAGGCAAAATGTATGAGGGGGGTATGTCGATGTTCTGTGGATGCATATGTCTCCATAATGAATTGTTTTTTGAAGATGAATCGTCCATCTTTAGTGTGGTGCGTAGTAAGAGGGCGGCAAGAGGTCCCATCACTTCGAAGATGCAGATATCCTTGTGAACACTAAAGTCAATGGCGGGTTTTCCTTCTCTCAAGGCTTCACAAAACTCATCTATAGCTGCAGGGTGCACAAAAACCCATATTTGCCTCACATGTTTTGAAGGTGGACCACGTTGCTCCTCTGCTGGGATCCATATGAAATGCACAGGACATATTAACCTATGCGTGTCTCCTGATGTGAGATAGGCAAATGTCTTTGACCTATATGCTCCACTTAGAAGCTGTTCTGTAAACATCAGTGAGTGATCTGAGAATATGTTGGCAAAGGCCTGGCGTAACTCTGACAGGCGACCAGACACATTCACAACCTTGACATAAGATAAATCATGTACAACACTGAGTCGTTTGCAGTACCTTAGACAGCGACGTTTGCACTTTTGCATAGTTCTCACTGCAATCCGGTAACCCCAAAGGCTTTCCATCTTGAAGCGCTTCGCATGATATAGGTGGGTCTCAAGCCACTGGTTGCGGGCGCACCTTGTTCTATATTCCTCTAGGCGGTTTAAGCGTTTGCGATGGTCCTTGCGTAGCCTTTTTGCGCACTTGGGTACGCTGCGCGCCATTTCACGAGCAAGTGGGATCCTTAGCCGTTTAGGTACTCTGAAGGGATTGTGCGACATTGCCCTCCTGCGAAGCACAAATGGCAGCCTTTGAAACACCATTTCCTGCTTATCTCCGCGCCTCAATGCATCGAATAGCTCCTCTATCTCCAAACACCGAGATTGTAGCAGTTTCTTCACATTGACAACATCAAGTAGACGAGCGTCACCCGGAACGGTGCCACCTAGGATAGTAGGCGGACCAGATTCCGCTGTAGACGACGTCATTGTTACTTGTGTTGTCTTTAAAATAGAAAAGTATGTGAAATATGAACTGTGGTGGAGATGAGCATGGGTCTAAGCCAGGCAAGGAGGGCCACTGCATTTTACATCCAGCAATACGTTATGCATGGCAAAATGCTTCACACATAAATATTCTTGTAGTCTCTAATTATGTTTAGAGCACATATGTAGCCTGTAACAGGAATATGGGACCTCTATCGCCGCTCTTCACAGCGGAATGAGTGGTATGTGTGCGATTAACACCCTTTTGGCCGTCCTTCTATTGCATATCTATGCCTTAACAGCCCATAGCAATGATATTCAACCCAAGGTAAGTGTTTGTACCCTTGTCTATTAAGAGTTTTACAGGCACATACTTCGTTCATAGCGAATCCCTTCAAGCAGCCATTTAACCAACGCAATAGACAACATATAGGCTCCAGGGCGCCTACTGTTGAACGTGTACACTTCTTTCCGGCTAATGAATACCTAGCTGCCGTGTTCACCTTCCAGGTAGCCCAGAAGCTGAGGCAGGGCAAGCCACTGCTTGATGCCGGAGTCGTATCCGCAGACATGCAGCAGTCTGCCCATAGCCACTTTCTGGGCTATCTTGGACAACGATACGAAGATGAGATAAAGCCGCGTCTGGAAGAAATTGTGCAGGAGCATGAGACACGCACCTTCTCCGTATCCAAATGCGCCCAGGGAATCTTGCGGGAGTTCATGACGCCACTGATCGAAAACTTCACCATTGTAGAGAATATGGAACCACATATAGCACTAGACAGAGAATTACAAGTATTATATTCGGCAGATTTGGCTGCGTCTTATATCCTTCTATTCTGTCCACTTAAAGTTAAACAAGAACTTTACAGGTATCTTTGGTCCAATGGCGCCTTTTTGGATGGGAGGATCAACTGGTTGTGCTGTCCATGGGTGCTCAACCAAGAGAAGCATGACGAAGGTTACCACAAATTAGCTTTGGACCTTGGGACTCTGTCGAATGAAGAACTAATTGACATAATCAGGCTGCACAAGAATTATCTCTCCACAGATTATGTGAAACAACGCTCAAGAGGGGCGTTGAGGCAGCTAGACAGGGATTCATTGCTTTCCGTGTTCCAGTCTGTAATGATAAGGGTACTATGGGGGCGTGAAGTAGTCACGGAGAATCAAAACGCCCTTCAAAACGATGATGCCATAAATTCCGAGGAGGATTTCAAGAGGATACAGTCTCAGATAGGTGGCTCAGAAGTGAAGAAAGAAGATATTGGCATTAACACTCTTAGTGGATGGCTTGAAGAGTATAGATCAAAGCGGGGATATTCTACCCCCGAGAAACTTCCCGCCCCTAGGAAGCTGCAGTTAAGGGAAACCGAATATGCTAGACAAATGAAAAGATCGTTGGATGTCATACAGAAGCATATGGATAACTTCAATGAGGTATTTAGAGGTGTCCCAGGTGACACCCCCTTCGTTGAGGCAGCTAGGATGAAAAGTTCGGAAAAATTGCCCATTGTAGATGATATAGGTTACGATATCACGTTAAGTAAGATTAGGTCTGCATTTAAGACATTGTTAGACTTCTACCAAAGTAATCTGTCCAGCTGCCCGGAACTCTATGGGTCTGTTCGTAGTTTAAAGGCACTTAAACTGCTAAAGTTCCTGCTCTCCTATGAAAAACACGAACTCATCAGGATTCTGTCTGCAGTTCTGTTGGCGTTACCAGAATTCAAGCCTATAACAAACGAACAAGACTTTGCGCAGTATTCCATGATACCTTTTAACACAATTGCAAAGCTTTGTTTCATCGCAATCATGCGTATAAACCCAGAAATCGGAAACATGGGTATAGATACAGAACTAAATGAGGAAGAGATTAAGGCTAATATAGGAAACGTTGCTATGTCTGGAACTCGGCCAATGCATAAGACCGCTGATGCAGGTAATACAGAGACACCAGACCTGGATGATATCCACCAGGGAGCTGAATCTAGCAGCGATAGTGAAGAAGAGGATAATGTAATTGCTTCGATGATTTTCACATCCGATGAATTACTGGAGATTTCTGGATACATCAACAGGAAAATCTGCAACATTGTTAAGGCTGACATAGGAACAGAGAAGAGGAGATGCCTTGTACTGGACTCTAGAAGGACCAGACACATTACCGAATCAATAATCATGCACATGTCAAACTACGAAGCTGTTTACGAGATGTTAGAAAACTATGACATCGAAACGCCCATAGAAGGAAATGAAGACCAAACAATGGAGGAAATTCGGAAGTACAAGCTTAGAGCAGTTATAAAGCGCATGGATGACCAGAAGCTAAATGAACTGTACGACAAGGTGATAGAAAGTGCAAAAGTTCATGAGGAAATAAAGATTCCAGACGAAATATATAAGCTGAACCACCACTGCCTGCTAGACAACATAGAAGGCGAACTCCAGGAAGATCAGATATATAGCAAGTTAATGGAAGTATTAAAGCGTATGCAAGATGAAGAAGAGGGGGGAGATGATTCACCAGATATGGTTGTGACTCAAAGTGTAAGGAGTGCAGATGAAGATGGGGATGCAAATTATGACGCAGAGAGTGAAACCACCGCATCATCGGCATCTGGTACTCCTGGACATATACTGACTCAACGGGAACACTACCTTAACCTCATAGAGGGTGAGGATATCACCGCCTTCGTTGACGATACGTTTTCTTCTCATAATGCAAAAGAAATGACAGACGACGAGCTCAGGCGCATCTCTGAGAAAGTATTGGAACGAATGGAAGCATCAGAGAATAGCACTGTTATTCACTATAATCCGGTGTCAACTGGAAAGGATCCATTCCATCTGAATGCCATTCCGTACAAAAAGGTTGTGGACAATGCTTTCACTGGGTTCAAGCACTATAGTCTAGGAGGCCACATTTTCAAACTAAATGCACAGCCTTATGATACATTTATAGAACACATGGCAGATACTGATGCACATATTGAACAAGAGAATGATGTGAGAGAATATCCGGAATATGGCGTAGGAATCTTTCCAAAACGGACTGCTGAAAAGATGCCCTATTCTTGGCAATTTCCGGAAACAATGCAGTCTTACAAACTTTTGCGCAACAGAGTGACGCAGGATGATGTAGAAAGCTACACCAACAGCTGGCAGGATTTGGGATTGAGGAACGATGTTGCCAGTGCTGCTGCAGCGTGGATACGCAAGTCCATCCTAGACACTATCGGGAAAAGTGAGCAAGCTGGACTTGAAATAGAACCCACTGAAATACAGAAAATGGCGATAAACCATATGCTGAAATATGAAGACGACGTTCTCATTGCGTCCAATGCAGCAAGCGGGAAGACCCTCGCTTACCTACTACCCATTATACAGAAGCTTAAAGAACATGAGAAGCATAAGCTCAGGCATCCCAACTCACCCAGAGCTCTAATACTGGTACCTTCCAGGGAGTTGTCGGATCAAATTTTGGGAGTACTTAAGGGATTAGGCCATATTGTCAAATTCTCCAGCGAGAGTATTTGTGGAGGTTATTATAAAGGTAGACAAAGAGACCATATGAAAAGGCTTGTGGACATTGTAGTGGCAACACCAGAAAGACTTATGAAGATGATAAAGCACGTTAAGCTAAATAAGTTAAAATATTTAGTTCTTGACGAGGCCGACACCCTTTTGAATGAAGGCTTCTGGCCTGAGGTGTCTAAGATACTAGATTTCATTAAGCATCCATATACTCTAGTACAGGTTGCTGCATCCTCAAAGTACCTTTTGCACTTTGAGAAGGTACAGAAGGCTCTCGCTAAAGTGCCAAACATGAAAGGAATACCGAACAAAACTCCTGAGATAAACGAGAAGTATCTGAAAAGACTAACGCAGTGCCATCAGCTTGTAGAAACTGCATGGGTAGACAGGCCCAACCGTGGTGTAACACACGAATTCCGATACCTCAAGGGAGAGGATAAAGCTCTGGAACTCTGTAACCTTCTCAAGTACGAAAGCGCTAGAAGATGTAACAAGGTGCTAGTGTTTTGCAATAGTATTCAGAGTTGTCGAGCAGTGGAATACATACTCAGGGATGCTGGACTGCCAGCTACCAGTCTGCATGGTAAAATACCCATTATGCAACGCCGCAAGTACTATGAGGATTTCATCAATGGATCCACAGGAATAATGGTGTGCTCTGACCTGGCTAGCAGGGGCCTAGACTTCAATGCAGATGTTGTAATAATGTTTGACTTCCCACTTAACAGTATGGAATACCTCAAGAGGTGTGGCAGGGTCGGGAGAATGATAAACAACGACATGATAGCACCAAAGGGGTATGCAATCAGTCTGGTAAAGAAAAGAGATCAGAATCTTGCGAGGGCCATAGAAAGAAGTATCAGGATGCCATTTTTCCCTATATCTAATCTAAGCAGACGTAAAGAAGACTATAACCAGCGAAGTGGTAGGCTGAGGTATCTCACCCAAGCTGGCGGATACTTCAAGCTGTCACAGCTGATCAGAGAGGAGGAGATCAAGGGAACCTACGATTATAGCAACATGGATAAATACCTTGAGGATTTCAAAGCAAAAGTGAAGGAAATGTATCAAAACTCCCTAAAGAAGCTTGTTCTTAGGCGTAGAAGAATTTGCAAGAGGCGGCGGATTCTTCTCAGGAGGCTCAAGTTGATGAAGAGGTATAACAAAGCTGTAAGGCTGAAACAGCGCATAATATCGCAGTCAGACAGGAACAGGAGGCTGAAAAGGTTCAGTGTCCACTCACCCATGAAGGGTGACGACAGAAGGTGCCCGCCAATGAAAGACCTCAGACCAATCAGAGCAAAGATCCTGGAGCTGAAGATAATGGAGGACAAGATGACCAGACGTTTATTGGAACGCAACGACAGGTCTTTGAGGAAATTCATCAATAAAACGCAAAAGGTGGCACGCTCGATGGCAAAGCCTGAAGTGAAGAAAGAGGAGGCAGAAGACCGCATGCTACCTCTTACTATTATAGAACGGGCAAAGGAGAAAATACGCCACAAGGTGAAGCGCCTTTGCTCACTGCTATAGGTTGAACTCATACTTGTAGCTAATATTTAGTGTTAAAAACTAGAGCCTTATATATTACATTGTGTTTCGCAGCCTCGCAAACAACATGATTACCGCTCTTGTGAGGTTTCCAGGCTTCCATAATACGTGTCCGTGTAACCGTTTGATTGAAACTGCGATGACGGAATTGTGTGGCCTGTGTCACTTCAAGCCTCCGGTGATTGAGACGGCTACTGTCTGCAGGCTGTAATGATGTGCTGCCATAAGTCCATAAGCTCTAGTGAGTGTAAAGAAATATCAGGAGGATATCACCAACTTTCTCGTTACAGACTTTTCCATATCACTTTCTGAAATGGTACCGGGTAAGACCTCCTTTTCTGTAGTTATTGGTAAAATTTCTTGCGTATGTATGGGTTGTGGTGCCTCAGGCTCCACCGTATTGGTCAACCTTTCCAACTCCTGCATTAACTCGTCTTCATTTGAAGCTGCTTCTTGGGTCATAATTAAGGCAATCTCATTCATTTCGTCGCGGCAGCTCTGCTCAATCTCCTTAATGTTTTCCATCTCTTTTATATTGACACGTTTGGACAGGGTCTTTAGGAGTTCAGCCCCAACTTTGAGCTGCTCATAAACATCCACATTGACCTGTAGGCACTTTGATAACTAGTTACTACTACACACATAGATGCGATTGTGGGCAGGAAATCCCCTAAGTCAGGTTAAATAGGCATAATGGAAGCCACCCACGCACTAGCCACTGTTACTTAAACAAGAAAATGAAACGGCAGCTCAACAATCATCACATCACCTGTATATGCCACAATACACCATATAACACTTGCCTGGGCCATCTCAGCGTCAGATATTACTCTCAGAACCTGATAGAGGTAGTTGTCTACGGTGGAGAGGTGTTTGGAGAGTAGAGCCTTTTTTCTCAGGCAAAGCAGCGCCAACTGCCTTTCATTGGCTTTAACATGCTTGAGAATGGTTTCTTCCAGATCCTTTATGCGATTAACTATGCGGGCTCTGCATTCTTCCAGCTCATCTGCAAGTTATGCCAGGAAAGCATCGAAATCATACCCCTTTTGCCTTTCATCTGTATTATTTGCGATGTTATTTCCATAGAGGAGTGTTTAGGTGAACATTTGGAGAAAAAGCCTCCCATCCTTATACACAGTATAAGAATGATACTACTGCACAAAAACTTATTTACTCATACACAAAGATGTGACAACAAAACGTGATTCCTCAGATTCTTGAGTGTGTCATTTTCCAATTTCATTGGGATGTGTTAACACTGGTGCGTGTTACAGGGTGGAAGGACTCTGCAGTATCCGCACAGCCCGCCTAGGGACACCGTTATTCCGCCCATGTCTTCCATTTGGGTTGTTTTCCAACGAGATACTTTTAAGCATGAAAGGAAAGCCACTAAAACCTCCAGCGCCGGAGGATGTAGATGACATTCGTAAGTACCTTGTCTAAGGCATAACATTACGCAGCCAAACTGGGAACTATGTACTGTACCCAGGAAATCGGAAAGATCCTCCACACTTCCACTCTGGTTGTTAGTGTTGACCATTTGCGTTCATTATGCCCACAGGAACTCGGCAATTTCGGCCTCAAAGAGGACGTAGCAGCGTCTTGGATAAAAATATCATTCATGCTACTCCTTAGCGGCGTCGGGACGTACAGTGCACTCTTCACGAGTGTTGAGAAGTCAAGGGACAAACTACAGCTTACAGTGGTATGTTCAGGTGGCCTACATGTCAACGGACGCAGGTTGCGTTTTTTGTCATTTTCGTCATAATGATGATCTACGAAAAACTCGTCCTCCGTGGAGCCTCCTTCCGTGCCTTCCTCGATGTAAGTTTCTGGCGACGGTAGTTGCTAAATGTGTCCAGGATGGTAGCAAAGTCTACCTTTGGTGCACTGTCAACTGGAAAGACGGCACGTACGACATTGGTTAGTGTTAATTATGTTTAACATATGTGTTCAGCGTACTCTCTGCACGGCGCAGTGACCCACAGTGACACTTTCAAGGTTCCGTTGGGCGAGATATTTTACGAAAACGGAGAAATGGACGAGGAGTACTACCAACTGTCGATGGCAAAGTTCTGCGATGAAATACGAGCAATAAACTCTAAGAAGAGTAACTGAGCTTGCGATGGCGCTTTTCTTCTGGTGCTGCGTATATTCTAACAATTTAGTGCCCTAGGACCAACCGTTGGGGTTTCCAGAGGAGTAGAACGTCTGCAACAGCGCAATGGCCTCGCCTGCCTGAGTTCCCCCGTGGCAGTTCAAAGGGCTGAGACTACCATAACTGAAAACTATAATATGCGTAATAGCTATCTTACCCTGTATGCAGAGAAAGGACGGACCCGCATCCACCGAATTTTTCGTTGCGGCAGCCGTAGTATACTTGTGTTAAGCCTGCAAACGAGTTATTGCCTGTATTACCACCCTAGGGTCGCCACCCCGTCGAAGCTGAGAGCGTCAAACTTACCTACAATCTGCAATGCCGTAGTGCACATGATACATGGTTCACATGTTACGAAAAGTGCGTAGCGGGACATGAACTTGTGGAGGTCCTCCTTGTTGTCGCTGCCTATTTTTCCACCAGGTACCAGCGAGAATAGCGTATCAATGGCACCAAACTCGCAGTGCCATGTTGACTGTATATGGTTACCTATGCTAAGAAGAAACTAACGTTGTGCTTCTGGTTGGTGCTGTTTCCCGCACGAGCCACAACGACTCCCTCCTCCTTGTCCACAATGACGCAACCGACTGCAACCTCCCCTCGTTCTAGCGCTCCACGGGCCTAGCAAAGCGTTAACTTCTACGAAAGTCAAATGTGCGAACCTCAGCAATCGCCTCGTCCATGAATCGGTCGATGTCGTCTTTTGGCAACATGATGGCTAGAGGATTAGCGCCCCGTATATAAGAAATACTGCCATAACTGTTGTGTCCGTTGCCTTATCATTGTTATTTGTCGGTTTCTACGTCTGTCTCTAGGTATTACTCCCTGTTTAGGGTGCCACCGTAGTGTGTACCCTGCACAGTCACAACGCTTGAGATTCTTTTATTACAGCAAAGTTTAGAGTGCACAATCAGTAGACAGTGAGGATAACAGCATGTGACTGTCTCAGCTACACTAATGTGCGTCATAGGTAAACATACCTACGCTGGATGGGTCGAATAAGCAATGCCCTTTCGTGTATGTAACGCTCTATACAACGGCGACGCTCTACCACCACATGCGGTGCGCCTTTACGAGCGAATTATGCATCAGGCCGACTCCTTAGGGTACATTACATTAAAATGACCAGCTGTTTATCCAATCAGCACATGACATGATGGCATTGCCGATTGCTTTAAGCTCCTCGTCGGAGGCGCCTGGCTTCTTCATATAAAAGTGCCTTGACGCCCAAGGGAAGAAGTTCATCCACACGTCTATCCCCGTGTGATTTGTAGAGATATGATACATATCTGGAGTGTCATTTGACTTCCTGTCCCTTCCTCTGTAGCGCAGCCTAACGTGCTCCCCCATTACCTCCTGAAGATCAGCCGGTGCCTTTCCTTTCATGAAATCAAACACCTCCAAATAGAAGGGAGGGGTATCCGTTGTACACTTTTCCTTTTTGGAGAGGAATTTAGGGTCATCCAGTCTCAGAAGGCCATCAAAAATGTTGTTGCGATTAGACATGTTAAACAGAATCGGAACCCCCAGCTCTGCCACCTCCTTGAAATTTACGTCGACGCTGTCCCAGAGCACTATGCTCTGGAGGAGGTTGCAGAGAGGCTTGACTATGTTGTAGTCCCGTGTCTTTTCTGCGGCCCTTATGCTGCTCTCATTCTCTATCCGCTGTATTCCTTGTATGATGTCCTCTAACATCGAAGTGCTCTGGCGACTTAGAATGTTTTCCAGACGATTTATGTTGCTTAGCCTACAATACCTATCGGGGTCTAGTTTGGGGGGCACAGGGCGGAAGTCGTTTAGGGTGCGATTGACTGTATCCCTCATTGCAGTGTAAGTGTAGTGTATGACACGGTTCCCTTGGCTCCCTAGAGCAACAAATGCGATCCTATCCACGTTGAATGCCATTTGAATTAGCTTAATAAGCCGATTCATTGTCATGGCGAACATTAGATCGTTGCTGTGAATATCAGGGACAAAGACAAGCGATCGTGACATTACCGCTATCTCATCGGCCATGTACCTTATGTTTTGATCCAGATATCCGAGCTCGTTAGGGATAAGAATAGTGCCTACCTGAGGTTGGTCACTGATGTGAATTTCCGACACCTTGGAGCTCAAACGCTTGCCCCGTTCACGTTTCACCAAAAATTGCTCATTCAAAACAGATGTGCCCGTTTCGTCGAGTTTGATGCTGGACTTTGGTACCGAGACGTATACACGTGGGTCGACCACATCAATCTCCGAATAAGAGGGGACGAATTCATTCATGGTGAAAACTGCTGAATCAGCATCTATTGCACATATATGTTCTGCTATAGGGGGATACTCGGCAGCTTCATAATCATCAATGTCATTTAGCAAATCGCTGTGCTTGTATTCCTCAATATCCAGCTCCACCGTTTCAATGTTCAGTGAGTCCATAGCCGACACCTCTTCTGCCAAAGACATCTTACACTCTCCGTCAGTGATTCCAACATTGCTGCACGCATCAGATGAGAAAACGTCATAAGGGCTGCTTGTCCCTGGCTGTCTGGGTTTCTCTTTGCTATGTTTGCTGTAAGACCGTATTTTATTTTGAGCCTTCACTAGTGCTTCCTTTTCTGAAGTTGTCCAGGAAAGCATTGGTAGTGTTAGAAAGTAGCGATATGCGTCATCTTCTATAACAGTGTCATCATGATCGTCCGCATTCGGGTCTTGGATGTATGGTTCGGGGCATTCCATCTCGTCATCTGACGAGCACGCCTCATCCTCATTGGCGCTGTTTTGCGATATTTGCCCAGCATCGTCATTATCTGCATCTGGGCTGTATGTGTTATCTACGTCCGACTCTTTATCAATTGCCGCCTCATCCGTCGGAATGGCAGAGGCGCCGCCATCCTTAAATAATGAAAAATCCTCGGGCAGTGTATAAGTGTTACGATTCTCATCGATGTCCTCCTCCTTAATCAGAGACTGATTTACACCATATACGCGACCCAATGCCTTTTGCGCGGCTGTGAGTTTTGAAGGTGCATACTTTCTTACGCCGTGAGGATCCAGCCGCTTGTAGATATCATCCATATTAGGTACGCGTTCAGAGCAGTACTCACGTGCCAGCAGTTCATCTTCTGAGTCGATGGCTTCGTCATTGTTGAACCAGGTGTCTTCACGAAATGGAAATGTACTCTTATGTTCCTTGATCATGTCTGGCCCAGACATGACAATATCTGACAGCTTCTCGTCGAATCCATCTTTAGAAACTGCCTCCTTGAATTCTTCCAACGATAGTTCCTTATTGTCATCAACAGGACGTTCATCTATCACGTTATCACACTCTATTGGGTCATCTTCCAGGTCGTTGTTCTGGTCTTCCGCTTCAGGCGCTCCTTTGTCATCCTGACTATCAGCCAAGAGGCAGAAACGATTACGTTTACTCACAATTCTCTGATAATGCGAGGAACTTTGAAGCCTTCCGTCCAAAATCCACCTGAATGTGTCTGCGTTGTTGGCACACTGGCGATAGCAGAAGATGGGCTCAAAGACAAGCCAGAATGACCAGATGCACGCCAATGCGCGTATGTATAATACACACATTTACCTTTACATTGCTAGTAATATGTAGAAGGTCAGCGATTCTGCCGTAATGCCATTGTCTATCTGCTGCTTATGGGATATGGTGACGTAATCCACATGTGTAAATCAGAAAGCAAGTTTTTCTGTTCTGCTATCCCCTTACTCACCCGTAGAAATGGTCAATGTTACTTCTTTCGTGAGACTGCCATGTTAAAGTCCTCCCGTTAGTCCCATGTAGAAGGTAAGCTTGGAGTTTTGATGCCAACATAGTATCTGAATGACTGCTGTTTCTCGCTATATTCTCTGGTTTCATTGAATGCTCTATATGCTCTACATTCAGCGCTTTGTGTTAAGCAACGGCAATATGCATGTCCCTTGGAGCAGCGCTGGCATCTGTACTTCCGATGCTTTCCATATGTAACGGATAAAAATAATTACGCCTTAGACATGAGCCAGTTGATAAGGGCAGTTCCGCCCAAAGTTATTGGTGAAAGGAATGTCTTCTCCAGGCCTATTGTTGATATCAAGCGCATTAAGGTAAGGGCTACACTCTATGCGTTCGACTATAAATCCCATTTCAGTGCATTGGCGGCAAAGGCGGGGATGGTGCTGTTGTATTCAGCAAACATGGCGCACATAAGCTTGTTGGACCCGGACTTCCAGTGGGTGGAGCAGGTGGCAAGGGAGGGGATGTATTCATTGCGCCAATGGACAAGCATGATGGCAAAGCGGATCTCAGGCACATCCCCGGCTGTATCAGAGCCCAAAATGGGTATTTAGGTGGTAACCGAGCATCTGGAAAACCGGGAAAAGATGTTATTCTCAAGGTGCCGCTTGGGACCCTAGTATACCGTTTCGACCCACAAGATGACCCGTATGAAAGCCAAAACTGGAGGCAACTATGTGATCATTGGAATCGCAAGCTGATAGCGGACATAAACGATGTTGTGAGTTGTATGGAATGCGAATGTTATAATTCCATAGAACCAAGAAAAGGTCACCCTAGCACTCGGTGGCAGTGGAGGCCGCGGAAACAGCATGAAGTTAGTAAAAATACCGAATGACAAAGTATTTCAGTTCTCCCTACGAAGCACAATATGGGTTCGAGCCTCAGGAGGCTTATTACGAAGTGGAACTTAAATCCATAGCCGATGTAGGACTATTGGGTCTACCAAACGTTGGGAAGTCAACACTCTTATCAGCTGTAAGTTGAGGCCAATGCAGTGAATGTTTATTTGTCCCTTTAAATGCTCTTGCTCCTAGTTGTAACATCCTTTAACATCATTCTCAGCTAACCAGAGCCAATTGTAAAATCGCAGCATATCCCTTCACAACCATCAAGCCCTGTATTGGCCACGTCCAATTCACTGATGGTATGCCGCTAAGTTTTGTGCAATCTACTATCCACGTTCAGGGGCAAGCATAAGTATCGCAGACCTTCCGGGAATAGTGGAATGCAGGTTCACCCAAGATTTTTTTAGACACATAGAACGTACCAAGGCGTTACTATACGTAATAGACAGCTGTAACATTACATACGCCTCAATGGAAGATCACTTCTCATCATTGAGGTATGCTTAAGAGAGGCGTTACGCATCTTGTACAGGCAACAAGTGGAAGCATATGGTGCCGGCCTTGCCGATAAGCCCTTTGCCATAGTTATCACCAAGATGGACTTGCATGGCGAAATGGCAGCCAGGGCCGTAGACTCCTTCTGCCATCACCTAAGATACATCGGACTGAAAAACCACGTAATCCCAATCAGTGCAAAATTCGGTCTGGGTACGAAGAATCTTGTCAAGGTGATTAGAGATCTGGCAGAAAAGGTCTCTGAGGAGATCACCATGAGAATGTACGATGATTGTGATAACAAGTGAACCACTTATTCCTAAATTCACTATGAATGATGACACCCTCTACGTGGCAATGTTATGTATGCATGTTTTTTTTTCAGAAGCTTAGTATTCATGTGGTCACATGGACGCGTATTTTTAGGCTAGGCTCTAAAGTGCGCCAGCGATTATTACAACCAGACCCTAACTTTCGGGTCCGATGGAGCGCTGCGATTATTGTCCCTCCCATATTTGCTCAGTGAAGAGCTGAGTAAGTAGACTCTCCTTCTTGAAGTCGTCACTGCTAAGACTCATGAAGCTGGATGGCACGTCAGTACTGAAGTCTTGTAGGTCTGAGGTTTTACCCTTAGTCTTCACGCGCTTCTCCTCTTCTGCCGAGTCTTCCTCATCGTCTGACTCCAGCACCTCCATAATAGCCGATCTAATGTGGTAAGGAAGAGAGTCCAAATCCATGTCCATGTATTGCGAATCATACAGGTCATCCAAAGTTACGCAGAACTTTCTCGGGTCAAGCTGTAGCTTGGCCTGTTCAAACAAGCGGCACTTGATGGGCATGGCATAACTCTTGTGCTGAATGTGAGTACGGTGAGGGCAGTCAATGGGGACAAAGAGCCTGTACTCATCGCGGAAGTGTTCAGAGAGGAGAAGGTTCTGCAACTTCCTGAACCCAAACACAAGAGGGTCAAGCTCCCTGTTAAACTTCATGAGGAACTGTTGCTTCAGCTGAGCCAATACAAGTCCATTGCCATGGTTATCCACCAAAGCAGATATTATAAGCTTCACCTCTTCTATCGTGGAGCATACAGGGTGCTTTGATTTCTTCAAGCTTGGGAACATTTCCTCTGCAGTCTTTTCACATGCAGTCACAGGCAAAAGAATGCGCTGCGAATATACAAATATTCCGCTGTATATACCCAGCTGAACAAGGTGAATCACCTCGCCTAAACGCATGGACTTGAAGGCTGGTACCTCCCTACGCATGCGTTCTGCGAAGGCATACCTTCCTCCAGTGAAACCTTGGGCTCCAGCGTATCCAGTGGCATCTGCGAAATATTAAAGCCAAGATAGCGGTAAATGTATACAAAGGCATAGAACATGTTACGCAGTATAGCAAGTTACGCATAATATCTATCTTCCCTACCTTCCCTTCTTCTGGCGTGATCTGCAGTCATGATTTCCACGGCGTAGGTGTTCATCGCCCTCCAGTGATAATCAGAGAAGTTGTCCACTATTGAATGCGTATCAACGAATCCTTCAAAGTTGTTTGGTGTTTCTCTAAGATACAGCACCCATCCCAGTTCTCCCTTGACACGCTGTTCCACTTGCAGTACGAGTTTATCCATACACATGAGAGAGATGAAGGCAATTTCAGATGCACTCCAGAAGTTATCTGGAATGAGACGCTTCATCTGGTTGGCAACGTCTCCCAAGTAGGGTTTAATTCCCTCCTTGTAGAGGAATCTAATAGACCCCTCCAGGTTCCTCCTTAGTGTTTCCACGAAATCACAGACCTTTCCTCTCTCCTGGAGAAGAGCCACTAGAACATGCTTCAACCACGTGTTTTCGATACTAGGTACCATATATCCTCCCTCGTACTTGTACCACGTCAGCCCTCCGCGTCTTTCCGTAACCTGGATATTCTCCTGTTTTTTCTTGTTGCCAGGTGAGTCGTAGCCTTCATTGTCCTTGTTGTTCTTCTGATCATTGCGCTTCTTTCCCTTGTGGCCGTTCTTGCCCTTTTTCGTCCTAGTCACCAGTTTGGTTTGGTTCTGAGGAACCTTGTCACGAGGTGACCCTTGTGACCAGTTTATTTCACATATCTCCGCATCATCCACAATTTGGTAGTTGATGGGGTCACATAGAATGCTCAACATGATGTCTTCATACGAATAGGTCAAGTTCAGAGCCTTCAGGTAAACATTTTTATTTTCCATATCAGGAGGGTAGAACAGCTCCCAGTAGTGGGCGTCCAAGAATGATGTATTACTTGTCACTTCCTCCATTTTAAACTCGAATATTTCAACAAAAACACCTTGATATTAAAACAAAAACACAGATTTCTCAATCGACAGCAAATTAACCAATTGGAAATTTAATACCAGCTTTAAACTGTTGTTCAAAATAAGGGATTTTGTTCCTTGACTTTTTAATATAAATCTTTGAATTATTATAACAAGCCTTCACAAAATAAGATTTAGCAACCAAAAGAAATGAATGGCTCATAAACTAATTGAGGTTACTGAATCTATGCCCGCAAATTCTTGTAGCTTTTTTTCAATATTAGCATGTACCAGTAGAATCCGCTTCAATATCACGAGGCGTAGTAATACCAGCACAAATGTATAACAAACCGTTAATCCTCGTCTAACGAAATGAAAAGTTATCCTCTTATATCCGTCAGAACGTTAGTCTTCCACCGCATAACCCACTGGCTATAGATGTATGACCATTTCATCCACCTCCCAAAAAGCCAAAATACTACAGAGAAGATGCACAGAATGCCTCCCCCAAACTATATAACCTCCAATAATTTCTGTTATTCTCTGTAGCAACACTACTCCAATATTACTTCTTCCCTGAGAGAGATATGCCAGACTGAATATGAAAAGGGATTACAGAGCATGTAATTCACTTGTAATGATGCAACAGATACAGATACTCATGTTAATCTAGGAAGACAGTGTTTTTATGCAATAGACACTAATAAAACTGGCATCTTTTGTGCACATATGTCTGTCACAAAAAACCAAAGTATAGACAGAACATTATGAATACACAACTTTATGCGTCATCAATTCATGTATATTTAGCACGGGATTCCACTGCTACAATTGCGCTTTCATGTCATTCTACATACACACCATGCAACACCAGGCAGCACCTCACGCTCAGCAAACATACCTAAACAGAGTATCCAAGTTGATGTGTTACACTTCAAGTATGTGTACGAGTAGGTTGAAGAAAATAATTTGTAGAATCCTTTGTAAATCTGTCAGAGTGAGTCGAATATATGCGATAGAAGCGCAGGCGCTGCAATACCCAAAACACTCGATATTTTTTTGTTTTTTCTGCATATTTGTTAATTAAATATATAAATTACCATTAATAATTCACGTGTGTATTCATGTAACCAGGTGAAAGTGAGCGGAATCCAGCCGTTCCACTCAGGTGAGCACGCACACTGATGAACCACAAACTACAAAAATAAAGACACATTGAATAATCAATGAACGGTATGCAATATATGATACATGTAATGCCCAAAATCCGCACTAGTCACAATGGAATCGGGCTATATACACAAAGATGGCAAATGCGCACGTACGCTTACCTATTTTTTTATCTCACTGTCGACACTAACGAATTTCAGTAATTAGAAACCGATAGTGATGTCCAGTTACGTCTTTTTTATCTTTTTTTATGAATGAATCCGATTGTAGCAGCAAGGACGGGTACAATACCGTACGTCGCTACTATTTGATGAGTGGAGAATATAAGCAAATGTACGCTAAGCAGCGAGATTCCTTTTATATTCCCCTTGCAGCCCGTTAGTTAGCCTCAGAACGCTAGTTGACCGTGTGTACGATCTTCCTCTTCTTCCGCTTTGAGCCGTTGAAACCACGTCACGAATGGCGTGGTGTTTTGGAATGAGTAATTATCAAGAATACTGCAAAAGCACCCTTCTCAGGTAGATTTGCAGCAAGTCAAACGTTATCTGATGGTCTGAAGTTATTCCACTCAGCCCGTCAATGCGAGATTAAGATTTTTACATATGGAGATTGTGAAGTTCACTAGTGATTTTCAACTGACAATATTTGACACACTTTGAGTCTAACGACTATTCGCAGCGTTTATATATACTGATCACCCTATAGCGCCTCAAGTTAGCGGCCCTATTCCCCATGTATTCCTGTCGTCCCGACATGATTTAGTGCATGAGTGACATAGCGGGGCAATCGTCATGAAGAGTGGATATTCTGTCTAGTAAAAATCACAGTATTATCCATTGACTCAGTGCAACCTCTGACTCACGCTGCAAACCGTTTCCCCCGTTCCGCACGTCATACAAAGAGTCGAAATGTATAGGCTGTCACCGCAGTAGCCGATATGAAAACACTTCATCCACTTACTCTGACGTTTGTGACATACTTAATTAGCGTTGTATCCAGCGTCAATCTCAGGCACACACAAGGCATATTCTGTGATCAGGGTGCCCTGAATTGCCTCCCGTCTATGTTGACCCTAACCACTTCACCGACACAACACATTGACAACACAAACGAATATAAGAATGGCAGAAAACGAACAATCACAAAACAAAGCGCACCTGACGGTACATCCGTGGGAGCTCTAGAAAGTTTGGAAAACGACGAAAAGTCAACAGACTCTTCCATAACTGCCATGGTGGATAATAAGCAGCCCAACGATGACACTATACAATTATCCACACAATCTAGCGCAGATCCGCCAGTCAATAACACAGGTAACGGTAGTGTATACGTGCTATCCCTTTCGTAATACCTATCTAAGAACGCAAAGTTACTGTGATGCAGATCAATGCATCCTTCCGAGCATAGATACTCTCAAGGACAACCCAAGCATCAAAGCCTTAGGTTAGGTTGCACATTGCATGCTCAACTGCAGTAGAGTACCTCGGCAGCGGCTACGATGTCACCAAGTCCAAGCCGTTTGGTGACCAGGTCACTTTTGTTGACACTGGTTACACGCAACCGATCATTAAATTTTCCTGGAGGTGTAACACTAAAGCACCAGGTAAAACGTCTCCAGCAGGAGTGTGGATGCGGCGGGAGCCTGCATGTCACAAGGGCCACTCAACGCGGGAGATAAATAATGAAAAGTCACTCTCCTCACTACTTTCAGAGGACATAACAACCTCATTCGGACTTGGTATACTATCAGTGGAGCATTCCGCCGAGAAAAACAAGGGTGAGGTGGCCGACACATGGAATAAAGGTACCCAAGTGGCCCTAAAGTCACAGTGTGCCGTTTTCACAGCAGGAATGCTCCTGTCCAAGGAATGGTGGGTGACATCACATCCGTAACACTTTGTAGGGAACTCAAGTATGCCTTCCGCAAGGCTCTGAGCCCATTTCTAGAGTTTAAAGGAAGGCAACACTGTCACAAGGTTGAGGAATACAGCAAAGGTGGCCACTGTCATGACTATTACAAATTGTGGAAGCATCTATTCAGCAACTACGGAACCCATATCATCACCCGTCTCACGATGGGTGGAAAGCTTCTGCAGATAAAGAGCGACGAACGCTCAAGAGATACTGAGGCTTCCCGAAAAGAAGCTAAACAAAACTCTACGGTCAACATCGGATTCATCAATGCAATGTTGCGGAAGAGTAAGGAGAAACAGAATATAATGCAAAAAGAAAGAAAACGCCAGAGCATCAAATGTTTAATAATAGGTGGTGACACCTACTTGGATATAACGGCCCCAAATGGATGGAGGAGGTGGACGGAAAGTGTTGATCAAAATTCAATGCCAATCAAGCTGCAACTTACTCCTCTGTCACAGTTCATCCCATCAGAACTCAGGAGAGACTTCTTTCACGCGATAAAACTTTATGTAAAAGAGAAATCATAGCTTTAATTAAACAATTATGTTACCATTAGTATCTGATGGGGTATCGAGATATACCAGGTGTTTTATCTATATATGTGTCCTATGTGGTCATTAAGTGCATTATATAATGCTAGAATGCTTAACGATGCTGCATGTCCAGTGTATGAACAGTTTTCTGTGCTTTAGAGTGTTGTCACACCAAGATCCGCCTTAGATGCCAACCCCCAACCTTGACATAGTGAAAAGGATGTGATCTGTATTCCTTTCATACGCGTCACTGCTCGAAGTCAGGTTGCCTTTGCTGGAATAGAACGGCAGTTATAACCTTCCCCTTCGTGAGCATGTGGGAGATTCCCTCATGTTCACATTGGAGTCTTTTGAAACATTGTGGAACTGAATAATTCAGGGGTAAAAAGACCGTGACACATATAATGCAAGAAGATGGTGAACGTTTCATGTCTTTGCAATGCATTTAGCTACTTTTCGCCACTGTTGGTTGTATTCACCCTTGTCCGCGGAGATGTAGCAAACAACACCACCTTCGAGGATGATGACTTCCCCGTTCCACTCCATAAGCAGAAGGAGATCTTCCAGGTCGCAAATAAGACGCCAAATAACATTGGCATGTAAATTAATGGGATCGTTAATACATTGTAGAATACATTGGGTCGGGCTATGACATGTACAGCGTTGATGACGTCGACGAACATTCAGGATTCAACCTAAACAACTACAGAGGGCCCATTCTGGACTCATACGAAATCACAGGAAACTCTCCACAGACGCAATTTGATGAGCTGGGAATATGGGTGTCCAATGAATTCCTCTGTGACATCTCCAAAGAGGTACGGCTGTCTCTTGTTTAAGCAGAAGGTATGCAGGTGACCGCAATAGATAATAAACAGAAACTCGAATCCATAATGGAGAGTCAGACGAAGGAGAATATACCAGGTATAGTAAATTATGCATACGTCGAGACCAACAAAAGGGATGAAATCCTCAATACACTGAAGAGATTTCGCAAAGTGGTTATCAAAAAGTACAAGTGCACTGTATACAGTGCAGGCCTCCTCACCAATAATGATAGGTACACATAAGTGTATTCTTTGCATCTAGTCTGGATTTAGTCGTTTGTAACCGCATACACAAGTGTCGGCATGAGTGTAATGCTATATACACGGCATTTTGTGCCTAACACATTATACTAGTGATATGTGTTCAGGGATAACATGACCAGATTCCATGGCATTGTAAATGATCTGGTGAAAGCATGCAAAGGCGACTTCAAGGAAGAAAACTGCCCTATAAAGAAATACACGGCTAACATGGCTGATGAAGGCTGTGAAGAATGTATATCGCCCTGGATGCGATTCTTCTACGATTTTGGAACCCACATTACTTCACGTGTGACCATGGGTAAGTATTACCAGCATCATGCAGAGGCTAGAAACAGAGCCTTGAGGCACCCATATCATGTTTCCCCATATAGCTGTTACATTATGCTAATTCTGCTGCATAAGTAATCACTCCTATAGGTGGAGTAATAAGGAAGTTCAACCGCCAAGGAGACCAATCAACATTGAGGAATGAATCAACGCGTACAGATGACAAAATTGACAGTTACACGTGGTTTGGTCTCGGTCATAGCGTTAATAACGTATCCAAGACGACGGAATCAAGTGAAGATTCCTCTAGTCAAAATCAACAGATACTTCAGTATACTGTTGGGCCGGAGCCAAGTGACGAAGCCCTTCCCCCGCATGTCCTTGAGGAATGGGTGCACAACGTCGCCTACAACCCAGTACCCATAAGCACAGAGTTTGTCTCTCTATATGAATTTATGCCAGACGAAAATGCGAGATCCATGTACAAGGAGGCACTCAGGTATTATGCCAAAGTGAAGGGGGTGGTTTACACTGAAGACAGCCTTTCAAGTCAAGATTCTAAAAAATACTTGTTGAATCTGGTATGTTATAGCCAACTGATTCACTTATCTGTCTTTGCTTCGTCTCATCTCCTCTAGATGAAAAACGCCACTGTTGCGACACTTAACGGCGTGTCGGAGATTAGCAAGGAGGTATGCCTCGGTAAATCCAGAATCCTTTTTGGCTTTGGCATAAACCTCAATAGCGACAAGAAAATCCTAGAGACAAAGATATGCTATTCTGGACTGTAAGTTAAAATAAAAGGTTTCCCACACAGCTTAGGAACGCATGCATTCTCAACAGCAATAAAGACGTGAAATCAACGTTCGTCCTAGCATACTGCAGTGACTCAACTGATTATGAATTCAGTCAGAAGATGGTTATTGGGTCTTCTAATGGAGCTGAATATGTAAGTACCATATGCGGGACATTGTGATGTAACTGTCAACACCATGACACTATTTTAGACTGACGTACAATGCCCAAGAAACTCTGTTATCGGACTAGGAGTGGTGATTAGGTTTCAGGATGTCATATCTATGACGCCTTGTCTCAAAGGTAAAAATTTCGTTGTATTAGAACATGGTATCCAGGTAATAAATCTTGTGGAAGCAGATTCCTCGGAACCAACGGTATGATATGGATCGTATGTTTTCCTAAGAATACATTCGGCTTCAACGTACGTTTCTTCTTTTTGAATATATCGTTCACAGTTGTATTCACCCTTTGCACTGAAACCCAATCACGGGGTACCCATTACGTGCAACAAGGGACAAAGGGTAGCTAATGGTAAGATATACCATAGAAATGAAGCATTTACAGGGTTTTCTGTCTTTGCAAACAGTAATGACGGTGTCGTAAGGGTTGAAGCATGTGAAAAGGCTAGGACGTCATGCCATCCAGCACTCAAGGCGGGGGATTCGGCCTTCACTTTTGTAGTCTGTGCTCATTAGCAAATGTGATAATAATACCGTGAAGAAGACATAGTACAGTGTCTTATAAACCGTGAGAATGTTGCGTGTCACTAGACTCGCCGATCCACAAACGTGGACACCGTGCGCCTGTAATATAACCCGTTAACCACTAGATACAAATAACATGTGTATGCGCCATTATCTTGCATCAGTACCCTTACTGCTTATGCTCATTTCGAGTGAGGCGATTGGAAACGCTACGAATGGCATGTTTAATTGAGTTATATGTAACATCATGCAGATGGCATTAGCCGGACAAGTACCCAGGGAAAGATCCCTGCAATGGGTAAGAAGCAATGAAAGTGGCTTCACATGCATACGTACAGAATATCTGGGATGTGGATATGACATTTTGTATGGCAACCCATTGGTAGACTATGGCTCACTTGTAGACCCTGGTTATCGTAACCCAATAATATCATTCACTCTTGTTCAACAGAACAATAAGGCTCGAAAGGAATTAAAGTCTGCCAAGATCCCTGGTGCTTGGGTCCGGCCTCTGGTGTCGTGTAAGCGATCATCGGAGAATACCATTATAGAGAACATGAGTGACTACCAGAAGGCACTATCCTTAGATGCATCGGTCGGTACTGGTTCCATAGATGAGTCAGTTAAGTTTTCTCTATCCTCTGGGTATGCTGAATCCAATGGACTTCACCTATCGACCAACAAGGTTTTGAGCATACAGAGGAACTATTGCTTCCTCCTAGAGGCTGCACTTCCAATTAATGGAAAATAGTAAGTAAACGACAACATGCATGCCACCTGTGTTACAGTGCCTTCAAGAGGTCATTTAAAATTGCCGCTGCGAAACTTCGCCCGAATTTTAAAGAGGGGGCTAAGGAATGTACACCGGTGAGGTTTGCAATGAACCCAAATCAAGAAGACTGTCAAAAGACCGTTAAACCGTGGATGGACCTCTTCGATCTATTCGGTACTCACTTTTCTTACAATATAAAGATAGGTAAGCGTGAGAATCACTGCATTGTTATGGCACTCCCAACTGTGATACACGTTATTCTATATCCAATGACGATATAGCCTTTTTGAATTGCTTCTGCATAATAGTGACACATGTAAAGCGCATGCACAGGTGGAAGGTTGACGGAGATTTCCCAGGAGGATCGCGACCATGTAAAGGCCAACTCTAAGCACGATGTGAATGTTACTGCCAATGCTCAGGGCAAGATATCCCCCTTAAAGGGCGAAGCGGGGGTCAGTAACTCAAGAGAAACTGGCAAGGACGCCACGACAAATGTGTCTTTCACATACATTAACATTCTTGGAGGCCGTCCGACAGGAGATCCTAGTGACGAAGACGCATATCTGCAATGGATCAAATCCATCCCTGAGAATCCAATGCCGATACGCTCCCAACTGGCGCCTATATCCAAGCTATTCAGGTCGGAAGAACTGAAGGAGGCGTATGACGAAGCCATGGAGTTTTACATGGAGCTCAGTAGGTTATAGGCATGACACATACACGAATTACAGAAGGAGTAAAAGTCACGTGATCCATACACACTGCAATGAATCGACATTGTCTTATAGTATGTTGCACATGAAGAAATATACCCACACTATCCTGCCACAGTAACCGAGTGTTTGTCTAAAGTCAATCACAGTGCATAAATAGGGCTATATTGCCAAACGTTAAGTGGAAAGTGACATAAGTAATGTAATGATTATACTACGGCATACACTTAACCATAAACTATCGCAAAAATGTCCCCTCGCCTTCCAGGTGAAGCATTCACTGGGAAGACACCACTCTTCCCCGGGATCGGTATTCTACACCGTTCCCTTATCGATATATGGATCGACAAATGTGGTTAAGGATGGAAGCAACCAGCATCTTGCCCTTCTTCCCCTGCAAGCAAGAAATGGCACCTTGTCCAAAGAATCCGGATGCAAACGCTTTTTGAGCATCCAACCAACTACACATATACCAGGAAACCGTAGTCTCAGTGAGACTGTGGCGGCATATTATAAATTTATGCGTTTACACACCTTAACGCCGGTGCTCATTTTCTGGTACCCTGCGATGTGGAGTGCAGTGGCCGCCCTTCCGCCAGTTTTTGGCTTAGAGGAAGCAAAGAAGATGGGTCTCTTCTTCCTTGGCGCCTTTTTTGCAAGGACGGCGGGCTGCTGTGTGAACGATATCGCCGATCGCAACATAGACAAGCATGTGGAGAGAACCAAGACCAGGCCACTTGCTGCGGGTCTGATAAGTAAAAGGGAAGGTAAGCGTACTGATGTTCCTGACTTGTGGATACAATTCGTCTCAGCACTTGGTATATTGACAGTCAATGCCTCACTAGGGTTTTTGGTACTCATGCAATTTGACCTTAACACGTATGTTCGCCGTAACCGCATTAAACCTCTCTAGAATACGTTTCGGACTATTTACCGCATTAGGAGCCTGTATTTATCCGTTTATGAAGCGTTTCATCAACTACCCCCAACTAGTGCTAGGTCTGGCATCTAACATTGGAGTGTTTATAGTTAGTACTTTTTGCACCTAATATATAGTGTCCTTTGCAGGGTTGGTCTGCCATGATGCAGCCATTCACATTGACACCTCTACTCATATATCTGGCTTCCTCACTGTGGACTGTCATATACGACACTGTATACGCCCATCAGGACAAAAGGTTCGACAAGCATATAGGAGTCAAGTCACTGGCGCTGCATTGGTAAGCTTGCAAGTTTATGGAAACATGCATATTAGGGGTGATCGCACGAAGAGGAACTGCAATATTGCTGCTTTGGGGATGTCTGCGCTTTTGGCTGCAGCAGGCTACAACGCGGAGTTGAATGTAAGTTTAAAACTGTATAACTCATAACGGCACAGAAATGTTTCTACGGAGCCTTGGCATTATCGCATATCTGGATGACCAGACAAATTAAGCTTGTGGACCTCGAAGATTCCACGAGCTGCCTAACCTTCTTCAAACGCTCCATTTTGTATGGAGCCTTAGTTCTCGGAGGAATAGCGACGGGGAAGGATGTTTCCTTCCAAGTGGACAAATAAACAATGCCCTATTGAATAAGTCTGGGAATTTTGGATCTAAGAATACCTAGTTTCTCCAGAAATGGTATATTTTCCTAGCGTACAATTTTTAGATGTATGTCGCATTACAGCAGCAATAATATCAGTTCGATAACCCATTGGCTCTACTCTTACATAGAAAAGAGTATCTAATGCGCCTATAGCGTTGATATCATATTATTCCGCCTTTAATCAACTGGAACCAAGGGCAATACAGATTTGAAGGGCTACCATATTTGGCATATTCATAGTGATATCATAGTAGACAATGATGAATTCAGCCTACATTGTGTTGGCACTCTTCTTTGTGATAGGAGGATCCAACGCAGATATGGTTAAGAGGCAGATAAAGTCAGGAACAGTTGGTTACGACCGTGGTGAAGCTTTAGATGCTGTTCCATTTGAGAATATACACAGTAAAATAGAAGATGATGCACAATCAGACGACGAAGATTCCCAAGTCGAATTCGAGGATAGGTATTCCCCTCAACAAAATTCAGCTACATATGTCACTCGAAAATCTACAAAAGAAGCCGTTATACCAAGGTGCAAAGTGAGTAACACATACCCCTATGACATATCACCAGAAATTGAGGTAACAGGTGTTACTGGGCTTTTCAATGCAGTATTGCTCGGATACCAGAGCCCCCATAGTAAGGTTCGTGAGAACAAAGGAAGTATGTTTGGATGGACCACAATTCTGGACGGTGGAAATGATGAAGAAGGTGTGACCAGCTTCACGTTTAACGCAAACTATGTTCCCATCAAGGTGGCTGCAAAGGCCACCTCTTACTGTGCTGTAATCATGCAGCCTCCCTTAAGTGTAAATGCCCAGACGCTACGTAGCTTCTCAGCTCCAGCAAGACACCGTAAACGATTCCTATATTCAATGGAGGCGTTCAAAAAACTGTTGAAGGTCAAGAAAATTGATGTACTCACTTCGTGTTGCTTTGTAGTTTACACGTAGTTGAATCGTTGGAAATATGTTCTAAAGGAAGGAACTGTAGCCACAAGCTAGTCTAGTGGTCGACCGAATATATAGTCACTGGTGACTATTTATAGACGTGTAGTACATAACTACCGGATGTAACTCTCCTTTCACAGGGGGAGACCAAATTAGAGGGCCCGTAAAACACCTCTAAGCATTTAGATTAGATATATTAATCTATGTTTGTCATTAATCTCATTAATAGGTGGAGATGCACATTCTAATAACACAAAATTTCATAGTTATACATAGTTTTCCCATGCATGCCTTGTATATGGTCAGGATCCCACAAAAGGATCATCCAAGTCTTTAAGAATTTCAACTACTGCTGCTCACTACCCCCAGAGTTAATGTAGTCCGCAATTATCGGCACACTATACCCTAATAACATGACAAGGGATAATCCAAAGAGGAAGGTGGCTGATCGGTAAAAGAAGAATAGGTACACTATCGTCACAATCAGGAAGTAGCAAAATGAAAATGTAATTAATGCTGCACCATACTTATTTTTGCCTTTGCCCTGGTTATTGGCGCCATTTAGTGTCAGAGTTGTGATAATTATCCCAGGGGATAAGATCAAAATGACAGTCATGAAGTGCAGTATGCCTGAGCTAGGCAAGTCCCTATCAAGTCTCGTAATGAATACATAAGCGCCAATATAAGTACCAAGATTGCTAAGTATACCTGCAGTTATTGCCATTGCATAAATTCCCACTGTTTTACTTTCACTACAAACCTTTTTGTAACCATAGTTTACCCCAAAGCTCAAGCCTGAGACAAGCAGGAAACAAACCATCACTATTAGAAATGTTGAGACATTGTCAAACAGCCTATGAAGCCTATACAGTGTAGACTCTGCCTCGACTTTATACTTTCGAAATCTTCTTTGATAGACGCCCATTGTGTGGTTGAGATGAATCCTTCCCTTGTGTTTGAAAATCTGAACAACACATATATCAAATAAGTATCCTTCTTTCAGTGAAATGTCTGTGGAGCCTCACAATATATGCCTTTGTTCCTCAGGTAGTGAATAAGTTGAAGAAGTTCCTTCTCAAGGCAGGTGACTGAGGAATTTTGCCTTACGCTGTATTTGCAAATTCAAAAAGAGAACACACTCCCTTCCATACTTTACTACACTGTTTTTTCCTGTTTTGATTCACTTTGGAAGTTTACTGGAGATATTTAAACAAACTTGCCTTTGCAAGAGACATGTCTAATGCTGTATCAACAGAATCACTGGCTAGCATGTGCTTTTTTTATCAGTCTCCCAGAAAGTGACATGTATCGTGACACATTATGTCCTTGCACTACCGCAGCGCATAAAATGACGTAGCACTCTATGGAATCAAGATGAAGGTGAGTGACCCCTGGCAATGGCTCATGCCCAATAAATAGCTAAACACTACAACACCATATTCAATATATATTGGGAAAGTGTGCGAATGAGGAAGGAACAAACAAAGTTACCATGCTGTGCAGCGTTTCTTTTCACCAACTGCACAACGTCAGTAAAAGACATTTGAGTAGACACAGTCGTCGGATTGTTCTGCGCTCCATCCTTTGACAGCATGTATATTCCATACCTACAATAATAAAGACTATAAGTAATGGTGCATGCTCACTATAACTCAACGAATACACACACAACACCAAACGTCAAATGAGAGTCAAAAGCATTTTACTGATAGGTCAACTGCACGGGTAAGTTTATTAATTATATGTTCACTTTCCAAATATTCTGTGGAATAGATCAAGAGGTAGTTTAGGCCCACTAGATATTTCATTCCCGTCCTTTTGGTTGCCAATTGTTGCAATATCCTCACTTTCATGCCTCTTGGTCCTAATCTTGAACATCCTTAGCAGTTCATCGTCGAACGTATATTGCTCCACCTTGCGCCCAGTTTCCACTTGTTTTTCTGTGGAAGGTCGTTCTTTTGTGAAGTCTATGCCCTTTGCGATTTTTTCCACCAGATCCTCCTTGACGTCGATTGATTTCACGATTACACTATACAGATGTTTGTAGTATAGTTGTATCTCACTCAAGTCATATTGTCTATCATTCACGTGCCTAGTAGGAGTGGATACAGTTGATGCAGTTGCCCCTTTAGCGCCTTCTGTATCGCCCTTTTTGTGGGCCACCATTTCGTTATCGTCATGCTCTGCTTTAACAAATTTCACCCTTTCCACGCCTTTGTCTACATCAAAGGTATACCCAACTCCTTCCAACGAATGAGATATCCTGGTTTCCACTGCGTTCACATTCACTGGGCCTATAAATCTCCTCTTTCCCATGAAACCAAGGGCGTTTACTATACTGGCTATATTCCTCTGCAAACCGGCCCGATCTATCTTTATGGCCCGCAGTGTATTTTTTGATATAATATCGGAATCTTCCAGGTCAGTGAAGATGCTTACATTCTGCTGCGAGTATGATGCGCGGTTAGCCTTGGAAGACTTGAAATTCGACGGTACGAAGCCTGCAGGTGTTGAAAACGCAAAGATTATATATAACGGTTCACATATGGGCTATTAATGGCTGCTGAAAGCCAAACATACCTTCTTTAGTATCCACAGTATAAAGAGTGTTCATCCGATTTCTCTTTATCCGCTCACGGTTCTGGCGATACTGCAGCCCCCTCTCCTTCTCAAGCTCTCTTGCTTTTTTGTGTACAAGATCCGTCTCTGCGTGGCAATTAATCTAGTATATTAATCACGTAGCTATAGTTGTCCCATATTGAATAATCTTATGAGATAACTATGTAACACTTACCTATGTCATCTATCTCATACTTGGTGAGAGGAGTGCCAAGGAATGTGGAAGTCGACATTTTGATAAACTCTATTTAACTCCATAACCACGAAATTTAGCGAATCATGACGCCTATAAGATATTCGACAACAGCGTGACACGTGATAGCCAATCATCCAGGTCCAACTTTTGGTATATCGAAATCTGACCATGATGAATGGAGGCACAGTGACACTTACGTTCTGATAATTTGGACAGCTTTTTGTTGAACTTCTCTACACGTTCCTGATGCGATTCCTTCAACAATTCCTCTATTTGCTTGTTATGCCTTTTGATTTGCGCAATACGGAAGGACTTTTCACTGTTAGTGAGAGCTGGATTCGAAATAACTGAAAACACTTTAGAGCTCACAAATGGCAAGCATAGGCGTGCGACAATAGCTTACCTTGTTGTATTTGTGCTTCTAAATCGTTTTTTGGCACAGCTTTGGTCTCAAACTTTGGCTCCTGGAGGAATATGACGTCCCTCGGCCTGGAATCATCCGCTTTTGCGACCTTTTTGTTCTTGGAGATGACCTTGCCCTTGATTTTGAGGCCGCCCTTGACTACATTGTCGTAAGTTTTGTCCGCCACCATGCTCAAAGGTCACTCTTCCTTTTGATGATGCGTTTCCAAGTGCTTGCATATGATAAGAGCAACTATAATTACACCTAAGCGCGCATAAGTGCTGTATAAAGAACTTGGCAGCCAATGTCTAAATTAAATCGCCTTAATGGCCTATATTAGCGGTTCCCGAGGGCCATTACCCACCTAAAGCGTTACAAAGAATGTACAGCTCATATTCCATTATAGCAGCTATACCAGTAGCGGCGAATGCTTGTAGCGGCCGTATAACTGCAGTGTTAAGGTATATAAAGTGCAGCCTAGACACTCTACTATGCAGCCATGGCATGTGTTGGAGTGGTGGGATTCAGAGTGATGTCGCTTCCGTGGCGGCAGAGGAGAGCCTTTTCAGAAAGCGCCAGGTGTAGGTATCCATGTAACACATGCCAGTGAATATTAGCACTGACATACATTGTGAGGAAACAAAAGAATGCGGCTGGCGTAGCTCCGTACACATTTTGTGTGTGCTACCTATTGTGACCAACCACATTGAATGTTGTGTGGAATGCCTGCGGTTGCCATCACAAATCAAGTAAATCCACAGGGTTGAGGCAGACGTTAAGCAACTTAAAAGGGTGAAGCAGACATTGTGATTTAGTCACACTGCTCTTATCATTAGGATGCACATTTGTCTCGGGACTTTGGGCTATAGACATTGAAGTTTCAACCATTCTGCCATAACGGTGTGTGACCGGTTGTATGCCACAACTGCTCAACGTACAGTTGGTGGCAAATATTGTTCCAATCGCGTGCTTGTTTGCACGGCTCTAGCGCCTGCTTAAACATAACTCTCCGACACGTGCAGGTCTATAAGTGCCTGTCTACCGGATTTCAAGAATCAAAAGGCTATTCTTAGTAGCTGTATAGGTGTATTTTAACCGCAGAAGGGTGAATGGGCGCATCTCTCGTGGTCATAGATAAGGTACGGCACTATCGGTATCACTGTTTGCCGCAACATTTTGGAACTATTCCGGATGTTTATGCATCTTGCACAACTGTTTGGCGAAAGGATTGTGAGTTTTTGTTTTTATACGACCCAAGGGTTTTTCATTTTCAGTGGTTGCTACTCAACCACACTGTAGCTTGTCGCCCCTAAGTAAAGGTTATATATATTATCCCAGTGGGAAATCGCGTTAGGACCTAACTGTGTTGGTTAAGATGTCGCAAAACGTGGTGGCGGAGCGTTTGGTAAACGCCACCAACATCGTCTTCCACCTGATGGAGCTTCAACCCTTTGCTCTCATTCTGCCCATGGAGCCCAAGGACGCAGCCAGAAACAAACACAAAATTATGAAGAAGATTGTATGCAACAATCGAAGCTTGCCCTCCAAAAAGGCATCAGATATGCTTAATCCTACAGATGGAAAAGAAGGCGCAGCAAGTGGGAATTATACAAATGCAGGATCTAAACATACAGGTGAGACATCCAGTACGGGAAAAGGCCCCCTTGAAGGAAAAGATGGTAGTCAAGATGGCACTTACAAAAGTACTCAAGACGGAGATGCAACCTCCCTTAACGGCACAACAGTCTATGAATCCCAGTCGTCGGAAAGTAATGCGACCGGCGACTATTCACAGTCTAATGCCACCAATAAAAACTTCTCCCCAGATGAACTGACCATATCCGAGAGCGACTACGACCTACCCGTTGACGATGTGAACTCCCCCTTTTATACTGTACACCACGTCATAGAACGACTGGATTCCGATGACATGAATGGCTGCATTATCATGCTCGCGGCAAAGTCCGAAAACGACTTTGGAGTTGTTCCACTTGCCGGCGGAGTCATAGAAATCTATGATGAACACGAACGGAGTATCCAGGCAATGTGGGTAAATCGATCCCTAGAGCAACGTTCTGATTTGAAGGTACTGCTGAAGACTCTAGTGCTTCGCATATTCGCCCATGCCTACCAAATATGCCTCCCGGATAAGCGATCAACAAAAAGTAACAAGTTGGTTTCCATTTATCAAAGCCTTCTTGTCACATTCCCCAAGGAATGTGTTCCATTCATCGAAAAGGAGATGCTGCTGTCTAAGCACTACGAGACCGCCGGCTTCAACGAGCCGCACAACGACAACCCAAAGGTCCCATGCAGGTGCCACAAATTAGCGGCACAGGCCACAGAACTGTTTTATGGTATTTCCGAGTCTCGCTTCAACAACCTCTATTCCAAGGTCTACGAGAAAATGCTATTCGAATCAATCGGAATGATGAATCCCATAGCACAAATGTACCCAGCTACCTCCTTTACGCACTCTGAAAAGATGGACCAGATTACCAAGGCGGTCAGGGAGATAGAGCGTTCGCTGAAGGAACAGAACGCAAACAAGCGCCCAAAGAGGTGAAAATCAGCTTTTTAACGACTTAAGCAACGTATCGGACAGACAAAACACATAATCTATCATTTCACGTGTTCATGAACACCAACTGCTGTGGATTGTATGGATTACAGTGGTGGTACCGTTCATGCTCCACATGTAATCACTAAATTAGCACCTCCATGAGGTGATATATGTACGTAAGACGTTGCAGTGCTGATGTATACCGGCGGCAAGCTGGGTACATTTGTGCTATAGATACACATCCGTGCTGAGTTGAACAGTGGTGCCTTCTTTGGTGGTAGAAGGAGCATAGTAAACTGAACTGTGCACTAAAAGTGGGATAATAGATCGTGTGTAGCTTATACTGCCTAAATGGAGTATAATGAGGAAGACGTAGCTGTGTTTGTATGGGTGGAAGGCCGGGCGCAGATTCCTTCCCTTGAGTGGAATTAATAAAGTGGTAGGATTTGAAAACACACTATCGCAATGCAATAATGCTCTTTTGTGGCATATGTTGCAGTTATCCAGGGAGTGATCGTCTGAGTGTATCGCATTGCAGCACCCTAGACAGCCTCTGAATCCCAAAATGATCGCCCTCCTCCGGTCCAAATCAATCATATGTGACTCTTTCCTACCACTGCACAGGCATTCTGCAGCTATAAAAGTGGATGTACGTTTTACTTGTATGAATTACATTCACTGCAGGTATTGTGCATACAACGATGTAACGTTTCAAGCCTGCTTCTTAGTCGCCTTCCCTCTCTAAAGCAGCATGAACTGTGCAAATATGTCTGTAGGGTGGTAAGTGCATGTGCTATCCTGCGATTATATCTTTTATAGGCAGGTACATGCCCATCACGGCGTGGCTTCAACTCAGCCAGCGGTCACTACCAAATAGATCGCATCAGAAACATTGGCATTAGTGCTCACATCGATTCTGGAAAGACCACCCTGACTGAAAGGATTCTCTTCTATGCGGGTCGTATAGGATCCATTCACGAAGTGAGAGGCAACGATGGAGTTGGTGCCAAGATGGACTCCATGGACCTTGAGCGTGAGCGTGGAATAACCATACAGTCTGCCGTAACAAATTTCAAGTGGACGACACAAAATCCCGATGGAAACAGTTCAAAGGACTACATGATCAATATCATCGACACTCCAGGTCACGTCGACTTCACCATTGAGGTCGAAAGAGCGTTGCGAGTGTTGGATGGAGCAATATTGTTGTGTTGCTCAGTTGCCGGAGTGCAGTCGCAAACCATCACTGTAAACATGCAGATGGACCGATACAAAATACCGCGAATTGTCTTTTTGAACAAGATGGACCGTGACGGGGCTGACCCTGAGCGTGTTATAGATATGATTAAGAAAAAGCTGAATCTCGAGCTTCTAGAGTTGCAGCTTCCTATTGGACTCTCTCATCGTTTTGAGGGCGTGATTGACATACTGGACGAGTGCTCCTACCACTTTGAGGGGAAAAACGGCCAAACCGTTGTGAAGAAGGATGTTCCCGAGGAATACAAATCACTGGTGAACAAGAAGAAAACTGAACTTGTGGAAAAATTAGCTGATCTAGACGACACATTTGCGGCTGAATATCTCGAAAGCTGTTATACCAATTCCAGCATTGTGGAGGCAATCCGCAGATGCTGCCTATCGCACAGTGCATACCCCCTATTGATGGGCTCAGCTAAGGGTAATAAAGGTGTACAGTTGGCACTAGACGCAGTATGTAGATACTTACCAGCGCCCACAGATGTGGCCCAACACGGATACATAACAGATGAGGAGACTCAGGTCCTGGATGGGAATGATAAGCAGCCATTAGTGGCATATGCCTTCAAGATTCAAGACAGTCCCATGGGCCAACTGACATTCCTACGCCTGTATCAGGGGGTGCTCAGACGTGGGCAGCAACTGTACTTGGTAGAAGAGGGTAAGAAACATTCTACAAAGAAGCTATTCAAGATGCATGCTAGTGACACAGAGGATGTTGCAGAGGCACGTAGTGGAGAAATCGTTGCCATATCGGGGTTAAAGTGCAATTCTGGTGTTACTTTTACTGATGGAAGGTTGACTTTAACAATGGCTCCTATTTTTGTTCCTGAGCCTGTTGTATCCCTTGCACTGAAGAAGGTTGATACCAGTGACATGGCAAAATTGTCCAAAGCTTTGAACAGATTCCAACGCGAGGATCCCACCTTTAGGATCACTGTAAATGAAGAAAATAAAGAAACGGTGCTAAGCGGAATGGGTGAACTTCACCTGGGTATATACGTTGAGCGAATGAAGCGTGAGTACAACTTGACGGTAGAGACTGGTCCACCGATTGTGAATTACAGAGAATCTATCACATCACGCGTTGATTTCACATACACACACAAACGCCAATCCGGTGGAGCTGGGCAGTATGGCAAGGTTATAGGATACATGGAGCCCATCAGTGACGAGCCCAACCAAAACCTACACGTTGAATTCGTCAACAAGTTGGTTGGTAACGACATTCCGCCAAACTATGTACCTTCCATAGAAAACGGCTTTAGGGAATGTTGTAAGCATGGAATGGTCTGTGGCCGCCAGGTGGTTAACATGAGAATAGTGGTGACAGACGGACAGTCGCACGAAGTGGACTCTTCCGATATCGCATTCAAGTTGGCGGCCAAGGGTGCCTTTGAGGAGTTCTACATGGAAGCCAACCCTATAGTTCTGGAGCCAATAATGCATGTAGAAGTTGTTACTCCTCACGAGTTTCAGGCCTCCGTGTTGTCGACAATAACAAAAAGAAAGGGTCTAGTAACAGACACAACTTCCTACGGAACAAACGTCATACTGCAAGCAGAAGTTGCACTCAGGAACATGTTTGGCTACATCACTGACCTGCGTGCAGCGACTAAGGGTCAGGGAGAGTTCAGCATGGAGTTCAAGATGTACCAGCAGATGAACGCGGCCGACCAAGAGGAGTGCGCAAAGGAATATCAAGAAAGCCTTAAAAAGTGAACTATTCCCGTTAACTGCGTCTCACATAATGCAATGGTGCGTAACCTTCGTATAGTTTAGGAATAATTATCTGCTGCAAGCTGTCTAATACCTTCCATGCCGTGGTGCTAAAAGTCACACTAGGAGAATATGTGTCGGCACAGCAACAACTAACAGCTTCATAAACACCAGTGTGTAACTATGTATCAAAGTTAGAATGTAGTTCTCTCGGCAAAACATGCCCATCCCCTGCCGCAATGGAGGAAGTCTTACAGTGCCTCAGCAGCCTTGCGTCTGACAGAGTCAGACACTTTGAGCTCGTGAAGGTAACAAATAAGGCGTTAAATGGCAAGGCGTACGCTCTCGTCGGCGATATAGGTATGTCTTTGTGTTATTGCTGTGGACGCTGCACATCCACTCGTGGAGGCTGAATGGTAGATTCTGCAGTATATAGAGTCATTTGAGGCTTCCATGTGCCAACTGTAGTCGTCGGGGAGTGATATTCTTGCAGGATTCCACCTAGCGACATGCAATCTCAGTGGACTTTTGAAGGGTGGGAGCTTCAAATATGAAGACATCGAAAAAGTTGAGAAAAATGGAAGGAAGATAAAGTTGACGCTAGTTACTGGAGCCGTAGGTGGCACTTTATAGCTTCATATATCTCGGTAGAGCCGTTTGGTGGAGTCCCTGGAGCTAGAGACTCCCTGTAACACCAGGCTACACAAAAAAATTATGGTAGCACTGGGTGCTAATCATATACTGCTAACTCATGAGGTAGTGTCAAGAGTCACCTGGAACACCAATTATAGGAATCTGAAAAATACAACGAAGATGTCGATTCTACTTTGGAGGATCGGACTCTGTTGCCCTTCAAAGGCTACAAGAAGGTCTTGCTGAATGACTACTTCTTCTTTGTCAAATCAACCTTTGAACATACGTCATTCACAAGCAAAAATCTCAGCAGGCTACAAGACAATAAACGGGGAATCTCCATTAACATTAATCTTAGGGAGCCCGTACAAATACACTTTCCCGAACTGGTAAGTTATAACGCTTACGGTATATGATTTGCAGCCTCCACCCCAAGACTTGTACCATTATTCAAGAGGATTTCTCAGTGAGTGTAACGCTTTAGAAGTGATTAAGGATGGGTTTTACAACAAGCGGATGAATCTTAACAATGACTTTGCCAAGTGGCTGTGCTACCACCTTCTGCTGAGGACTGAAGCATCTTTGGTTGCATTCTTTGTGTTTCGCAGATTGTACATGCCCCCCATGTTGGATGTATGCCAGGATATTCTTATCAGGTTCGACGTCCCCCTCAACGGTAAGTCGTAACTCTTCCAGAGCTAAATATCATGCAGCAGAGGTAGCCACTGATATCAGCCTTGTCTACAATGAGATATCTAACACCGCCAACTCTATTACAGCTGTCGATCAATACAGTTTATGGTAAGTTTTTTCTGCATCTGTAATACAAGGTTTAGGAACAAGGAAATCATTCAAGTTAGGGTTGATAACCTGCGATTCAACCGTGAGATGTACAGTTTCCTGAGGTTCCAATATGGCATTGTTCCAAGTTACTATAAAATCATTAAGGAGTTTGTTTATTCTGTTTTCAAGCTTCTCCCCCAGAATCTTGTAGACACAAGGCTGGTGGGACGACTGAAAGATCCAACAGGCTCCACCAACGACAAACCCATGGATTACATTTACTTGATCAACATGCTCATGTTCGGCATAGGGGACACTCACGAAACTAATGAGCGCAAGGAACTGATAAACATGTTCAACATGCGCCTATCAGACTTTATTGCAATGTGCATAGACGATGTCCTGGTACCGGGCAACTTATCTCTGGCTATTCTAACAATGTACCTGCATCATATGGAAGATGATATTTACAAGGAGGTAACCGCCCCTCTGTTTTAATCATACTGTTTTAGACCCTTCGGGAAGTAACAGCGTATCTAATGCACTTCAGACTGAAAGACTTCTCAAAGGAGTACTCCCCTAAATTGTTGGATGAAATACTAGAGTCTTATCGAGACCCTACTAAGTCATTCGATTGGAACAGAGTTGTTTTCAACCACTATGCTACATCGGTTAGTTCTCTGAGCCACTTGTAAAAGAGTGCAGAGGTTGATTGAAGAAGGGTTCTTCATATATCAATATGCTGCTGAAATGGAAAATGCCAGCGGCGAGTGGAATCCATATATCAATCTTCTGAATGATTTAATTGAACAATATCGCAACGATGACCTTGTCGAGCGCATGTGCAAGAAGTTCTTGGAAATTCCCAAACCTAATGATCCCTCATATTTGCCGCTTATGAAGTGTCTTATTGAGATTATGCGACGTCACAGCAGCAATTACAAGATAGTGGTGCTCATTACATCCATTCTGACCAACTTCAGCTTCCATGCCAAAATGTTCAAGGAGCAAATGGTCAAGAACGGAATCGTCTCTGTTTTGGTTGACAATATGCTGTCAAACGAGGTGAGTAATGATGTTGCATAAATATATAATTCAGGAACAAATTGTGCTGGCCACGCTAAAGCTCATGATAAACATAACAAAAACCACAGAACACCAAGATGCATTCATCAGTCAGGGGGTTGCCAACAACTTCCTTGTTCTGTTGGAGGTAGTGTCCAATGCTTTGCACTTAACTTGCTATCAGAAATATTACCAAAAGAACACGACAATCATTGGTTACTCTGCTGGAGTCCTGGGGCAGCTATTCAACTCTGTACACCTGAGACTTTCGCAAGATCAGTACGTCCACTTATTCACATACATCAATCACAGGATTGAGTACATTCTGGAAATCATGCTATACTCCTTTCATGTTGGAGCAGCTGATCCCACGATTATGATTATGGTAAGTTGATACTTCACCCTGATATTAAACGCTAGATAATGTTCTGCCTTCGCAAACTGCCTAAAGCAAGGAATATCTACATTAAAATTGGAAATCACGTAATACGTGCCACTATTCAGGTGGGAGTTACTTTTGCATGACACAATGCGCATCAGAATATACAAATCTACAACGATGATGAGTTCTTGATCAATTCGCTTGAACTTTTGATAAACCTGACGGCACGTGTACACAACTGCATTGCAATGCGTAAATTGGCTCTTTTGGAGACACTCGATACGGTTGCCATGAACGACACCGTGGTCCAGATAGCCAATAAACTTAAGGAACTGATCATGAGAAAGACCACGTTCTTAAATTTGGAAAACTAGAGCAGTTTAGGCTCTTTAGTAAGGTTTTGATTTATTTACAGTTTGTTTCATTGCGATAAATGTACATGATGGTGGTGTCGCCTTAAGGAGTCAGTCGTATACATGTGGTCAAACGCTCCCTTATCTTCCCACTGATACACGCTAATGCTCCCTTTCCTGTGCATTTGAGAGTATGTAGTTCCTGTATTTCCATCTCAGCACCTTCATTAAGTCCTCAACCTGTGCAAATATGTGTCTGTCTAGGGATTCCACCTACGCTGTTGACGTTGCAGAAATACTTGAAGAATTGCCATAACACCCATAAATATGCAACTATTACGCAGAATGGCTGCAGAAAGAGTGCGGCTATCTCCTTCCTAGAGTAGTAGTCCCTTATGTTTGGCTTATCGCCAAAGGCGCCGCTTTGGGTGTGTGTCCCTTTTTTGTCGGTGGTGGGTGAGCTGAAGTGCCTAAGGTGGTTAGTGAATCTCGGTTGGAGCAAATTCGCCCTGCGCAGCTGGCGGGGTATTTTGCAAAGAAGGTTAATCATTTAGGTTTATACTGAAAGCGTTGGCATCATTGTATGTTGGTAACTGCGCAAGGCGGAAGCCATCTTGATTCATCAGCATTGGCGATTGCCTATGGAGGAGAAGAATGCTTAGCAACTACGCAACATTTACCCTCGCGGGAGGCGGTTTGGCTGTGATGTGCCCTTGGAGGCTGCAATGTGTTAGACACCGCGCTTCCATATCATCCTTCAAGCAGTGGAAGGACTTGTTGATTTTTAAGAGGTATGTCTGGCCATATTGTGTCGTTGCGTTTGCCTTATTTCATCTAAAAAGGAGGTTTAGCCCAGTCTGTTTTACTTTTTGTAAGTGTGATAGATGCGCATGAAACGAAGGAATTCATTTTTCAGTTTAACTGGCTTAGTTGCTCGGGGAAACAATAATCAGCGTATTCTATGGTGATATACGTAGAGGTTGCAAAGATATATTCAGAGTAACTACTCGTAGTTTCCAGGAGTTTCATCTCTGTAATTAGCCTTTCTGTTTCTTTTGCATTTTCCGCACATTTAAGTTTCCCTCGTGGATAACGCTATGTCATGCGTTCACTGTGTCGTGATCTGCTGTATACAGTCAAACAAACTCATGCAGGTACGATGGGCATCACGTCTGGTGTTTACCTCAACACAAGCCACATGAGTATGGCTTCAGAAGAATCGCCCGCAAGCCTCCATTTTTCAAGATGCGCAAGGTTTCATTCCCCATCATCACGAAAGAATATTCCCCAAGGCATCAGTTCAATCGCACATTACAAGTAGAGTACAACTGGCAGAGCCATGCTGCACTATACCACGACTTCAACGACGCAGTGCAGGAGCACATGCCCGGTGTCAACCTCAATACCGTTCACAAATCTGGTGCATGTACACTCAGAGTTCTAGGTGAAGGTGGCAGAGTACTGTTCGACGCAGCCACCGATGAGTACAAAGATGCTCATGACCTCATTAGACACTGTTATAGTAAAATGTTACAAAATTAGACTGAGATGTGTGTCGTGTCCCTTTGAGAGTATTTTGTCAGCGCCTCTGATATACTGTGCATGTGACCCATCTGCTCTATTAGCATACGAAGGGCTTCTGCGTCACGACTCCCCCTGTCCTTACATGTTCCAATATGTTTCAGTGATTTGGCAAGAACGTCCAGAAATGTAACATCCACAACATAGTTGACCTTATTAAGAGCAGAGAATATACATACAAGGTCCCACATGGAAGCACGGGGTATATTGGCTTCCAGCTGTTGCAAAAGCTTATCGTACAACGGGTTACCTACTGTACAACAATCTGACAGACACATAATGGATAATCTAACATCCAACGGCCTAAATTTTCCGAGTACCTCAGGATTACGGATCATATGCTTTGTCACCTGATCAATCGCAAACACCCACTTGTCCTGGCCAGATTCATCCTTGCCAACATCCTTTCTCAACTTGTTCATGGAGTTGAGAACACACGTAAGCTCCTGCGGTTTCATAGATTCTAGATATTTCCCAATGTTCTTGCAAATATAATGCAGCAGCTCGTGGTCCTTACTTGCTCTCGCGAAGGCGTTTACGATGCAAGCAACATCTATAGATTTCATGTTGTTTGTTGCATCTATCATATTGTCCGCCAAGTGCTCATATATATCATCCCTGTATATTCCTACCTTAGAAAGCCCATTCAAGATGTTTACCTGGTTTTGTATGGTGAACTGCTGAAGAGACGGAAACCGCAGTACCCTGTCACTCAGAGCATTAAATAGGGCCATTATATCCTCATGTGTTATGCGTTTACTGAAGTGGGCCACTGCAGATATGGTGTTGGCAATGCATTGTGGCGTCATATCTTCATTGTTTACTGTTAGATCGGGGACCAGGAGTGCAAACAACTCCTCATTAAAGTGATTCAGCTTGTGGAATGCATTCAGTATTGTCACTTTGCACCTTGTGTCGAACTCACTGAGGTTGCTACATGTTCTCTTTGCTATTTCTGACATCAGTTCCCGGTCCACGCGATTTAATCGAGCGATACCATTGGCAATCTGAGATATGCACATGGCAGTGAATGCGCCATTCCTTAGCCTTCTAGTGATCAAGGGAGTCAAGAGGTATACCATATCAAGATCATCTCTACCAAATCTAGCCAGAGAATTCACTAGGATCGCCATAGATTTGTCACTCATGTGGACACACTTTTTGTCCAGCATGCTGACTATCTTCTCGAAGCCTTCATACCCCTTTAATCTATCTCTGTTCAGCATCATAACGCGCAATATCATGGAATAGTCCAGCTCCCCTTTTGTGCATCCTTCTACAACTTCTGGGTTGGACCGTATCAATTTGCTTACATCCTTCATCATCCCTCTCTTTCCAAGGGCATGAACAATAGAGGATAGTTCCCGCGATTCCAGTTTGTCTGTGCTTTCCATAACCTTGTTCACTACCGTTCGTACTAAATTGGGAGTGACCACCTCCACCTTGGAGAAGGCGTTCAGGATGATGATTCCATCTCTGACGTCGTATCCCGAAAGGATGCTGTAATGGTTTTCTTTAGCTTCCCCAGTTTCTTCATGATTATTCCTATAAGGTATTCCGCCTATTCTACCTTCAGTCATATGCGATATGTTCTTGTCATCATTTGCTTGGCAGTGACGTTGCTCCGATATGTTACCTCGGTCAGCGTGGCTGACTCTGCTGCCGTATTCTCCTTCATTTAGGTGAAATGGGCTTACAAGAGCATCTGCCGCGCGGCTCCAACACTCCAGCGGCTGCTTCACATCCTTTTTAGACAGAAGGTTGAAGACGTTGGACACCTGTGATCCATCCAGATCGGGGAGTATCTTCAGAAACTTCAGGAAGACACTCTCTATTTCACGCACAGATGACGCTTTAGCGGCACTATTCAAAAGGAACGGTAGTTTCATGCGATTTTAGCGTGCCGAACTTACAGTACCTCTTACACATCACGTACCGCTGCACATATCCATGGCGGGTACCATTTACGGATTCATGTTTCATGATACATATCAAATGATATATAACAACCAAATTAACTGCATAATTCCTTCCAGGGACTATAATGTGCTTAAACCCTCAGCTTTATTCTTTTTAGTGTATAAAGCGCATATTATAAATACATATTACAAGCTGCAGTCTTAAATATCCTCATTAATGTGTGGAAGCCTAAATGGTAGAGTCAGTGGCACTGTATAAACCCACAGAAGATAATTCATAGCTGCCTTTTTATTCACTTTATGCTACGATGACCATTGCATCAATATGCCACATCTTCCACTTTGTGAGCAGTAATGTAGGCGGAGAGAAAGTATATTGACCGTAGGTTGTGCTTTCCTCTGTGGACAATGTACTTTTTTAATATTGGATATTTGTTGGTAGCATGCATAGCACTGGCAAGATGCGGCAGGCACCCTAACGTCCATTCCACTAATAGCACCAATGTCCTTATGCCTGATAGTAACTACACAACTGGTTGGTAGCACTCTCGTTCTTAACATGTCCCAGATTATGTTGGTCGGGGATATGATGCCGTGTTCGGTAACCCATTTGGAAGCTCCAGTAGGACTGTAGACTCGGGGTATCGGAATTCAATCATAGATCGATCTGAAGACGCAGGATATGAGTCTAAGAAAGCGCCCTCCTCTGATCTCTTGTGGCAGCGGGAGCTATCCACATGCTGGCATAGTGATGAACGTGAAGGCATGTGCGATGATGACATTATGAAGGAATTGAAAGACGAGTTTCAGATGGAAGGAACGGATACGAACGATCTACTGGAAGCTAATATCCGTAATTCATTCGATTCCGACAAAACATTGGTAACTTCTGCTAAGTATAGAGTAACCAATGCCTTCTGTGCCATCAGAGAGGGGGGAATGATTCTTCCATTCAAAGGGTATGTTATTCTATGAGGACGTTGTTGCCACTATTTGCCTTTTCCAGTGAACAATACATAGGCAATTTTGCATTCTCGTCACATATAGTTTAATAGGAAATTGTCCACCTTCTTCATTAAAGACTTGGGAAATGTCCCAGAAAAGATAGATGGACTAAAAGTATGCTCCGCAGACGTGTACCTTGCTGAACCCATGAAAGAAGAGTGCAAAGGCATAGATAAATGGATAAAGTTCTTCAAACGTTACGGAACTCACGTTACAACACATGCAGTTACAGGTGAGACCAGTTGCATACTGTTGGAAGCATAACAATAATGGGCCTTATATATTCACAGGAGGACATATAATATACATAGATAATATGGCTTCTGTTAATAATTCTGCAAAGAATGAGGAAAACATGTCTGCTGGTGTCAACGTTTCTACCAAGCACAACTTCAACAGGACTTTGAGCGGTTCTAGGGAGTCTAGTCAAATGTGGATCATTGGTGGCTATTACGCTAAAGGATTGGAGTCAAACTCCTACAGTGCATTCAGAACGTGGTCACAGAATGTATGGAAACGGCCAATGCCTATTAGAGGGAGTTTCGCATCCCTGGAACATTTTGTGGGAGACAAGGCGAAAGCTTATGCAGATGCATTGCAATTCTATCGCCAACTCCAGAGTGTCGCTAATGGTCATTCTCTGAACTATTACACGTTTTATCAGATGATAAAGGAAATGACTGCGGTAACCGCTAATGACCCACTAGTCCACTGTCCCGATGGAATGGTGGTAGTGGCAGGATTCGTTATCTCAAAAAATATACCTATGGATATAGATTCCTGCGTTACATCCAGGTAATTTTGAGCTTGTCTTCCTCAGAAGTTTGCAGAACATTTTGTTCCAGTGACGTTATTAGAAATAATGCCTTCTCAATGGCACTCTGCTCAAAACCTGGCTCCTTCACAATGAGCATGACTTCTACATCTAAACGTTCATGCCCAGGTGATTCTGTCGTTGCCGCTGGATTCCAACTTTATTTTGATGATTCATTATCTATGCAATTAACGCCCTGCCCAACTGGTTCGTCTACCTTGGTAATGAATTATTCGTCGATAGGGAAGACAGACTGTGGAGAAATGCCAGGAAATTTAGGTGTGGAATGGAAGATCTGTGTTCCTCGTAGAATCTTGGAGTCAAGAATAACAGTTTTTGCCGGTGGAGTAAGAGCAGGCGAGAATAAGTTGATAAGTTGTCAACATCCACAGAAGGTAACCCTCGGTAAGTCCACAAGTGATGCGCCTTAACTGTTTAGGTTTCACCTTAACTCGCCAACACGGGACGATCATTATGCATGGCTGCTATAGACACTTGCCATTCTGCAACTTAAGATGCATGGATACACGCTGCCTTGAAGGAGTCTCATACGTGATGTGCATTGGGTAACATGAAACGAATACACACACTTACGGCGTCCTAAAAGGCCATATGTGTGCCAAACCATTGCTATTTCCAGTGTATCTTGTAGTTTGTGGATACACAGGGAAACGGTGGAATCACGTCCTCATATGAGTGAAACACTGAGTAAATGTACAAATAGATCAATAGGCCACCTTGTGGCGCATTGCTTTTCCATTTCCCCGCTAAAGCGAGCGTCAGAATCACCAAATGTGTAAGTGTGTTAGAAATGATGCTCCCACCTCACCCATCGATGAGCTACGCATCCGCCACCACAGAGACATCCACTTGAAATTCTTTTCACAATGTCAGGTGATGGTGAATACAATTTCTCGCTGACCACGTTCAGCTCCAGTGGTAAACTAGTCCAGATTGAGAACGCCTTGGCTGGTGTTTCCAGAGGTGCTCCTACTCTCGGTATGTTTGTGCGAAAAGACGCGTAATTACAGCTGTTATCAATACTGCTCTTCCCTTCTAATGTGAGAGTAGGCATCAAGGCAAAGAATGGCGTCGTTATTGCCTCCGAGAGGGCGACACTCTCGCCACTGGTTGAGTCCGACTCCATCCACAAGATTGACTATTTGACAAGGAATATCGGGGCTGTGGCAGCAGGAATGCCAGCTGACTTTCGGATTCTTCTTAAAAAAGGCAGGAAGGAGGTATGTGTTTTTCCGCTATTCTTGGGAGCTTCCAATGTCATGCCATGCATGGTACCACCCTTTGGTTTTGCGTGATTTGTAATTTGGTTGCCCTCTGGGCAGACTACACGTGTGTAAACTATTGCTTCAATGCTACATCAGGCGATAAAGTACAAGTCATTGTATGGAGACGAAATCCCAGGAGCGGAACTTGTCAAGTTGATCGCTGGAGTCATGCAGGAGTACACCCACTCGGGTGGTGTACGTCCTTTTGGAATATCTCTCTTACTGGCATCGTGAGTTTATCATTATGTCTGTGTATTATGTGGTAAATGTCGCTAAATCGTTTATGTTACAGTACTGCCTACTGCGTGGCCAGGCCTATAATTCCCTTGATCTACACCAGCTATGTGTTATTTCCCCTTCCTTGGATTTTAGCCTGTATAATCATTCACAGATATGACGCTGAGGGACCACAGCTGTACCAGATTGATCCTTCTGGTGCGTACTTTGGGTGGCGTGCAACTGCCATCGGAGGACGGATGAAGAACAACATGACCTTTCTGGAGAAGCGTTACAACGAGGATATGGAACTGGAAGACGCAATACACATCGCTATACTCACGCTCAAAGAGGGCTTCGAGGGAGAGATGACCGCCGATAACATCGAGATCGGCGTTGTCGCATCCGACGGTGTCTTCAAGATATTAGATAGGGAAGTGGTCGTCGACTACTTAAGTGAGCTTGTATGAAAGTATTGACCAACAGATCGAAATATGATTCTAGACATATTCCAACTGATACACTATACACATGGCCTGCACACTGGTGATTAATAGACACAAAGAAGGCCCTTTGGCACCACACATTTCACATCACATCTAAATGTGTACTTGAATTCTTTGATTATCCATTGGTGGCTACAGACTCATTCCCATGTAATGCTGCTTGGCCACGATGGATGAGGAGCTTGCGGATTCCAGGCCGAATGCGCCGCAACCGGAGGATACACCCAGGCCAAAGGTGGTGGAGATTGACGTATCGAAGAAGCTAGGCGATGTCAGGGTGGTTTTACGGGGCTTGTCACGCATACGTAAGTTTCTGTACATGGTCAACGTGTGTTGTTCTCCTCACCTAAGGATGCTTATTTCTCTGTTAACCTACTTAGTTGTGATATTGCTTGAGTGGCACAGCGTTTTGCTTCAAGTGTGTCGTCATTAGTGGAACAAAGTCGAATACGTCCCATCTTTTCTATGACTGTGTCTTACTGCAGGAACTTTGCAACATCCATCGTATTTCCATTGATTTATGTTCTCTAACAACATTACAGACAATTCTACGTTGTATCCTGACCTTAAGAATATCCGTAATGCTACAACGGTGAAGGAGCTCTTTATGCTACTGGAGGATGCTCACGAGGTAATGTTGCATGTCCATCCAGTGATGTTTAAACAGCGCCTCGACAAATTGGATCTCTTCAAGTCTGTCGTTTCAAACATTAGACGCGGTAAAAGACCGGGTGATGTTGATGTTGTATTCGAATTGGAGGAGAAGAGGCCTTCCTACTCCGTTGGAGTTACCGCAAACCAAAAGTCCGAGGCTAATTTTGTAAGCCACAAACTCATACTCATCATGTTGTCGTAGGAGCTCACCGGGGAAGTTCCTGGTGTGCTGGGGAGCTGCAATTCACTTTCCCTCCAATTGAGGAAATCAGGCTATGGGTCACAGAAGTTATCCGTAAGTTGCCAGCGTTCAGTTTCACATTTCTCAAGGGCTCATGTTTTATGCCTAGAAACATAGGTTTGGCAAAGTTCACAAGCCTTATCCAGCTTTTCACATCGCAGAACGATTTCACCAACTACTCGTCTTATTCGATGAGCACCCAGGGAATCTCGTTCATACTTTCAGATATTAAAAGAAGGCATCAGGCTATTTGGGAAGCATCCATAAATGACCTCTACCCTTCTTTTAATGACCATCGCCGTGCCTCAGAGACTGTTCTGAGGCATGCTGGGAGATCTCTTAAAAACTCTGTTTCTTACCAGTACACCATAGATGAGCTCAAGGGTGAAACAATTCCCCATACTGGCCACTGTACCCAGATGAAATTTGTAAGTAGCTTACCCACCGTTTCAATCGTTTTAGGAGGCAGGTCTCCCTGGTGGCGACAGGCAGTTCTTAAAAATCGACTACAACACGTTCTTCGCAAGCGTCCTTAGGCAGAGGCTGGTACGGTACATGGTTGACACCTTATAATGCAAATGCAGATCTTGCACATGAATATTTCAATGGGATATATGAAACACCTTGGAACACTAAGGAAAAATAGTAATCTATTAGACAGATTCCACTTTACTGGAAGTGGAGGTGCCGGGTCAGCCTTCCGGGGCTTCGGATACCGCGGCATCGGTCCATGTGATTACAGCTCCATTTTTGACAAAGAAACACAGGAATGGAAACGCGTCCCAGAGCATACAGGAGGAGACTGTTATGGTAACATACAACTGGCATTTCACTGCCCAATCGAATATAAGCAATACAAGCTGCCACTTGCATTTTGCTTTTTGAACGTCGGCTCTCTGACCTCCATAGAGGAGCGAAAGAACAGAGAAACGATATATGGCCATGCATTACGACAGCTCAGGATGTCGGTAGGAGCAGGCTTCAGCATGGGCATTTCGCCTGGTTGCTGGATGGAGGCATTCGTCGCTCAGCCACTGCTATACTCACCTACTGATACCATCAACCGATTACAGATGGGAATCAGGTTCAAACACAACATGTCGTAAAGTTACACCCAGTAAACTCTCAATACACGGTTATTATTTATGCATTCGCAACTCCATTCTCAACAAGCATCGAATATACGCAATTATTAGCGAGTAATAAGTGTTGTTTTGTTTAATGATGGCATGTTATTGTCCGCGTTGTTCAGTAACGCACGCCAGGTTGTTTACGGCGTTCCAGCTCCGCAAGGAAGCGCTTGTTATCGAAATGCATCGCGATGAGGGGAGTTCCGAGAAGGAAGCATCCAAGGCCGATTAGAATCGGCACTGATGGCACCATTTTTCCAGCAGGAGGGTTTAGGCATAGATTTACCACGTTTGGGTCGTATTTCCCTCCTGATGCGAAGTGTCTTGCGAACTTTTGCGATGCCGCCAGGCGGCGAGCAAATCTTGATCCGTGTCCAAGCATATTATCACAATGCCTGGACATGTAACTGTATTATATCAAAATTATCCAGGCAACAGTAGATAATGGATGAACAAATCCGGAGGATGTGATATGTCGTATCCTGTGGTGCTGGGCGGGTCTCCACTCCCTGTTTTCCCTAGGAATTCAGTCTTCATTCATCCCAATGGCATGGCCTTCGGCAGCAACCTGGGTTGTTCTATTGCTGTCGGCAATAGCCAGTGTGTACTCTAAGGATGAGCTCCTGAATTTGGATATTCCCGAGAACCATGGTACTCAACAGTAGGTGTAGGCTCCATAAGCATACCTAATCCGTAGGATATATGAGGCTTTTAAGGCTGAGCCTAAGGAGACACACATAGAAGAACGAGTAGCAGACCTAGTAGCTCACACAGCAACGGAGGTATGTTTACACACTGTAAAACGACATCACGCATCCACATGGTTGTCTCTCATGTAGCTTGTCTACATGCATTTGTTAGCACTAAACGTGATTAATAGCTCGTGTAACTGTATTTCTGCTGGCGGAATGTCTAATGTGTGCTCAGGAGAACAGGAAGGAACTGGATCCATTCACCGCCCAGTGTGTCCGTGATTTTTCTCAACCATGCCCAGGTATGTTACCCATATAAGCGTTTCATATCCTTCAGAGCTCTGGAAGGTAACAATACACCGAGTAAACGTCATGTTTGTTGTAGAAAAATGGGAATCTATGTGAAGCACCTGTATCCTACAAAGGAGACTGCAAGCGGTCTGTAGATACCACGGAGTTCACCGTGCAGCAAAAGATGCTCTTCATGGAGGATTGCAACGTTAAATGGCCATGCAAAAGTTCAGCAGACAAGAGCGATCTTTCCTTCTGCAATAATGCAGATCGCAACTTCCTACAGCCTTGTCCAGAGAACTTCCTCAGGCACAAACAAGATTCCGGTTATGTATGCGTTCCAAACTTTGCCGGATATATGGGGCCTTGCAACAGTATTGTGAGCTTCGAAAACTATTCCAAGGAGTCCAAGATGCTATGGGCGCAGACATGTGGGACCAACTGGCCTTGTATGACAGTTTGCCCATTCTTATTCGACAAATGCCCCATGGACTGGGTCCAAGCACCAGATGGTGCATGCGAAGCTCCGGCTTCTTATAAGGGACCATGTGAAAAAAGAATACACTTCACATACTATACGCAAGGTTAGTATATCACCGGTAGTGTTATAGTGCCTTTCAGAAATGAAGAGGAAAAAATGTATTGAGTGTGATATTCCTTTCGAATGCACCAGTGAGTGCAACAAGGACTATGATAAATGTCCAGGTAGGGATTGCCGTAGCGTTTTATAATACGTTGTAGTGTTGTGGAAGTCCGAGGAAGATGGCTACTGCTCCCCTCATAGTGGTTCCCTAAACTGTGTGGGATTGCTTATTGATATATATAAACAGGCGGGAAATCCCCAATCAGAGGCAAAAGGTGCCAGTTTTTACTTTGGTTCACTCAGCCAAGCATCCAAGAAACTGTTCGAGTCACAGTGCAATACAGTAGAATTCCCATGTATGGAAAATGACGATGACATTAATTGGAATTTGAACTGTCCTGTCGGTACGGTGGCTATTTTTAGTCTATACATTTTCTTTTAGGATGGACAATATCTAGTGAAGACCTGAGAAGTTGTCAGCCTCCCATAATAAACGATGACGACGTCTGTAAATCGCAAGTAGCATTTAATAACGAAGAAGATAAGAGAGCATTTGCTTCACTCTGCCAAATAAACTGGTCAGCACCTCTTAGTACTCTTGTCTCCAAACCAGTTGAAAAAAAATTGGAGAACGATGGACCCATCACTGGTATGTTATAGTTGTAGTCTCCCTATAGTACTTCAGATCTAGGACATTTACACGCCATAGATACAACCTCTGGCATATCAAGTAATCATACAAAGACTATAGAAAAGAAAGATCAGAAGAGCCCGGAGCAACGAGGGCCCAAGGAAAAGACGGTCCACATCAAGGCTGCTAACACTTCCCTCGTGAGCCCATACATAGTAATGAGCGGCTCACATAAGCATCGAAGGCCTTACAAGGGATTCTTGAGAGAAATGCATCTCTTGCCTGGGTCAACATAATGTTTAATGGGTAAACCCCTGTAATATAGTACATCACTGTGAATTACACTTTTGTATGGTGGTTAAATTTTTATAGGCACATTAAACTCTTACATGACTGGAATAACTATGGCATATACACCAAAATCATAGGACTTTCACTATTAAGCTTATGTTGTTGGCAATTCTCTTATGCGCTTTGGCACGGCGCGCCCTTAACCCTTACCGCTGAGGACCATATACATCAGCACAGATACCAGGCTCCACTTTAGCACCGGGTTCTCGTTTAGAATTATGGTGAACATCCCAAACATTGGGATCCTCAGTAAAACTGTTCCTACGACGTTTTTGTTTTCAAGCCACTTTTGGCCCTGGGAGTACAGTCCCCTGTCGGCAACTTCGTTGTTGTCCCCCTTGGTGAGTACATTGAAATCTTCTTGGTTTGCATGGACGCTGAGCGCCCGGTGTACGATAGGAATGTCTCTTCCAGCGATGCGGAAGACCAGAATGTCTCCTGCGCTGACTTTTTTCTGCTTCATGAGAAAGAGGATGTCCCCACGGTAAAAGGCTGGTTCCATACTCCCACTCAGCACGACGACAACTGGAGAGTCGGTTCCTGAACATCATTAGCGATCACATCAAATGTCTATATTGGCTACACTGGCTTCCATAACCACATAATAAGCAGAATATTTGAACCATTTGTATGCATACGAAATAGACACTGGCGTTTGAGTGAATTGTCAAAGTGCTAGTGCAATCTGAATAGTCTTCCACATATACATTACGAACCGGATCAATGAAATCACATACAAATGACATTTAACGACACGTTCGAGTATGTTAAGATAACATATGTGTATGATTCTAAAAGAGCATGGCAAAATCTCGAAAATCCTTCGTATAGCAAGACACATGAGTATGAAAAATAATTCATAAGACACTTGGCGAAGGAAGAATGTAATAAGGATAGCAAAACCAGGGTGTCGTACCTGTAAATAGGATGGCCGATCTCCATACCATCAGTGCCGTGAATATGACACAGAGAGTAGTCAGAAGCTGCTCTATGTTCTCCCTAGGGCGCTTGAAGAATTGCCGAACCTCGCCGCGTAAGGCCGCGACTTCATTTTTGATATAGTCCATTTCTATTTAGTAAGGGAGCAGCGCGACTTCACCGGGATACCTCATGTGGAGTAAGAGCCCTTCGCTCCCATCCGTCATCTGTGAGTGTTACACCATTGAGGATATAGATATCTATGGACTATTGTGTATTGTTGGTGTTGGTATGAGTGATACATGAGAGACTGTGGTATAATGACAGATTATCATGATTGCTCACATAAACAGGCGACACTTGATGTCGTATGGTATTATTAATACGGCTTAGTTAGATGTAAGCACAGCATATAGACCAAATGATGAGCTTCCCGAGTGGAAGCACGAATTGTTGACGAGGTATCACGACCTCAGGGCAACGCCACAACGTTATTATAACTATTATAAGTTTTTATAACTGTCTTGAATTGTAAGTGAATATTGTTGTAGAAATTAAACTGTTTCCTGTGTGGATGTTGGACTGCCACTTTACTCGGTTGGGTAGTGACTGGGTTGCCTTCAGGTGCCCTACGCTCAGTTGAATTTTGACTCTACATTCAAAATGCCGCAGAACGAATATATAGAGCGGCACATAGCCCTTCACGGGCGCCGCTTCGACCACGAAACGAGGATGTAAGTGCTGATTGATGTACTTGCGGCCTACATGGCCGCGTTTACGAATTATTTACGCCGTTTCTTAACACATGGGTCATGACCTGTTTTATTATTGTTGCAATTATCTGCATACTTTAGCTTGGCTAAAAATGCTTTCCATTTTCTCAGTGCCCCTGCGGGCTAAACCGAGGTTTACTTGAAATCATGTTTCCTCAGGCGCAAGAAGGCGGCTAGGTCCGTCCATACCATGAGCAAGAAGATCCAAAAGATGCGCGGACTAAAGGCCAAGATATTTAGAAAACGCCGCTATGCGGAGAAGGTCGAAATGAAGAAACTGTAAGTTAACCGTGCCGCATTTTTCCACATTTTTAACTTTTTCACACGTGACTAACTTGCTATTCAGGATTAAAAACAATGAGGAGAAGGAAGCCAAAGAGGAGGTTGTTTCCTCAGGAGAGGGAGCTATTCCGGCCTACCTGCTCGAGAGAGGGGAAGTCAATCGCACAAAGATACTGTCAAACATGATCAAACAAAAACGAAAGGAAAAGGCTGGCAAGTGGGATGTCGCAATTCCTAAGGTGAGTGCACATATCGCCACTCTAATGATGCCCAGGTCCGCCAAATGAATGAAGCCGAAATGTTCAGAGTGATGAAGTCTGGTAAACGTAAGAAGAAGCAGTGGAAACGCATGGTGGACAAGATCTGTTTCATTCCGGAGGATTACACCAGGAAACCGCCAAAATATGAAAAGTTCATTAGGCCTACCGGTCTCCGCTTCAAAAAGGCACACGTAACACACCCAGAGCTGAAGACAACCTTCTACCTGGATATCATATCTGTCAAGAAGAATCCCCAATCTAACCTCTACACTAGTCTGGGAGTCATAACAAAGGGTACCATCATCGAGGTAAATGTGAGTGAACTCGGTCTGGTGACTCAGACGGGTAAGGTCGTCTGGGCGAAATACGCACAGGTCACCAACAACCCAGAAAATGACGGATGCATTAACGCAGTGCTGCTAGTGTGAAACCATAATTACTAGAGTTCTACTTTGTTTCTCTAAAGCAGTGGAGCCTTCATGGAATCAATCAAGTTGTTCTCCAAATCCACGACCAAATGACCTGCGTTTTAATTTTCACCATCGCAATACTCATACCTATCTGCGTGTTTGGCTGAAGCTCCGACCTCTTTATGTTGTCACTGATATCGCAATAAGCGGAGAGGAACTGGTTTCTGCATAGTTATGTCACCTTGAGATTTACAGCAGACACCTACATGTAGTATGTTTCCGAGAACTGCAAGTTCTCTATAAAAATAATCAGGTCGTCCATCGCCATTTTCTCCAGAGTCTGCCTTATCTTCTTTATCCTCTGGTACTTTATGTCTTCTATGATTCCAGCGACCTTTGATATGTAGTTGTACACGTTGTTGCGGTCAGACAGGTTGGGCACGTTTATAGTTTCAAAAAGGTGACAATGAGTGAAAAGGTAGGCCACTTCAAAGAAATAGTCGTTGGGGAGCTTCTCCAGCGTTTGGCTTTCCTCTTCCTTGCTGCGAAGATTTCTCAGCGATCTGCGAGTTAGGTACATGGGAAGATCAACGGATACAAATCCGTAGTGCGATAGCCTTTCTACCATATAAATGGGCAACCAGGCTTTTTCACCGGTTTTAAGGTCGTCTAGAACGTATCCCTGTGACACAATTATGGTAAAGAAGGCAAAATGTTCTATAATGAAGTATGCATGCCACCTTCAAGACAGGGCCTTGAATGGCACAGTTTCAGGCTAACGAATACCTGCAACCGTATCGCATATCATGTCACGGCATTAGCAAATATCAACTCACCTCATATGGTGCAAGGTCCATTCCAGGCACATCCATCATGGCCTTTACAACTACTAGTTGTCTCTTCGCCTGCTGGAGGATCACCTTTGTGACCAGGTTGGGCACATAATCATTCTCTATGGCCACATTCTTGTACATATAGTCAGCTGAAAACTTTGAGGGGAGATATTCGCACTGCTTGGAAAAGTGCTCCATAAGCTGATGGTGGGCGAAAACATTTCCCGATATTTTGTTCCTCCTAATTGTCACTGATGCTTCTTCATCAGGGGTAACGAAATTGAATGTTCCCAATGACACTGCCCTTAGGAATATAAATCCGTTGATGTATACTTGCGATAAACGGCAGAACGAAGGGGCGTTGGAAGCGAGATACCTGTACCCAATATTCACGTCCACCATAAGCTCCAACACAGACTCAAGTATCTTCATAGATGAAGACAGGTCACCCCTCTTTTTATGTATCATTTTTCCCAGAGTCTGCACTGCATGTATGTCGTGTATTAAAACCTACCTCTAACTGCCTAAGGAACTCTTGCTCCAAATTAGGATGCGAAAGAATCTCTTCATTACCGAATACCATCTGATCTCGTGCCTATAGTTACATTAGCAGGTAATAAATAGTATTTGTATAACTGACGGCCAATAGAGCTCCTATATTACACTATTCCTCCATTATCATTATGGATATGACACTACCAAAATAGGTTTCGCATGCTGTAGAACAACAAAAGAAGATTGCAGGCATGCATCGGCCACTAAAAAATCAATAGGGAGAACTAACCCAAATGACGTAGTTAAATGCTTTGCATAGTTGATAATCGACATTTGGCTGATCTGGAGCGTAGTATTCTTCTGCTTGAGCGTTGCTTTCTGATTGCGATTGTGATTTGTCCCTGTTGTCGTCTACGAGGATCCCTCTGGAGGCTCCTCTTCTCCTACCGTTGCCGTGAGGGTCGGCGCCGGAGGCTGAATTAGACAAGGGCGCTCCTTTTTCTGAAACCGCCTCACACATCATATGGTTACGCGTACCTGGTCCCTCACCATGATGATCCCTCCGTCCCCTCGATGTGCGCTTGCGCTTCTTGAAAAAGTCGAAACGAGTCGATTGTCTGGTATCATTGTCGATCATTGTAGATACCACTTTAACCTCCCTTACGAGTACTCCAAGATACTGTGGAGCACTCGGGAGTTCGCAATGAATGCGTTTGGGTTGCGATAGGTCACATGAAGACAATCTGCCGAGATCATCATTAGGCTGTGTTCCCCATGGCACACCTAATATGCGCCATATAGCTCTATAATTCCTCCGTATATTATTCAGTGATAGAGGTATTTAAATGTAGTCTAGTTAATATTGATGCAATGGTAAATTGTCGTTGCATCTCTATGAAGTTAATAATCCTGTAAGTAGACACGATGCCATTTGCTAATCCATCAACATTTTGATTGAGGCACTCCTGTATGCTGTATTTGGCATCCTTTAAATCGTTGTTTGCTCCAAGGAAGGCCGTATGGTTGATTTTCATGGGTATTAATATTGCCTTGTCGTTAGTCCATGTACGTCAGATGGCCTATATGGTATTCTGCAGGGTATATGCCGTTTAAACATCAAGTTAACTCATACACGCTTGAAGGCAATCGCAAAAGATAAGATTCCAATGCAATCTCCTCAACAATGAAGAGTGTAAGTAGCTCAAGCCGCTCTATGAGCGTGAGTCGGAGCTTCAGCAATTACGTGAAGCGCTCTGCTTCTCCTTATGGGAAAAGGAATCAGGACGAAAGACATGTGTATTCTAGGAGCTCAAGTCGTTCCAGCTCTTCACCACGACCACACCGCCGTCGGTCGGATTCCAGAGGGTCGTCGTCGAGATCCTATTCCCCTCCCAGAAGGCGCCATGCTCGTGATAGTAGCATTTCCATGTCTAGCTCAAGATCAGCATCGAGGTCTCGCAGAAAAGCTAACGCAGGCAATAGAGGCTATAGCTCAATGTCCTCCGATTCTAGCATGTCGTACCCACGTAACAGAAGATCCCGATCGTCCTCCCGTCAGCATAAATCACGTAGAGGCAGAGGCTCCAGAAGATCGGTGGATGATTCTAGGTCTAGTGAGCACAGAGGAAGGTCTTACTCCAGCAGGAGTTATACTCCACCCAGGCGGCGTGACAGAACAAGGGGATCACATGATCGTTATGACAAGAAACGTGTTGTTAAGAATATAGATAAGTCAAACAAGTGGCGCAAAGATGGTGTTCCATCACAGAATGGTCGTAAGCGTGATGACAGACGTGCTGTCAACAGACTGCCAAATCGTGGAAGAATGCTCGAAAGGTTTGGAGCCACAGATCAAAGAAAGGGACAAATCAAAAACAAAGCGTTCGACAGAACAGTGCACACTCCGTTTTTGTTACGCATATACGCCTTTGTGGATGATTCGTTCGATGTTACACAGTCAACAGATGAGGATCATGCAGCTTTTCAGCGCAAGATTGATGCATCTGACTCTGTTAGAAAACTGGAACTATATATATGGGCTGACAGCACACTGAGGGACCTAGTTGGTCTGGTCAAAGACCTATGTGAGAGCGCCCGAAGTAAAGATGGAATCTGGCGGTTCCACCTCAACAATAAGACACGCGATGTGTTAGGCGAAATCCATTCCTACAAATGGCATCGCTCATCTGATTCTGTGACGCTGAAGAATACGCCTTTTCTTGTGGGAGATTCGCTGCTGCTTCTTTTCCATGCTGCTACACCCGTTGCTGGTGAAGATAGACAGATGCCCATGTGAGGGGCTTCCCACTGCCAAATCAGTAGGAATATAGACACATATATTTAACACAAAATGTTAATATCTGCATAAAGCAAAATGCACTCTCTAGTAGCCATAAATTTGTACTTCCATTCCAATAAAAGGGTAAGTCATATGGTTCCGCGCCGTTTTTATAGCCAAGGCCGCGACTGCTTTAGATGTGGCTGCGATCTAGTTATGTGTGTCATAAGGGATTAATACGGTCCGCGATGTTATGTGTATGCGCTAATATCTTGTTAATATCACCGCCTTCGTGGTGTGGCTGCCTGTTTTATAGTCTTCTAACCTTTATTTCAGGAATGGAGGGCCCGCTACATGGATAATGGAGTAAAGAAGGCAAAGCATTTCTCCTGCAAGAGGTATCGGGAGGACAGGTCCTTCTTTTTGGCGTCTTTGTTTATGAGGGCACTTTCCGAGTACCATGAAGTTCCAACTGACGACTTCATTTCATACTGGGCGCTACGAACGGACACCTTCGGAGCATTTGGTAACGTGTCTCAAGATACTCCCAAAGTACAAGCCCCTGTGGACTCACCGGCGATCGCTTCTAGACACAAGGAACGAGAGCGCAGCGCCGCAAAGGGATTTGGCTTTAAAACAGGAATTGCGGAAAACAAGGCTTACACGGGACTAGCAAACGCTTTGACAGCCTATAAGTTGGTCAAAGGAGATAGAAATAATTCGGGTACCGCAACGCCGTGTATGCTCAGGAATGACTCCTCCGGGGATCTTCTCTCGGAAACATCGAGGGAGGATTCAGAGGCATCTTCTGATGCGGAAAATGATTTTAAGGATGATTTTAATAGTGTCCAAATGCGTGATGACGCTAAAATAAAACATTCAATTTTTTATGACGGCGACTTCTCCGTTTTCCTTCAGCGCCAAAAGCTGCTCTACAGGGTTATAGAAGACCTGCAAAGTTCTGTCTTCGTGTCAAAACCCTCTGTTGATTTCGTTCCAAAAATTGACTTGGAGTCGATTGAGCGCGAATATATTTTGTTGGACCCTAAATTATTGGGGTCAAGGGGAGTAATACATCCCTTGTCACGCCAAACGAGAGCAAGACCACCTGGTGATATTGCCAATAATGCTAAGCGCCTTTGTGCCCAGAATGTTGATATTCATGCGCCTAGGCCTCCGGACTACACTCTTGAACGGGTGCTGAAGAAGTGTTCCGACTGTGCCACTGAGAACATACTCCAAAAGAGTGTCCACCTTCAGAAACTCGTATCCCTTCTTAGCGGAGAAAACCCTGCGGAAGTATACACAAATGAGATCTTGGATGGTATCTGCACAGTCAAGTCCATGTGCTCCAAAACGGGCTCAGATTTCGGGGCTGGCTCATTTTATGCCCCCTCTTTAAAGCACCCTATCGATTCCATAAGTGAATCATACGCCCAGTCCAACGGAACCGTTGACAAACAGGTGGTCACTGAAAATACTCTATATAGCTCAAAGAATGCATTCATGATGCCAAAGAATCTAATGAACTATATCACCAGCGCTAAGACCAAGGAGGGGGCTATGAACGGATCAGAAGAGGAAGACAATGCTCACATTCGCATTCCTCGTCTGTCTAATAGTAAGCTAGCACACTTTATTGAATCACTTTGTGGTGTGAACTTCGACGAGACTATAATTAAGAACTCGCTGGAACAGAATGCTAAGGAGTGTTGTGATCTCAGATCATTGATACAAATTTCTCGTGGTGAGAACGAGGGTGAGTCTGAAGAAGGATCGACTTTACCAGTTGCTAACAGTGAGTATTTCACTAATACAGCAAACCACATCGGATATGTCGACCCATTCGAAACAACGCAAGTGTCCTACTACAATGACCGCATACTACCGAACTATGCTATGGACTTTTATTTCAATGCAACTACATGCGACTACAAGAAGGGTAATTTGGTTCGTTTGCAAGGAGGTGGGCCTCTGGACATATCCCCAGATACCTTCACCGCCTTCGACAATCGCAGGCAAAACATGAGCCACTACCTCGATGCTATAGGTTCAATCGAGGAACGCATAAAGGAAATACAGGAATGCTCCGAAAAAATGCAGAGAGCATTACATCAGTATTCACAACAAGAGCGCCAGGAAGGCACTCATGACATACAGGAAGTGTTGAACCTGGAGACACTTCTTTTCGTTTCAGATTCTTTAATGGAAACTAAGCGTCGTCTGCACACTGAGCTACGAAGAAAGATACAAGATGAATTGGACATGATAAATCATATACTTCCGGAGCCACTAGCAGACTCCCTCACACGCATACTTTACCCAGGAATTGACTGTTAGAGTTCACCTATGATGGGATGCATATAAAGCGTCCCAAAACGTGCGGAATGGTTCATTCCATTTGTCGGAGTCAAACATTGACTCTTCGACGTGTCTCCAGGTGTATAGACAGGCTTCAAGCCACTGGCTATGAACCTTCTTTACACCAGCCTTTGGAGCCACTGATGAAACGTTGTTTTTAAGATAATGTGTTGCTAAGCAGTCATTTGAAGCGGGACTTATTCCGAATTTGCGTGCCATCGTTCCTATATCAGAATTATTCATAAAATCTAGCTCGTCTCCCGTTAGGGGGCATCTGAAGTCATTCTTGTTAACAGAGAGCACTATTCCTTTCATTATTGAATTGCGATATTTATTAAGTAACTTTCCGACATCTGGTAGCTTGCCATGCTGAAGCAAGTCTTTCAGCTCCTCAAGTTTTAAATCCTTGCAGTCTAGGCTTTCGTAAAACTGATTGTACATTTCTTCTAGTACTTTCGTTACATAATACAGCTGTTCATCGCTATCCTTCACGTTTACCTTTCTTATCTTCCTTTTTTGTGCGCCAACAAATGATTCTGCGGCAGTTTCATTGGTGGGCACAGTAACTGGAGAACCCTCTGCAGGGTCTGACTGCATTTGCATAGCAGTGTTGTTTACGCCATCCCCATTCATATAATCATCACATTTTTGCGATTTCTGAGCATTTGACTCCTTATTTCCATCTTTGTTGTCTGCAAAAATTGAAGATGGGCGTTCGTTGGCTATGAGAAGGCTGTTATATTTGAAAGATTTCTTTTGCGTCTTTACTTTGCTAGGGATGGTAAACCCATCATCGTCTCGGCATGCCTTATCATGACATTCGAGTTCTTTCCACATCTCCATTATTACAGAGTTCCATATAAAATTGGAATAATTGCAATGGGCTTGCAGTGCTGCAGATACGCGTCCTAAGTTCCTGGAATCACGATTTCTTATTACTTGCATGTCTGTGAAGTAGTAATAAGGGTAAACCTTTATTAACCCTGGAGATCCCATCCATATGTGTTCTGAGTCATCAAGAATCAGCAAAAGGTTTGTGTGGTTTGGGAATATACGACCAAGAGTTTTGAAGGAGTTGTTGGCTTCCGACCTACTGAATATGCGAGTTCCAAAATAACTTCCTGTTGGATCCAAGATCTTTAGAGCTGCATTTGCATGTCCACGTGTTCCCATGGTGAAAAGGTACAAGTCATATAGTTTTGTAGACTCTCGTAAGAACTGATACACCCCTGGCCGAAGCTTATAGTAATTTACAAAGAATCTTCCGTCGTGTTCATTCAGCGTCCTAGTGATTAAAATAGATCTTTCCAGCTCTGCCTCATATTCAAGCGTCTTTTTCTCGTCATCAAACAGCAACTTAGAGCCATTTGAATGACCGTACATATCAATCACAGGAATATCCATGTCTTCTGGTATTTTTGCCGTCGAGGAATGAATAAGAGTGTTGTCTAAATCCAGAACTAGGCATAACTTTCGTCTTCGTATTAATCCCAGTATCTCCAAAAACTCCATTTCATTTGACACGCTCGCATCCACTCTTACCGCACTGTCGCTGGTTATGAAGCCTGGTATAACCATATTTGTACCCTCTCTTTGTTTACCATATGTTGTATGCCTCTTGAATTGGCCCTCACCGTCATCAGTGGGTCTCTTGGTTCCCAAGTCTTCTACAACTTGACAGCATGTTACGCAAAGGCCGTGAATAACAACAGAATGGGGGCATCCTGAAGATTCTACTCGTCCAATTACTACTTCAGGATCTGTTATTACTGTATCTGTGTGAATAACCTGCTTCAGTATACCATGTTTGTTAGACCTTAGTATGAAATGTTCATCAGTTTGGCTTTCATGTGCTTCTTTCCCAAAGTTATACTTCTTGTGAGCTTCATCTTTCTTAGTTACAATATCGGAGATTTCATTGTCTGCTCTCTGTGAACTGTTAGCATCAGAGGACCTTGAAGAGTCATGGCCCCCCTGAAGTGCTGAAGATGATGAAGCAATATTCACATCATCAGCCAGTACATTCATTCCTGCTTCATCATTTGTTCGGATTCTGTCCTTGGGAGATAGTTGTTGCTTTTTCGCTGGCGCCCCCTGTGTTACAGGGGAGAAAGTAGCCAGCACCTGGTTTAAAACCACGTATGCCCCATCACTTGCGATCCATCTTATTTTTTTTGGTAGCGTGACACCTTGCGGAACTTTAATGTCACTATCATCAGCAACCAGTTCACTTGCTAGCCAATCGTCAATATCACTTTCATCGAGAGTTTCAAGCTGCAAATGACAATTAGTTTGTTGGGGAACATGAGATTAACATATCGATTTTGTTCACTAAACGGCCAAAATTGCATTATGCAGCAACGACAAGGAACCGATTGAAGGTCAGATATATATAATAACATGAATATTCTTTAATATTTTTATACATTACAAACCAGAGCCATAGGAAGTATATATATAATTCTGAGAACAAGGGAACACGGTAACATGGTATTCCTGCATATGTCCATTTGATAGTGGTATGTTACCACCCATGCTTTTGAATTATAAGACTTCCATGGAGGAACGTAGCACAGTTTCTAGACAACTGCTTCATTAATAGATGCAATAATCCACAATATGAATAGAATCCAACGATATAAAATGTGATTATTACACAGATAGGCATATAGTTTGCATAAACATATCGGCAACACATATAATTTGTTGGATTTGCTTACCTCGTCAGAAGCCATCTCTTTGCGATGAAGGTTATCCTCGTGAAGGATACGTGGTGGTTATGCCATTAAAAATTATCATCCATCATTGGATTATAAAACAAAAGGGATAAAAATACGGGGTATTTTCTAGAAGTTTAAACTACCCGGTATATAAACCACTCAGTGTAGTAACTAGGTATAGGCACTCAGCAGTAGTGCAAGGTGGAAGATTTGTATAGGCTGTTCCAGTGTATTGAACTCTACATATTTTGTTTGTGCTTTGCGTAGTATTTCTATGCAGTCAGCAAAAGTGTCCTGCTATACATGAGCACATCTCCAGTTAATGCAGGAGGAAGGTTGTCACTTTTATGACGTGAGAGCGATATACGTGTATATCCTAATCGCTCATTCATAAATACGTGTTACTCTATGAAATTTTCCAGTTTTGCCATGGTATTCTTCGACATTTACCACTATCCAACTCGCTGGTATTCCATGTCTGATATACATTCCGCTTCTCGCCAGCTTCGCTCATAACTATATTTATATGGCTAAAATAATGTTGTTGATTGTTTAGGCATTACACATCTCTCACATTCCAGGGTTAAAGTATCTTACTGTGGTCTGGCATGTGCTATGCAACAGCAGTGCACATTGGCCAGATTCTATAATGAAGGACGGGTGCATAAGCCCGAAGACATCTTCTTATACTAGCTCACTATATATCGTAGTATTCTCCTTCTATCTTGTAGTATAACCGTTAAATGTGAATACATTTTTATACCAGAGCAGAAATGTCTTGGAACTGACTGTTCATTCTCACCAGTTACGAGTGACGTTGTAAGAGGTTCTTCGAGTGTGTATGGAAGTCTGCAAACGACATACACATGTTGATGGGAAAATATATCTGTGATCTATAATTGTCATATACCATGGATATGGAGCGTGGAAGCGAAGCTGATAAGCCCAGGAACGCCCGTAAACTCTTAAGGGCAAAGCTGGATAGTTCTATAGAGGCACATCGTCTGCGATTGCAGAAGGCTAGGGGTTTAAAGAGTGCTAAAGCCGGTCAACTCTGTGAATGCCAAAAGTGTGATATGACAAGCATGAAACCATCCATGAGATGTTTGAAGGAATCTACACAGCAAACCAAGACGGAACCTAAGGCTGAAGGTGGTAGCAAGCTCAAGCCTGTCGTAAGCTCGGCTACTCAAGGAACTGTAGAGAAGAGACGCTCTTCTCAGAGGCATGTTTATGTGGACAAGCCCATTCTGAGCTCATCTGTACCGCCATTTGAGGATACACCTTTAGTTGAACGTAAAAAAGGTGGTCATACCTTTATAAGGGCGCAGGAAGGCTCTGCAGCAATGCGAAAGCATCAACATTTTGCTGAGCCTTACAAAGCGTTTGACATCACTGATTCCTCAGTTACTAGGAGTAACAGCGGTGCCACCAATGGTGTGTATGCCTTCAGCTCTGATCGTAACACTTCTGACAGAGATACTCTTAGTCTTCGTGACCTTACTGCCAAAGCGTTAGTGGATGAGATTTTGTCTTCCTTGTCCAAAAGGTCGTCAGGCAGGTCTTCAAGAAGTGGCAAGAATGGCAACATCGCAGATGAGGGGGGCACCTATTCCAGACCAATGGGAAAGAAACCAGAAAGCATTCATGTCTTGGACGCCTACGGTGACAGCCACAGGCTGAATAAGGCAGAAGTGGAGGAAAGAGTATACTCTCTCATAAACCAACTGATCCAGGAAAGATTATCGCGTGATAAAACAGGTCGATCTGATAAAAATGCAGAAGAGACACCAAAAGTTGGCCGTGGGAAATGTTACGGCTCCCTAAAATGTTGTGACTCTTATCCAACAACGGACACATATGATGTGGTATCGCAGCTTAGTCTCGATGCGACCAAATCGTTTTCAACGCTTCCAAGTGAAGGTCACAGCAGAACAAATTTCACAGATCTACATGAAGCTGAGGATATAGACAAGTACAAGAACGTAGTGGATGTTTTGCTTGATTACATTGTCACTAGTCGTTCTGAAAAGCCAAAGAGCACCAGCTCATCTAGGTCTGAGGGCTGTGACGTTCAGGAGACTAATGAAAAGCCATCTGCTACATTATCCACAGAGGTTACTGATTCTAAGCCCATCGAACCAGAAAGTTGTCGCGCTAGCAGAGCTAACGGATTTTGTGGTGTTGGTCTGAGAGGATTTATGTGTTGTAACCGAGTGGAACCTGAAAATGTAGAACCCAAAAAGGAAGAAGTTTCCAAAGATAACAAGGTAGAAAACGGAACCAAAAAGGATTCTGTGGCTACAGAGAATGATAAAGTGTGCGATAAAAAGGTTGCTCCTACCCCTTCCAGCAGGAAGATGACTTCTTCCTTCACCCAAAGTTACCCAACGAATACCTATATGGGTCCTGCTCCCCAAACTATGGGTAACTATATGATGTATGGGCAAATGGGTACGCAACATTACATGACTCCATATGTAGTACAAACGCCCTATGTTACACAGGGTTATGCATACAACCCTATGATGTACCCAACTGTGAACTATGGTGCCACCGCCAGTACTGACAGGGCGTATGGCATGCCTGCTATGCAACAACCGTCTGTAAGGCAGGCTACTGGTCCTTTTTCGAGGACACAATCAATGAAAAGAATGCAACAGAGAACAGCTTCCCTCTGCTCAAGTACCGCTCGTGCGCAAACAACTTTCGCATCTGCTCCTAAATCATTCCCCCGGACATATACTGGAGGAATGCCACGGAAGCCTAGTAACATGTATGCGTTCAACACCGGCCCAACGACGACGCCTACTAGACAAGTCCTTGGGCAGCAAACGGGACCCGTGTATCGTCGCAACACTGGCCGTGCCTATTTAAGACAGGTTCAGGCAGCAATGATATGACATGTTATTAATGTAGTTTGTGTAACCCTTAAAATTGTGATTACGAGGTTATTAGTTATAACTACGGTAGAATGGCGTAAGTGATCTTCTAATCCTCCAACAGTTCTCTTAGAAAGGCAACGTGACACTTACACGTCCACATAATTCTCCAGTTTATTGTGCAGTTATGGTTCTTAACATAAAGTGGATCAGTTTTTTAATTAAATGTCACCGGTAGCCATTCCTAGCAGCGCCTGTTATGTGTTGGGTTGGAAAACGTTAATACCAATTAATTCTTCCTTGTTAGTTCCTATCGTATTTGTTAATTTGTTATATCGTAAAAGAGGAATCGTATTTCGCTGCCATGGCAAAGCGCAGGGGTGGCGAGCCGAATGAGGAGGACAACTTCTTCGGGGATAGCGACGACAGCGAGGCCGACCAACTCCCCAAGCGCAAGAAACTCAAACTACCCAGTGCAGAAGCTAAAAAACGTGCTATCGTATCGGCCTTCCTGGATACAGAAGCTCAGGTATGTGAAGCCTTCTTATCAATGTGTCCCGCGCCCGTGGTTAAAACTATAATAATATGTAGGTTGGAGATGAAGAAGAAGATGATAACTACGATGATGATCTTTTCCTTCCCGATGAAGCAACTGAGGCTGAGCGCCTTGAAAATCGCAGCAGGCTTCGTAGGCTCCGGGATGACGTAGACCGTAAGGATGAACAACGTCGTCTCGGCGGTGCCGGTTTGCTTGAAAACGCAATCGACAAACTCACAAAACGATACCAAGATAGAGCCTTTGAAGAGGAAGATGATGATGACTTCATTGATGACGATGGTGACGAAATTGGACGTAGCTGTAAGTTTGCTGCCCTCAATATAATATCTTCTACACAGACGGTGTTATCGAGGACACCAGTGTTCTCATGCCCGACGTTAATGATCCAAAGCTATGGATGCTAAAGATTGGCAGGGCCCACTCCGCCAAGTTATTAGTTGTCAATCTGCTCAACAAGGCCCTGAAGCTCAAAAGCCAAGGGCGGGACATGGGCATATATTCCTGTTTTGCTCCAGATGGAGCTAAGGGGTTTCTTTATATCGAAGCTGACACAAAAAATGCTGTAGTGGAGGCCTTTGCTGATTTTAGAAACATTAATACCAGCAAACTCAAGTTGGTGCCACTGAACGAAGTACCCAGTGTATATGCCATGGAGTCCCAGCAACTAGTCACGCCACTGATTGGAGAATATGTGAGAGTCAAGTCAGGTAGATATGCTGGTGACTTGGGGCAAGTTCATGAAAGTGACGAACTTAATGGAATGGTGGTCATCAAGGTAATACCGCGTCTCAGGGAGGAGGATATTGAACTGGAGCAAAAGTTCCGTGATGAGGAATTCCTAGCTCCAAAGGAGGAAAGGGAACCTATTTCTAATAATAACAGAGCAAAGCTGTACGTCAAAAGACTCTTCGACCGTGAGGCTATAGAGCTCAAGGGTGGACTGATAGAGCAGGGGCTAACACCTGGAACATTCCGGTATAACAACATGACATTTCTTGATGCCGGATTTCTGCTGCTACGTATTAGTGTGCGTAGACTTACTGTAGGACCAGCTGTAGATGCAACACTATCTGAACTCAAGGAATTCAACCTAGAGAACAATTATGACAATGTTACCAATGTTATCAAGAGTTCCAACCTGCACCTATTCAGACTGGGAGAAAAGGTTAGAGTAACACGAGGAGAATTGGCAAATGTGATTGGGCACATCGCTAGGATGCACTTGGAAGAAATTGAAATCAAGCCAGAGGACCCAACAGTTCCAAACTTCCGCATACATCCATCATCCATTATGAAACACTTTAAAGAAGGAGATAATGTTAGGATAATTGATGGTATAAACAAAGGAGAGTCCGGTCTAGTTTCTCTTGTTGACTTTGACAAGAAGAATGCTGTTGTGTTCTCCCCTCAGAAGTCAGAGCAGTTCAAAGTAAAAATGGACTACTTGGTGTTGGTGAAGGAGTCTATCAATTTTGAGTCTCTTGGGTCACTTAATGGATACTTCCTTGGTGATCTTGTACAGTCTACAAAGGGTGAAATCGGTGTCATAGTCTCCATCTCCAAAAGTTGTTTCAACGTGCTACTTGACACGAACGTAGAGGTCAAGTTAGTGGTAGCAGATATATTGTGCAAGCGTAGTTCTTTCGGTTATAGTTCAAAGGATGTGAACAACTCTACACTTTACACAAGAAACAAAGTTCTTATTGTAAATGGCCCCTACAAGAACAAGCAGGGTATTGTGAAGCATTTGTGGAAAAACAAGTGTTTCATACAGATAGAAAAAAATGTCTACATTGTGGTGGACAGCGGTATGGTCTTGAACATGAGTATCAGCGAGACGCAAAACCCATACGATCAGAGGGGAGGAATGGATAGAGATACTGAACTTAAACCAAAAAATAGGACCCATATACCGAACAAGTTTATTGGAAAGACTGTTAAAATCCTACTGGGTCGCTACAAAGGATTGCTGGGGGACATCATATCTGTAGAGCAAACAGAATTCACCGTCCTGCTCAAGGTAAAACCAAAGGTAGTACGTATAAAGAAGGTCGATGTTACTATATTGGACAACAGTAATCTCATGGTTAATAAGATGAGATATGCCAATCTGCTGTCAGAACCTGTAACCGAAAGACAGCAGAAGCCTCCTAAACCCACTAAAAGCCAGGACACAAGGTGGATAAAGAAAGGTGTCGTTGTTCGCATAACAGGTAACGGTAAATACCAAAATAAGATTGGAATTATTGACGAAGTTATGGAAGAACAGGCTGACACTAACTTGCAAATTATTCACGTATTCGTTGACGAGGATTACATCGCAATTGCTACGGAGTCTGTTGAAGTTGTTCGCCCCAGTCAGCCTCAGGAAGTGGTTATGATGCTGAGTAATGGTGATATAATTGGAAAGGTAGCTGTAGTTGACGGTTTCAAGGCATCTGTAGTGCTGGAAAATGGTACAGTAGTAGAAGATAGTGTAGATAACCTTGCCCTATATGGAGCAATGAACCTTTAGAGGCAATCAAACTTCACAACATTAAAGTATTTATATGTTCAACCCGTAGTGTATGCTAACTGTTGCAACTTTGGCGGCACTGGCTGCTTAACCCCATTTAGGACTTCTATCAGCTTCTGTGCGAACTTCGCCTTGCGCTGATCTGGGTAGTCATTCACAAAAATTAGTAATGCATTTCCAGTCTTGCTTCCACGGGCAGTACGTCCGATTCTGTTTAAAGTCAAGCTAAATTTTCATCAGCTTACCTGTGAATGTAGTCCTCTATGGTTCTTGGAACGTCCATATTTATAACATAGTCAATGTCGCTGATGTCTAGACCCCTAGACGCCACATCTGTGGCAACCATGATTTTCACGGTTCCATTTCGGAATTGACGAATTGTATTATCCCTTTGGTTCTGTGTCTTGTTTCCATGTATGGAAATGGCATCTATGCCCCTCCGTCCAAGGTCACGAACAAGGCTGTCAGCTCCAGCTCGTGATTCAACAAATATTAGAACCTTCTTGTTATAGCCATCTCCTGCCAAGAAATTGCATAAGTATGGGAAAGTTTCATCTGAACGCATTATCTCAACTGTCTGCGTGATGTTGGCATTTGCTGTCAAATCTTTTTCCCCAACTTGAATATAGATGCAGTTATTCTTGCAAAACTCTGATGCAAGACGCCTAATTGACGCAGGCCATGTTGCAGAAAATAGCAATGTTTGTCTATCTGGCCTGACCTGTGAAGATATCATCCTTATTTGGGGCTCGAAACCCATGTCGAGCATCCTATCTGCTTCATCTAGAACAAAGTAACTCACTCGATCCAGTCTCACAATACCGCTGGCGAGACAGTCCAAAAGTCTACAAACATTTTTAATATGGTTATGAGAAAAATTTAATCAAATGAGTAAAATGGGGAAGAACATTTATTAATGCTTAAAAGGTCGATGAAAAAGGGAAACACATTTTATCAAAGAGGCGTAAATATTCGAAGAAACGGAAACAATATAATATTCCACATGCATCTTCGCGAATGCTTCACGTGTATCTCTATGGGTAATCCTTTCAAAATATATAACAATCTATGTATACCACTCTTCATCCACATACCTTCCAGGTGTTGCCACCATAATGTCCACTCCTCCACTCATTTGTTGCTGTTGGTGTGTTTTTGGAACACCACCATATAAGATGGCACCCCTTAAATTCATCACTCTCATAAATCTCGAGGCTTCATTGTACGTTTGTTGACACAACTCCCTCGTTGGAGCCAAAACCAGAATGACTGGGCCCATTCCAGGTGTAACAGGGGGTTGTGCTAATAGATGTAGAAGCCCTGGCAACAAGAATGCAAGGGTCTTTCCAGAGCCTGTTTGACTAACTCCCACCACATCACGACCTGTTAGACATGACGTCCATCCAACCTTTTGAATGGGAGTTGGTTCTACCAGACCCATTTGCTTTATTATTCTCTGAATCGGGTCATTGAAGACCGCCTCATCAAACGAGTTAACCGGTTTCGGTAGTGGAGTATCTCCATCAATGATAATGCGATGCTTGTCCAAAATTTCCTCAATTTCCTCTCCAGGCCTATTGTTAGCCTCAGGACTTAAGTCATAAAAATCTTTCTTTATCTCCACTAATTCTTTACCTTCCCAATTTATGTTTGGAAGTTTGAAAGAAGCTTGATTAGTGTATCGATCTGTATATCAATGAGTTTAAAGCTGATGGCAGTACATAACAGATTAGGGCAAATGAACATAAGATATGCACGTGCACCATAAACACATGCTAATTATCATGCCTGAGGTATAGGATAACGGAAAATTAAGGAATTTTAGTAAATCAATGACTTACCATAATTCCCGTAATGTTGGCGTGCTCCACCATATGATCCATACCCGTATTGATTGGCACCGTAATGAACTGGTCTGTTCATGGTCGGATCGTAGCCATATCCGTTGTTATACGGTGGGCGAGTAGCCATAGGTGTGGAGTATGGAGCCTGTCCATATCCCATAGGGTATTCGTAAGATCCGCCCCCAACTCCATATTGGTCACCGTAAGCGCCTACTCCTAGGGTTCTTGGGGCAGCCAGTGCTGATGTACCTGTACGAATGCGATTGGCAGTCAAATGTGTTGGCAATCCTATGTTAACACGGCGACTGGCGCCACCTATGAAGGCTGCGCCATTGAAACTTCCTATTCCTAGTACCATCTGACTAGACAACACCCAAACTACAAGGAAGACAGGCAAGTGCGATGGAAGCACCACCAACTGCGATAAGAATGCTCCGGGTCGGTACATATACGTGCGGCGAGTAAATAAACCTCTCACGCGCATCTCAAAAGAACGATCCAAAGAACATGAGATATAAAGGCATACATATGGGCAGTCAATAGAAGGAATGCGATAGAGATGCCTTTAGTCAAGGTTCGCCTGTCTGTGTAAAGCCGATTCCAAAAGATGGATGGGGGGTACAATTGTTAAGCACAACTACGCTCACATTTTGGTCAGTTTTATATGTAGTCAAATTATTGTATTCGTTCCCTCTAACAGGGCTCGCAATGTCTGACTAATATTTCAAGCATATTCCAATGATGTGTATCGTCAAAAGGAACCATCGAGTATCTAATATGTCTTAGCACCCATATAGTCATTATTCTATGTATAACTGTATTTATAACACATGGTTAAGGTTGTTTTTATGACCTTCTCTATAAGCGTTGCTCTTCATGTCACAGTGGTCACACATACAGTCCCTCCCTGTCGTCAACTGCAACTCAAGGAATAATAAGGATCCTTCCAATGATCAATGTATAGGCGTTGACCTGCGGTGTTTACCATATAAATGTGCGATGTTCTAATGTAGGAATGTATCACTTTTGTGGCGCAAGTGACACTCCTTTATAAAATGATCAAGCATCTTCTTTGCAAGCATGTGACTTAAAGACGAGGAAATAGTTTGGTAAAGATCGCGACGGAAGTTAAATGTTATGTAGAAATCAATGAGGGTGCTGTCTCCTTGTTCTTTAAATTCCCATACTGTGTCTAGATTGTCAAACAGATCGCTGTCGGCTGCCACTGCCTACAAATTCATTAACTAATCCGTCATTCACCATCAGTACACAGTGACTAAGCAAATGGCTAATAAAGGTAAACTGCAACGAATGCAACAACCCTCTCATCAGGGGCATTAACATTACATCCCTGTTGCCTTTTCATGGCATTGACGAGTCATTTATCGCTTTATGAACCATAATAGTTACTTATGATGCATCATACTAACCTTTATGTAGTTGTGAGCTTCAAAGGTGACCTTAGAGACGTATGACTCCTTGAAAATCTTGAAGTCTACAGATAACCGGGCAAGGCGTTGGCCTCTAATGGCTTGGAGATCACATGGCTCGTTACTGTCTATCCAGGCGCTTTGCTATAGAAACATTACACATGTGTGTTGTAAACATTTTTGCGTCTTTCCAGATCGACAACTTACATTACACCAAGGAAGAAACCGGCAGTAACTCGGCACATCCAACACAGTACGATAAACTAGCTCCCTGGGCACTGTTATCAACTGAGATTTCTTGTGGTGAACAGGTTTTACCGTTGACAACAAATTTAAGCCCCTTAACATTTTTTGTTCATGGACTATATGAAGCTACTCACATAGTACCATATTAATAAACCGAATGAAACTTTCACACATTTAGGCAAGCGGGCATGGTCTAGTGGCTATGACGCCTGCTTCACACGCAGGAGATCCCGAGTTCGATCCTCGGTGCCCGTATTTTTCCTTCTGACCCTAAAGTGTAAGCGAGGGCCTTCCATGTACCTGCATGGATCTGGGTTATATATTACCTTCGTCTCAGCATAGACCGTGGATTTCTGGACCTGATATTTGTTACTACTCTTCTGGCATAGATAATCAATATGAGTCATATTTTAAGACTCTCATTGGAAGCGGGCATGGTCTAGTGGCTATGACGTCTGCCTAACACGCAGAAGATCCCGAGTTCGATCCTCGGTGCCCGTATTCTTTATTCGTTATATACGTGCAAGCCTTATAGTGCTACATTGTTTTGACTATTATAGAGTAACGCAGTTATGCTATATTTAGTGTGAAAAGTACTACCACGTGTCTTGCGTGTTTACACATCATTCGCATCATCGCCCATGCCAACCCATATACCATATCTCAACTGCATTTTTAAACGGCTAGAAAAACTGAATCTGTGAACTCATTTTGCGAGTAACATTTAGCTGTCTCCCTAGCGCTTACGTATATTAGATATGAGCAGGCTAGATTTGTTGGACTACACAACAACATAGCACTCCAGACTCCCGAGCATCACAATCAATTTAAACTTTATTTATCAGCTTAAATACGATGGCAGGCCATCATTATGGGCTCTTCTTCAGAAATGGATGGTTCAGCAGGAACATCCTGAGGACTGTAGCCGCCTTCATTGCAGCGGATGCCTTCATCAAGTAGTAAGTTTACATGCCTATATACCGCAATTTTCTCATTTATCACACCTTATAAAACTGTGTAGTGAGTACGGGATAGATGTAAATTATGATTTCAACACCAATGCCTGGAGTTGGTGGATGGACAAGACCCCCGAGGAAAGGTATGCATCAGTTTTGTTCGTAAGCTTATAATCCAACTACATGTTTCCGCTTGCTAAGATGGTGTGCCGCGGCCAGTTATATACCGCATAAGTTATATTTGTTGTCCGTGCTAATCCGCTCGGCCATGACCAAAAATGTTGTTTAACCAAGCTGCGCTTCCGTTTTATACTGTGATGGATGTTTTATGTGAGGTAGTGTGGCTTTGCCGCATTATTAACGTGAGATGTTGTTATACATGCATACATCTCTTTATGCCTTAACTCGTCATATCTATATCATCTATTGTGCATACGTAAACTAATTGCTTACAGGGCTGTTTTATCGCAATAAGCTTCAATATCCCTCAGTGATATGGTGAAGTAAACAAATCTCTTAACATTAACATTGTTAATTATGCAAAGTAACTGTTAATGGTGTTTCGCAAACGCTGAATGTTTGGATTATTATTAATGGGTGGATCGCGTAAGCGAAGCCTATGTCCTGGCATTTGCTTTGTCAGCTTTACGAGGTCGTGGCGAGAAACGAATCTAATCCGCTTCTTGTTTCGACGCTTCTGTCCGGACATATTCAACTTGGGGCCTCGTCTGCCTTGTTGCAGACGTTCCCAACCAAACCTGGTGAGCCTGAATCTTAGTGCCACACGAGGATGGTTTTTTAGTTTTCTCTTTTTCATGAAAAGTTCCTTGCTTCTCCATTTGCGTTTTATGCCTACCCAGTCTATGTTCTTTGCTGGGTTGTACGCACGAATATCACGTCTCATATGTTTTGCGATGCTCCATTGTGTGCGATAAGAGGGAAAAGGAGTGTTTCTTTGGGTGCATATACCTTTGCATAGCCCTTGGTAGAAAAGAGAGTTATTCCTGATGGGAGTCAGCGGTGCATTCATACACAGATTCCAAAGCGTTCTATACAAATATAACATTATATATATTGTATGAATAACTTTGGCAGCTATTCCGTGAGCTACAGAAAATTCACGACTCAACGGCGAGCAGCCTGGAGGAAATCTGCCGCACACGCCATAGCATCCACACCACTTAAAAGAAACAGCATGTGACGTTATTTTATATTCTAAACTAAGTAATTTTATGCGTACGTCTAGTCAATGAAGAGCGACAACGCTTTTGCAGCCACTGTAAAGCATAGCTGATTTTGACTGTCATATTGAAGTGGTAACATGCCCAGGTAAGATGTGACATCTGACGGAGCATTTATCGCCTCATGTACATGGCATTATTATAATGGCAAATAGTTTGTTTATACCACATAGGCCACCTGGCAGTGTTGCCACCAAGCAATGGTCCTGGGTAAAGGAGTTCAGGCTGACAAAAATCGCATTAATCCTCCTATCAGTCGCCATATATCTTCCTTATGTATCTGCAGAAGGAGGAAGAGATTTTAAGCATGGAAAATCGGACCAGGGACCGCTTGATGGTATCGCAAGGGGACCTAATGTGCATTATTCGTCGGAGTTTAGTAGAGAAGGCGCAAAAGGAGCCGTCAATGAGGGAAATCAAAATGTAGAACATCGCAAGAAATTGGTAAATGCTGAAAAAGCTGCCAATAATGGAAGCGACAATGTTGCTGATTTTAAAGCTTCCCCAGTCGATTCCGCAGAAGATATTTTGTCACAAAATCATAGACCTCACAAGAACGATGTATATTTAATTATGCGTGAGAGGGATGAACTGAAAGCGATTAATGAAGCTCTGAAATCTCTTATAAAGAGCGATACGGAAAAAACCGTTGCCCTGAGGAAGCAAATAGATGAATTAGAGGCAACTATCCTGCAGCTTAGAGAGGATGCCCTTAATCATATGGACTACAGATACAGGAGGAAGTATGGTTTTAAAGACAATAGCGGAAAAGGACTTCTGCAGCTGATCCAGCTAAGAGATCTACCTCACGTAGCATACGTGACATATCGTACGCCACTGGTCCTGCTGAGACATTATTGCAAATTTTATGCAGACTTTGAAGATGGTCTCTTCAGAATTTTAACCGTGGATGTTACAGATATATTCGATAAAATAAAGCTGTTCTACCATGACGTAATAGTACAAGGAATTGAAACAATATTCGGTGAAACATACAAAGCGTTGGAATCGTCATTCAGCGTAAGAGAGCTCTTTTCCGATTCCCTTGTGGTTATACAACGTGATGTAGAAGAACACATGAATTCCAAGCACGGCGTGGAGTCTAAGTTATGGAACTATGAATGTGGTTCTGATTGGTCCGTGAAAAATGTAGCATGTAGACTGTATTGGAAAAGCGGGCACCGTCATCTTGTTTACTGGTGGTTTGTTTTGGCAAAGGATAGGCTTAAAACCTTTAAAGGGCCATATACAATGCCAAAACTGTTGCTTGCTATGTATGGTAATAAGTTGGCAAACCTACTCAACAACATCAAAATCTATGTGTTATGGGTGGTTTGTTTCATCGCATTTTTCTTTTTAAGTGAAGGAAAATATGCCGATAAAGTGAATGTAATGGAAACATCCGTTAGGGGTATCTACGGACCATTTGTAGTATCCCACTCCGCAATCAAGGAGGCTTTCCGTGCTTTGTTGGATCTGGGTTTCCGCCTATTAAAGGCGTTTGATAGCAGATTGGAATTGGTCTACCACCACATAAGGGGAGTATATCCTGAGTTTGCGTCGGTATATCCGGCTACTTTCCTGGAGAGGTGCTTCATGTTGATGACACTGCTCATGTTGGTAATTGCACTATTAGCACTTATCAAGTGTGGTATCAGAGCTATTGTAAGGGCCATAGAAGTATCTCTCTTTGGAGGTAAAAGGTTCAAATTCGGCTTTAATGGGTGGCACAAAAGGGAAAACTGGTACAACCGTTCTTTCCTTAGGTGGTCCTTCAACCTGCTTCGTCCAGAAACTAGCCCACCCAAGTCTCCTTCTCCCAACAAGATAAAGAAGAAGACGAAATATCTATACCCGTTCTCATCAGCTGATGAAGCAAGTACTGTAAGTGCCAAGAAGTGTTTGGAACAGAATCCAAAACCTGTGACATGCTGGCAAGGTGTTTCACTTCGCAGTAAAGTCAGAGATACTACAATAGTTAGTTAAACGGGATATTGGAGGCAAGCGAGGTTGTGATAGCATGGTATAACAATTCATGACCTATGGTCAAGAGTTTGTTCAACTGTAGCATAATTTTTTAAAAGTATCATACAGCTATGTGGGGTGGCATATGTTTGCGGCATCACTGCTTTCTCTAAATATATTACATTGCTTTTTAAGAACTACTGTTAGCTTATTTTAGATTATATCGACCATAATAGGTATTAAATTAGCTTTATGTAAGGTAAATAACTGTGTTTACGTTTGGTTGGTGGGCCTAGCAGCATGCTAATTTAATCTAGCCGCCAATGTTATGTGCATACTTAATCACTCTATGAACATATTAAAGAGAACCACTATCCCTAATATATCTTTTTCTACTCATTGTTGAACGGGTTTTCCCCTTCCAGATATATAGCCTAAGCATCCACTATATGCCTGAGTAAAGGATACCAACTACCAATAGGGCCAATAAAGTCCCTTCATGAACTAAATAATACCATACAAAGCCTTTTTAGGCTCTTATTACTGCAATACAGTACATAATAAACTATGTAGTGTGAATATTAAAATTTTTGTTACCACCCCACATATATATCCTATGAACTATACGATTAGCAGTTGTATATAAAGGTAAAATAAGGTTGCATTTACTTATTCTTTCCACTGATGTACTTATCATGCTCTTTCCATGACGTCCGATATAGAAAATCTTGCTCCTTGAGGAATTTATGTTCACTTTTGAGGGTGTCAATCTTCTTGTCATCCTTATACTGATTCCAGTCAGCCTCAGACTTTTTGATGGCCGAAATCTTGGGAACACTTTCAAGTTGACTTGCCATATCATCGATAAAAGCGAATCCACCCCCCAACTTATTCTGTTGCTTCTTCAGATACTGCTTATATTTCCTTGACGACTTATCTATCTCTTCCGTGATAGTATAAGTTTTACCGGCAAATGTGTATGTCCTCACACTTACCGCAGGTTTAACAGCATCTGCCGAGGAACCAGCCTTTTTAATGATGTCTAGCTTGTCTGTGTCAGGGATGTTTCTACACTTTTCCTTGAAATCACGGATGTCAAACGTCGGTGCATCACTGAGGATACTGCTGCTACTAACAGAGGTAAAATGTTGAAGCTCACCAAGCGATGAATTTTTTCTTCCTCTTGGCAAACCATCTTTTTTGTGAAACTGAAGCATAAAATCTGACTTGTTAACAGACTGCTTGTGACTATTTATGAGATCACTTTCCTTCAACATATCGTCAAATAGAGAGTCAATCTTTTCCTTCATCTTTAATCGTTCCTTTTCCAATTCTTCCTCACGTTTCAACTGCCTCTTTGTTTTCTTCACCTCTCTTTCGTCCTCAGAGGATTCTTCAGACATGGAGTAGTCTGAGTCCTCATCATCGGAGGGCAAATCCATTGTCAATATAGTCGCCATCTTTAGAAGGAAGTGTCAAGGAGCTGTTTGTTGTGTCTTTGAGGGTTGTGATAATGCAATTTTATATCCATAAGACGACAGTAAAACAGGAAACCCACGAATAGTAAGAAAAATAGTACCTTCCTAGCAAATTTTAAGAATGAAGATTGTTTGAGTTATTATGTCACAATGAAACCTTCATTTCTCAAACATTGATTGTGCGATTCAATGAGATTTTTGCAGTTTTCTTCTCCATATTTTGCGATGCACTCGTCCCTTGCAGCTTTTGTTTCTTTGCAAACACAACAAATACGTTTGCCTTTGGATGAAACTTGTGTAGAGACGCCACCAGATTGGCTCGTGTCGGGGAGTGATGATATATTAGAACCCATTAAGCCAAAAGCCACGACGCTTTATACGACGATACCTCAAAAAACCCTGGCCTATTATTGAAACATCTAGCTTCAATTATTTCTTTACTGTCATTTAATAATGGTATCAGCACTGCGTTATTTCGTTTATATTGTAATGTTGTTCTCTATTCACAATATATGGTGTAGAATCAATGTGTAATGACGTTATCATGTGTAGACACTGATAACTGATAACAACACTTCTTCGGGATCATTTTTATTTAATATGTAAATAGAAAATGTAGTTCAGCTTTTAGGGTGTTTATCCCTGAATTATGTGCTGATGTGCAAGTGACCACTGAAGATGATTTTGTGCCCTTATAACTTCACATTACTAACAGTCACTCTGATATTGGGTCTATATGTGTTCCTCATCAGTTTCTCTCAACGAACAAGTGGGCAATATGAGACACGCAATGTTCTGTTGCGTGTAGTAGACTACAGCAAATTGCCGCAATTTATTGATGACAAACCAGATTCCTTGAAGGAATTCTACACTTCGCTGCTGGATGCTGTTGAACTGCATAAGCTTCCTTTCGGATATGAAATCAAAAAACTGCGCCTCTTCAGCGATAGAAGTTAGTCACGACCTAGACAAGCCTTATGTGTTACAGGTGTAGTGGATCTTTTATCCCTATATGAGGGTAAGAGTGAAGACTTTATCGTTGGTGGTGACGTAAGGTTTCAATTAGTGCTCTACAACAGTGAAAGACAAGTATATGGAGGTACGAATTTTGCTCACACCCAATAGCTGTTTCCAGAATCGTCTTGTTATCTCACGCTAAACGCATCAAAGCTATGGGAGCTCAACAGCCATGTCATAACATTCCTGTTGTTTGATAGATATGATGTGGTTTGCTTTTGTGGTACCTGCTGCTTGGTGGTCGTGCTTATGTTGTACATGCGAAACAGGTACACATATGCATTGGCCGCCACCAATGCCATTTACATGTGTATAGAAATAGCTAAACGCTTAATTATGTCAAGGAAAGGCGAATGTAAGTTGCTATGCGTTGATATCATTTAAAATGCAGGGCGCTACGTAATACCCTACTTAAGGATCTCATCATTGGTAACAACTGTGGCATTGATAATGTTAGCTTACATAACAGAGGTGGATATTGTGCGGAAACATGACATATTCCACACTGTATTTTGTAAGATAGCTAACAATGCCAGTCTAGTTGTATTTTCCATTTTTATTATTCCCTTCGTTCATTATATAGGGGTCAGCATTTTTTACTTATTCTTGTGGCTGCCATTGTTGTGTTGCACGGTCCTAAGTACTATAAAGCAGCTAATGAAAGAAGCAAAGAAAATGGCCGAAAATGATGAGTCGATGGAAGCACAACAGAAAGAAGACATTGAACACATTTCCGAGGCAGAACAAGTTCCCGTATCGTACGATGGGCTTAACAAATACTCATATGTTCTTATCTTCCTGATGATTGTCTCTACAGTATTGCTCATTTTGTTATGTTTCAAAAGGGATCGGCAGGTTGACGATATGAAGATGCTGTATAATGCCATGAATGCGCCATTCCGGAGTCGTATAGCTACCTACGCTACCACGAAACCTCCAGGAAATAACGATTTATCATTAAGGATACAACAAAAGGTTTGTGTAATATTTGCTTCAATCAAAAATCATCAGGAAAAAGATGTTGACATGAACGTAACTTGCATACGGACTGTGCCCACATTTGTGAACTGGATGAAGGCGACATTCCCAGTAGTCGATATCATGGAGCAGACTTATATAATTGTTGACAATTCAAGAAACTCAGCTGCATACAGAATTAAAGATTTGAATCAAGTAGACTCTGTTATGGGCATGATAAAAACCCTAGCATGCACTGTGCTACTGGTATTCCAAACTTCTAAAACAAATATCATCTATTCCATGGTTAGTTAATGATGTGCGTGATTAAAGTATGTACAGTTGAAATTCGGTCGCAATGACATTGGTATTGGTGAATTCGAGGAATCCAGACTGTATTCCATTAGCACTACACCGGAATATTTGTCTTTGTGCATAGGGCTGGCGATGCTTGTTCTTTCAGTTTCTCACTGCTATGTCGACATGAAGGAGGATAATCTGTTGGGGAATTTTAAGGCGTTCTGGGATCTTGGTGCGAAGAACAAGACACGAATAGCTGTCCTATTTACAATGTGCTTCATGATATTTGGGTTCATCATATGCCGCACAATATTGGTCTTCGCTTTTAGCTTTGATGCATCAAGCGTCTTCAATGGAGGTAAAGTAGAGGCTATTAGAACTTTCATTCCTATTCAGAAGGGGATGTGCTTGGTAACGCAGTGTCTGTGTTGAGGGCAACACCAGCTGTAAGCTTTGCCAGCGACGTCTTTGTATTTTCTAATGTAATTTGCACCTTGGTATATATCACGATGACGCTTCCAAGATATTACTACTTCATGGACAATAAAGGAGAATTCATAAAACGCAAGATCGTATCGGAACGAGGTCCCCTCTTAACCATAGTATACCAATATTGCATATTGCTAGTATTATGGTCACTATTGGGTAGGTTTTTGAATGCATTTAGTCCATCTCTAACTTAGGTAATATATATTTTGGCATTTCTAATTTTCACTTCCGCAGCTTTTTCACCACGCTGCGTTACAATATTATTTTGGGATTTAATAAAGTACTGACGTCTCAAAATGACCGACAGCTATATTTTTACAATGGTATTTCAATCCTGTTATTCTACAATATCGGGTTGACATCGTTTCTGGCTATATATTGTCACAAGTCATGGGTGAATAAGCACAAGGTGGCAAACTTAGAAGCCTTCGACAAATACAAGGACAGTTTCAAGGTTGACATCATGGCAAGTCTTGAAGATATTGTGTGCTTTAAAGTGTTTATCAAATCAGTTGATGCCCATAAGAAGTATGTGAATATGAAATCTCCAGAGGTAAGATGAACTAATTTAAAATCTATTTTACTTAGGAGGACCATTGCGAGGCGTTCTTTAAAAGGTTCTTCCAGGAAGGTTCCATGGGCATGGCTAAGCTTAAGCCTAAGATAACGGTAAATATGTATCTTGAGCGTATTAAGAAATACCTTTTGTGCATAACGTTTCTTAGAATGAAAATGCGAAACCTTTCAATGTCCATAAACGAGATCGAAGAGCTAAAAACAAAGAGAAAACCTATAAATGAGAGTAAAAGGAGTTATTTGTCTATGCTTAAGAAAAAACTCCATATTACTGTTGAAGAGATCAAAACTTACAAGCGCTCAACTGAAATTATGATGGCAATGGCAGAGAAAGAGATTAAGACAGGTAGAAGGAGCCGTATCGCATCTGCTAGGGGTGAAATGCGCAATGATACTCTAGATTCTTATTCATCGGTTACAGAAGAAGTGTACGATAAAGCTGAGTTGGAGAGGTTCTTACTTGGAACAGATAATGTCATCCGTTGTGCCTCTACGTCCTCTTTGAATGCTCACCCTCCTTCAGGAAGTGTTTCCATCGTGTCTCAATGCGATAGTGATAAGGCCAACACCAGTTCCCGTGAGATTAATCAGGAGGAAGATAATATGTATCATACCGATATTATTCGCAGTGAACGCGAAGATATTTGCGAAGAAAGCAATAAGAGTGAAGAACCGATCGTGTCCAAAAATGACGTCGAGGAGGCAGCTCCTTCGCAAATGCCTCAAACCTTAGAGAGAGAAAAATCGCTAGCTCCTGAGGCCTTGGGCAGTAAAGTAGACCTTAGTATTCCTAAATCTGAAGATGAAAATAAATCATCAAAAGACTGCCCAGTATTGGAACTTAGAACAAGAGTATTGTCTGTTGAAGAAGCTAAAGAAGAGAGGGATACAGTTGAGCCTAGTTTTCATGTCCCCCGCAATCAGGGGAAGAACGGTGACAATAAAATTGGCATCTTTAATGAAAGCGTGCTGAGAAAGCCTGGCAGTGACTAGGGTCTAGCCTTTCATTATCATTTTTAACAGACTCTTGACTCAATGTCAAAATATCGTAAATTTATCGTTATATCTTCTCTTTTCCTGTAAGGTTGCCGGCCATGGTGCAACTATAGACTATTATACACATTAATTCAATGCGAAAGTTTAAGCCATATAAGGCAAGCTAGTTTCAAGGTACCACTACGCGCTTTGCGCCATAATGATTTTCAACGGTGCAGTAGAAACACCACTAATGGGCATTTTTCTTGTGATGCAGATGTATAAGTTGTAGAGTCTTTACCCAAGCTGGATCGTGAAGACCTAAGGATGCATTAAAGCTGAAGAACAAGACGTTCTCTTTCCCCGAAAGATTACTTCTGATATACTTTTCCATACCAGTGGCGTCGACTTCCATTGATATGGTATTAAAGAGAATGAAGAAGAGTGACGCTCTAAATGCATCGTCACGCTGCATTGTTTGTATGCGATCCATAATTTCATTGCGACTCATTTCTGACTCATCCATTGCATTTATGAGGAAAACCACAGCCGTCACCTGGACCTGTCTAGCAATGTATCCAGGAATATGCTTCACCTAAACCCTCCATGTATATAGACATGATCATCATACCTGCATATCACCGCTGAAGTCCCAAATTCCGTACTCAGTCCTATCAAACCGTAGATTCTCATAGTGAAACAGTGTTGTTGGTTCGATTTCGTTGCATATAGTTTGCCAATCTGCACATATGTATAAAATCAGCATAATAAACTGCTGTATACCACTAACACTCGCCACTACCGAATATTATAGTCCACTTTCATCACATGCTGTTTATGTTTATGAGGATAAAAGGTAAAATCACGTAGTTGACACAAAACCCATTGGCAGCTTGATCTGCTACCGTGATCTGATGTTTGTAACTCACTTGTAATGAGAGATTTATATAGCAAGGTTGTCTTCCCAGAGCCACGCAACCCGCAGAGGAAGACATTGATATTCTGTTTCCTCTTAAGGGTTGCAATCTTCTCCATAAGAGCCGCCATTTCTCTCTAATGGTCTCATCTGGTGTGGAATTTGGCCAAAGGGTGAGACCATTACCCTGTCATTTGGACAAGAAGGAAGAATTGTATCACCTTGAAGGTATCAATGCTGCGTTACTTGCAACACATCTTATACACATTGACAGTAGCTATATGTTAGGTTAAAAGGTGTAGGTTTGTTATCTCACTTTCTGTGAAGATGTGAATGTTTAAAGTATATTTTATGAAGGCCGCTTACACCCGGCACTGACGAAGATGGTGGCGGGCAGTGATTCTCATCTAATTAGTACTAAATATAGCCCAATTTCAGTGGTTAATGCTAACTAAGTTTCAAATGTACTCCATCTAATTCCAGGTGTGCTATGTGTAAGTAATATTTAAGAGAATTTGATGTATGCTGTACGTAGTAAAAATAGACACCTAGTGATTGGCAACTTCACGTTCTATGGATCAAACAGCTAAGCACATAGTCATTTATATAATGATAAAATAGCTCGCGGTCCTTATAATTCGGCTGTTCGGTACCATTGACGTTGTTGGGGGGCGCCACATTGGGCAACTTTATAGAGGTGTAATTTAAGGGGCCACGCGTTCCCGCTCATAGTAAATTAATTGGTTATTATCGGAAACTCTGCGGAAACAGCTACGTATCTGAAGCTGCCCGTGGATACATGTATTTTCTTGGGGCGATATAACGGAGAGTTATATAGAACCCCAATCTTTATAAGGACTACGAATCCTACGGAATCCTATAAACTATCACAAGTGAATATATAAAAATGACTGCTGAGGTCGCATTGTTCCGCAAGTGGTCCTACGATGGCGTCAGCCTTTCGGACCTTTCATTGGTAGGTTCTGTGTTTCATGGGAAAATGTTCATACGCCCTTTGGCGCTTTTGTTTAACGCCTGATTTATAGGAGTTACGTTATAATCCTACGAGAATCAAAGGCGTTTCCTTGTTTCAGTGTCTTCATCTGCCAACCACATGTATCATGGTTTTCAGGTCGACTGTATCGCCATACAAGGGAAGGCTCGTGTTTTCACACCACACACTGCTGGACGTTACCAGAAGAAGCGTTTTAGGAAGACTCTTTGTCCTATCGTAGAGCGCCTGGTTAACTCTTTGATGATGCATGGAAGGTATGTTTGCATCCCCTCTGTTCTCTATGAAACACCTATACACTTTTAATGGGGAGGTTCTAAAACTTGATATGGTTGTTGGAGTTGTTATAAAAGGGCGAAATAGACCACTATCTGATGGTTCCGCCATCATGGAGGCCCCTCACAACAACCACCCAGCTTGAATGAAAATGTGATGATATCAATAGTTCAGATGAGCCTTCTGAGCGATGAAATAAACTTTTCGCCCCTATCTGATTTTCGTTCTAGTTTATTTGCATAACATTGTTGTTTCTCGTGTTGGCGATTCTTCTATAAATGACTATGCTTCATTATCACCCAGGAACAATGGTAAAAAGCTGAAGGCTATTCGCATTGTAATGCACGCATTCGAAATCATTCACCTTATGACCGACCAGAACCCTCTCCAGGTCTTCGTAGATGCCGTTAAAAATGGTGGCCCTAGGGAAGACTCTACCAGAATCGGTTCTGCTGGTGTCGTAAGAAGGCAAGCTGTTGATGTGTCTCCTCTCCGCCGTGTAAATCAGGCAATTTACCTCATTTGTACTGGCGCTAGGAACGCAGCCTTCAGGAACATCAAGACTATCGCTGAATGCCTTGCTGATGAAATAGTTAACTGTGCAAAGGAATCTCCCAGCTCTTATGCTATTAAGAAGAAAGATGAAATCGAGCGTGTAGCTAAGGCTAACCGTTAAACTCAGTTATCAATTTTTACCACTCTATTTCTTTAATACATGTTGGTGCATGTTTCTTGTTTGTAACTTGTGACAATGTCCTACTTTAAATATTATTATATATAAGTATGCTGTACCTATTATTCGTGTTAGCACTACTTAGCGCTGTGATCTGACTGTTCATTATGATATTTGCGATGTTGTTGAATTTCTCGAGGATGTCCGCGTTTGACATCAGGTAATCGGCAAAGTGCCCCTGGAATTTCATCATTGGCAGACGTACTGCCTCCTCTATTCCAAAAAGCTCTGTCATGGTTTCTGACAGAGATTGTCCAAAAAGATAATGCAATTTGTCGCAGCCGTCACATATGAAATAAGACATGTTCTCCACCAGACACACCAGTTTTATCTGGTTGTCCTCAAAAAACCTAATACCTCTAACTGTATCCTTTACACTGAGACAATATAACAAAAAAGTGAGACATAGTAGAACAAACCTCATATGATGAGGAGTAGACACCGCAACCAATCCACATATCGGAATTTCCTCAATAAGGGATATAATTACGTCACTCGTCCCAGGAGGCAGGTCCAATATAAGATAGTCTAACTGTCCCCAGTGCGTTTTCAGGACTAATTCTGAGGAAATTTGGTCCAACATAGGTCCCCTAAATGCAGCATACCCCTGTGATATAGTTCATTAACGTTTAAATAGCAGGACAAACACTTAAAATGGTATAGTATTTAAAGCATACTGTTTAAAAGGTTCATATTTTAGCTGCTTAACTTACCAGTTCCGTTTTAGACTTGATAAATGCGAAAGACATTACCCTGATTCCATGTATTACTTTGGGCTGTAGCAACGATACTGTCGTAGGTATACCGCCATTGAGGGCTACATCAGTAAAGGGATCACTGCAACAGCTGCTTCCTTCTTTGCAACATGTTGTACTAGTACTACAGCATGCTTCTGAAGCCGTGGCTTCACGTTCATCATACTCTATAGTACTGTCATCCAGATCAACTTGTATCCATTTTACATGAGATTCCTCTACACCTAGTAGGCTAGCGATATTTGGACCGCATATGTCGAGGTCACAGAGGCCGACGGAGCACCCTTGCTCCTTCAGGGCGAGAGCTATGCCGGCTGCGACGGTAGATTTGCCAACACCACCCTTGCAACCGTGCACTGCCACTATACGTGAAACTTTAAGTGACATTTTAAAATATAAAAGTGATTTACAACTTATATGTTTACATCTAACCGCGGTACGGACTTATTGTTAGACACAGCCAACTCCATAAGTTTTTCTCCGTTTCTTTTTAAAACCGTGCGATAATCCACTGGCTCCATTTTGCCTAACTTTCCGAGGGGAATGCGTATGTTGGCATTCTTACTGTACTTATCATATTTTACTTGTATGGGTAACTCATTGTCTGAATCTTAATGAAAATTAGGCAACTCGCATTGACATACCCTTTGTGGTGTCTTTTTCCGTATTAGGCGTACAACACTGTGTAAAGAAGCCCATAGTCTTTTGGAATACGTTTTCCATGTATGCTTCCTGCTGTGGAAGTTTTTGATGGCCTTCCTCTACCTTCGCCTGGGAGAACAGTTGGTTGAAATCCTTTCCACATGTTACTTCCTCAGCTTTGAAAGGGTTGAAGCTGGGATCCGTAGTTGCCCCCCCTTCATTAATTCCGTTCATCATAATTGCGAGTTGTACCTATAATGGCTCTATAAATTATAGCAAGGCACATACCTGACGTAAGGTCTGGAAGAGATTTGCCATCCAGGTATTACGAGTTTCTTTATGCGATATTGACCAACAAGCACCCAAGAGGTTCCTATTAATGCATTGTTATGGAAGATGAAATGGTAACTCACATAAATATGATTCTGCAGTCATCCGGTGTGCGATTTGTCATATAGTCCACCTTTTCCCCGATAAAAACAACATGCAAGCGCAAAAATATGCATGCGAATAGTTCTATAGCCTTGCTCTGAATGAATTCCCTGCATTGACTTTGGGCAAATTCGTCTGCCAGCATATTCCGGTCGCTGCCATGGTGAGCCTGTAACATTATATAATCAAATTAAGCTGAATTAACCTTGTAGAGTTCACGGAAATAGTTGGATCCAAACATTACTAACAATTCCTCTCCGGGAACTTGAGAAGCCTGTAATTTCATGTAAATGCCAACAAAACAACAAACTTGACTTGTGCCATCCAGGTTGTCGAAGCACTCCCTAATCCTCGGCAGGAAATAGTCGTGCTGATAATCAAAGAAGATAAACATATCCCTCAGGAGTTGGTTGTCAGTTTCACAGGGGAGATGCCTGAATGCCTGTGAATGGTAAATGTGCTGGAGCAATGTGGAGAGCCATTCGTTTGGGTTCTTGTGGTAGTCTTGTCCAGCAATTTCGTTCAAGGAGAAGGAAAGTAATACTCTCACATAGTTAGAAACAGATCTAGGAGAAACCAAAAATTGTGCGGCAGACAAATAAGACTTTGCAAAGTAATCCAAGAGACTTGAGTCGTTCATTATGGTAACCTCCTTCTGAATGTACAACTGTCTTACAAGTCCTACTGCCTTCTTCTGCTCATAGCTGTTGAACAGTTGCTTCGCAACACTGTTTATGAGGAGGTTGCTTTCCGCCTTTTTGGACGCGAATGCACGAGAAGCCTCACGAAGCATGTTTCCCCCCTCCACTGCCATACGTTCATAGAGTCTGCAAAAAATGAAAACACCAAAGCATTACTTCTTACCCCGATCCACCGTGTGCAACATCTCTAAAAACTTCTTCAAAAGCCAATTTAGGAAGACTAGCGCCAGTATAACCAAACCAAGTTTTCAGGTCCTTCCAAACGGCACACTTACGAACCTCGCAAGGCCTACGAAGGGGAGTGGTTAAGAGTCCACGATTTTGACCCCAAGGACAATTTTCTTCGTGCTCCATTATTAAATTATACTAGGTTTATTTATGGCACTTTAGGCTGCCACAGATAGGTGCACCTCTGTTACACATCAGCTGTAGCAGACAAATCAATATCTTGCCGTCCCCTTATTCTGCAAAATTACTATACCAAACGAAAGGATGAACAGCAATATTGCAACTACGGTAACCCAAGGTTTTAGCTCTCTTTTGGGTTCCTTGAGGTAGCCGCATTCTTTCATCTTGGCTATGAGCCGCTTTCTCTCAATCTCCAAGATTTTGTTGTTTTCTATGCCCAGAAGCTGATAAGGTTTATACTTTAAGTCCGTGTCTTGCAGTCCTTTTGCTTCTATACTCAATGGCCAGCGATAATCATTGAGGTATGCTATGCGATAGTTGAATGCAAACCTCCCCAAGTACAAGTGCTTCGAGCCTGAAAATATGTTAGACCACATATAGGGTGATAAGCTGTTCCACACAATGTAATAATACTTACTTGCATCTTTTTCTGTGTCATTTTCTTCCCCTTGTGATTTCTTGGAGGTAATACTTTTCGCCAGAAGTTCTTCGTTTCTTATAATGCTGGGGTTTAGATGAAATACTGGTTTCTCTTCACTGCAGTGACGTAGAAGATGCCTTTGTAATTGCCACATAGACATGCGTGATATTGACGCCCTGTCATTGCGTTTCTTAATGCCATTTATAACGTGTTTTAAAAAATCCACAAGATAATATGTAAACTTTCCAATAGTAGAAACAGTCAGCTGTGAGTTTGCATTGTAGCTGAAACTGCTCTGGGACCTTGGGGAGGAAGCCACCCATGCCAGTGGATGTTCTCTGTTAAGTCCCTCCATCATCGTTGAAGCTTGGCATGTATCAATAATTATCAATGAATGAACATTTGGGTTCTTGATATAGAATTCCGACATGTATAACTCTAAGTCTCTAGTAGAAATAGTATCCTTGGTTTGGAACTGAAAATATCCGTCACCTCCATGTCCCGCCAGGAATATTAACTGGGATGGCAGGTCCACCTGTTCCCCAACTGAATCCAGTTCAACTCGGTATTTGGTGGCTATTCTTGAACTACGAGGATACTTAATGGGGAATCTTTGTGTCAATATGAACCTTAAGTGATCCAGCTTCAAACCGATTGACCTATATGCTGTGTACATATGCTCGGTAAACACGTTATCTTTATCATTAGCGATTTCTCCGTTGTACCTTTCAATGTCTATTCCCTTATTTATGTAAATTCTTCCAGGATAACCGTTTGTCGGATGACACAAGCATGGCTCAGTGACGAACACCAGTGTGTTGTGTCTAGAATGCAGTCCATCAGCCCTTAAAACTGATGCAAAGGCAAAGACGTCTGCTGCATGTCTGTAGTTGTAATAGAAGGCGGATGTAGAATAGATTATTGATTGTACCTCCTTGTATTTAGTGAGAATGTCCACCTCTATTTGGCTTATAGTGTCCTTGCTTTGAAGGTAGTCTGCAACTTTAATCGTACTCGTTTCATTGGAAGGTGAATTTGCAAGTGCTGTCTTGTATTTAGCAAGAAGTCCAAAGGTGTCTGGACCAATGGCGCAAATTCTACCTTTGAGGTATTCATCACATCTTGCCACCCTTAGAAGATACAGCAGGATGAGCTTTAGCAGCATCTTATAACAGTTGTGCCGACACTTTTCGTACTACGATACAATTATCCCTGTGACCTCCAGACACAATCATAAGACACATTTTAATTCTGCCGCAAATTCATGTTAATAAATAGACAAGAGTATTTTATTGTTTGTTTAACGAAAGGCTGGTGAAAGGTTGATTTAACACTACAAAATCTGCATTATCACCATTTTTTAACCCAGATCACCACAGTACACATTGGAATAGGCAATTTCACTGACATGTTCAATAAACAAGACACGTTTTAATGGGTTTAATTGGTGTGCTTCATGTAGCATTCGCCTCCCAAGGGGTTCTCATTTCTTCTCATGTACTCTATGACTTGTGTATCGAGAGCCAACAACGTCACAGTTAAAGCCTTCCACCTGGCACATGGACAGCATCGTCAGTCTAAAGTAAGAGTTTAAAGATGTATGTGTCATGAATTAATTCCAAATGGTGGTATGATAAAAGGGGAAAACGCTCTGCGATACATCAGCACCTGGATGTGATCGGTTGACCTTTGTGATTCACACTATAACAGCTTTATCACTGAAGACCATAAATAAAGAAACGGGTCTAGTCTATGTGATGACGATGTAACTAGCAAAAATTGAGCTTTGAGTTGATTCCTCATACGACTGCCAGGAGCGTACGGGCTTGGCCCATCAATATGTCTAATGTGTGACAACAAATTCCGTCACGTGTTGAATAGAACTAAGCCACCAATGACTGAGTACATGAACATGATAGGTTTGTACACTAGAATCCACTTGCCCTTAATCAGGTGTCCTTCTAGAGTCCTTTTGGAAACTACGAAATACATGTTTTTCGCTTGTATAACATGGGCAAACAAATATTGTACAGAATTCAACTCATGTCATTGATTTACGTTGCCTCAGATATACCAAAAAAGACAAATAATGTTCGGAAACGCAACGTGTCTATCAGTCTAAATTACGTAGCATTGAATAAGTAAACATAAAATGCAAAACTTACGCATTAGTGAATAGCAAACAGCTGATATGACGACAACTGCCTTTAGCGAAAATGGTAAAATCTTTCCGATAACAGATGCTACGCATATCGGTAGCAATTCGTAGAGAACAATTGACATGAACGGCATGTAGTCCCTGAGTGAAATGTAACTTACTACAAGTTGACCTACATGTATGTTCCAATGAGGCATGCGTTCAATGAACAGAGAAATGCCATACACCAAATAAAGGTGAAAAAGAGAGAGAATGCCAAATTTTCGGCATTAGAATCTCTCTGTGAGCCGGGGAAATAGACAACCCTAAAATGGGATGAGTCGAGTGGATATAGTCAAAATTTTGAACAAATGAGCAATATTTGGAGTTTTATGAAGCTGCTCTACAGAGACCATGGAGGAATCACAGGTGCCACTGAGTCAAACGCGTAAACTTACAGAGGGAGAAAGAGAGATATGAAAAATGGTCCGAAGAAGTCCCCTGCGATTCATTAGCGAATTTTGGAGTGGAAACTCACACTTCACAAGCTTTTCTCCTCGGTGTACATAGCACTCCCTTGTGAGAATATATAAGAGTTTTTCCCCAATCTTCGTCACATCTTTACGCTGCAGACTCATCAGTGTCAGTAATGCGTATTTTTAATGTTTTTGAACGCGTAAAAGGAATACAAAGAAGGCAACATACCAGGCGCGGCGTCACGGACTCTTGCGAATCGCTGGAGAACATCACGAATTGCTCAATTACACACTAGATATATTTTACAATAAATGGTGCCAAGTTTCCCCTATAAATGTGGTTAGTGATGTTGTGTTATGCCCGCGCTTCAAACAGAACACTACGTACAGTAAGACACTCAGTTACAATCAATAGATGCGATATGGTACCGGTAGCTCATTTCATTCTTCTTCATCTGGAATATATTGATCCATCACTCGCGACTGCTCCCTCTCCCTCAACCTACAATGATAGCTACGTAAAGCCTCGTTATAGTGTTCGAATCCAAGACTATTCATTGCGCTCATAATGTCGTCTGCACTAAGTGTCTTCCTTCTTTCGTTGGTGCATATGTCACTTGCCTATAATGATATGAAAGGAGGTGTGAAGGAAAACTAACAGAAATAGCCATATAGATAGAAATGCCAAACGTTGTATGGAAATGTTATGTATCAACATGAAACATAAAAAATTATAAAATAGACACTTAAACCATGTACGGTGGCATTTCATGCTAATTTATGTGTATTTCCACGCAATTTGTATGGGTATAAAATGGAGACGGAATGCCAAGATATTCTATACGAGTGCCTACCTCGGAGGATATGAACATAATGAACTCCGTGACGCAGTCCCTTACTATATCCTTTGCATGCTTTGCTATTTTGGCTGACCCTGGCAAGACGCTTTTCATAACTCTGCCTATGTTGGCGATGGGAAGTGATATTTCGTTTTCCACATCTCTTCTCTCAAATGCTGCGAAAGATACATCTCCCTGAGAAGCTGAGTCGTATTCAGAATCTGTATGCTTGGTGAATGGCGATCCTCCGTAAGTAAGTAGTGCATGACTGTCGCCCTTTGGTGAGACTTGGTTGCGTGAAACGTAGGATGGAGTGTCTACTATTTCCCCAGTATGTAAAGATGGTGCTGCCATAGATTTATCCCTCTTGTACACATCAACCAAACTTTCATCGATGTAAGCATGGTGAGGACTCAAGGAATGAAGTGATGATTGTCCAGTGTATGAATCGTGTGAAGACAAATTACGGTTTACAGTAGTAGCATTACCTCCTCCATAACCATATTCATATTGTAAGTGCCCTTGTTCTTCCGTGTAATATGATTCTCGATTTTCGGATTCTCTGGTGCTATATTCATCCTTTGTTGTGTAAGAAGGCTCTATACCAGAGGTATTTGTAGTGGTGTTAGTGGTGGTGGTGGTAAGTAACCTTCCATAACCATCCGAAGCTAAAATACATCCTGCATATTCATAGTTGTTTCTTCCTTCTTCCGGATAGAATGAAGAACTCGGAGTTACGCCAGGGTATGACCCTGATGGAAGATAGTCCTCTTGATCAGAAGTTTGACTGGTGGGTTTAAACCCAACGTACGCAACATCATGTGTTACTGGTGCTTCCTTAAAAGTGACACCTTTAGCCTTCCCATAGCTTTCTGGGTACTGCGGGTGCTCACCTGTCCAGGTGTCCACATATCTTTCTTTGTTGCTATTTGTGTGACCGGAGGTTTCTGCAATTGTTGAAAATGTTATACACTTGAGTCATGCAACGGAGGTTAAATTACAGAGAAACAAAGGTCATTATAGAATCGCTAATGAGGTTTGAAATGGCGATTGTTTGCATTTTCCAAAATATAACACCTGTTTGTTATTATTAGTATAAAATCTAAATCTAGATGAAATCTCACCTCCGTAATCCAAATCTTTTCCAGGTTCTATATATGGATGAAGCATACTGTCAGCCGGACGTCCGGGAGGACTTTCGGAGGGGTCCCCCTCGAACATTGCAACCCGCCTTCCAACCCAAATTGCATCAATCGTGGTACATGCATAACCGGCAATATGAAAGATGTCCACACGTTCTCACGACGTCAAAGTGGCTAAAATGTACAGTTAGGGTAAAACAATTGCGATAGTTGTTCATGTAATTACAAATCGTTGAAAAATATTCTCACTTAATAGTGGAATATTCATGATACTTGTGTCAATAGCACAAATAGGCGCATGGTGGTACAGTGCGGAATCGGATACGCGTCATAAATGTAACGTGCGGCAGGAAGCATCTAAAGTTTAACGCTTTACGAGGCGTACACGCTTATTTAATAGGCATTCTCATGTGCAGTATTGTCTTCCACTATTACGTTGTCGTGAAGCAAGCAATGCCGTACGACAAGCCCATTCGGCCCAGCGCCATTGAAACAATTACGCTTTGGTGACGCTTAGTTTAGATGCATTACACTACAAAATATTTATTAAATATGTCACATTAATATGCACATGTGTTGAGTTACACATCAAACAATTTATCCGTTTGGTCACTATCTTACTTCTATAAATGGTGAATAAGTGATTTTGTGATTGCTAATGTACGTTAACACGACGAATATGCCGAATGGTGGATTCTCGTCCATATCATTGCTGCCCAGGCATCCTCTAATTCCCCATTTAAGGGGTTCCTACTGGTGAATGCACGTTATAGCACAGTATCCTATGAGGAATCAAGTGTTTATACATACATTTAGTGTCGATAAGCGCATAACATACATGCTGATACTATATTCTGTGCCAATTCTTACATCTTAGGGCCCTTCATGCATCATGTATACATAATCACCAGAAACTGCATATTTTGCAGCATGTGTAATAATATTGTATGCATCCATATCAATGGTCATGCTCTGGTAACGCGTGGTTACCTGCAGCGTTTCCTTGGATGCATGTTCGTCTGCCTTCCATATATAAGCACATTGTTTAATTACATTCCTACCGGCAGCTTGGTCCTTTGTGATCTTTAATGCATATTGGCCTTCTGTGTAGCCTTTAACTATGAGAGACTGCGTTAATGGAAACCAATACGAAAAAGGATAATACGTTCATGTATGCATTGACATATGTGTAGTTATTTTTTCCTGTAATGCCCGCCTCTGCTTGGGGGAATCCTTTATGCCACATGCTCCTCTTTTTTCATTTGTGGTAAAAGATGGACAAATGTCTAAAATATACATTAAACATACTCCATTTAGGTGATACGTATGTGTTTGCTTTGGGTGACACATTGGCCCGAGCTGTTGGAGAATAACACTTCAACTCCACCCAATTGCTCAACCATTCGGCATGGTTAGCTGTTTCTGGTATTAGCATTATCATGTCTTTTACATTCTCCTCCTAACACTACCGTACATAGGTGTGTGAGACACACCCACACACAATATGGCACTGGGCAAAATAAATTGCAGAGGCATTATGACTAATGTGTAATCATGTACATGCAACTGTTGTTAATTTTCATACTCCGATGGCAATCTGACTGTGCTCTGCTTGAACGACATCGCAAAGAGGAAGCGGCAATGTCCAAAACGGACTCAAAAACGGATCTGTGTGGCCAAAAGACACAAGGGATTGCCCTTCTAGTCGGAGACAAACGGGTAAGTTGACACACTATAGTGTCTGCACAGTTTCCACATTTCAAATCTCACAACATCACAGAATCCTACCGTCGGTTGCGAGGTGACGCTGCTCCTTGAAGGCAATACTTTGCAATTGCTAAAGTAAGTGATTATATATAAAGGAAAGCACATATATTTTATGTAAATACTTCTCATAAGATGTGATTACATGATATTGGTGTAATGTGCATTATCCCTGTCTACTTTGTTTGGCATACCCTAACAACTCAATTATCTGCCGGGTTTTGTGGTATCCAGCTGATATGTGAATAATGGTGTATATAATTTACACGAGAGATCATTGGTGCCTTTTTGTTTAATGAACGTGAGTCGACGGGTCATGTCGTCCGTCGACTCATTAGCATCCTTTGGCTATGAAAGACGGCCGATTGCGTATTTTTCACATAGTGATTGATATGCTCTCATTAAAGTTTATACTAACTGGATCTGCAGGGGAAATGAAGATCTGAAGAAGTTTAATCTTAGCAAAGTTAAAACTCCATTGCTTATAAAGACGGATGAGTGCTTTTCATTGCACGCAGTAAAGGACGAAACTCTCCTATGTTTCTTCAATAAGTACAGTAGAGACAGTTGGTGGATTGCTATTACCAGGCAAATACTCTGTAATAATCAGGGGAAAGCCAGGAACGAAGTATATGGAGAAGCCTCCCTTGAGGAGGTACAGATGGATGTCGAATCCTTGAAGAAAAAGGACCAGAAGAAGGGGGTCAACATACATATAGACGGTGATAATGCTGATATGTTCCCCAAGGTTCAGGTGCATTATAAGGACTAGATTTAAGGCTCTGTAGTGGAAAGAATAGCATTGAATGATTTGGTTAAACCTTCGCTCCATCACCTCGTGCACCACCAAAAGGTGATCATAAAATCACACCATCGCATCAAACAGCTCTATAATCAAACTGAGTTTAGACATGAATCTTCTAATGGAATTATTTTCTGCTATGAAGAATATCAAATGTCACATAACATTTTGTTCGACATTTAATACTAGGCAGTCATGTGATAATTGCATTCTCACAAACACACGATGAAGGCAGGTTTCCTTAAGTCTGAAGACCCGACGGTATCAAGGCTGTCTGATAACAGACCCATCACAGATTGTACCCTTGGAAAACGGAAATACCGAATGGATGACTTTTGTCTAGAACGAAATATAGGATGTGAGAGTACTTCACAGGTCTGGCACGTTACACTAAAGGCAAGGCCTGAACAATCATATGCACTCAAAATTTTCAATATTGTAAGTTATCCATACTTCTTACCTCATAAATTTGCCTAGAAAAAGGTTGAAAGAACCAACTTTGTCAAGTTTGTTCAACAGGAGAGAAATGCCATGCTTGTGCTGAATAATCCTGGCCATCCTCACGTTATTCGAATGATAGATACGTTCAAGGACCAAGAGAATGTTTACCTACTTTATGAGTATGCTCAGGGCGGAGACCTGTGGGAAGAGATTAAGCATATTGGCATCCCAGATGGATATATCGCGCGCAAATTAGTGTGTCAACTTTTGGAAGGCCTGGAATACATACATCAGAAGGGTATAATTCATCGTGATTTAAAATGTGAAAACATTGTAGTCAAGGATGGTGCACTGAAAATAGTAGATTTCGGCACTTCGCTCTTTGAGAAGGATGTAACCAATGAGGATATGGCGGAAACAAGCCAAAAACGAGAACCAGAAGTCACATGCAAACAGATGAGTTCTGGAGATAGTGTGGATGATTGCAGACAACAGTTTATATCCAGAGGGAGAAGAACATACAGAAATTACGTGGGGACGCCAAATTTTATGCCTCCAGAGGCAATATCTAATATAGCATCCGGTTACGCTGGCGATCTGTGGTCTTTTGGTTGCACTGTATACCAGCTGTTGCTGGGAGTAAATTGTTTCGCTGGATCATCAAGCTATTTCATATCCAAAAACGTTGTAGCTAATCTAATTGAGTTCCCGGAATCATTTGACTCTGATGCGAAGGACTTCATCTCTAGATTTCTTATTAAAGATCCGACGAAGAGAATGAACTTGGCTGAGGCTAAACTCCATCGATACATTTCTGGTACAAAGGACATGGCACAGCCATCAGGTATTCTGAAAAGATTCGATACGATAGACCCGAATATACGCAAAGTATGCTGCAGTATTCAGGAAGCCGTATTCGACCTGACTATTAAACGGGAAGATGCAACTGAAGAAGATCATCAGGAAATAATCGACAGAATCAATTGGGTGAAGCAACAGGGTATCCTAACGGTTGCAGATGCAATTGAGTTCAACTATTATCGCACAAAGCGCCTTCTGGAAGCAGAAATGGAAGAAGCTAGAAAGTACATGAACTCCTAGCCTGTCGTTGCATCTAAGTATGCTTCAGAATAATTTGCAACAAATCAATTTTCGAACATATATTCCCTTTTCTAACTAGATGGGGTACATTAAGAGACCCATTCATTAAATGTGTCACGCCACAATCAACAAAGGTGATTCTTATGTCATACGTGACTACACCAATGAAGCTCCGCTAACGTTTATAACTATCAAATTTAAATACAAAGAGCATGCAACAATGATTACGCTTGATCTGTTAATCATTCATTTCTTGCCAGGGGCATATATCAAAAGCTCCTTGACGTCTTGAGCTTCCGGTCCTTGGTTGAATGTTGCGATTGGTCCCTTACTTTGTTGTCCACCTGGCTTCTTGCGCAGTGGCACTTTTACAGTACAAGTGTATACACCAGAGTCGGATAAATCCATGTCAATCTCGTTGTCCTCTTTTACCGCCTCATCTTGTGTAGTGTTTTTGTCAGTCGTGGAGGTCAATTCTCCCTCACTCTGTTGCAATGAAGAACCGGCATTACACATCTCGCTTTACAACATACACATGTGAAACTTTTAACGGTGTTGTTCTTCCGATTCATCACAGGAGCCCCTAGCACTTCGATACACAACGTACCTAAGGAACATCACGAACGACGTTACCTTCTGCAGCGTGCACGAATCTTGCAAGGTTTTCAATGATTTATACATTTTGCTTCTATCTATGCATCAAATACCACAGAATATACAGGGCTCATGTCTTTTTAACCCAGTACACTTTAGGATTTACCTTACACATTTTACTCGAAAACCCCGCGCTCGTATAGCTTTTCTAGAATGTAAAGAACAGATTTGTTGTCCTTGTATTCGTCCTTTGCTGCTTCGTATCCGTCTCTATTAGCCATTTTTAGGGCATCGCGCATTACAGAGTCCTACAAAATACTGTGCTATTTGCTATTATTATCTTACCTTGGAACACTTGCTTAGTATGCGCATAAGAGTTCGATCATTGGTTTCCTTTGCTTTCATGAAAATTGAACGCAACTCATCATCATCAATTTCCTCTTCTTCAGTGTCCTCGGTTTCCTCCTCTACTTCAGCATGCGGAGTTGTAGCAGGGGATTCCTCGTTATCGAATACCAGTTTCTGCTTGTTATTATCCCCCAAATCAACGCCAAACATCTTGGCAATGTCTTTTAGAACGGAAAAGCTTCCTTCCATGCCATCGCCTTCTTCGAATAAGTTGGACATGTCTTGGTCTTCGAATAAGCCGTTACCCATGTCAAATAGTCCTTGCATATTACCAAAATTGAAGAGACCTGCAAAGGGGTCGTTGTTGTTCGCCATCATTTTATCCCAAGAAGGTCCCTGTGGCAGTTTTCTGTTATCCTTTTTTTTCTGTGCTTTTGGCTTTTCCACACGGGGAAACACTCTAGCGTAAGCCAATCTGTTTATAATTTCCTCATCGTTATTACAGTCTTTGTAATCTATGTTCAAAGCTTCCAGTGCCTCCTTGACCTGTGACATAAATACATCGCGTGATTTGTCGTCACTTAGTTTTTTGTAAGCACCAAAAATGGAGTCCGCTTCTTCCTTATATGAATCAATCTTCTGACTACCATCGTTTCCAGGCCTATAAATAATATTTAGCCAGTGTGAAACTGCTCTTAGTCACATAAAATGTACAATTACTGAAAACTGAAGATTGAAACGTGGATGCAAGACCAGATGCACATCTGACAGTTTTCACATAACTAATCTACCTCTCTTGAAAACTTACATTGTGTCAGGTAGCTGTAATGCTAGTCTCTCAGCCGATTCTATTTCAGATGCCAGTCGTATGATCGCTTCATCTGTAGCCTTCTCGTCTATGTCAACTTTATTCTTCTTCAATATCTCTCTCAGAGATGCGATATAGGAGCCTCTATCCTTTGAACCTTTGCTCTTGTAAGACGATAGTTTGGCGGAAAAAACATCGTTTAGTATGGCCTGGAACTTTGGGTCCGTTTTCTTTATCTCGTCCTCAAGACGATCCTTTCCTAAAACATCCAATTGTGCGACCCTACGTATCACATCATCAGGTTTCTTACAGCCTTCCAGACTGATTCCGGCTTCTTTTAAGCGATTCTGTAGATCAACAAAGGTAGTCTGTTTTGCCTTGAGAGAATCGTAAATGCCTTGTATCACTTCTTCCACGTTCTCCTCCTTTGCCAATAGTGGACTCCTGAAATTGTAACCACCGCCATGGTATGATGTAGGACTGCAGTTACGATATAGGAATCCGAGATATACACTGCGATTATTAGAGCTAATGAATACGTTGCGGTCATGCGTCTGCGACGCAATATGAGGGCCGGAACAATCAATTCCTGCGTTAAAATTTAATGCCCTCCTGCATACCAAGGCCGTCGTAACATTAGCTAAGCAAAGAAAATTAAGTATCATGACTAATACCGGCATTGTCTTCATTTTTGCACATAGACAGCGGATTCCATTGCGATGTTGGTTTTTGGAGAAGTATTACCATCTCTATAATAATGTTCCCTACACACTAATCTAAATCATATTTTATGTGCCGCGGTTATTCATGTGTGGAGATGGAACACTTCGACGCTACAGACATGGCTGAGCCACCCTCCTATTACGTGGAGTAATACTCATAACTGGCTTTACAAATATATTAAAACATATTATATCATAGCTGTTGTAACCGTGGATTTATTCATGTCGAAAACACAAAAGTTTGGGAATGTCTCGTATTGTTTGGTAACAAAGTTTCTGATTGCCAATGCTGTAAAGTCATTATTCACAACTTATACATATTTAACATACCTAGATAGCCACCTAGGACGCCACTTGTAACAGCAAAGGGCTTTCCTTGAGATTTGAACAGTGATCTGTACAGATTGTGTATATGCATATGTATACGTATATACATGATACTTCAAACATAAATTGGTACTTATACACAGTCAAAACAGCTTATAAAGCGAGAACAGTTTCTTGTATAAGTCGATGGAATGTCTTCACGCCCAATGGGAATGCGAATCAACTCCAAATACAACAAAAAGGATAAACAGGTTTCCATAAATATACGCAGTCCATCTCACTCAAACGCATTCGCACACTATGGAGATGAAATAATAAACTTACTTTACTTCTTCTACTGATGTTCCGCATTTGGTGCAAATACCCTTCAAGTCCTCTCCAAACGTCTCAGCACAATTGGGATCACCAATGGTCTCCGGATGAGCCTTACGCATCAAGAGATATGCTACATTCTTTCTAACAATGGCATCACACCTCCTCGGGAATTGTGGCTGCATTCATTTTTAAAGCCTCCATATATCACCTACCTCACTGAGAACGGTGGACAGACTGCGGTACTCTATTGTAACGGTTCCGGGTTGTTTGGATATCTTCTCTAGACTGAAAATGGATGAGTTATGAAACTAAATTGTCGGCAGCTCGGCTGCAGACGTGATTCTGTCATTTTGACACCAGTGATGTATGGATGGTAATATACGCAATGCAATGTGTTTTTGTGAAATATTACACATATATGCAATTACCACCCATATAACAGTCTCTGTTATCGTTAATGCATCTGGAAAACTTACACTGTGTGTGTGTTGAGATCCTGAAATATTAACCCCTGGGTCCCGTTGGCCGCGCTAACGATAAAGGCGATTCCTTTATCTCTACATTTTTTGTTAAGGTTTACCTGCATAGTAATTAGAACATGAGAGTGATAAAAAGAGTAAAAGGGGTTTCATGAAAAGGATAGATAAGAAGCATGGAAAGATTAGGTAGCCAGGATTGATACAAACTCCATAAAGAAGTTTAACTTACCAGTTTTGTTATGGGGAAAGTTTCATCGGTTAGAGATATAACATCATAATTTGCTAAAACCGCATCGTCAATGTCATAATATTCACTGCCATCCAAAGCGGATGCCTTCACAACGGGTGATTGTGTGAATTTAATCCTCTCCTTATTAAGTACCATATCCCTCATTCTGTGCACCAGAGCTTCAGCATGCTGCAAATTCATGTGAATAAGGCTAACACAAACGTACGTTGCTTCCAATGTCCGCGTGTCTCAAAAAGAAGCTACAGCCTACATCCTCTTCTGTTACCTGTCGGCTGCTGGCCAAGGTAACCCCCATTCCTGCTAATATAAGATTCTTAATTCCCTCTTCTTGGATTCCATTCATTCCAATAAACAAAACACGCGCTCCCATTAGTCTGTAAAGTGATATATTATGTAAATGATGACAAGCCATTTTGGGCACAAGAAAAATGAGAAACGGTATTAAAACGCAGATGAATAGTTGTACATTACAAACATAAGCATTTCATTAACGTTTTCATCGTCAATGATGGTGTGACAAAAAGTATTCCGCTGACCTTTGCTGAACTTCAATCCCCCAAAGTCTGATCTGGCGGTCGTATAGCTGTTCTTCTTGATTGGATAGAGTTAAAGTAGGCCATTCGTCATGCGATACATTCGGTCTTTTTTCTGACTTTTTCGGGGCTTCTACAGAATTCGTTGCTGAAACATTATTGTGCGCGGTTGCTGTGGACTGTAAGTCCGTAACTTTCATTTCAACCGGCTCTTCGCCACCCTCAGTAGACAGATCCATTAAATAAGCCATTATTATTTCAAAACACAAGCAAGGGTTGTAATTTTGTTTTACCAAAATGACAATGCTATGGTATATGTCCTGCACATTTAAAATGGCACCTTACTCTAATTCTATCATAGAATCCACTGCATTATTGAATCACAGATAATAATACAGGATAAAATATAAAATATTACTTAAATTAATCCGTATTCAGCTCTCCACCCGTCATGTGGGCCCGCGCAGGCTCATACAACAGCAAACGTAGCAGCACATAAACAGTGGGTAATATTTATATAATTATCCATTTATTTGTCACAAAAATAGTTCAATCCGTGGCACGGATTAGGAAGTTTTACAAAATAAGTAGCAATGAATTATTAGTACGATTCTATATATCAATTCTTCTCTGCCACTGATGACTTGTGCTGTAGTACGTATGTCAAGTGTAACAGTTGAGTGTGGTTGACATTTTTTATTCAGGCGCAGTTTGAAGTAAGCGGCATATATGTCATAGACACTGTCTTGTTTTATGGTGATGCTTGTCGATGTTGCTAGGCCGTAAATCTTAAAAGAGACATTGTCTTATTAAAGATTAACGTTAGATATACATTAGCATCTTATATTAAGCGAGCATAGCGACTATTTGCATCTATCCATCAATATTTGCAGGGGCCTTAATGGAGGCATGTAACACAACATCGAATTTCAGGGAAATGCACGCTGTTCTCCCAGATGTATGAGATATTAGTGCTTAGATTCATGTCATTAATAGCTACAAATTATACGTGTTAGCTTTACACATCCTGTTTCGCTCCACACAATAGACCCAACCGTATGGGGGCTGCTGGATCCATGTATGTTTCTCGTATATTCAGTTTATTTCAGTAAACTGTACCACGGTAAGTTTTCGCCGCTCAATGGATGTGTATGATATTGTATGCTTTGTGTACCTAGGGCTGCTGTTTGTTAGCAAATGGCAAGCCTAGTCCATCTGACCTGTATCCCTGGTGAAAGCATCCCCTGAAAAATCGTTTCTAAACGTACCCTGTTGCAGTTCACGTGATTAGGGAATTAATACTGTGTATATGTGCGCTTGTAGGTGCTGAAAATGCCAACTGCATATTGTTTTTCATAGCCATTGTTTATTTGGGTCTGGTGTAATTCAACCGTGTAGTCATGATCATGTTCTTTTTAGGTCAAAATGTCGCACGGTGCCAGTAGGTACAAGAAGGCTCATGCCAAAATGAGGTGGAAGGTTGGTAGTTATAAACTGGTAATTTTATAATTTTCAGTGGAAAAAGAAGAGGACCCGTCGTTTGCAACGCAAAAGAAGAAAGATGAGGCAACGCTCAAGGTGAAAAAATGATCACCTTTAATGAGACGTTTTGGCTGTCTCCATTTCCAATCGCGGAATTCAGCAGTGGCTAGAAACGACAGATGTAAAACCTTACTGATTTACTAGTAAGGAACACCGTTTGGCCACATGCAAATAGAGATCATTTCTGCTAAAAAAGGGTTATATGCGTCACATTTAGACACGTTAACAATGCTTGAATATGCAAGATGAGATCATTTCCATGTTTATGAGAACGTTTCTGCTTTAGATGGCAAGTCAATGTTGCGTTATGAAGATCTATTCATATTTCTTTTTATTGCCTTCTTACATTTACAAAGGTAGTTACCATAGGTAGCACTGCTCCACTATATCAGAAAAGTGGTAGCGGTACATGGTTAGTAGTGTCATACGATTCTGAATATCATTGTACGTGTGTCTACCGCTGATTAGCAGAACTGTGACCTTTGGACACACATGCTCCAGGAGGTTAATACATACAACCTTCTCCGTATTTTATGGATAAAACGGAAAGAAATATAGCAAAAGGGGCAGCATAAAATTGGCTTTATACGGTATTTCCCTGTCTTTATTATTTAATTCTCTACCAACCTCCTCAGTTTATACTAATCTTAAATCATTCCCACCTCTGTTGGCTATAGATCACTTTCCATTTGTAGCAAATTTTAATAGTGATGTCGATTTGTTTGGCAATTGTTGTTAGTGGTAGTACAGTACAAGCAGGTGTAGTGTATCCGACATTATAGTCAGTTATGAACATTACATATTTATGTTTCGTGATATTCATGTGATGTTGAAATGGGCGATTCGTGTGATTCCAACAGCCGGATTACTTTGTTAAAGGTATGGTTCATTTCATATCTCTCAACAGTATACGTATAGGTTCCGAAATTCATTGCGGATCAATGGAGAGGCAGCGAGAATCAAAGCTTTCTTGGATGCTATAAGAAGAATAGTGATGTAAGTCATCTCCTAGTGTGCTTGTGCTGGTCGAATGAACTCCAGTCAACTGTCGTTGTCTTCAATATAATGCATTGTCAAAGAATAACTGCCCAAATGTATCACTAGTGCAAGTGCGCATTCAATATTAATTACGTTTTACATATATGTGGATATTATATGGATCTCTGTATACACATTATTTTAGGGGATTGTAGAGGAGTTTTCGGTAAAGTGTGAAGATGGCATGCGTCGCTTCCTATGTCGGACAAACCACCTTAGCTGCCCCTCTGCTGTGCAAATAAAGGGTGCTAGCATGTGTATGGAATCTATGGGTAGATTCAAGTCTTGTCTTACTGTGTATCCAACATTGGATTCATCATACAAAAGCGTATGTCAAACGTACCCAGTTGTTACATGTTTCAGAAACTGAAAGAACGTCATCTGGTCACAAACGTTCGTAAGGGTAGGTACATGGATGTCGAAATACATTTTTATAGAAAGGGGGACGACTCATGAAGTCAGGCCAGAAACTGTCCATGATAGATCGGCAACTGTAAGTTTTGCAATTTGTAACTTAATAATATGATGCAGTTGTTCAAGTATTACAATCCCTACCCTGAGGGGGTTGTTAACATGTTAAATTCTAATGAATCTGATATCGCAGCACGAAGGAAGCAGGAAACTCCGTATTCCAGAGCGAAGGCCAAAGGTATTTTATTTCGCACTACGTGTTTTTATTTCATTATAAATACCCCTTCATATCTTATGCGATCCCAATTCCAGAGGTGACATTTCAATGCGTAATAGTTGATTTTCTCTTGAGTGCGTTATAGTTTGATGCATATGCTAATGTTCATTGAATTCTTTTAATTGTGTTTATACGATGTCTAATTGTTTTGCAGTTTCACAAAAACGTGAATCTATGGATATGGATGAATTGAAGATGAGCATATGTAAAATATTCGAAACTGACGAAGGAAAAGAAGGACTACAGTTTAAACGCATATGCCAACTTATTAATCAACCACCTGCAAACGTTAAGATGGCCATTGATGAAATAACAGAACAGAGAAAGCGGCCCTCAGATCACAAAATGGCCTATTTCCTGAGGAATCACTTTAACATAGGTTAGTTATTTGTAGTTTACATTATACATGCCACGTCAGAGGAGAAAAAGTCCATTCTAAATGATCACATGAGCCACTGAAAATAATAAATATAATGTGTATATATAAATACATGTCGCATTTTTTATCTCTGTAAATTTAGCGTGTTACCTTCTTAGGGTTGCGGGACATCGTGCTTGTGTTACCTCTACCGTTGTGGTGTATTACATTGCCCAAGTAGCTCAACATTTACCGTAAAATTGCTTATATTGCTCAAAATGGCCTCTCATCAAGATTGGACTCCAGTTGTATGGACGAAGAAAGAGAACTATAAGGGTCCACAAAAGGAGGCAGCACTAAACAAGGCTAGACGAGCAGGGGCAGAAATCGCAACTGAAAAGAAGTGTAAGCATTTTTATTATATCAAAGTCATCCACTTTTAGTTTTGGCTGGACAAAACAAGTCGACAAAGGCTCACCTACCAACCAAGTAAGAGGAAACTGTTTTGAGTTGAAATTTTCAGTGCTTCCAAAATAGACAATGAAACGGAGGATTTTAGGATAGAGCGTGTAGGCTACCAGTTTAGACAGGCTCTACAAAAGGCGAGATTGGCTAAGGGGCTTACACAGCAGGCGCTCGCACGCCTAATCAATGAGACAGAAACGACAGTTAAGGAATATGAGAATGGCTCTGTAGGTTTTCTAGTTCAGCTTACAGTCTATATGATACTTTTAGGCAATTCCGAATGGAAACGTCCTACAGAAGCTGTCTAGGGCACTGGGAACCCAGTTACCATCTGCTAAGTCATCAGCCCCTAAAAATGTAGCAAAGTAACATTATCCCATAAAAATAACTTTACGTCATCTGTTTCGATTTGAAATTGCATCAAGAGACCACTGCAATACAGTCGCTAGCTCTGGAAGACACATGTGATTTTAGGAACAGGCCCTACCCTCGTATTCTATTTCACTTATTTGCCTGTATTTCTTATTTACGTCATAAGTCAGCCTACCGCTGTATTTTATTTCTTAGTTCTTGCGAGTATGCTTTGAAGAGTTGTGGCAGTTTAAGATCGTTGTATACCATTTTAACTGACTCAACGTTTTCTGGGCTATTCTTTCCTATGTTCTCCTTAAGTTGTTTAAATTGTTCATCATTACAAATGTGTAACGCCTGTTTTGTTTCAGATGGTAACATTTAACCCACTGTTGCTAGAAGCCAAGTGCATTTCTTTGTCTGAATATCTGTTCCCTCCTTTCCACTAAACTTTGGATCACCGTAGCAATCCAGAAAGTCATCTTGTGCCTTATAATTAATTAAAGCCCAATGAGTTGTGGTATACCTGAAACAGATGTCCAAGCATAGATGATGCGGATTCCAGTTTGCTGAAGTTAATGCTATCCTTGTCAATATTACATAATATCATTCCTGTATAATGGTTAAACGCAAAAATAGATATTCATTGTTTATTATATGTAAGGCCATCAGAGTGTAACTTTTACAGTGTATAAGCTCTAAAGTCTTCAAAGACAGACCACTACAAAACAAATGCATAGTCACATTGCATGTTGTACATGTACACTTATATCCAACTTACCCAGCTGGATTGGCAAATAGAATGTGTAATACGATGTTTTGTTTTTACATATGCGATGGTAAAGTTCTGTAGCCGCTGTTGCACTGTCAAACAGTGAATCATCCATAGCGTCGTAGGTATCCATGTGCTGTCCAAGAATGGTTGTCATAGACACCTTGTTGAATAGATCTAATATGTTCAGAAGGTGGGCACTGTCCTTAAACTGGCTGGATATAATGCTGCAAGTGGCTTATTTGTGTTATTGTAAGTGTAAACCTCCTGAAGGAGTATTTCACTCACCGGTGTGTTAAGGTATAGAAGAACATTGTATCGTTCACTGCATTTGCAACACCTATTGTTGGTACTAAGTACCTAAAGTAACATTAAACTGCATATGAGGGATGATTATAACATCTACACTGACGCAATTAATGTCAACAACCCACGTGTAATTTCATGAAACTCTGAAATATCCCTAACCAGCATATGTGAGAACGTCGTATAATGCTTCTGTCCATAACATCGTCAGCAACGAGAAAGGCTGTCTGCAACAACTCTACGCACCAACCTAACATCCATAAATACTTATTATAGTTATTACCTAGTACCAGTGCTTGATGCCATAAGTGATCCGTCGTGCATTCACCCATTCCTAATCTCATCGTAGACACTACCAGTGTCCCTCTGATAAGTTTTCCACCTGTACGACAAGTTAGTGAGCATTAAGTCTATGGAAGGATTTAATGGTGTGTATAAAGTACGTTAGCACATGATGTCTATTGGAAGGTTTCTTACCCTGTAGATTATACTGTATTGCGTGAGAGTAGTATCCAACATCTTCATCACCTATTTCGTAAGATTTCAATTCAGCTAATGCTATTTCGATGAAGTTAGGAAGGAAATTAGTGAGCCTTTCCCTGCAACATGTTATCACATCCTTTGGCTGTGTGCCATTTTGAATTTCCTCCATTATTCAGCATTTCTAAATGATTTATTATAATCATATGGTCATTATAATTCAAGCCACATAAAACAAAAAGTGGTCCCGGGCGGGCTCGAACCGCCGACCTTACGGTTATTAGCCGTATGCTCTAACCAACTGAGCCACGAGACCTACTATCAGGAGGTGCCACTTAGCGTTCATGACAAAGCTTTTTCCCCCTTTCAACTGAGGAATACCTGAAACACTAACGCCTCATCTGCTTCATAATTTCTGTATTAAGGTTAAAGTCGTAATTACAAATGTTAGTGTTGATGATAGCTCCTGTACACGATGAAGATTTTTGACTGTACATTCTTCTGTTTATGAGCCATGTATGTATGCTATACGAATGGTTATTGGTTTTATATTACTTCATCATGAGGATGATACAACCCTGATGTAAGATCTCACAGATAGTAAATTAAGATCATGCTGCATCATGGAACATGATGAGCGTACAGATTCCCAGTTAATTTGTGTAAGACATTGGTGAATCTGCGTGATCGTTGTTTGGTTGAATGAGAATGGACGTTCTTCATACGACCAATTATCGTTAACATGGTGTTACTATATGCGTATTGTTTATTTTGCACATTTGGCACCTGCAATTCTGTATTTTGCGTTGGGTTTGAAGAATGATATGTATCATTAAAATACTTCCCTAGTTAGTATAATTCATAAGTTTAAGCTTAATACTTTATGCATATTCTCACTTTATATAAAGGCCCTGTTAGAATGTAATATGGAAGGAGCATTAGACATCTGTAGTTGTTGATCAAGAAAATCCCAGAGTCAGAGAAGTATATATATATCGCATTCACTTCAATATAAAACCTTGAATTACTTAGTCTTTCCAAAAGAGCTACGACATCTAGCCTTACTTTACTTACACAGCAAATGTTTCTCTTATACGTTTAACACTAGTACTATTATTAACACATGGCCATGGGGGCCATGAATGTGCGGTACGACACATTTCATCCACTAAATTTAATGGTTCATTTACACTGCACATTTATGTTATTTCTATGATAGGTAGCATGAAATCTCCATGTGGACTGGCTTAAGATATAATACTTGTTTTGTTCGTTTATTCTCCACGCGCAGTTATAAACAACCTACCAAAGATATTATACATCCATATGTTAACGGTTTGTTGTCTTCTTCATACAAGTTAAATATTTATGCAGAACCTGAATGTCTAAGTTTGGTACCACAGTATACTACTGCTGTTGTTAATGGAAAGCAGATTTATGTACCAAAAAACTATTATAAAGACCTGGTATGTGTGTTCTATGTGTTTCCGTATGTACTCTGTTATGCTGTTTAAGCGTTTTACCATATTTTAACAGGCAATAGAAAGTACAAGGAGTGGTGAACACCTAGGGGAGGAATCCCCGTATAACTTTCTCAGGAAGGAAAAGATATGGAGGACAAGGAAGTATAATGTTCTCGTTAATCCAATACCTAATTGTGTTTCAAGAGTAAAGTGTGTCAACTATTACAGCAGGTATGTTTCTCTTTGGAAAGCCATACACATTTACTATAACATTGTTTTGTTTCGATCATCTATGGTTTGAATAGCCATATATATGTGTGCACCTACCTTTATAATCAACATCATTCAGGCTCAATGTGTGGTCTACGCATTGGTTTGAAAACGGTATTCATCGATCTAGATGGTTTAAATGCGCCTATGGGTTCCTTCGGGCGAAGAATAGCGCTGAGCAATTTAGAAAGGATATAATTTCCTTTGGAAGAGTTGACCATCTGAAGACAAAGGAACAAAAAAGATTAGATTTAGAGAAATTGCGATCTAGGCGTTCCCTTAAAATAAAGACGAACGTACCCAATCAAAACATGTCAAAAGCGTAAAATAATGTACTAACACTGCGCCTTTAGTATTCTATCGTTCAGTATTCCTGTTATCATAACACAGAAAGTCATATTTACATTAAGATTGCATTTTTTCTAATGTTGAATACAACTAAAGTTACAATTTTACTGCATGTTTCCTTTTTATATATATATGCAGTTTTCAGTTTTCTGCAAGTATATGGACATTAGTGAAATGACTTAACATGTGAACAGTTCCTTTTTGAACTCTGGGATTAACCTTTCGCAACAAACCTGAAGCCTTGAATTTAGTGTTGAGTTACATTCAACTTTCCCATCTTTTGTTGTCATTACCACCCCGTATGTGTCGCTAGGTAAGAAGTTCTTTGTATCAATTGTGGCATTTATATCCAATTTAACCCCTAATGATTCCTCTGTCAAAACCGTAAAACGGTTCTTTGCTTCATTAATAGCACCCTCAGCAACCTTTACATCTTCTTTACGGCAACGAACTAATAAATCCGTGCTTGCTAATGACATGGTAGCCTTTAGAATTAAAAGTACCATAATACGTTTGTACTCCTCCCGGTTATCAATGTACTTTTTAATCTTGTTTAACGCTTCATTAGCTATATCTTCAATTACTCCACATTGGTGTCTCAATACTCTTTCTCTTATTTCCCGCGAGCCAGCATTGTGCGCCCTTATCTTCTCGAGTTTTAGACCGTTAATTTTTTTTGTTAGTTTTGTCCTAATCTCGTCCTTCTTCTGCTGAAACAATGTCATCTTTTGAACATTAAAGTCCTCAACAGCACTTGATTCGATTTCTTCTGCCTTGTCCTTAGCTTCATTGAGAATGAAGTTGACCATCTGCTTGATCTGGCGCTGAGCCTCCACGTCATCCTGAAGAATCATGTTCCAAAGTATATCAAATTGTATAAGAGTTTCATCATGTAAAATAAAACGTTTGCAACTTAAGGTTCTTATTGGATGCAAATCTTCAATGATTATTTAATACACGATGCAGCATATCGAAAAAAAGCAGTAATCCCTCTATTTTGACATCGAAAATGAAGTTTTAGCTATTCATGCTGTACATCTCCAAGTTTTATTGAAGAAGAAAATCTCATGAATCGTCATTTTCCGTACACTTTGACTCCAGAAATGAGTGGAGATAATTTGAATGACAGACTTACCATCTTTGATACTTCGTAGTAGTCAATTTATTTTTGAAAAGATCAGAATGGATCCCACTGATACATACCGTGTCTATATTCCTAAACGGTTACAGCCGTGCCTAGAAGCGACGGACAGGGGGTGGGGAATGATGCACAATGTAACGAATCAGTACATTTTTATTTCCATTTAAATAATTGAATTGGCCTACGTTTGATCTACAAAATGGCGAAAGGATGTAAGTGTCTTTGTGTAACGCTTTACTATTTTGAGCCATATTGATTGGCATCCCTTGTATATGGTTTTTTGGCTATGTTTGATACATACGTCTTACTGATTCATCATTATTGTTTACAGTTCGCTTCTTGAATTTGATCAAGCCTATTATGCCACTGCTCCCCGAGATAAGGACGCCTACAAGGAAGGTGTGTGATTCACCAGTGTTTATTATCCGATGTTCTATGTGTCTCTTTAATCCGTTGTATCATAAAATGTCAGCAGTTTTGTAAGACGCTACATACTGCCTAAGTTTAAAATGATTTGCGCCGTTCTATAAGCACAAAACACACGTGCGCTGTTCACGCAACTTTTCTATTTTTGGGTATGCGTCTTAATGTGCATTTTATTCGCTAAATTGGGTTATATGTCTCGAGTGGTGTTCTGCTTTGTTACTGTTCAATATTGTATTCCCCTGAGATGTTTTTATATTACTAGTTGCTCTAGCTATGGCTGTCTAATATGCTTTCTTAGGTTCCTTTTAAGGAGATGCTTATGTGGACTGGCATGTCTCTATTCATCTTTTTGGTGTGTTGTCAGATACCCATATATGGAGCTGTGACCAACCAGTATTCTGACCCATTCTATTGGATGAGAGTTATTTTGGCTTCTAACAGAGGAACGCTTATGGAATTGGGAATTTCACCAATTGTGACTTCCTCCATGGTTATGCAATTGTTAGCAGGATCTAAGATTATAGACGTTGACCAATCTTTAAAGGAAGATAGAGATTTATACCAGGCGGCGGAGAAGTTGTTTGGTTTGTTGGTTACCTTAGGTGAGGCAGTTGCCTACGTGGTGAGTGGCATGTATGGTCCTGTGTCAGAGATTGGTGTTTTCAAGAGTTGCATCATTATTTTGCAACTTTTTATGGCCGGTGTAGTCGTTATCTTGTTCGATGAAATGCTTCAAAAAGGTTATGGCCTGGGATCTGGAATTTCTCTGTTTATTGCCACTAATATATGTGAAACCATTCTATGGAAAGCTTTCAGTCCTACTACAATAAGCACTGATAAGGGAACGGAATTCGAAGGGGCGCTTATTTCACTGTTTTACTGCTTCTTCACAAAGGGGAACAAATTATCCGCTTTCAGGGATGCATTTTATCGTTCACATGCTCCAAATGTGACTAATCTTCTAGCTACTGCGCTCATATTTGCTATAGTTATCTATCTGCAGGGCTTTAGAGTTGATCTTCCAATAAAGTATCAAAATATGCGTGGTCAGAGGAGTACATACCCTATCAAGCTTTTTTATACCTCAAATATCCCAATCATCTTGCAGACAGCTCTAGTTTCAAATCTGTATTTCTTCTCACAGCTTATTTACAGGAGATTCAAAAATAATGTATTTGCCAATCTTCTGGGACAGTGGCAAGAAGCTGACAACGGTTCATCCGTACCTGTCGGAGGTATCGCATACTACATTTCACCACCTCATAACTTCAGTGAAATCATAAATGATCCAATTCATACATTGGTCTACATAACATTCGTTTTGGTTTCATGTGCCTTATTCTCAAAGACATGGATTGAAATATCTGGATCCTCTGCTAAAGACGTTGCAAGGCAGCTTAGAGACCAAAGGATTGGAATGGTTGGGCATCGTGATTCACCGCCTTCTCTCACCAAAGTGTTTGGAAGGTACATACCAACGGCAGCAGCCTTTGGCGGTATGTGTATCGGAGCCCTTACCATCCTAGCAGACTTTTTAGGTGCTTTGGGAAGTGGTACTGGTATCTTACTTGCCGTAACAATAATTTATCAGTACCATGATATGATGGTAAAGGAGCAAGAGCGTAGTGGGTCCCTCATGTATGCTTGAACGGTTTTTTGTTAGTAATATTGTTATGCAAATCATAATTACATTTGAAGTGGCCCTATGATTTATTATCTTGGCCTTTATTTGCACAAAATAGTTTTTCGTCGATTATATCTAACGTGGAAGCTAGTTCTTCGAACATGGCCAATTCAGCCTCGTAGTTAATTCCCTCATCGTCCATTGGGAAATTGTATGTAATTAGCATGTCACAATTGTACTCTGTGTACGTACATTGTTGGTAACACATTACGTACCTGGCATACTCAGTATGTATAGAGAGGCAGAAATAGTTCTACCTTGATCCTTATAACGTCCCCTTCCCCTGGCTATTTTCATGCTACCTGTGGCAAAAGTAACCTTGTGGTTAATCCTAAATACTTCATCATCTAAAACAGATATTATACCTCAGTGGCTTTGCCAATCGGGCTGACCTGCACAAAAACAGAGATGCATCATCTGCTTCGTTGCAAACTACCAAATCATCGAACAGAAGTCTGAGTAACAATTAAAAGTTAAAACCCGTTATAGAGGTGAATGGCACTAAAACTTGTTCATTCATACACATTTTATTGTAATGAAAACTTTAAGCACTAGTTTCTACCTATATTCATTTGTTCACCATACCTGGCAACTGACTCTTGGTCCTTACCAGCAACGTGTGACAACACTTCGAATGAGAGCACACAGTCAGAAGGTTGAATATTGTTAGCAGATATGCTGTCTTCTGTGCTTGTAGTATGGTAAATGTACACTTCCTGGTGATCTGGCAAGGGCAAAATGTTACTGATAACACATTAGCATGATCATGGCAGTTTTATGTCATGGTTTTATGATACGTTGCGAATTATGGATATCAAGTTGTTATATTCATTTTTTTAAATAATCCAGGTCCAGATTGCAAGTATGTGTAACCAACCTTAAATCCTCGAATTTCCGAGGAATAACGCAGGATATGGCCCCTCCATACAAGAATCTGATACTATTATTCATTATGGCATTTTTCAAACTGTCTTGCCTATTATATCTTCATTGTTCCCATTAAAAGGGGTCCTCTGGCCCTACACCCTTGAACATGTCACGTTGGTTATTTCACTTAACACTCACAATCATATTGCCTAGTGTACACCTTATCTATATATGTAATCTTCTTGCGGAGATTGTGGTTGTCTAATTAAACAAATATGGCCTTTGTGATGTATGATGATGTTGCCAAGTATTAACAATGGATGTCCTACTATATCGTCTTATATGAGCCAAATTAATACGTGACTGGCCCAATGGATGATTCTTATATGGATGTAACCTTGGACTGCCATTCAATGAGCAAGAAAATGGTCTTTAGTTCTACGAAGCTAGTAGACATTTCTAAATGTTTTGAACAAATTAAGAAAAATCGGGATATTGATTCAGTCGTTTGTCATGGTTTGTTGAATGGATTGTATTGAAAATATGCAGACGCCACTAACGCCATCAGACACCAACTAACTCAGGTGGAAGCATCGTCTAGGTCTCTCGAATTAGGTACCTTGTTTTAGTTGTAACGTAATATTTTTAAGAGGTGGTGGCAATGAAACTGTTGATATCTGAGCTTGATGATGAATTAAAGGCAAGGGATGAAGATATAAACTTAGCAAAAAAGGAAGTGCAATCAATGATCTCACAAAGGGATGGTCTCATTGTCTCCTACCAAAAAAGACAGATAGGTAAGAATCTAGCTTGTTTACTCATAGTTGATTCAAAGAGCATGAAAAGGAAGAATCTTCTCCACTTTTGATTCAATGGAAAACAAAATTGCAGTGTTTCTGTAGTATACTAGGATTGAAGATTGTAAATTATGGTAAGCACTTATGGCTGTTTTCCTATAATCTTTTAGGTGATGATTTTAGATTCGTTTTTAACCGTATTAATGCCGTAGAACCAGATAAGGAAGCTCACGTTGTTCTGAAGCTGCATGAAAATAAAATACAGGGTGGGTGTAAATCAAACAATTTAACTTATGCCAGGAATATCTTGCCTGCCTACCATACAACGCTTCAATTATTTAATTCGGCAGGTTAATGACGGTTTAGACTTTGGAGCTTTTCTAATTCATATTAGGAAGGCCCTAAAAGAACAAAATTAAATATGGTTGTGTATGATTAATGCCATTGCTACATGTTTTTGCCCGTTGTACTGCTGATGGTGATATACTGTATTGTCCTTAACACTTGTTACATACACCATGTGTTGCTTTTTAAGGTTATATATTTATTCGCATTCCATTTAGAAAGAGTACGTATTTAGTGATTGGAGTGCACCTTAAAAAAAACTGTTCCTGTCGTTTCTCAATTGTACTGGCATTCCATATTAAGGTATAACAGCAATGCCATTATACTTGCCAGCCATATGGACATTAGAAGTGAAGTTTATATCCATGATGTCCTCGTAGTTTAGAAGACAAATGGCGCCTGTATTTTGCAACAGATAACATTAACAACCTATACAGGTAAGATGAAACAACCGTATTATCTGAATTAGTACTGGGCTTCGGAATATTATGGAGTATTTGATATCTACCCTAGTTACCCTTACTGTACTGCAATGTAAAAAAATACTGAATGATTATGAATGTCAAATGCCACCTGCTCGGACCAATCTCAGTCTCTCTGCATGTCACAATAAAAGCAAAAACCCGTTACATAGAGTTGCAAACATTGCAAATGACTATCTTTGTAATGGTCACAGGTATTCCCAGTTGTCGATACTTACGATATTGTCATTTCGTATGTACAAGCGGCACTGCATATGTAACTAGTCCATGCGCCGTGCTTCACTTCTGATTTCACGTCGTAATGCGCAATCATATTTTACGTTTATGTATATTGGGTGTTATAAATTGCGTCATCAATTAACAATGTAATCAACAAGCACATTCATTAAGTGATGTATATATGATTCGATGCGAAACTTGAATTCATATAAGTTAAGCCAGTTTCCAAGGGAGCAGTATTCATTTTATACCACAACATCTATTTAAATATGAATCACCTTTCCAGTTTGAATACCTGCAAAAGCACAACAATCACAGACCAAGGCTCAAAGACATGCTAATCCCAAGTGCCCTTCCACCAAGCTACCACGTATTTTCAACGATTAAATTAAGATATGTATAGAAAACGTCATAACTAGCTATTTTAACAGCGTTACGCTGCGGGTATGGGGCATATAATCCCCCTCCTGATGCGGTATTGGAATTCAATTTAACAGGGCACCTAATCATTCCTTCAAACATATATGTATCTGTCATTTGAGAAATTTAATTGTTTCATTCTATATTCAAATGTACCATATACAACACTTGTAATATGGTCATTCCCAAAGCAAAACAACCAGATTCCACGTTAGACAACGGAAATCTGAAACTGCACTAAACATGATATATTAGATTGGCAATACGGCACTTTTCCAAACATGAAGGCGTTTTTATTGACACTTTATCCATTTATAGTCGCAAGCTTTGTTGGTTGTTTCCCCCCTGGGGGGGGATTCCTAGGTTTGGTAAGTCAACCCAAAAATTTGGCGGAGCAGTTGGATATATTGCAAGAGTTAGGTGGATTGTTTTTAAATGACAAGGAAGGGCACTGTGAGGAACTGCAGCACCACTTCGAAGAGCACGGAGTGGGAGGGTTTTTCGGAGGTTACTGCGAGGATATTGTTGGCTTGTTTGAAGGAGCTGTAGAGTTGTATGAATTACTGGTGAAGCCCCATGCTGGTGGCCAACCAGAAGTCCCCGGGGGTCACGAAGATAGATTGCTTCACCATGTGGGCGCCGTGTTCCCATTCCTTCAAGGTATGCGTCGTAATCTTGTACGTTTGTTGCATGAGTTGGAAGGGGATTTGCCTGAAGGATTGCATGTAAATGACGAGGAAGTTGCTCCGTTCTTTGTGGACCATGGCTTCCCTGTTGAAATGCTAGCTGATGTACCCGTCCAAGATGTCCACGAAATGTTGGAGGGATTCCTAGCTGAAGGCCAACCCTTAGACAAGGTTTTACATGGCCATGGTGTTGGATTGACATTGGTGCAGCCACGGAAACTAGGTGACAAGGTCTTGTGGTTGCATGAATTTGCATTAGCTGTTGCCAATAAGCCACCTTTTGAGCAAGCACTTCTGGGAGAGTTTCATGACGTACCCTTTGGCCCCCAGGTGGTTGAAGTACTTAAGGAATTGGCGGGAGCAGATGGTATGTTGCATAAGGCGGTTGAAATGAACAGAGTCTCTGCTAACATTATTTTGGGGGGCCGTGAGTTACACTTTGAAGACTTTGGTGAAGGCTATGTCGGACACTACCTCCAACTGCTAAAGCAGTTTCTTGGTGGTTTTAGGCCTGAAATACTTAAAATTGCCCTCCTATTTAAAGAATGCTGCCCAGCTCAAGCGGGTAGAGACTTTCCGGTTGAGTTTTTGGAATCAGGAGAATTCCACGCGGTAGAGGTTCCCTGCCAAGCAGGGAAGTTTGTCGCTGTGGATGGACCATTGGGAAAGCTTGAAGCTCTTCTGAATGAAGAAGCTCAGTAATTTATCAGTGGCGTAGTAGCTACTTTGGATGTACAATAGGTAATTGGGGTTATGCTATCAGGTGAGCGCGACTATCGCGGTCATCACCGATGTCTAGTGTTATACGCTAGCTTTTGCTGGATTTCTATGTGCTCAATAGTATTGACACATAGCATTTAATGAAGAGAATGAATGCAGATCTATACTGTGAATGTAGCCAATCTGCCTTGTTACACCATGTGATGCATATGTGGTGTATTTAAGGATAATGTAGTTATTAAATAATGTGAGCCACGTTGATAGAGCCGGATGTTACATAGATACAGTGACCTGTGTCGTACGCAGGCTCGCCCGAGCTACCAAAAAAACATAAAATTGTAACATATGTATTATCATTTCCACTGTATACACAGTATTAATGCTGTTTTACATGCATGGTCATACGATTTCCAAGCTGCGTGTACTAAAAATATACTGCGACATGTTATTTCGTTTACGGAAATGCCGCCATAAAAGAATATACAATGCGGCTATTTACAATAAATCAATATATCACGTTTATACGTAGCGACGTAGTGAGCAGAATACAACCATAGCCGCAGTGATTCAGCAATATCATAAGAATGACAATTCAGATGCATCACATTTTAATTGCAATGCGTGGAAATAATGCATTGTGCGTAAATTTCGCATTGCAAATTGCAATATAGAAAACGCAGATAAACTGTAGTTCATTATTGCTGTAAACACAGATAAATAAATAACTGAAAAGAATGAAACGCCTGATGATACAATCATATCAATAAATCACTATTGATATATATATCAACATCATTATATGATCAATCATGAAAACCTTAAAAACCTTGCAACATTTAAACGAATATAATCATGAAAAACTATATGATACTAACATCACATTAATGCGAAATTTTTCATTCGTTTATTTTTCACATATATATATCCGAACCAACAGTTGCATTTGTATGCATATGAATGAATTGTCTAATATGTTATACAACGGTATGCTACTTTGCTATACAACCGAAGTTCATAACCAAACCTGCTCTAATATCTGTTTGCTTTATTAGCATAATGAATGCATCTAATAGATAGTCATGCCTAATATAATGATCGCAACATAATTTAGTGAAATGATTACGCGCTAAAAAACATGTAACATAAACATCATTTAACACATCTATGTATGCTTTTATATGTATTGCGTTTAATCCGTTATCATTAAACGTTTAATGTATGTATATGCTGCACTAATTGAATAACACTAATTATAACGCCGCCGTCGCATGAACATAAATTATTCGCATACGTTTCATATGTATAACGTGTAAAAAACCTATATATAACGCAGTATTATGTATGTAAGTTAACCATTAACGCTATCGTATAATGAACATTGTGCCTATCATATATATGTGGGTTGGGTAAATGTACGCGATTATTACGCCATCATGACATTCATAATCGGTTGATGTACATTCAACATTACGATTAATGCGTCGATCTGATCAATAATTAGATAGTGTTGTGTTACAATGACCATGATGTATTCTGAGTCATGCACGTATTATCGTTAAGAAAAATTACAGTTACTATGCGAAATGTGTCATTTGATACGATGATACTACGTATTGTAATATTCACGATGTCATACAATCACCTACCAGATTGATAAAAATTACATGAATACATTAATATTGTTGATACCATAATAGTGTATCGCTATCGTATCAGGTATTATGGTATTGTATCTAGTTCATGTTTTGTTGTTACATATATGGTGAATCACTGTTTACCAGTGTTATGTATATTTATTTGAAGGTAGCATTGTATGTATATGCTATCACATCTTTGAATACTATTTGTCAATTGTTTAATTGTGTAATCTTTATGAAATCAGAATATTTGTTTAATAGAATATATGAATGTATATATTTATAATGTAACGGAATGTTGATGTGATCAATATGACAGTTCAGTTTGCAATCGTATTTGCAACATTATCGTGGACGTTTAGGTCACTCACCGATTCGACTTGCATAGTGCTGTTATATATATATAATCGCAAAAATTACGTCAGCACTCTTTGAGAACTGTGTACGGAATAAATGCTACAATTAGCAGCGTGCCTATGCTTGGAGTGGCTACTGAGAAGTATGAGCATGACATATATACATCTCACTTGCCTTTCATTTAGGGTTGTGTTTCGTAATCTAATCAGCTATTGGCTTTATATATAGAGCTATTCACGTGATTAATCTGTGCTCTCTGCCCTGATGAATGTTCGCCGATACCGATGTTGGTCATGGTGCGCTTCTCTTGATGGCCACTCCGGCATTGTCACTGGTGGCAGCTAAATGTGTCATATTCTTTGCACAGTCTCTTTAGCAATATATCCCACCTAGTAAACATATTATATAGGCGAAGTGACCTGTTTCTGCTGTAGTCAATATACCTGCAGACATTCTCACAGGTCTGTAGTTGGGCTATTTACGGATACGTCCTCGTATACTGTGGAGTCATGTTGCATTCACAGATACTCATTGTGCCATGACTCACGGCCTAGCTTCCATCTACATCACTAGTAACATCTATAACCCGCTCTATTCTCTGCATTGACATCATTATTGTGATGCATAGGCTGTATCTCCCTATGACATTCAACGTGGGTTATGCAACCATATCCATTTATTACAGCGCTATTCTCGACACTATGGCGTCAATGTACCATCACCATTGCAGTTCTGGCTCATTTGTTGATGTAACGGTTATTCTTTCCTAGGTCAGTCACTATAGCCACCAGGCCGGTAAGGTGAATGGACTGTAAATTGAATTGCACTTTCCAGCTTTCCGTAGCCACTTCATGTGGCAACCACATCGCTCATCTACCTGAAAATCAATGGAAATGCCATTTTTGTGATATACCATAGCAACCCACCATAATACCGGGTCACATGGCAGTTTGCGTCGATGCCCACATGGGCTGCCCTGATGATCTGCCAAACCAGTCAACCTGGTATGGTCACATGATAGACAGTCACAGGTCTTGCAGCATGAAGCTTTCTGAGACTTTCCATTACACCAGCTGCCTTGGATTTCATTGACACCTATTACCGTGCTGACCAGTCCTTGAGTCTACCATACTCATTGCACGTTATCCTTCCATTATCTTACGTGGCATGTGTGATGTATTAGTATTATAGTGATATTCAGTTGTCCCAGGCTGCTTAATCCGTTTACTTTCTATTCTCTGAGGCTGGGCTTCAATGCAACACTAGCCCCTAGAGAACCTCTGGCATCTGGATAACTGTTTATTCGTATTTTTTACATGGTGGATGATTGGATGAACATCTGAGGTAGGGAAAGTGACGAAGAGAATACGAAATTTCGATAAGAAAAATTGACTAGATAGGCTGGCTGCTTCTGGGATTGTCAATCGTCGACTAATCTGTGATGCTAAAATTTGTGAATTAGGCCAAACAATCACCTTAATATGTTCATATGACAGCATGGAATGCTGTACTCTGGGTAATATTTGTATGTGGTTCAACCATCTGACTACACCAACTTCCGCCATACAGCCAATGGGCGTAATGGACCCCCCCAGTATACAACTACTATCCTCTACAACTGCAATGCGTTTATATAATTGGATCGTTTATGTATGATATACCTAGATGATTAAATTGCGTGCGCAGAAGCCAGCATCACGTTCTATTTATTACGAAATCATCCATCCCTGCAGGCTATGGCCACCGGTTTCAGAGTTGTCGTGCATTCTGTCTGTTACATCATCATTAGCCTGTTACTACAGTCATTCTTAAGATCCATAACAGCTTTGGCAACGCCTGTTTGGTATAGATGATGGCCACTGCATTATGCCGATAATCGGACCAGCGCCGTGGTGTCAGACTGGCTAAATGATCCATCGATAATGATAGACTAATGGGCAACCACATCTACTAATGCTATCCTTAATCATCACAGGAATCATATAATACGTTAATGTTACTAAGTGTTATCCTTGCCACAGTGCATCCACTTGGGGGCTATGAGGGAGGAGGTGGCATCATGTATCCGTCGCATTACTCATCATGGCTGTAACCTATTGCTTGCAGTAGATCAGTGAAATGTCATCATTGGGGTAATCATACGACATATTAATAAAGGGAAAGAGCAATATCGGTCATCAGCTCTAGGGAGTTTAATGTCCGGAGATGGGAACCTGAAGAGCTCCTAGGGGACATAATCCTGGAGTTAGAGCATCGGAAACCTTGTAGCATATGATTCCTGTGCGTGTCGATATGACGATAACACGTGACTGGTGCAACCGTAGAGCGTACTATATGCACTTGCTATTCAGACTGGTACAATGCCTTTGATCGCCATGGGGTTTCGAGTGATGCATATGGAGTTGAGCTGAGGACCCTAATGAAAATTTTCTGCTTCGAGCAGGTCTCGGCTCCTTATCTATTGCACCAGTAAATCACTATGTTATGACAGAAACAATTGTTACCTGAGATGACAGTGGTCTCTGTATGAATGCTCCTTACTCCACTGAATCACGTGGTGACATATCCTCCAGGGTGGTTACCATACCTTACTTTTTACGCTTTCAGTGTCACATATGCTGCTATACATCATGACATACTTAGTAGAATGCAACAGTGGTATGAAAAGGTCAGTCACATATGATGGTTCGACAACCCCGTAGCTGGACCCATGACCATGATGCACTGCATCATCTGGACTTCAATGGACCTCACGGCCACAACATACACAAGATGGTTGACTTGAGGCTCACAGATGGTACAACATAGAGAGATTAGCTCGGCTCCTTCTGTGTTTCAAGCTACTCAGTGGGGGCCACTAGTGAAATAAGGTATGCATCCAGGCTATGATCTTGAGCTATAGTTGATGCCGTGACTGAGCCATCGGATGTCATATATACTCACCTTGTGTTATAGAAGTCATAGTGATGCAATCAGTCTACACTCTCACTTTGGTGGCCATGGCAGACACTCTACATGTGGTATGGCATGACTGAGGTACTATGCAAAGTTAGGATGATGAAGTAAATTAAGAGACCATGTAGCATAGACAAGTCATTTGAGGGCCATAGCAATGGCATTCTAGACCATTGTCACATCCAACACCAACGTTTACAACCATACATCATACCTTATCAGCTGGGCCCACCTGACCCAACTGTTACATGTTGTTCATGGAAAGTAACTATCCATCTGCTAATACCTCTTTTGAGGTATTGCCTATTCATTATATTCATACGGTTTGTAGGGTAAATACCTCAACGATTCTAATACTATTTGCTGGCACATTTACATCAAGGCTATGGTGGCTTTGGGGTTGCAGCATGATTTGAAATGATATTCAAATCACTGTAATTCTGAAGGGGTTTATTTATGTTTTCATATATGTAATTACTTGTATTCATAAAAATGAGCGGGTAAATAGGGATTTAATATGAGTTATGACTTATGTAACCCGAAAATCCTTACCATTCTCCTTGTGACAATATCAACACTTGATATACCAATATGTATTGAGTAGGTGGTCTCATTTTTCGCTCATTAAATGAACCTGAGCGCTAAGAAAATCTGGAGAGGAATGCTTTCAATGAATTGCTGAAATCTACCGATGGGGAATTCATATATGGATCGAGCATATCAACAGCTAGTGAAATAAGTGAAGGAAAGAACTCATTCATTTGTTCCCTAAGCCTTTGTTGAAAATACTCATTACCTGGCGAAAAGCAACATTTCACATCTTCAGATAACAAGGTCAAACATTCTGACATGGAGATGACCTCTTGCTGCAGTTTTAAGCGATAATTAAATACCTGCTCTATTTCATGGAGCAATTGGCTTATACTCTCATCATCACTGGAAACACACCTGAGTTGGTTGCGCCTAGTTGCCTTTACCCTTAATGCTAGTTCCCTCTCTTTTTTTTCAAGCGTCTCAGTGAAAGCCACCCATGCCTCATAAATTAGCCGTAACTGGGACAAAATATCTTTGCTTCGATATAAAATGTTTTCCCTGTCATCCGTTGAACAGTTATTAGAACAAGTGTAGAGCCCTTCTGAGGGCGATGAAGATTGTGATGGGGATTCCATCAACACGCTGTAAGCTTTAATAAACTCTTTTAAAAATTTGGAAAACGTCTCATGCCTCTCGCTGGAACTTAGGACAGAGTTTTGAAGAAGAGACTGGTTATCGTTTGGCTTGTAATTCGTATTGCCGGCGGTTGTGTCACTTGCACTATTATGAGGTGTAGAGACGGCAGAAGTCAGCATAGCCGAGTTCACATTTGGGGGATTATTACAAATGTTGTTAATGCATTCCAAAGGCATAATATCTGAAGCGACAATACTTGGGGCACTACCGTATGTCTTGTCAAGGCCTTCCGGAGATGGAGTTGTAGGATTAAAAATATCTGGGGGATGATAATCCCAGGCACCACGAATGGGCCCTGTAGTAGGCTTATATTCCGAAGTTTCCTCACTTTTCTCTGAACTATTTAAGAGCGGGTGATGCACTATTTTGTCACTTATGTGTCCACCTTCCGCACCAGTCCCCTCTATGAGGCCTAACATTAACGATGGCTCATCGCGTGTATTCAGGTGATTAGATGCGATCTCCTCAGTCCCATGGAGTGACCCACTATCAAGTGCGCCGTCATTATCATCATTAAGGGTCATGTAGTCAACAGGAGCCATTGGAACATCAGCCAGATTCCCATTGATTCCCATCTTCGCAGACGCATGAATTATCTCTTTGTAGCTCCCTTCATGCGATACAGCAGTGTATCTATCCGCTTCTATCTGAGAATCAGGGGCATTATAAAATGGAGAACGACTTTCACTTAAGTGAATCAATTGATAAATCTTATTGGAATCATTTAGTAGATCACGTTGTCCAGAGTGTTCCAGTGATTTTAATATGAATATCCAGGCCCTCCTTTTCATTTCATCGAGGGTTTTTATATCATCACCAATGAATGTCTTAAGATGATTTATGAAATGTATAGATTTATTCAATAACAGTGATTTATGTAATACAGACCTCAACTTGAAGAAGGAGGCCAAAGCCTCCTCAACGTCTTTCATAAGACTCATATCATTTAATTCTTTGAAACTATTTGCCAACTGCCTTATTGATAGTCTCGTATTATTCGTCAGATTAAATTCATCCACAAGTGTATGAACATCCTCTTTGTTAAGATTCAGGGCAGGAAGATGGGACATGATAGCGTCCCCATCGACATAGTGCATCAGCTTTTCTACAGCCGCCAGCTTGCTTAAGTAAATGATACCTTCCTTTCTAAATCCGAGATACTCATCAAGGTTCTCCTCAAGTACAGGAAGTGCCATGTTTATTAGGTTCTTGGCCTCATCTACAATATCGTACCCCTTAAACAGTCTTATCTGAATATTTATGTATTTTCTCATATAGAATATCTTATCATAGAATTCCATGAAAAGCAGACGTGCGGAATAAAGATTTATATATATCTTATCCATAATATTCTTCAATTTGGCGTTTTCGGAATCTCTGCTACTTTCACCAGCGGCTGATGCTCTCCCCATACTAACATCTAAGTATGTTCGATGTTTAATGTGTCTGAATAAGGTCTTCGCATCATCCACTAGGTCTCTTATACTTTTTGCGAATACTTTTGTCCTTTGAATGTCAGGAGCGTAAGCTGAAGTACCACTGGAACCTTCTGTTGTAGCCAGTTTCTCAAATTCAGCTATCCAAGTGCTGATTACATTAGTTGCTCCTTCCATGTTTCTTAACAGTTCAAATAGATACCCAGTTGAAAGAAGCACTTCACTATCACTCCCAAGGCTGAATCCAGTAGCCATTTCAAACTCATCTCCCAACTCCAGATCAATTTGTACACTTATATTTTCATCATCTCTATTAGATTCCAATGTATGTATGCAACCATTTAGTTCTTCAATATCCTTCAACATGGGATTTTTTACTTCACGGTCACCAAGTCTATATGGAAGAGTGTCTAGGACCACTTTTATTACTTTGCCAAATACTCTAACGGCATTTGGAGATTGACCACGTTTCGAAATAGCATATTTAATCTTCGCAGATAAGTATTCTACATCTCGGATAAATTCCTCCTTTTCTTGTAGTCCTAGGTGAATTTTGTACCATTGTGCTACGCACTTCTCCGATAATCTGTAATGCTCTAGCACTAACCCTTTAGGTATGGTGGAGGCAAAGAGAATGGCAACACGTTCGATACGCTGAGTATATACTTTGAAGTTGCTTCGTCTCACTGTAACCCATTTTTTGAATTCATTTACATCCATGTCTATTCGTTGCAACTTATTTGCAAAATCCATCTTAGAAAGTACAATGTTTCGCTTGCCTGAGGCTTCAGCATGCCCTTCTGTTAATGTTGTAACCAAATTAGTGATTTTCTCATCATTAAGCATGGACATTGAAAGACATTTAAGCATGGTCCTTTGTACATTCATCCATCCATCCCTTGCAAGCTGATTTACTATGGCTGTAAAAGGCCCTTCATACGCATTTTCTAATTCATCTATGTGGGTTTCAAATTCTTCGTCGGAAAGGGAGACTTCGCAAATTTTATCTCTTTCCACTAAACGAGTGATATGTTGCAACTGTGCTTCAAGATGTTCCACCTCTTGTATATTGTCAATCATGCGGCCGTAAATCTTGTTCCATAAGTCTCTTTTATTAAATGAAGACCCACCCGCATTTTGTTCAACCATAGCATATAAGATTTTCATGTCATTGTAGCTTTCTTTTGGGCTGTTGATCTTATTTACAGTGTATGCCAACAGGTATAGTTGGGAGCACTTTCCAGCAAATGAGTTATAACGTATGAAACGTTCGACATTTGTGGCTGATGAAGATGACATAGAATGTGGTAAATCTCCTGGCAATGAAGATTCAACTGGTGTAATCTGAGTTGGGGGATTACCCGACACTTCAGGAGCAGACTTCCATGGTACCCAAAGTTTAATAGCAGCAGTAGATTCGAGTAAACCAACTGACACAAACAACAAAGCCACATATCTGGCATTTATGATGTGAGAATTGACCATATTTATAGTTTTCTTTTACAAAGACAAAGAACCAAACTGATATTGATGAAGTGGATGACCGCACGCATTAACTGAATAACTCTGATGATATTCAGGCCTATTCACTTCAGACTCTATGGTTATAACGAGTGAATCATGTGCTGCAGCTTTTGGACCATTTGAATGATTCGCATATATCTTCAGATACAAAAGAACTATATTAGTAGTAGAGGTGTCTACGTTTTACATGTATAGGGGTTATTAATCTTAACAATGAACAAGTTACCCACACTATGCTTGAGAAAATACTTAGGGGGCATAAGGCTGCAGCTGGAAAAACAATGGCCAAGGAGTTCATAATTCCTCCAGCTATATTCCCTCAATATCCATATTGCACTTATATGTAACCCATTTATATACCATATATACATATTTAGATCGCTTCTCACAACTATTTCAAGTAGATAGGTATATTGCTTTGTCACAAAGACACTAGCCTTATTCTTCTTCCGCAGGAGAAAATGGAAGAATCTAAGCCACACTTTGAAATTGAAAACACGACAGGAATATGGAACTAAAGGCATTTACCATTGATACTTCAAGACTTGCGAAATTATCTGTCAATAATAACGAGGATAAGGAGTATAAAACCGTCAAGCATTTACGACGATAAATTATACAGAATAAACATTCACAAAATACTGTTTTTAAAGACTATTAGGAGGCTGTCCACTTTTAACAGACAATTATACACCATTCTTTAACTTAGTAGCGCTGATGACCATGAGGAGCATCAACGTGTGGGTTGGTGCTTATGACCTTCACGTTGGGTATGTTCACCTTGAGGAACGCCAACATATCAGCTGTGTCCTGATCAATCTGGATCATAGGTACGTCAACCTCAGAGCGGTCAGGGACGAAGTCCATACGGCGCTCACGTTCTTCTTCCTGTAGCTTCAGAGAAATTCCACGTACGGGACCCTTTTGGATCCTTCTCATAAGGTGGGTGATGAAACCAGCAACCTTGTTACGCATACGCTTGGAAGGGATCAAGGCGACTTCTTCAGCAACCTTTTTGTTGAAGTGGAAGTCCAAGCCGAGTTTGCCATAGTACTTCTCTACGATTTGCCTTGCGGCACGTTTCACGGTCTTGGTCCTGACACCACCCTGTATAATATTATGAGCAGAGTCACAATAAAACAGAATGTAGTTTATATTATCCAGAATAAACCAATACTAATGAGCTCAAACAGAGCGAAGGAACTTACCATATTGTCGCGATATACTAAACAACCAAAGGACACAATGACCTTGCAGATTCCTGACTACCGAAGGGTATGACACGCCAAATAAGGCCGAAGTTATTTGCTTCCAATTTTATTTGACCTAATGGACCCGATAATCCCAAGGTCTGATCATTTGGCAACTCTAACTCATCTGTGGGGAAAAGGCTTACAAATAGAGGCCTGTAGCATACAACGTTTCTGTGAAGTCATTTGTACAGTTTGCTTTAACGCTCGTTTTTGCGTTACCTGCTACACATGTCACCAATGATTAAAACTAATTATATAGGCGGCCATTAATTGATGAGGATACCACCACCCCTTTGGTGTCTTCGACAATCTTCATTAGGGTGGTTGCTTTATAAAGTTGTAAGGGCGCGCTGTATGACATATTGAATTATATTGCATTTATGGTATTTATGCCGGACATCATTTGCGAATGACGACCTATACAGTATTATACATATCTCTCGATATTGGATACCAACGAGAATTGCTACTTACGCTCCATTAAATTATGGAAATACTATTTGAGTTGCGGATAATGCGTAAAATTCTTCAATGGTCTTATGGGATTTTTTTCCTTTTTACATATTTGACAGAAGTTGTAAATGTGTACACATTTCATTAGTGTTTACATCCTTCCATCACTAGAGTGAAGATCTAATGCCGTGGTTATTGAAAAGGGGTGAAAAGACAATTATTCATTTGCTCGATATCCCTCTTAATCGTTTTTACTATACGTTGCAGTTGCTCAAGGCTGTAAAAGCATAGTGTAAAAGTGGCCACTATTTAGCATGTGCAATTTGAGTTTTAATCATTAAATAACCGTTACCTATCGATGAACGTATTGAATTTGCATTATATGATCTATATTAGTGTAATACATAGTGCTGCTCAACACTTTTAAAATGTGCGACCATGAATGAAGTATATTGTTCGTGAGAGATTCGGGAGATACAGTAACAGAGAATGTTTATCTTAATAGCACTCCATTTAAAGGGCTTTGAAACATTTTTGTGAAGAAAGATTGGTATAGAAGGATGGCTTATTAAAGAAACAATGGGTGATGCCATTATCTCCCTAGATGAAGTGATACAGTTTGCTTACATAAACAATAATGAAGGAAACGGGGGGGTATTCCGTCATTCACTGAATCCAAAAGGGATGTTTATGGACAGGCCACTGCATGCATATATTCATCAGTTTTCGAGGTAAGATTAAACTTGAAGTATAATAATGTTTTCTTTAGGATTTGTGCTTTGATTTGTGAGCACTGTTACACCCCGATTGGCTCATTGACAGAAAATATAAATCATCTATTCAAGCTGTATGTTCATTAAAAGGGACATCCCATTGATAAATATCAGATATGGCTATGAGATTCCTAAGGAGACAATTTTGGTGATACAGGAAAGATATGAAGTATGTAAATTCATGTCTCAAAAGCTGATAATGAACTCAGTCAGTTGAAACCTTAAACACTTTTACTTGTACCAAATGTGATAAAGTTTATTGTTCTAAACAATGTATGGAGGTATGCTTGTGGAATGACGTTAAACTATTGACAGGATGCAAAGGACATGCATGGATTATTCTGCGAGATAATGACCCAGGAAGAGCTTGGACACTGGAATGACTTTCACAGGTATCATTAATGGAAACGATGACTAATTAGTTCCCAAGGTATTGCCTGAAATCGGATGAAAACTTCTATTTTGTTGGTAATACATCCTTCCTGTGCTGCTCATTACATGAAGGGCGCATCTATGCAAATATTCTGGCTTCATCTTTAGTAAGACCTGAAAAGTTGCAGGAACTAATTCAAGAGTTATCCACATTTTATGGCGAGTACAAGTAGGAAAAATATATTTTATAAATGTTTGTAGAATTTTACGTCGAATGCTTCTATGGATATATGCATTAAGCAATATGGTGAATACTTCTTACCTGAGGCACTATTTTTGTCGATCAATTGGAATTGTATATGATAAAATAAGTTGATTACGCATCACTTATTGATATTATAGCATGGAGAAACCTATAATAAGAAGCATATGTGACAGCTCATATCATAGCGATGGACCTAGGTGAGGCAATCAGTAATAATACATATATAATGCAGTGGAATAGAAGCATTCAGCCTTATGATGAAAGCATTGGATCGCATTAGTAAAGAAATTACGAATAAGACCCCTCATTTTGCCAATATAATACTCAAGCCAGGATATTTTCAGACGTTGCTCGTTTGTCCCTAATTCTTTTCCACATGAATTACAGAGAAAAATACAATTAGTAGCAGTTGAAATAGAAATTGAAAATCCTTTGAATAATAAGTTGAAAGTGATAATGCAGGATCCTGATGTGAGAAGAAGGCTTGAAAAGGTATGATAAAATAAAGACAATAAATATAGTACAGCAAATAACCAATCTAAAACGCGACCTTTTCGGTAAGAATTTAACGTTTCATGACAATATCGCTCATAAGGAATACGTGCTACTTCAGAAGAAATAAAGGAATTGTAAGGTACAACGTGGAACAAAATATGTCACCTACAGGGATTTAGAGCTACCTGACATACTGGGTTTGGGCATATATAAGTGTCTATCACGCTTGAATCACTCGTGTGCACCGAATCTCGAGGTTGAATACTTTGGCAACAACATAGCTAGGGTATGGATGCATCAACCGCTTTTGACAACGAATGTAGATAAGGGTTCTGAGAGAGGTGGAGGAAGGGGTTCAAGCCACTATCGCATATGTTGACGAGAACTTACCGTTTAATGAAAGACAGAACTATTTATTAGAGGTATTACGATATCTTCAAACGATTATAAAGAATGCAGAAATATAACTTTGTATGTCGCTGTACAAAATGCATGGAGGAAGTCCTACACACAATATAGAAGAAAAACCGTACTGGCGGAAGAACATGATTAAGCCGTCGTAGGCGTAGCATTAACCAGTGACAAAGAGTGTGTGACACATACACACCGCCATTATGTGGCCTTCCTAAGGGTGAACACATATAATATTTGCTACCTGTAATAGACAGTACTATGTACAAGATTGCTAAACACAATAAATGTAATGGAAACAATGAGAGCACTGAAAAGTGCTTCTTTGACGTCGACACCGTCGTTTCGCATCAAGGGTTGGAAGATAAAGGTCTTTCATTGGATACAGCAATGGATACATTAGTTACAGAAGGCATAATAGATATGAATTATGGAGGCATATTGCCTCGTTTGCTTTGTAGGATCGAGGAAAGTCATCGCATCTCTAGACAATCTGGACTTTACTTTTCACAGAAAGCAGAATCGCATGGAAATCCACAACAGAAAAAAAAGTCGATTTTCACACAAGAGGAGGAGAGAAATTATCTGAAACAGAGTTGTAGAATCGAAAACTGGTTCAAAGTTGCCAGGTCTCAGACCTCAAGGCATGCCGAGACAACTTCTGAAGTTAAGAGTCCATTAACAAGTGTTATGGATTATATAAACGATAAAAAACAGCATAGAAAAGTAGAAAGAGGTAAGTGTATTATGGTTGATGTCGTTTAAATGATATAAAAGTTGTTTGTTTGCACTTTCATATCTTGATTACCTACTATAAGTCATTTATAGATAACTATTGGAATGGCATTGTAAGAGCGAGAGACCTAAACTTTTCGGACTCAGATAAGGGTGACTCAGTGAATGATTCGTGCAGTTATGTTGATGGAATGAGCACATGCTCCACTGGGCCAGGATCTGGGGGAATTACTCAGGAGGAGTGTTCTCAGCAAAACAATGACAGCTCAGTCACACTTGATGCACTCACAGGCGGAAGAGATGGAAATGATGGTATATTCGATGGCTTGGTAGATGCAATGCATGTAACAGATTTGTTTAGTAAGGGTGACTGTTGTGACGCAGAGGGGGTAATGAAACAAGAAAGCACAATGAATTTGGGAAATTCGGAGTCATGCTCACCAAATACACAAATGGAGATGACAGGGTCATATAAAATAAATTCGAATGTAGCTGTAGGCACTCCTCCAGAACCTCAATATAAAATTGAGGATGATGTTTGCAATAATGAAATTAAAGAGGCTGGAGTAAATTTTAAACATTCTCTTTCCGGTAGCGCTGGCCTTGAATCTTTCAATGAAGAACATGGAAATGACGCCCATAAAGAAGATGACCCACACTATTATGTCAACACCACTATCCTAGTCTATGGCAATTATAATCTGACAGTTCAGTGCCTGTACATAATCAGTTGCATTGCGAAAAAGCCGATAAAGGAGTTGTTATCGAATCAGGATTACCAAAATCAAAGATACGCTTTTGTGGAATACCAAAATACCTCAATGCAACATATATGTTGTATAAAGCTCAATTCAGCGTTCCATAATAATGTGATAACACTAGATGGACTCAGAGATATTCTAACCAATAAGAAAAGCAAATGTTGTTTCTTGGAGAATTTTGATGCACTTAGAAGGGATATACAGATAACTATTGCAAAATATTTAATAAAGAATGAAACGTATAGTGGTAATAAGTGCTTCATTCCTGTCCGATGTGGTAAGCAATGTACGGGACATATCGTTCAATTTCAAGGCGGCACCACTTGATGTAAAAAAAATGGTGGAGGCAGCATCGGATAACAAATTTTCTCCAAATGTCTTCGCCGGGCTTTCTAGAATAGCTATAGAAGAATATGCCAAGAGAGCTAGGGATAATATAAGTGCGATATGCAAGAGCTTGTTGGATACGTCAGAAACTGAGGCTTCACATATAAAATATTACAAACTTCTTGTTAGAAGGCTAGTGCATTGCATTTCCTTCCAAAAGAATTCGTTATCTTCGAGAGTTTTCATCGAGAAAAACAGTCACAGATTTGCTCCCAGCTTACTTAGAGGATCGCAACATGTTTTGGCTAGATTTCATGGACAATGTGCAGGCGCTTGGTTCACCCCAACTTATAAATGCCAAGCCTGAATTATATCGGTTGATTGCACAGGTATGTGGGAAGCTTCACGTTTTGAGTTGACGAGTTAAATTGTGAATAAAATAAGCGGTTGTGCCTATATCTTTACATATGGACAGATAGGCAATAAACACTTCAGTTGCCTGGACTTATTATCTATGCTTTTCATGTAAATAGTGACCAATGGCTGATTCATACATTTATATTAGTAAATTAAATAAATTTATTAATCCTGCAGAGATCTACACCACTTGCGCGTAACGAGGATCACAAAGTCGTTTTGGAAGAAATATTCCAGGCGATGATGGAAATAGTTAGCTCATCATGATAAACAAGGAAGCTAAAAACTAGCTATTGTTTGGCTAATGAGCCAACTCTCTTGTATAGTCTTCATCATATTCAATTTCCATGTGTCTTCTCCCTAGAAAATTATGACGTTACTATCTTAAAGTATGGTTTTTATAAAGTTCATGTGGCCATTTTAAAAAAGAGATACATCATTGAGGTTGTAGGCATCACAAAACAAAACATGTACTGATTTTTAAAGGTGAAATGATGACAGTCACGTATATATTTTGCACCAATTATATATTGCTTTACAAAAAACACTTGAATCGTACCTTTTCTGCGTTTCGTTACGTCGACAGCGGACTCTTCTTCTTCTTCTTTCTCATCTTCATGTTCTGCCTCCTGCTCAAACTGGTAGAGTTCACCATAGGTGCCCTAATTTTTGTGAGGTATTCAAATGTTTCGCCCACCTTTGAGAGCCTGTTTAATAACTCCTGTTCAATTGCATTGTCCAGCCGCGCTGCTATTTCCGCCTTCCTCTCACGGATTGCCTCTCGTCTTTCTGTTTTTTTCTTCACGGGCATCATTCTAATTTTCCTCGTCAGAACTTCGCGACGCATTCGTTGAAGTACTTCTCTCCAGCGTCTAAGCCGTAGGCGGCACTTTTGGGTAAGGCTTGAGGAGATTCCCACTTTAGTTGCTTCATTAATCTGCGATAGTGATTCCTTAAGGTTTGTAGACAGTTTGAGTCGTTCCCACTGTTCACGAGGGGTATGAGAACGCTCTGCAGCCTTCATACATAGGAACAGAGACCCTAAAGAGTATTGTCAGCTTAAAATGAAAGCGATGAAACCAATTAATAAGTGATTTAACAGACAACGTATATGGCCCTATAGCTATATCTAATTGCTTACCTTGATCTTCAATTACAGTTGCATAGTTGCTATTAGCAAGCGGACAGCTGCTTCTATTACACAAACCCGTGACGTTGTACACATTTGTGCAAAAGTTTTTGATATCAGTACTGAACAGTTATAAAACATTAAAATTATGACACACCTCTTCCTATATGAACAGAAGCCATCTTTAATTAGTTGCCATACCACGTCATCACTCATTATAATGCCTAATGCTTAAACCGAATAGAAACTATGGTGTATTGTAAAGCCCGTGAGGGCAGTAGTGGAAGCTCAAAGTCTCAGAATTATTTATACGTTTAGATAAGAACATAACAAATTCAATTAACTTAAGTATATAGAAAATTTCAATCAAAATATTCATACATTTTAAGGTGTAAATAATTTGTAGGGTATTTATTATGTCGATTACATTTTTGTGGAAATATGTCTATTCAGGATACCACTGAACAGTCTTCTTTCATACTGTGCCATTAATTGTTTGTCCTTCTCCTTTTTTACAGTAGAGATGATGTAGCAACAAATTAATATATCTCTAGCTGTAGTTAGTCTGTTTTATATCGCATAGATAGGGATACCGAGCAATATAGTTTCATTTTAACCAGGCCATATACTTAAGAAAATACACAGATGGATACGTGAAACGACAAAGTTACCTTCCATTAAAAGAATAGCTAACGTAGAGGGTAAATAAAAGGAGCTCAACGATCGACATCGGCAACTGGGTAACGTTACTGCAGATAGAAATGTTCGGCTTCGCTTCACCTCAGGTGCCATCCAGCACCGTTTCGCTTCCTGCTAAGGACGACATGAATATTACTGGAAAAATGTATGTGGTATTACAATCAGTACGTATAAATATGCACAGTTGACCCTTCCGCCCTGGAGCGGGGAGCCAAAGCGCTCAAGATGCTAGACTCTTCTCCGAACGCCCAGAAGGCATTTGAACTGACCAAGATGCAAGAAATAACTCGTCAACAGGAAATTCAAAGGGAAATTCAGCAGATGCACCTGAGGCAAACAGAGTTGGGAGCACAAAGAGCAAAAATAGAAAGTGATGAGAAGAGGAAGCTTATGAATCAACAGCAGGAACAAGACAGAATTACAGCACAATACAAAGCTCGATTAGAAGCAGAAGCATATCAGAAAAAGCTGCAGGACCAACGACGCCAAAACGAGGAGTGGTTACAACAACAGCATCAGCAATTTCTTCGTCAGGAGGAGGCAAGAAAAAGGACTGAGATGGAGATTCTGAACATGAGAAAAGCACAAATCAGGGAAGAAAAAGCTCTGGAGAGGGATAATATGAAAGCTCGGATACAGGAAGAGGGCCGCTCAAGAATTGAACAGGAACGAAAAAACTTTGACATCCACGTAAAGATGATGAAGGAAAGATCGGCAGAAGAACGACAGACGAAGCTGGAATCTCTTAATGTAATATTCTCATCCTTAGGATCGGCATTTACTACCCTTTTAGCAGATAAGCAAAGGCTATCTGCAGGAGTTGTATCCCTTAGTGCCCTCGCTTTGGGAGTTTACGGTGCAAAGAATGGCACACGACTAGCTGGCAGAATTATAGTAAGTAGACTGTAGACTACAAATACACATTGGTTATTAGGAGAGACAACTAGGTAAACCATCACTAGTTAGAGAGACCTCCAGGTGGACACTAATTGGCGGAGCAAGAAACATCTTTACTGGCTCAATATTTGGAAGAAAGGAGCCAACAGTTAACAAGATTGTGTTAGATAATAACTTAGAGCAGAGATTATCTTGGACTACAAACACCCTTGTAAGAGCGAAGCAAAATGGAACACCATTCAGAAACATACTCCTATACGGTCCACCTGGTACGGGGAAAACTTTATTTGCAAAGACGTAAGTTTGTTTTGGTGTTGCTAGCGCACATAACGGTGAATAACATTTTTCAGGGTTGCAAAAAACAGTGGCTTAGACTTTGTCATTATGACCGGTGGTGACGTTGGCCCTCTTCAGCATGAGGCATCCAATGAGATAAATAAACTGTTTCAGTGGTCTAAAAAGACGAAGAAGGGTTTGGTTCTCTTTATAGATGAAGCTGATGCGTTTTTGAGGCAGGGAAGGTCGTCAAATAGCGGCATGTCTGAAAACATGAGAAATGCCCTTTCGTCTTTTCTGTATCACACAGGGACAGAGAGTAAGGAATTTTGTCTTATACTGGCTACTAACGAACGACAAATACTGGACAGGGCAGTTCTGGATCGTATGGACGAACAGTATGAGTTTGGATTGCCCAAATTGGAGGAGCGCACGAGAATGGTTAAATTGTTCATGCAACAATATGTTATTAATCCAACAAAGACTGGAAAAGCAATCATGATAGATGAAAAAATAAACGACGAATACTACAAACGTGTTGCAGAGAAGACAGAAGGCTTTTCAGGGCGTCAGCTATCAAAGATGTGCATAAGTCTGCAGAGTGCTGTACTGGGCTCTGGTGCTAAGAAACTCACTATAGAACTAGCTGATACAGTTATAGATTGGCACATAAATGAGCACAATAAGGAGAAAAAGGTGGGTAGACTGACATGAACTAAACATGAATGCATCAATCGCAATTTGAATGTTTCCCAACATAATTTATGCAAGTACATTCATACATACGTATTATACAAAAAACGGACAAGGATGGAATGAATCAGATGCACTACTATCAGTGTTGAATTTAAATAAATTTCTGTTCAAGGACCAACCGTAATATATCGTCCTTCCAACGTGGAATGCGTTCTGCAGGTTTCAGATCCAGATCTATTAATGAAAATCTGAAGAAGTTTACTCTCATTTCACTTTTACTTCCTTTGTTGTGGAAAAGGACGTTTAAGATTATAGATAAGTCCATGGCAGTCCTACCGCCAAGATAAAGCTCTATCCACCTGTTACATACATCCATCAAACATACATAGTTCTGCCACTTGCAACAGTTGTATTGGGGTACAATACTGGAAACCGTACGTTTGGCACGTAGTTCTTGTTTGGAAAGCCCTGTATGGGATTTTACAAGCTTGAACCTCTTAGAAGATACAAAACATTTTGGATATTTGGACCTTTCCATGGTCATCAATAGCCGCTCCAGTTTGCCAAACATCACAAGTTTCACAGCCTCATCATAAACAACTGTTGTTGATGTATACTTTACCCTGAGAGTGAAGCGCTAGTTCACGGCGTAAAAGCCAGTTACTCTTCTCGTTGGTTTCCCTGCCTTTGACAGTGCATCCTGACCTCAATCTGTTGATAGACAAATTCGTCCTTGAAGTGTAACATTCCAGTCCAGACTGCTCAAAAATCAGAGGCAAACATTTGCACAGTGTGCATATAAGCCTTCTACCTATGAGGTTAAACAAGCGTTGAACGTCGTATGCTTTACTGGCCTCGTTGCATATTATTAGAGATAACAACTCCTGTGATGTACACATTATGTTCTTTGCAATTGAACTCCCACGATAGCTGTAAATCTTGGTTTTGTCATATGGGACGCCTTTAAGACTTATGCGTGAAATCATCTTAGTGATGTAATTAATCACATGCGATACAAACTGTTGACCAGAAGCTAGCGCCTGAATTTTCAGTATCCTCTCAACTGTAGTCTTATTTTCTACTAGGCATGCAGCAACGGTTTCCAAAGCGTAATTATCGTGAGAGAGCAGCAAAGGGTCCACTTCTATATTATCAACAAATATACGTATGTTGTTTTGCGGCGTTTGCGATAGATGCAACAGCTCCCTTTTTACATCTTCTAGACGCATCCTAAAAAATTTCAATGGGGAATAGCGAGAGAATTCTATCTTTTCTGTGTCATCATTCCACTTCATCATGCAGGTTTTATCTGTAACAGTAGGTATTATGTTATGGTACCTGATTCGTGACTTGTATGGCTGGAACATCTGGAAGAGACTTGGCATGCCACTGAAATTTAAAAGCCCACACTTAGGTTTGAGTTCGATTGAAATATTGCGATAGTCTCTAATCCCACTCTTAACTAGTGTTCTGCCCAGACTAACACATACAGCAAGGTTGAACATGTCCTCTTCTAGAATTGCCAATTCATGTCTGCGAGGATCATACACACCGTGAATACCATCAATAATGGATATGCTCTCAGGTTCCACATATAGAGAGGTCTGCTGTTCGACCTCTTTAATGTGGCATATGTGCTTTTTGTATATAACTCCATTGTGAAATAATGTTCTCTTTCCTTCGAGGGAGTAATTATCACCATTTGCCTCGTATTCTAAAAGCTTGGACAGGTGTATACGTAACTGCTTTGCCACCTTACGATCGATCGCACAGCATACCCTTCTAGGTGTACAAGTCTCACTTTTGTTGTGACATGCCTCTTGCATGAATAGCGAAAATTCATCATGATATAGGATTCTTCTCATAAGCATGGACGAATCTGCCTTGCGTGTTATTTTGAGAACGCTGCAGTGAGACCATGGACCTGAGAAAACATATGAGGTGAAAACAACTGAATGCTTGAAATGAATAAAAAGTTAGCATGATCATTTCCTAGCTACTGTTCGTTATGCTGACCCAAAAATGGTAAAGAAAATCTGTGAAGGAAAACGTGGACCTTGTGACTTCAAAAACCAAATGGCGATTGAATAGGAAAATAATGACTGGGATGTATTTATGTAAAAAGAGATGGCAAACGATAATGAATAGACATGTTGGTCTTTAATGTCCTCAAATCAGGAGAAATGGCATGTATGAACTAACCTGTAGAGGGCCCCCTTGAAGTCCAGGCGTCATGGTCTATCCTGTACACGAATTGGCAATTACCTGCCCCCAAAGGGATGAGTCGCATCCTTTCTAGAGCACTTGATGTTTATATAACCGTCTTCCCGAGTGCTTGATGGCATCATCTAATGCCACGATGCGTGTCCATCCGTCTCCAGCGACAAAGCGCTGCGCGTACCGAAGAAACAAAGGAAAGCAAGACAAAATATTACATCTATAGGTTACTCACAAAAATAAATAATGGTGATGGAGGCCTTAAGATGCGCTTTAAGGTGTATTTTTATGGATTATTTAGATACTGCAACAACCTCCGAATACGGCAACTTGAGAGTCCATGGTTACAGGCAACAACTGCGTGGGATATCATTATTCATACATGGAGAACATTAGTTTCAGTCCATATTTGATGGAGATATAAGATAAAACACTAGGAAGACCATTATAGGGAATCCACCAGAAAGGTGTAATTTCCACTCCCTGGGGAAAATTGCTGCCTTCTCATCCTAACAGCCTCATAAAAATTAGGTTTCAGTTGAAGCAAGGGAAAATTCCCAGATGCGGATGAAACGTACGTGTCTAGCTTCCGTCCAAGTGGTTTATGCTCCCATCACATGAAAAGCTAGTATCTTATTTGACTCTAGAAAATGGGATGTTTGCAAAGCTATAGGCTAATCATACAATATCATGGACAGACACACTTATCCAGGAGGAGATCGAAATCTGACCCTCCTCAACAATGACTGGCACGGAGGAAATGCAGAATATGCTAACTGCCAGGCCGACAGATACGGTTACCAGCCTTCTTCTTCACACAGAACTTATCGCAGAGACTCTCAACAACATAGGATGGTATATTTTTCTGGTTCGGAACCAATGAACCTTCAGTATGGGCACGTAAAGCGTAGAAACGATATGGTATTCGTCGATGCACATAATAAGCGGGTTTGCATTGTAGCCAATGGAAGACTCACTGTTTCGGACAGGGCAATTAGAAGGTATGTACACAACAATAGCCTTGGTAATACACCTTCGGATTCTTCTTCGGTTTCCAAAAATTCAGGTAAAACATGTCAGCAGATGGCACTGATAATGCCAGCAACGTTGCCACCGCAGGTAGCCATTATGACAAACGGGAAGTATTCAGACATAAGAGGTGTAGCATGCGATAAGAATCCTTATCCTGTACTGAAGGGAAGGCACACTTCAAGGGTCACTACTACCTCTGCTGGAACCCCTGATGTCACAAACTGTTATCCCTTCAACTTCAAAAGTAAAAATGGCATCGTCATATACCTAGACAATGATCAGGATATAGTGGATGTGCATGGATGGCGTTATGTAGACACTCTTGGTGAGGGTTCATACGGGAAAGTGTACTTCGTCAAAAATGAGTTCACTGGGGAAGAATCAGCCTTTAAGAGAATGCTTATTTACAGGTCAGCTGGGATTACTCCAGCTATCATGAGGGAAATACAATCATTGAATCTCCTTAATCATGAAAACATCATACAGCTTAAGAAGGTGTATATAGGGGACTGCAGGGTATACTTAAGCTTCCCACATGTAGTTGGTGGTAACCTTCGCCAGTTCTTGGAAAAACACTATCCCAGGGGTATGCCCATATATTTGGTACGGGAAATCGCAAAGCAACTCATTAACGCAGTGGCTCACATTCATTCCAAAAGAATCATACACAGGGACATTAAACCAGAGAACATACTCGTACAGACAGATTTCATACCAATACAAATGAATAAGGGCACTTCAGCCACATATTCTGATAAAACGACGTATGATTCCTCATTTTCTGACCCACGCGAAAATTGTGAATTATCCGGTAAGGCGTATGAGCAACCTCCAACAATTAAGAGGGTTATGATAACAGATTTTGGGCTATCAAGAACTCATAAATCTGTGGACCTCCCGCTACTATACAATGATGAAACGAAGATGATGAATAGCCCCATGTCCCCTGAGGTGGTAACACTCTGCTACCGACCACCAGAGCTCCTTCTGGGAGATTACCACTATTCATTCTCCGTTGATATGTGGTCACTTGGCTGTGTTCTTTTCGAGATAATAACGGGTAGGCCTATATTTGAGGAGCGCACAGAATTCGCTCTTCTCATTGCGATGTTCAAAAGATTCGGTACTCCCAGCGAAGACGATTGGCCAAGTGTGGATTCATTACCCTTCATGAATCCTGTATTGCCCAACATAAGGATCAAGGACTCTCTCATTGAATGTGAGGGTAAGGTTGACTCTGAATGCATGGATTTGCTAGGGCGCATGCTTGCCTTAAGTCCTAAGAAACGCATTTCTGCTCATGAAGCACTTGCACATCCATGGACCATGAAATGCTGAAAACGTACAAAATACCATTAACATTGTTTTCATGTCATTTACTTGCTTCTCACTTTGGATGGAAATGTAAGGGACTCCCCGGGGAGAATTATGCGTGACTTACACAAATTGCAGTCATATATCTGATAATATCTGCAGCTAAAAGAGTGTTTTTATACATACCATGACATTTTGATGCGATATGATTGATGTATTCTTTAATTTATTTTTTTCCTTTCCTTTGTGTTTCATATGCAATCTGCGGCCTATGATTGTATGAGACCACGAGTAATTTGACACTTACACTTCCTACGCTGCCGTTTATTAGATTCAATGCATCTTATTTTTGTGTTGATACAGTATGTCCTCACAACGCCGCATTTAAAGCAAACGTACAGATTCCTATCCTTGGGTAATGCTGAACACTAATAAAAAATTTGAAACTCAAACATACTATAGTTTGTATGTCTAAGAAGACGCAATGCTTGGCGCCTGAACAGAAAAATAATGTGCGTACACTCTAGATATTAAAAAAATTCACATTTTACTTTTAGGATATCTATGCCACAACAAGATGTATGAAATAGTTAATATCTGTTGAATGAATATAGACACAGGATTTGTTGATTTAGCTGGGAGTTTGCACTAATACCAACATTTATTTCAGTTAAACGACATATAAGGTGTCACGAAATTTGCTATTAATGCCATTGAGGAACAGTGGACAAACAATAAGTCTGACCTTTTGGCAAAACCACCAAAAAAAATGTACTTAGACAAAAAGTGTACAAGACTACCGTAAAATGAAAACTCACATTAGAGCATGTGAAACAGATGGTAGAGTAGCAGCGAGCCTTGTTGCTGCTTCAGCAAGGTGGTTTATTCTCTTCTTCAGGAGCTCCGACGAACAGCTTTCTTCCACATCAGCCTTATTTCCCATTTGAGCACAACATAATTGACTGGAATCGTCACGATGCATACGATATTCCAAGGGAAGGATGACTGTGAAGCAACACTAGAGGGAATGTGTGGCTGCGGTATCACAAATAGGGCGTATTACAATCTTTTGCACAAATGGAATAAAGGGGAAACATCGCAATATAATATACCATCTAAAATATCCATACAGGGCATGAATACTTCAAAGCTATATTCGTATAAGACATTCAGATAAAGCGGTAGTCGGCTGCTTCCCATATAAATCGCAAAATGGTATTAAAATCGCCTATATTCGTGGCCGTTAAGATTCTTTCTGATCTAGGTTATTGGAAGACACTAAATAAACTGCAGAAGGAAGCAGGAGATAGAACGGTAGGATATATTTACATGCCGTTGTTTTTAACCCTTATTATTTTCCCGTTTAATACAAATTTAGCTTGCCGTTGAAAATATACCCAGCGGTATAAAGAATTTCAATTTCAATGCCTTAGTTGCTGGTTTAACTGTGGAGCCAACAGTTGAAAAATATGTGAATATTACCAAGCCAGTGGAATTCGTAAAAGCCAAAGTGACAGAGGATAAAGAACTTACAAAGAAAGATGAAGAAAGGACTGTTATAACTGATGTGGACGGTAATATAGCTGAGGAGAAGCATAAAAAGGATAGGGAGGCGCAGGAAACGGCCAAGGAAGGCAAATCGCACATATCCGCCGCTACGGAAGATAACAATGCAAAAGGCGATACAGATCACAAGTTGGCTTCCAAGAAAAAAAAGAAGAAGAAGGAAGAGGACCAGGGTGATTCCATAACTGCCGAGGTAACAAAAGGTGGGAAGTGACATATACTTTTGAAAACTAAATAGGGCGCTTTAAGCGAATACATGATGACGTGTGGATGGAGCGTATAGCAAAGGAAGAGCTAAAGGAAAACTCTTACACGATGAAAAACGAAGAGTTTTCCAGGAAGGCTGCTCAGGAGTTAATACAGGTATGTTAATTTTAATAATAAGGGATGGACTATAAATGCAATTATAGTCACTATCACTATATAACTAGCATATTAGAATACGATTTGTCATACTTAGACATCTCGGTGACTAGAGGGAGACATACCTATGCAGGTTAAGGGAAAAAACTTCAGAACCGAAAAAATGAAAAAGAAGAGAGCTTCTTGGAAGGGTTCAGGTAAGAAAACGTATTGTTTACACTTAACGTCTGCCTACACAATCTTAACTAGTCATTTGTCAGTTACATAATATTTCAGGAGAGATAAGCACTCAAGTGAACTCGGTTAGATTTGATGACTCAGATTCGGAATAGCCATTTAAAACACTCATAATTTGGTTCAAATACTAATCATTTAGCTATAAAAATTAAATAAATTCCTTATCTGCTGCTTGGTCGTAGCTCTACTTATTTCATATATACAGGGGGAGTCGGTTATGGTAGGGTTTACCTTTGTTGAACGTTTCAGAAAGGTACAATGTTGGCAAAATGAGATGACGATAGAATTTCTCTAACTATTCATTATATATATATATATATATATATTGAAGTAATGTAAATATATAAAAAGAGTGTTGTGCTGGTCACGCTTGCATAAAATAGTAAAGACATTTGCAACTGTTGCCTTTTGTTTCTAAATGGTCAGAGTCATGCTGTTTATGGCCTGCCCAATAAACCAGGGAGTTTCCACTGTTTCAACGGAACTGGAGTAACGCTCACTGCTATTTTTGGGCCTAACGACTTCCATAGTGCGTCTCCTCTTGCTCCTTCTCTCATCTTTAATCTGGGAGTATAATGATGCGATTTCGATCTCAGGTAATCTATTTCTAGTTTCCTTCCTTCTTGCAATTGCCTTGGAAGGCCTAAGAATGTCGAAACACCTAGACAATATTGCAGTGTATATAGGTAGGAAGTTTTCCGGATTCACCACCTTTTCTATGCATCCGTTAAGGGTATCCTGTATCATAACTTGTGCTTCATGCGATATGGAGAAGACACCGGTGTCCTGAACACACTCCAGTATGTCCTCGAAGCATGCGTCGTAGAGCATTACCATAGCCATATGTAATATTTCTTGGCACGTAACGAATTTGAATTCCTCTACCATCGATGATGTTGCCGTGTACTTACTATGAGCTTGAACGTGTTTTCTGTACAGTGCAGGGATGATGAGCGGTACCAACGGGAAAAAAATGATGCGCCTTGCACCTAGTGGAAGCTGCGAAATACCACACATAGCCCCGTACAATACCGTTATTGAGCACTTCTCATCAACAATAGCCCTCTTGTACAGTGTCATCAAATATTGATCTATACCTTCTAGACCTTTCTTTGCATTCCTCAGATTATTAGCCACATTACCCAAGGCCTGTGTTAAAAATGAAATTTTGGAATGTTGTTCATACCTTTGCAGCTATTCTCCTAAAAAAGAGATTGCGGTACACCGCCTGCAATTCTTGCTCTTCATCGTGCTTCAATACAACGTTCAGAAGAGGAGCAACGAGTTGGTGTACGTGGAAATGAAGTTGTATCTTTTGGTTTGCCGATAATGCTTCTGAGAACTTAAGAATAGATTCCATATCTCCACTGTTACGTTCCAATTCAAAGACAAAGAATGCAGTCAATTCTGGGAGTAGCTGATCCAGAGCCGGTGAATTCCTAAGGATTGATAAGACCTTTCCCAGTTGCACTTGTGCTTGGTGGTCCATAGTCATGGAGGCCCTCTTTACGGTGGTTTTAATCTCTTTCAGAAAAAAACGTTGCTCTTTCGTGAGAATGTGCTCAACTTTAGGAATAACAATTTTTGGCACGACTGCCACCTTTTCTTCAATATTTTTATCATGGCTGGAATTCAGTTGACAGATTGTTGGAGTAACGTACCTTTCGTTCGTATTTCCAAGATGCAATTGCAGCGATTGCACGATAGATTTCTCCAGATTGGAGTTACTTACGACATCACCAATAGACAGTGGTAGCTTTATCTTGGAAGCGAACTGTTCCACTTCATCTAATAGCCTACTGGCCTCATCAGAGTTGAGGAAGTTTACACTATCCATCGACATCTCAATCATTTGGCGTTTAGCTCTCTCATTGAATTCATCTGTGGCGCAAACGACCATATTACTGGAAAGTGCAGGTACAAGGCCGTTTACTAGTGTCCAATGTACTGTCAAACCAGGGTGTGCTGGTATGGCCTTTTGCATGTCACGTGCTACGATATCTGTGAGCTTCTGACGCCCCCAACACCTCTCATCCATAGAATTCCTAAGCGTGGATTCACACTTTACCACACGATTGCCCTTATATAGTTTTGAAGAGATTACATAGCGGTAGTCGTAGCAATTTGTGTATCCATCAAAATTTTCCATCCGAAGTGTACGAAGGGCGTCCCTTACGTCTGAAGGCAGCAAGATAGGTTGATTGTCAACATATCTACAGCTCTTTACCATGAACCTGTGAGCCATTTGTATGACTTGCTTGATCCGGAATTCAACGGTATTGGCAATAAGCGCGGCAGCCTCCGGACTTAAGGTTACTTTATCGCTCTGGAAAAGGGGATGACTCTTCGAGAGCGATAAAATAGCCTCGGTAGGTATTATTGTTGTCTTTGACTTTTCCATTTTACTCCATGGGCTGCTTATATTATATCTCAAGGGATTTCATTTTACCTCTTATATGATTTGCTATTTCCAGCTTGTCCCGTAGGGATATATAGGTATTGCATGCTCTGCTAAGTTTGAAATGTAGTTAATTTAAACTAACTGAATGTCGAATATATCCAATGCTTCTAGGAGATCCTTTATGTCACAAGAATCAAAGCTATCCTGATTGTATTCCAGTGTACGGAGAATGCTCGTAAGCATGTAAGAATCCACCAATTTTAGATCAATTAATGCGACTATTACCCTTTTCAGATGTTTGCCGCTCCAGTTGTTTTTTTCGAGCTCAACTTTCACTGTTTAAGTATTACTAGCGTTACAAACATGGACAACATAGTTATTTCTATATAAATCCGCCTTAGCATGATACAAAATAGAAAAATGACAAGTTCCCTTACCTATATCTTTGATGGAGGCGAGTATTTCACTCGTGTACTTAGTTTTAGGAAGGTTGGACAAAGATGTGATAAGTTTATAAAGCAACGTCGTATCTCTCAAGTCTTTGACCTTTCTTAAAACTTCCCCCTGAAGCTGCAACAGAATCTCACAATAGACATTCACGTCTTCGGTGGGTTCTTCTTTTTCAGGAAGTAAAAGCTGTTCTGCGTTCACCGTTTCACTGGCTCGTATTTCCTTTGGAATATGATGTGCCAGGTAGTATAGAAACTCAACGAGTTGGCTGAGATTCTGTGATTTCCAAGCTTCCCTCTGAAGAAACAATCGAGATAGAGCCTTTATTGCTTGAATATCATGAAGTTTATAGAATTGTAGCACAAAGTAGGAGAGGAGCTCTTGTCTATAACACTCAATACTATCAACCAACTTTTTAGCCACTGGACGATACAGCGGGTACTTTCTGAGTTCTGATATTCCTTTGTAATTTGTACCTTCAATGAGGCTTTTCAATATTGCAGCCGTATCAATGGGAGAAAGGCTAGTCACCTTGGATTCCGCGACTTGCCTTAATAGCGTCTGCGGCGATTCTCCAAGATGGTTTTTGAAAATAGACTTGTTGGCATAGTTTGATGGTAGTCTACAAATTTTTGAAAAGATAACGCGGGACTCGTTTTTCATGTCTTCACCCAGTAGCCGGTATGCTGGCTACGAAAGGGGTATTAGATGCTCAACTCTTCCCTGGTATATGGCGGTCATTCAAAATACATTTATACACTACTCCATAAAAGGTTTAAAATATTATGAAAGGTGTATTAGTGTGCTTCGCTATCACATGTCAGGTTAGCCATCAGGAAGCTACCCAAATGTACGATGTGTAAAACGGCAAGTGCAACAAATTATTTTTTAGCACAAAAAATGTTATGCTAGCACAGTATAGATTATTTCATGCAATTTTAGGCACTTTTCGTTGTCTAATGTACTTGGAAGCAAGTTCCTCACCAGCAATACCTGCAATGGCCTTTTCAAAGTATGAATACCTCTTCTTTAGTCTATTTTGTTCCCTGTATTCCTTCAAATGCGTGTCAAGGTTCTTCATTTCCATCTCCATGCGTTTCCTTCTAAAGGCATGGCGATACCAAATTTTTGGGTGTAATATGTCTCTATCATGATAATGCACCTTCCCCAAGTAGTAGTCCACATTCCAAACCCATGGTAAACCTGTGCTTCATGTTTTAGCCTCTTCCGCTTCTTACCATTTATGTTATACTGCTTCTCCACATCGGCTTTGTATCTGGCAGATAATTTTGGGGGATGTGCTTCCCCCAGTTCATCCTTTATAGGCAGAAAAGCCTTAGGAATCAAGTGTCTACGTCTCCCTCCTCGAGTATAGCATGCATGTGGATCCCAATCATCCCAGTTTCTATAAACATTTAGCAGATTCTTAATACAACAGACGGTAGAACCATATGGTACAGTGACGCATGGGAAAATGATTTTCGCAAATTCGCATGCCACTGACTTTGTTTAAATAGATCCAATGTTTACGACTAAATGTGTAAAGAAGCCTACCTGGATGGCCAGTTATCAAGCCGGTATCTCTTATCCTTGTTAAGTTCTACATATGGGTTGAAGGTGGGTGCGATACGGATTCCGTTGACCACGTTTTCCTGATACTCTCTCCTGGGGGTGCCTGAACACTCGCTCATGTACCTCGGCTTTATGCGCTCCTTCAAAATTTCAAACCTTGACCTCCAAGGAATCTCCCTAACGGCTCTGTTCTGTACTCCCGTTAGTTATATGTGTTTCTGCTTACCACAGCCGCCGTCGACCTGAACGCCTTATTCGACATTGCAGTCGAATATTGAATAGTAATGTCTACACCATTCGTACAATTAGAATTTTTGTCTAGATATTATATATGGTTACACCTCTGTCTAGTTTGGCAATTTGCCACACACCTAGTGGTATGATCCTAGCGAAACCATGTAATATAGTTCATTTTTTGTAGTATTCCACAAGGAATTCCTGTGTTTTTTGACAAGCTATCACTGTTTTTTTACCTTTAGCTGTATGCCGGCCCTGTATCTGTGTGAACAACTGGTTCTTTCTTCTTCTGTCATTTCGGCAAAAGTCTTAGATGTTCCATCCTGTTCGAATACGGAATTCCTGAATGCCATCAGTTTCACTTAAACGCTAAAACAAAAACATGGCGCCATGTAATGAAATGATCTCTGTATACGTACCATCCGTATGCATTTTCACCTCTAGGTTCCACAATCAAGCCCTGCGGCATTTTACTAATGTAATAGTATTCAAATGACCTTTACTTCGCCGGTCAACACTTTTGTCAGATCTTTGTCAATGAAACAAATGTTGCATATGACAGTGGCCGACTTGTCCTGCATGCCGTTAAAAGTTTTAGAAATGTAATTCACCTCGAAATCCTTAAGCATTCTGCAGATTCCATACGGCCCTATACAGTGAACGAAGTCTTTTCTGTGGATAATGTAAATTTTACGTTTAAATCTCACATGTAAGGTCCAGGCAGTCCATTTAAAGCGGTGATTAACATGGAGACATCTTCCACAATCAGCGGCTCCTTAAGCATGGAATACGCCTCTATTGCCTTTGCTTTGACCACATCTAGAGGTTTTCCTTGTATTTCAACCACTGCACTCAAAATGTGGGTCTAGCAGTATTTCACATACATTCAGTGGAATGCTGAACCAGTTCGAAATCATCACCGAGTATTAAAGAAAGCTCACGGAACTTAACGGCGTTGGACGTGTAGAAGTTAATGCGAATCTTCTCCATATTTTCAGATGTCGCATAACCGTGAAAGGAATATAAAGTAGTAATCGCACCATTAACAACTCTCTGCTTCAGCTAGATCCTTTCTGTGTTACATAGAACATCTAGACGACACTTAACCATATAAATATGAGTTACAATATCACTTGTAGTGGAACATGGCCCGCCAATAAGCATGTTGGATGGATGCTCAGGGAGTGATTATGAATTTATCTAGGTATTCAGGATGTTGGTAGTATGTCTTAAAAGGAAGGATGAGGCATTTTAGGGGCGTTTCACTACGCAAGGGCGTGAAAAGATATTAATATATACGATGTGTAGATGACTAACACAACAAAATAATATATATACCAAGGACAAGGGATAATGAAATATACATCCCCGTTGAGATTTTTAGTAATGCTGTCCTATATGTTCAAGCGGTAAATAGAGAGCTGAGAAGTTTTCATTACGGTCTGCAGTTCTATCGGCGAGACATATTTTGTGCCCTAAAATGGCATATTCTAACATATATTTAGTTGCTAACAAAAGGAAAATTACTGCATTTGACAGCAGTTGATGAATACTTAGGCTTAAGTGCTATGTGTACTGCAGGTGAATATGCCATGCCTTCCGTTGCCAGTCATCGGGCCAGTAATCGTGGTAGAAGGATCAGACGTAACATTTGGTACAGTTATACAACTCTATCTATAATATATTAATTGCATAAGAAAATAGACAGCGACATGTTTAATGGATTGGACATGAAACGATGCCTGTGTAACAACTGACTATTGTACTCCATCTAACCCTAGGCTGGCCATAAGGATCCATCGCTCTGATTTAGGAAACAATGCTATATCAGATTACTGTAGTATAGATACGGATAACTGGCAAGTACAAGAAACAAATCGTAAAGTTGATACATACAACATCAGAGGGGATTGTACTGAGCATAAGAGTATGGTATGTTTTAATATGAAAGGACAAAGGTCATATCTTTGAGAAGCATACGCCGATGTATATGCTCTTGGACAATTTGAACCTTTCACTAAAGAAGAATGTTATAGGCGTTCCGAGGGCAATACTATATAGTAATTAGACGCCTACACCGCAAGAAAAGCCTTTAAATAGAGACATAAGCCCTAGCTATATCAGCTGGAAACTGTAAATATATAAGGTTTGAGCATAAGTTTAGGGTGTCATTCGTAACTATGGTAAGGATTGTTAGTCACTGCATTATCATTTGCAAAGACACAAGAGCGACTTGAAAAGGAAAAGGAAGAAACAATGGGGGACTTACCGTATGATGCGATGCATGAGGAGGCTGAGGAGGGAAGATACGTAGATAATGAAATGATAGAGGAACCGGTAACCATATCTGATCACAACGAAGATGGGAATCATAAGAGTCAGAAATCACAAATGTCACCCACATTTCATGTGAGTAATAGGCAAAAAGTGTCTGTAGGTAATATAAAAGACATGTTCATCGCACAACTTGATTTGCGTTTAACCGACTACTTTACGAACATTCGCTGTGCATGTAGCTATACTCTATACTCCCTACATTTCAATGATTTTGGCGTGCACAAAGTTGTTAAAAGACGTTTTTCTGAAATATGGAAATATGATGAAGCATTACGCAGTGCCGGATACAAGGTACCAGTAATGCTTCCACCTAAGCAATTTTGGAAGAATACTGCACCTGACTTCTTGCTACAAAGGTTTCAAGGACTAAAGAACTACTTTGCAAAGCAGCTGAAGCATCCATCCATGGTACAGCTCTATATTTTGCATATGTTCCTTGGCGGTGATGCAGAAGCAATTGTTTATATTTACCTAGTGTTAGCAAGCACCAAGGAAGAGAAAATGAAAGCAGTTAATACATTGTTAGGCTACCTAATGAAGAATCACAATGAACGGCGTGAGGTGCTTGCTGAAATTATGAAACCCCCCTTCACAAGCTTCATAAAGTTATCTACTTCAACCACTGAAGAACAGTTTACGGACAACGAAAATATCGACTACCGCTTATCTAATCAGCTGGTATTTGATTCCTTACTGGAGTTGCTTGTCTACGGAGACCAAAAGGCAGTATACGAAGTATGTGCTGTATTTTTTTATATGCTTCACCACGGGGAGAAAATAAAGAAGGCAGCGCTGAATGTCCAGGCAATCAGATATGTAGCAAAGGCTATATCACGTTTGCTGATTAGTGATGGAATATCAGAATTGGAATGCCCATTCTCACGGTTTCTTCACCCATTGACTTCTCAAGTGCTGGATTATGTTCCCACGGATCAAGGAAAAACGTGGTCCGTGGTTTCTTATTACTTGGTGATGGCCCTGAACCTTATGCCAGAGACTTCACGAAGTTTCCTTGAAAATGCAGGGTTCATGGATAACTTAAGTAGTCTTATCGAATATAATGACTACGACATCATGAGGAGGTTTTCTGCATGGCTTTTATGGAACTGTGCCTTTCAAAAGGATCTGAATACACTGATTGACAGACATTCCTTAACACTCTTGCTTAAAAAACTGTATGCCTCTGAGGATGCAACAGTGAAAATGCTTTGTGGGCTCGTCACTGTGGCGTTGATGGCATCCGGCTGGTTCGACAGGGAATCTGAACCCAGGGCACTAGCATCAGTCATGAATTTACTGGACTATATGCATGATTTGGACGTATTCATTCATCAGCAGATATTTTCACATTGGTCTATTTCAAGGTTCTGCGAACTTCTAGGTAATACGTCACTACCTGTAGGCGCACGCCTTTTCTTGGTCTCTGTGCTCAATAACTATGTAATGGCGCATTTAGACACTAAGCGCCAAGAGATAGACATAGAAAAGCTGTGCGAATCAGAACGCACAGGAAATATAACTAAATTGGCATTTGCCTTGTTTGGGACAGTAGACGGAGACTATCGCAAGGATGTAGATGTGAAAAATGACCTCACATTCAAAGAAAATTTTGTATCCATGTACTACTTCAACCTGAAGTCAGTGTCGGAGGCTTTTACTGATATATTATATGATATTAGTGATTCCTCCTCCAGGGACCGTGCAACTGTTGAGAATGAGGACTTGCTGTTTGAAGAAATGCAACTTGCTTATGCCACAGCTACATGCCTTTTAGCTCTTCCATATAATTCTCCAACAGGTAAAGAAGGAGATTATTTCGACGTGAACTTTAACCCTAACTCATGTTTGGTTCATTTCAGGAATGTAGCGCATATGAAAGGGGGAAATGTGAAGTTAACGATGGACAAAACCGAACAAATAAATCTAGAGGATACCGCAGAAATTCGCTTAGATAGCAGGTTTTTCAATCGCAGGTTAGGAATATTGAGGGTGATTCTTGTCCGGATGAAGGAAACGGCAGCTGACCTGGAAAATATTCATCTGTCCAATAATGAAGTGCCTAACGATTGTACGAGCTTACTTCGTAGATTTTGGTCGCCAAGAAATTTGGTGAATAGCGGGAGGCCATTAAATACTGTGGATAGCAGTGTAGAAGCTGTTCGTGATGAAGAGGGGGATATATTTAACAATTTCGAGTTTCCTGGCCTAGACTCACCAATCTTAGACTTATCGAAGAGCTTTAGAGCAGTCGATGCGTTAGAAGTGAACAAGTACTTGAGCGCCATATTGAACTATGGCATTGTTCAACGCAATCTTCTCAAGCTTACAAGATTCTTTATCCTTTTTTACCAGACATGTGATTCCCGTTTAAAGTTCTATACCTCAATGTTAGAATCACTGGAGTGTAGAATAGATGAAATGCAGTTACAAAACTTTGATGAATTGGTTGAAGTGGAGGAGCGCTTCACAGCAGATACTCTTTGCTACAGGGAAGGAATGAAGAAGGAATCGGAAGTACTTTCAAAACTACAAGAGAACAACTCTATGTTAACAAGGGTACATTCGGTACTTAAGAGCAATAACTTGAAATTGGATTCGTGCAGAAAGCAGGTGCTGGCCATTCAAAAGCGCATTGACGACATACCACGCCTGAGGGAAGACTCTGTGGCTGCTAAGAAGAAACTAGAAAATCAATATAAGGAGCTGCAGGAATCCATAGATTCCGCAAATGATAAGATGCTGAAGCTTCAGGGTGACGTGGCAGATGATGAATCACTTAAGCAGGAGTATAGTCTGCAAATAAAGCAGTTAACGAATTTGTCCTCAATCATGGATTTAGGGAGCACTGAAGACATAATGAAGGAGATACAAAATATAACACCGGAGGAAATTCGCAATGAGTTACAAGACAACGCGTGTTCCATATTATCTGAGAATACTTTTGGCGACGTTCTAGACAGTGACACGGCATTCAAGTTGAAGCGAGTCGCCCTCAATCATCTGAATAATATTCAGGAGAAGTTAACAGAGCTGTATAATAAAGACACTAATCACCAGATTGTGACGTTAAACCGCAAAGTAAAGCAGGATGAAGATCGCCTATACCGTGTACAGGTGGAACTACAGAGCGCACGCAGGTCGTTGGTTATTGACAGCAGTGTGCTGGAGGAATCACTGGCAGCACATAAAGCAATGCTTAACAACCTTCAGAGCACAAAGAACAATCTAGAACTGGAGGTAAGCAAGATAAACGATTCAAACAAACTTCTGGACGAGCAACTTGCCACACTAAGGGGGAGTAATGAAGTAGCTCGCTTACGTCTTGAAGAGACAAGAGAATGTTTGATGGGCATGATTAACCAGCAGCGCAAGACTAGGCTAGATATGTTCTGGAAACTGTTGGATGCAGAGTTTATGTGCAAGAAGATGCTACAGGAGCAGAATAAGTTATTGACAGCCTTCGACCAGAAGGATAAGCTGCTTGATGTACTGAACCGCGTTAGGATGGAAGAACAAACATCAAGAAATAAGCTCATTGCATCATTCAAGGTGGCTGCACAGCGTTTGGAAGCAACAGCTGAATTTTTGGACGGCTCTACTCCAAAATGATGGAGAGTCCCCAACCTATGTTTTAATGTTTTTATAAAATAGCACATGCTAAATGTTCAAAGCTCCTCATTAACTATTAATTGTAACTAGAAATGATGGTGATGACCTTATGATCCCTTAAATGTAAACAATACCTTCTCACATTTATTACCCATACAGGGATTTAGTGGTTACATTGAGTATTTTAATAGCAGACAGTTTTCCAGTTGAACCTTTATCATTGTCCCATTGAAAGCAAACTGCATGTTGTGACCTACAGCGTATTTCACAGCCAGCTGATCCAATGCTTCGCCAACATGCAGCCTGGAGTAATCGACAGTTTCTAGAAACTGTGGATACCTAGATAGCCAGTGGACTAGTATGGCCAGTAACATTTCAGAAATGAATTGCATTGGTGGATTGTAATAGTTGCTCTTTCTGGGCAAAACCAGGTCAAGGCTTTCCACGACATCATGCATAATTTGTTTCGTTGGGACTGAGTGCACAAGTATAGGGTAAAGTGAAAAAAGCGCAACTTGGATAGAGTTGACCTCCTTAGTTCGGAAGGATCCCACCATAGCACGGGAGAGGATATGTGCCTTTTCGTTACTGAACTGACCGTCAGAAAAAGTGTACCCCTTCTGGTATGCCATGAAATTTGCCCTCTTTGTGTTAGATCTACCCAAGAAACAGAGAACTTCATTTTCATATAGCCCTTCTCCGATTTCATTGCCTGTAACGTACGGGAGGCGTGATATTTTTCGTGGTACGTCCTGTTCTGACTGTATTCTAAGAAAACTTCGATTCTGATTCAGTGCAGGTTTCATTTTCTCAGTACAAAACGCCATTTCATACATTCTACACGCAATTTGCCAAGAAATAAGGGTCTTCCTGAGATGTAATGGGTCCTTGGGACCTTGGGTAAGCATTGTCCCTACGAAAGACATGAGCCAATAGTCATCCAAATCGTTGGTGAATATATTCAATTCTGTAAAGTGGCTGTTCCCTAATAGTTCTGAGATTGAAGAAACTGGTGTGATATTCATTATTAGGGCCATTAAGGAGGAAAATCTCCCAAAGTGCTTATATTCATTTTTAAACACAGTTTCTAAGGCAAATCTGATTGGCATGACTTTCTGAAGAATAACATCCAGGTCCTTGTCAGTTGCGCTAACTGACCGTTTCACTACGTACACTATCACACGTTGAATAACAGAGTTGTGGCTCACCATACGTTTTTCAGATACTGAATGAATCATGTTAAAGAATAGTGTCATGGTGACAAGAAGCCTTTTATGAATTGGATTATCCAAATCACTCACTCCATATTCCCTAATATCAGCTGTTGACACGGCTGCCATATAGTACATAAGTTCCCAAGCAATACCAACATAGCCGTTCATATAAAGTGACACTAACAGCCTCACTAACGTGTTAAATATGTGCACAATCCAATCCTTGAACATTACATTATCCACACTTGCTGTACCATTCGCTTCATCATGCAAGCATTGCATTGCGGTTTCTAGCAAATAGGAAATAATCATTTCAATAACTGATGCCACCCTGTATTCCTTTCCACTGGCATCTTTTGCTGCATTTTGGTACACAAGTGTAAAAGAAGCTTTGGAATCCTCGGACTGCTTGAAAAAAACGGTATAGTTTGGCGTTTCATTTGCTTTTAGAGACTCTTTGAGATAAGCATAGAGCGGGTCGCTGGAGACGTCCATCGATGGGTTGTTCATGGACACCTGTATGAAAGTTTGAATGTATTTCCGTATTACATAGGAAGGCAGATTTTGAATATCCTTAGACTGCTTTCCATCATCACCAACAGTACTGTTTCCCTTCGTTTCATCGTCTTTCACTCCAGAAAATGAACTAATACCAGAAGCACTCTCTAAGCTGTCACTTACTGATTCCTCCGCATTCTCTATATCTGCGTACTCATCACTATCACTACTTACATCACTGAGATCATCCTTGTTTTCGTTGTATGCGTTCTCTATTTTATCACTTGCAGTGGCATCGCCGTCATCGCTGTCGATTCCTTCTTCTGAATTTATGATGTCGCCGTTAGGATAAAGTTTTGGGCATTCCATGTTATTTAATCGGTCTAGTTCATGATTTGCACGAATGGTGTCAACCGTGAGATGGTTTGGATGGTATACAGCATTCAACGACTCCAAGTTGATCAGGTACTCTACAACCATGGCGTAGCACTGCAACATTATTTCCTTGAGTGTATCATCATAGCATGGATTTTTGTGCTTCTCTGAAATAGCAGTGACATTAGTATATATATCACCTATGGGTTCCAACGCACTCTTCAGTTGCAAGGTTTGTTTCCTTTTTCGTCCTTCCGCATCTTCTATTTGCACTGCAATGGAATCAAGGTTAATGTCTAAAGCAGAACACATTTTTCCAAGCATAGTAGTCTTTATAGCAGTCAGTAGTAATGCAAGTGTGTAATGGCTCTTGGTAAGATCTAAAACAGAGACAATGAATATAGCAGATATTACGTCGACCGCCACTACAGCCACCTCGGAGTAGTAATGCATGATCGCATTAAGCAGATAATCCAATAACATTTTAAATGTATCTATATCCTTACTGTATAAGATACTCATAACCTCGTTGGGGCCTAGAAGGACATTTAGTCTCCTGGTGTGGATTTCATCATCTGCGAAATCTGACATCCTAACCATGTAAATGCATTTTGCCAATTCCTTCACAAAGAGCCTTCTGTATTCGGGAAACCTCTGTAACACAACATCGCACTGTGTAGTAGCGTCAGGAGATATACAAAGCCTAATTATGCGCGAATTGTATTGGTAGTTAAAGAACAGCCAGTCCACGAAAAGGGCCATCTTTACATTTGCCAGTTCAAGACAGCCGCTACCTACGCTACAGCTTGTGGCTATATTTAGCATCCAACAACAGAGAATGGCTATGTTATTGGGTGTATGTGGCGATCCCGATCTGAAAATCCTGGGGTATGTCATCAAGGAAAACCTTATAACGCTAGCAATTTTTTCTAACGCTAGAAGGGTTTTTGTGATTTTGCAATACCTCAAAAGGTACCAGTTCATGAGGTAGCTCAATACAGTTGGATCTGCCTGTAGCATGGAAATGATGAATTCACCCTCCTCATGCTGTAAGTATTGCAATACTGTATCAGGCATATCCACCCTACACAATAGGTTGTCAGGAAGTGATACGGGAGACCTTCTTACTGAGCCACCAGTTGTTTCAGTAGATAGTAAATCTGACCATATGTTAAATTTTATTGCCTGAACACCAGATATGCAGCCTAGCGTCCTTACTGTATCGTATCCAACTCTCTTCAAAATGGCCTCTTTCCCTTTAGAATTTAACCAAATTTGTACCGCAAGATCAGCAGCTGAGGCACGAACTACAATCCTTGAGTCATCTCCTGCCTGTAGCACCAGCTGTATGCATTTGTTAAAGACCTCAACACACGTGTCTTCACAACTTATGAAGACGTTACACCAACTCTTTAGCGTCCGAAGCAAACTTATTGCTGTGTTGGAACTTTTGATTCCAAGCCTCAGTGGTTCTATCGATCGCATTAATAATTTTATAGTCGGCGACCATGCCCTGGGATCGGGAGCTGCTAAACACATTGGAAGTATCCGTTCAAAGTAACGTTCCATATATACATTGGCCAACCGGTAGCGTGATGAATCGAGAAATTTAGCCACTTCTACGTAGAACTGTACTTGTAAGCCCATGTCCAGTATGGAAAGTATGGAGGAGGCCAACGTGATAAATGAGTCGTCGTCACACCAGAGCGCATAATATCCCATTGCCTGAAGTGTTGCCTCTCTATAAGACTTGCCAGTGTTGCACAGCTGAAGTGTCACGTCCAAATGTTCATGAAACATGTCTACTGTCAATGCCCTTAGTAATATGGCATGCTTAATTTTTTCGGATGTTCCTAATGAGTTAAGAGAAAACATCTTTACAAAGTAGGGGGTTTTCTTACTACTTTCATCAAAAGACTCCTCATCCACTACGTTCATCCAGCGCACTGCAAACCATCCGTTATTGTAATGCAAAGGGTTACTTGCCAATGCAGCATGTAGTTCTGCGACATTAATTACGGCCAAATTATTTTTCGATCCAACAAAGCGAAGCAGTTCCTCCTTAGCAGTCATGTTCTCCACTAAATGCTTGTGCATGTCTAAAGGGAAATGGATTTTGTTTTCCTTTTGCAGGTGAGCCGCCAAAATAAATTGGTATATTTCCTCCACCACAGCAATCATTTTCTCTTCCTCATGCCTCAATTTGAAGTTGTTTCTTACTCTAAATATGCTAGGTATTGCTATTTTTATCCTCCTTAAGCCTTCTTGCAGTCTACTTAACATTTTGCAAATAGCATCTGCTTTGGAGACAACTTTACTGCTGTCAATTAAGTCCTCTAACTTTACCGCTCTTCGCTTCGCAGGTTCATCAGAAGTAGAAGTTCTAGCTTCCCGTTTGCGAACTGATGGGGCACTACGCTCAGCTACGTACTTTTGCTCAGCTGGACGTGGTGGCATGGTTGTTGGGACACTTGCGCTTTTATGACTTTTCGCAACGTTCATGGGGATCATGGGTACATATTGTCCCATCATCATAGGGCGCATATGCCCTTGCGATATCATGTGCTTGTATTGATCTATGTTTCTTGCATCTTGCATATGCATCAGATCATAAGGCGTTAATAGCCTCGCCGCTCCAGCATCTTGATGTTTACTGAATGGCGGCTTATTTGCATATGAAGGCATCCCATCATGGACATACATCTGTGCCATAGGCCCTGGGTGACCTTCGTAGGGGCGCTGGCTCCTTGCGATTTGGCTCATTCCCCTTTGGGGAGGGGGAAGCATGAAAGGTGGTGGATTTAAGGGTGGCGGTTGCGGAATCTGCTGTGGAGACCCCTCATACATAACACCTGGAGGTGGTACAGACTGTTTATGGTAGTGCCTTTGCTGCCTAGGGGAGTGGTCACCTCCAGGAGGTAATGTGCCCGGTGGACCTTGCACGGGACCACTTCTACCCCTGGAAGCGGCCTTACCGCGAGAATTACGCCTTACCCCCATCGTAACATGACCTCCAAACACAAGAATAGACAGGTAGGCCAAAGGAAACTGTGCTATTTAGTGAGTGGCATGGCTATAAGTGACCAGGAAGCATAGCGCATAAAGCGCCAATATTATCTACCGCAACCAACCACTTAATAATAACACCCATTTTTCACCTTTTAATATATACTAAAGCATCACTTACCGATTCCCCATGATCAGTTGGTGTGTACCTGGAAAATCGCGGTACCGTTTTAACCTGGATTCCATATTCCCGTATGAATATCTCCCATGCATAACCATAGAGCAGATGTAAACAAACGAAAGGTCGTGGCAAAGTTATAAGGATTAAATTAAAGAGTTACGATAGCCTTGTGATGAATCGACATGGGCTTATGCATAACATCTATAATGCTGAAAGGCCCTCTTCTTAGGCGGCAGCCGCATTGAGCTCTTTGGTAAGCAGGTTGGCTGCCTCATCAGACTCTTTAATCTTCATCGCACTGCCAGCGTCCTCAGAGACGTCGGTGTGTACCTCCATGAGCTTTGTGAGATCGAATTTGGGCTTCTTAAGGACCTTGATCTTTCTGATGAGTACGTTCTGAAGAGGGAACACGTTTCTGCATGACTTTTCGATTTCCTTGCCGATTGACTCCGGAATGATCTTCTTGACGACCTCCTTAAGCGACGTGGTGGATGCCTCGCGCTGCATGACCTGGACCATCTTACGGCGGATAACCCTGGTCTTGGAAGTCCTGACATAGCAGGTTGACTTCAACTGTCCTGGGCGCCTCTTGGTGTAACCGATGCAGAACATTCGGAGGACGTAACCGTCAGTGGTCTTTACATCAGTGTAGGCTTCGATGAGGGAGTAATTTTTCCTAATCAAAGAACACAGCTTGTCACGAGTGATGCTGGACCCATGGAAGTTGGTCAAACAGTTCCTTCCTTGGACGTCTTCACAGCACAACTTGATCTTGCGGTAGGCCTGATCCTCGTCCGCGTTGAGGTCTGCCAAAGAGACTTCGAAAATACGGTTCCTCAGACCATCAATGGCCAGCTCTGTAAATATTTTAGTGAACCATGATTAAATATGATCAAATTGCTACAAAACCAGACACAACCACACCGTCCGTCAGAGGCATCCATGTTTGACGGCCCCTGCGACTACCAACACAACGAAAACACCCATAAAATTCAGTAACACTTACTTGTACCCTGAGACCTGGTAACGAGGGTTTGGCCAAAGTTCCTGACGTGGAACATGACGGGGGCCTTGAGGGTATACCACTCCTTCTTCAAGAAGGGGTCGACAACCTTCTTTTTTCCACCCTTCTTTCCCTTGCTTACACGCTTGTTCTTTCCGACCGCCATTTTTATTTTTATGTCTGCAGAGGCTTTACTAAAGGGGCCGTGGTCACTCACCTGGTCACGTCAGCCCAATAATGCTATACCTGTGCTACTTCACGAAGGACTCTGGTTCGCCCTTATTTGGTTCTAGCACTATTGTTACAACTATATATAATATTGTCCTGCGTGAGATGGTTTTAATCCCTAATGGCGAGGCACCCCATCCGTGGTTCCCCATCCGGGAGGCGTTGCTCCTATGGATCTCAATACTGGCAGTGGGTCTCTATAACTTTCATAAACGCAACAATATACATGTGTCTACAGTGGCGGCGCCTTCGGTGGCATTGTGTGGCATGCTTCACTTGCAAGGGGATGTGTGCCAGTTTATGATTATGTTATACTAGACAAGCTGAAACATCGCCCTATCTTGACTATTCTGCCATGCTCCATGCGTTCTGAAGCTGGAAGTTTCCGTCTTTGTCGAGCAATTTCGTGAGCTCGTGCAATTGCTACAGTCGTCACCTATTGCCGCGATTCGTGGCAAAACAAGCACATTTATCATGCAATTTCGAGCTTTATAAGAACAAATAATAACCTGTGTGCAGTATTTGCACTATAATTGACAAGGCGTTATCACATTGCTGTAGAAGCCGCCAGGCTCCTCCAGGGGTTTATGGCACGTTACTTTTTCTTAGCTGCCTGTTTCTGTAGAAGCTCCTTACGAGCTGCCTCTAGCTTCCTGTGTTAGTGTGTAATTGTTTGTGGAGTGCTTACTTCTTCTCCTCGGCTTGCTTTTTCTTGAACTCCTTGTCTTCCTCGGTCTCCACCGTGACCTTTTTGGGGGCCTTCAGTGGCTTCTTCTTACCGCCCTGTAAATGTATGTGTTGAAAAATCAGGGATCGGAAGGGAAAGAGTGGCGAAAATATCAACAACCACATGGACATACCGCCCCGTCGACATACCTGAGTACCAGCCGGCATTTTAAACGTTTAAATAGATAGATTAGCGATTTGTATATTTGTTAGTATCCTCGGATAGACGGTAGATTGGCAGCAACATTAACATACTGTTTACACAACATGAGTGTTGGCGTATCACCCTCATTGGGTAATCAAAATGCTTATTCACGAGCAAACGGACAGTACTCAGTATACCTTGGTGATGAGACCGGACGCAACTGTCTTACCACCCTCTCGAAGTGCAAAGCGCAGCCCTTCGTGGACCGGCATTGGGTGTAGCAGCTGGATGTTGCATTTGATGTTGTCTCCGGGCGCTGCCATTTCTACATCTTCCGGAAGATGCACTGAACAGCTAATATCCCCAGTCCTGATGAATGCCTGCGGCCTGTAGTTGGAGACAAAGGGGTGCTTCCTTCCTCCTTCTTCAGTGGTAAGGACGTAAAGGTCAGCGTCGAATGATGGGTGGCATGTGTAGCTGCCAGGCTGGATGAGGACAAATCCACGTTCAACCTCGTCACGCTTCACACCCTTCAGAAGCACGCCAATCTGGTCTCCCGCAATACCCTCGCTTAAGCTCTTGCGGAACATCTCCAAGCCCATGCATACGGTCTTCTTTCCTGACTTTGGTCCTCCACATAACTCGAGAGCATCACCGCACTTTATCTTCCCCTGCTCTACACGCCCAGTTACAACAGTTCCCTTGCCAGGAATCGCAAGAACATCATCAATAGCAACAAGCAAAGGAAGGTCACTCTTGCGCTCAGGAGTCAGCAGATGCTTGTCACATGCCTCGAGAAGTTCTTGGATGGGCTTTATATCCGCTTCGGCAGTACTGTTAAGGGCCTTAATTGCACTCCCCTTTATTACTGGCGTTTCGTCACCATCATACCCGTATTCACTCAACAGTTCTCGTACTTCGAGCTCCACCAGTTCCAGCAGCTCCTTATCCTCCAGCATGTCAAGCTTATTCAGAAAAACCACCAAACGAGGCACTCCGATTTGTTTGGCCAATAGGACATGCTCCTTTGTCTGAGGCATGGGGCCATCTACACATGATACCACGAGAATGGCTCCGTCCATCTGGGCGGCACCTGAGATCATATTCTTCACATAGTCTGCGTGGCCGGGGCAGTCCACATGTCCGTAGTGACGATTCTTTGTTTCATATTCTACATGTGTCGAATTGATGGTTATTCCTCGCTTCCTTTCCTCTGGAGCACGATCAATTTCCTCGTATGGAGTGTACTCCCCGTGGCCACCTAAGGCACAGACCTTGGTCAGGGCAGCTGTCAGTGTAGTCTTCCCATGATCCACATGACCAATGGTACCTATGTTTAGGTGCTCCTTGTTCCTCACGAAGGTTCCAATAGCGAAGCTACGTTTTCCGTGGGCTACCTTTTCAGTGGAGGGGAAACCCATATGAGAAAGACACCGAAGAGTGTTGAGACCCCGCATGCTCTGCGCACCTCTGTAGCAAGCCCCCTGTATTTTAGTGGCACCGTAAGACTCTATTCCTGATGTACGTAATGCGATTGCATTAGTGAACTGAGAGATAGGCGCCCTCAAGCTCCTGCGGCACTTGGCGATACTCATGGTTTCCGATGTTGCCCCTGAGGAGTACCTTACTCCAGCGGGAAGAGTAGATATCAGACTTCTACTGTTTTTAAACACCATTTTCATATACCAGAACGGGTGCCACAGTAACGTATGCGTTGGTTTGTATCAGCCTGTCGAACTGAGGAATCCAACGTCCGTATGCGCGCAGTTACAGTCAATATGCCTCAGAACCCTTGGATGGCTAGAGTGTCATGCATCCATAAGAAGGCTGTTTTTTATGTGAAACGGAAGGGATGTGTGAAGGTTGTGTGGAAGGGACCCTCCAACACCCTGCCTTGCGTATGGGCGAGCACGTCAATAGTGGTTAATATAGAAACTCACAGGTAGCTGAAAGTTATAATATTCTGTTATCCAGCGGATGTATATTTTGGAACATGAGTGGGTGTGGCGGGATCGCACGTTTGCTACATTATGTATTGCCATTTTGCTGACGACTATACTTGAATACGCTGGAGGGCAGACATAATATTACTCTGTTATGCATTTCACCCCGCTGAACTTGGCATTGGAGATGCATCTGGATTGACGCCTCTCAGCGCCAACATTGCGTTGTCAAATGCTGCTATGTTGTTCTTTATGTTTAAGAAGATCTTCTTCATCTCTCGTGAGTAGTGACTTATTACATCATTCTTCTTCTTTTCACCACTTGCAATCTGACACATGTCCCGTTCCATGCTTGCACGGAGATTGGGTTTAGTTAAATCAATGGATACATGCCTATATTCTTTGAATGCCTTGTAAATTGCCTTGCCGAGGTTTGTCGGTAACAGGGTGAAGTTAGGCTCCTTCTTGGCATATTGCCGCTCTTGCACCTTTTGAATGTGTTCATGCATAGTAGCATCTGTACCGATACCATGTTTACTCATAAGGTCAATTAAGTTAGTCTCCGTTAGGAGCCCTGGGGGCTTGGTCTTTGACTCTGCCAGTAGAATCTTCTGTGGTAGGAACTCCTCACCAACAGTGAATGCCGGAATGAATCTCCCATTCCTAAATGTTTTATAAAGTCATTATATTAACATACCATGAGGCGTAAGGATATACATCTAACCAGTTGCGTTCCCTGACAACTAACCCCTTCGAATGGAACCCTTCTCCTGCTACATCCAAAAAGGCCACAGACTCATCTCCCATAGCCGGAGGGCTACAGCATGCGAGAAACCTGCGCACGATATACTCATACAGCTTCCAGGTCTTTTCACATTCCGCTTCTTCCCTTCTCAGAGACTTTACGGGATGAATAGGAGGGTGTGCCTCGTCGTTCTTCTTTCCTTTGCGTGGTTTGATAGTGCCACCTGAGCAATGCATCTAAGAAGATTTTAATAATTACCTTGTACTAGCTTCTTGGCGTAGTTTCCGAAGTTTGGATGCTCGGTGAATATATTCACAATATTCATGAGATTCATGGAGCCCGGAAAGACATTTGTTTCTGTCCTCGGGTAGCTAATGTAACCCTTGTTGTATAAAGATTCCGCCAGTTGCATGCCCCTGTGATACGTGAAGTGACCTATGATAATACTCACTCATGGGATGAAATATTTAGAAATCTTGTGGCATCCTTGTGCATTTCCACCGTATCCAGTGGTAAAGGTGGGTGTTTCTTAACGCTTTTATTGTTTATCTGGGAGACTATGCAACAAAACGCTTGAAACGTACGTGAGTGACTTTAACCATTGGATTTTCTAGACATGCCTCATATAGAGATATTGAAGCCAGCCTGTCAAATAAGCGCCCCCTATCCCAAAGAAAGACATTGGTATTTCCATCCTTTTCAACATGAAGCTGGATTGACCAGAAGGGTTCAGGTACGAATGCCTCTATCTTGTTGAAGCGTTCCACTATGAACCCCAAGGTTGGCATTTGGCATGGTCCGTAGCTAAGTACCTTTGCTTCAGTATTTATCTCGTGTCTGTAGTGCACAGTCATGAATCTTGTAATGGAGGCCCCAATTCGTAGATCAATCTCCTGTCTTGCCTCAACAGCGTGAGCAAGATGGGGGTTTGGGTTCCTTAATAGATTGCAGGCGTTTTCTATGTCTGACTTGGTTACAGCAGAGAAAACTGCCCTCCTTATGGCTATCTTTGGGTTTACACGCTTGCAAACGGTAATTACCTGTTGTTTCCATATTACTCATGAAATCACTCATACCTCGTACGCAATTGCTTCTCCTTCCCGGTCACAATCCAGCCATAATACTAGCACGTCGCAACTAAAATAAGCATATCGCATCCAATTATCATGCCTTACAGCTTGGAATAATGTAGCAGATTCTTTTCGATGTCTTTGCAGTTTTTAGATACCGCAGACAGTATAGGCGCTGCATGAATGTAGAGCTACAGAACGTCTAGTATTACCTTCGAATATGTCTTCCATTGGCGTACGTTGCCAGTTGCGATATTTTATGTCAAATTCTAGCTCCATGAGGTGCCTGGATCACATTAGAGGCTAGCGGCAGATGCACATTTACCCTCGAACGGAAGTAAAGTACATCTTGCATGGTTGTCCTTCCAGTGATGAAACAAGCGAGAACACCTGATTTGTTTTAGAATTGCTGAATTCCTAAGGTTACATGAAGCTTTAAGCCGATTTACGGAATACTTACCGCTTTCTTTCGGCCATAGGAGAGGATATCAGTGATACCTCTGGCGACCGACGGCTTCTCGGCCACATTTAGGACTGTATTCATTTATTGTTTATTATTTAATAAATTAAGAGCCTCTAGTTACTTTTGACTCTAGTTTACATAGCTAGTGGACACACTTAGTCCAGTAGTCGTCGGTGACATAGTCCACCTTGATGGTGTTTCCAGCAAAGACACGGCCATTAAGACCCCTGTAAGCAACTGTGGCATCCAGAGCGTTGTCAAATTTAACCCAAACCTTGCCATCAATGGCTTTTCGGTTGATGTAGACAGTAGTAACCTTACCGTATTTTGTGCATTCTTCACGCACATCTTCTTCCACCTCATTAAAGAATTCAGGCTCATTCACAGATGGATCTGAAGAGCTGAACATGTTGTTGAGTATAATGTTTCCTGTTGGTGAGCTAGATATGCCTGTGGCAGCACTTGCCTACAAAGGTATTAGGGGGATAATGGGATAACAATATAGACACAATACGTTAATAACATGCAAGTACAATCGCTCTGCAAACAAAACGTACCCCATGATTTCCTATATGCTGTGTTGACGCAGTACCAGAGTCCCCTGTTCTCTGCAACTTGTGCATCAATGCGATTTTGTTGTTTGCACCAGAAATAAGCCCACCTCCGTCTTCGTCTAACCGTTCTAGATCCAAATCTCCATGAGATGCAAGACGCCCAGTTGCATTTCCACCTGTAGCATATGCAACTTTAATTGTCTGACCTCCAATGTCGAAGCCATTCATGGCGGTTACGGCCTCCTTAGCCTCTGAAGCTCTCTTGAACTTTAAAAATGCTTGCCCCAGAGGCAAATTTGAATGAGGATCACGAAGGATATTTACTTCTACAATGTTTCCAAACGGTGAAAACATTTGCTTTATTTCAATTTCTGTGATGGATGATAATGATCCGGTCAGGCCCGTAACCTGTACCGTGAAGGGAGAATCAGCTACGTCCACAGCCTGCTGCTGTATGAGCTTCGCAGCACGAGCAGCCCGGTTCTTTTCTGCTTGGGACGACTGTACTCTAATTCTCTGCCCCTTTAGATCAAAGCCGTTCATGGACAGTGCCTTGATAACTGACTCTTGGTTATAAAATTCAACATATGCCACACCCTTTGATTTTCCAGATCTAGCATCCCTGACGCACTGGATATCTCTAACTTTCCCTGCATGTTCACTGAATGCTTCATATATATCACGTTCATCTGCACCAAGGTGTATATTTATCACCAGCACTGTGAGATCCTCACGTTGGGCCTCCTCAATCTCTCTTTGGCGCCTCAATTCATGCTCCCGTCTAGCACGCTCCTCCGGATCCTCTGGTTTCCTGTCACGATGGTTATGTCTCGACTCTTGGCTTCTGCCGTCGCGGTACCTTGAGGCACTAGAATCCCTGTACCTAGACCTGCTGCTGTGGTGATGTGATCTATCTCTTTCTCGGCTCAAGGACCTACGTCGTGAGCGGCTGCGCCTTGAGTGCCTGTGGCAAGGGTGAGTTGACTGTAACAGTAACGACAAACCTTCTGTGCGACCTATCGTGGCGGCTTCGAGACCTGCTGCCACTTCTGGAGCGTCTTCTATGCCTCCTACGATGCCTTGAACTTGAAGAGTGTGATCGGTCACGTCTGTGCGAACGGCTGTGACTCCTAAGCTTCTCTTCCCTCATACGGCGCTCGGTGGCCAGCCGCTCTAGGGAGTCATCTGAATTTTCAGCTGATGGCATTGTAGTCAAATGTATCCTTACAATTATTCAGGAAAGAACTCGATACGAAACTAAGTATTTTAGAAGGTCAAGGAGTGACTTTACAGGTGTGACGACCCCTGCTAATTCGCCGCTGTCCCATGGGGGCAAGCAGAAGAAGTATACAAGTGATAAAAACGACTTTTTAAGACGAAATAGTAGTTTTATACGCTGATTATATTACACATCAGTTAGTTATTACTTAAAGCAAAAGTTTGCTCTAGACAAATGCGGCGCCCTTTTCGCTACCATCTACAGTGTCAGGCATTTGCTTCACCTCAAACCTTTACATGTTTAGAAAACCGCGCTGCGTACTTACCTCATGGAGTTCATGTTGATGTCCCAGTTTGCGCTTATATGGTTGTAGTTGCGCCGTTGAACCCTGGCGGTGGCATGTGGCCGATATGTGAGATTGCGAACTTACCAGTAAAACACATAAAACACAGTCCAGTTGGGAATAAGCAGTAGGATGATGTTGGATGTAACATGCAAAATCTCTATTAATAGGGGAATTTCCAGTTGTTCTTGGTCACTGTTACGTGACTGGTGGATGGAACAATACAGTATAATATCCCACATTAGTGTCCCCTATTAAAACAGTATAGCATTACTTTAAGAGTAACTTACCACGGCAGTCACGGCTTCAACAATTACCAGGAGCATGAATTGTTTATACCTAGTATCACTATATGACTCCACTATGTCACCCGAGACCTTGCCAAAGCTCCCAAGGCTGCTTGATTTACTGCCTTCGAAAGAAGGCTGATTCTCGTCTTCAAATCGCAGCAGACTTAACACATCAAGCTTCTTGCGTATCTTGAATGCTTTGAAAAGCACAGCCATTGACATGGCAAACCACATTGTGGACATGAAGATGCCTATCTTGGCGTTGCGATTAATGGTAGTTACATCTACGGTGAAGCATCCATAAATTAAAACAACCAGTATGGAGGCATTGAATATGTTGAAAAGCACAAATGCACTTTTTCTCTTTGTGCTGTTGTTGGCCAAAAGGATAACTATGCAACTCCAGGATATGATTTCTGCCTGCGCCACCTTTATGGCCTTGTTCAAAATGTGCAAATATGGATGTTGGCTTCCGAAATAGAAGATGACGCCAAGCAACAACTGCATGCATGATAGCAGAATTACACCTAGCTCATTCCAAGGCATCCTGGTTGGCGATACTGACACGCGGTACAACACAAAGCAGAAGGCTAGCAATGTCACCAGACAACATATTCCGAAAATCCCACATTTCGCCTCAGAATGCAGGTCCAAGTACTCCACTGGCACGCCTTCCATGGCGGAAAAGTTATATCGGACTTATATGGGTCTCCGATATAAGCGATGAGCCCATCGCAGGAGGCGAACGTCGGTTAAGCTCCTTCGCGCCAAGGGGTGCTATTATAGCACACGGACAATATCAACACATCATTTGATGGTAAATTCCGCCCTAAAGTCTGTGCTTCTGTCCACCATCACGCGCCGAGGGGATCGCTGCTCCCCACCCCAGGCTCATTGTGGATGGGAAAGCACACTTAGCTCCACATCTCGTTGTTCAGCCATATTTATTCAAGTACACACAGCATTGTACTGTTGTTGCGTACTGTTTTCATTGTTAACTGCCCTATTCATCGAGGTATGTTTCTGTATGTGTAAACCTTTGCTGAGGATTCAATGGTACTTCCTTTTTAGTTATCCGTGGAATTTATTGCTTTATTAGTCGTCTTTTGTTCTATTTGACGTGCTTCTGATAAATGGATGGCGTATTGTGGTTATTCCCCTGTTACACACGCCTTGCGTGAACAAATAAATACTGCGTTTATTCTCGTGCTCTACATCCGTAACACAGTCTTGTTTTCTATTAATGTCACCCTGAATTTACGCTTTCGTGTCCACCCTTTCAGTGCATTGTCATTTTGGAGCTGTCTATTCATGTCAATACATGTGTATGCTGTATACACCAATGTATGACTACATCCCCCTTTTATTCACTTTACTCATGCTTGCCTGTAGGTCGGAGTTAGGGAATCGTAAGTACAATGTTTTTCACATACGTTGTCCGCCCCGGTGAGGCTCCAGAGAGCCGTGGGCCTCAGTTTGAGCCCATATGGGAGTTTCTCATGAATTACAATCTTAGGGCTGGTTTCTTGCTTCAGGCTTTGTCGTTTGTCATCCTCTGTGTTGGCGTCTTCAACGGTGGAAAAGATCCACTGGCTATGCTGACCTTCTTTCGTGCACTTCCAGAGAACTTTGGTGTCACACCCTTCAGTCTCACACTCATTTGCCACGGCGGCTTCATCATAGGCACACTCATGATTATGGCATTCATTCAGATGAGTGAAGATGATGCTTCTATTAAGCAATGCAGAGGATACAGGGCAGGGACCAAGTTCTTGCTTCAGGCTACATCCCTAGGTGCGGTTGCCTGGTGCCTTAGCATGACCACCTTCCTTGGTGCAACTTACCACTTTGACGCAAGCTGGATGGAGGAGCAAATCGGTGACGGCTCCAATTGGCTGATTTACTTCAGCTCTCGCGTCTTCGACGCATTCGCCCTCATGCTTTATGCAGGTGGATGCTTCTTCCTCGAGACATACCACTCTGAGGGAACCAGTGAGACCTGGGGATGGCTTTGCGGTCTTGCCTTTATGTTGGCAGGAACATTCGAGGTACTGGGGCTTTACGTTATCAACAGTGCCTTCCTCTTCATCGTTGAAAGACTTTACACATTCACCTTTGGGTTGGCCCTAATTTTGGGAACCATGTGGGCATTCATGTTCGAGCCCGTTTGCCACAAATACGACGTAAAGCTCACCCAGAGTGCTTTGAGGAACGAATACTACAAATCAAGAAACGCCATGGCATTCTACGGACCAGCAATTGTTGACGAAAATGGAGAGGTCGACATTGCAGCTGCCACAGACCAGGTCCAACAGCAACTAAACAGCCAAATGATGGCACAGTAACAACAGCAATTTCGTAATTGTATAATACAACGAACTGTTCTGCATAGGAAGTGTTTGGAATAGTTGTAATTATAAGATTGGAAAAGTAAACCAGATGTAAAATAAGGACGGGTTTTGCCGTCATGGATTCATATGCATAATATACTCTCTCTATGCACAAAATATGTGAAATTAACTTGGTATTGGCCGCCCAATTGGGGAAAATTAATTTTAAAATGTCTTTTCCTATTCATTCCACACTAAAAGTGGATAACGCTCTATGGTACAGCTGGCATAAGCAGTTGGAGGAGGGTGCCAGGGACCGCGAAGTTTTTCATCCAAACCTGGTCGTTAGGTTTTATCATCTTGGAAAGGTGACAATACAACGTATTGTATGCGTCTTCAATAGCTTCTATGACACCGTTCAGGACAAGGGTCACAGTATACTCCTGCGTGAAATGCACCTTTACCTTTGCTTTGATTACTCTGAACTTTTCCGGCAATTTATTGTTGAAGTCTTCACAGAGCTTGCGCCACATAGCAACCGTGTCAGGGGAAACAGCGGACATTTGTTTGGACGAATCATTTTTTGCTCCGCTAACTGGCTGGTTATGATCTACTGACACCTTTATCCCAGTAACTTGGTCAATCATTTCGTCGAAGTGGGTATGTAGATAACCATTAACGTAGGATTTGACATGTTGTGTCAAGGTGTTTTTAACTACATCCAGCTTTAAGCTAGTGCCTTCCAGTGATGAAAGGAAGGCTGAACAGTTTGCGATTATGAAAATGTCGCCTTTTATGGGATGGTTGATTTTCTTGCACTGGAGGTTTACATTGGTATTCAATGACATTATTATGTCATCCAGGATCTCAAATCCAGATGGCTGTATGCCCAATGTTGATTGAAGCCCCTTAAGAACGTACAACGAGCTTACCATGTTCCCCATGTTAGTTGCATAAGCCCCCGGCAACCATGTCTCAATCGTACTTGATGCAACATGCTTTGTATGCTGCTTAACGTGTTCCAGAAGCGCCTTTGTTTGAGACAATACACTTTGATATACATCCATGTGCATGGCGCCCAGTGCTTCCTTCAATAATGCAATCTCACGGCCATGAAGCACCTGCATGTTTGCACCTATGAGCAAGGTAACCACAGTAAGCATCACAACATCGTAAGTCGTCGTCCTGATTGAGTCTATTCTTGTCCTTAAATAGCCAAGTGTTTCCTCGAATATGTATTTGAAGACTGCATCATTGTCCTTTCCAAAAAACCGCTTAATAAAAATATATTCACTAGAAGCAGTATCCACTAACAGCTTTAGAAATGACTTTATGATGTCCTCAGTCCTGACGCTTTCAGGTTGCAGGCCAGCAGGTACCATGGGGTCATCCTGAAAGCTGGTGCATACCTTATCTCTTCCCTCCAGAAAAAAGTAGCCTTGTGGCCTCGATGATGAGTGTCTCATTATCACACCTAGTTCTTTGTAACGATTCTTCATGCGGAATTTGTCCAGGGATTGATAATAGTTAGAGAACAGATGATGGTATACCTTTCTCATGGTTTTAGAGTAGTGGTTCTTTATTTCCCCCGCATACACGGAGTGGGTCTCCAATATAAATGCGTAAAGAGGCTGCATACGCAGGAAATAAGTGTTTTGTATCATCTGCAGGTTAGCTTTTGGGGTTGTTAGCTTTGCGATTTCAGTTGTCATGAAGTCGTATATTCGGCGAACTATGACGAGCTCCAATTTTTTTAATTGTATTTTACATGGATTAAGAGCAGGATAATCCAATTTGTCGTATTCTGACTTTATCTTTTCAGCTTTCATACGATAAGTTTCCAGTAATTGGACATAATTGAAACGGATTGGTTCCTTGCAGATAGCCTCTATGACCTTTGGTGGAATGGTGATGTCATCAAGGAATTTTTTGAGCTCCTGCAAGAACATTTTTCTGTTCTCCAGACTCAATGATAATTCTTCAGACTCACTATATAGATTAGTAATGCTAGTCGAAGCTGTTTCTAGTTTTTTGTAGTGTTTCAACAGCGCCTCTTCCACTAACCTCAAGGTAGAGTCACAGTAATTGAGATCAGTGGCGAATTCGCAAATTTCCTCCTCATGGTCTATCAAATCGTCCATCATATCGTTCTGCCATTTCTGTCGTGCATCAGAAACACGTTTTACAATAGAGTCAACTAGCAGCAAAAGCTTCTTGTCAAGAATCTGCTCATCCGCATCTATTACAAAATGGGATAATAAAGCAACAGAACTTACTGATCATCTTCAAACTATCTGTGCCGCCTTTATATGCCTTTGCTGTTTCATCATTCGCAAAAAATTGACACGTTTTGCTATTAGTGCATGGATCTAACTCAGCCAGTGAACAAGGGTCTTCAACGCCACTAAGAAACCATGACAAATCCTCTGCAAAGGAATTAGGCTCTACTTCTAGAAGCCGCGAGGTGTTGGAATCCCCTTTCATCGTGTCTTCCTTAGGTCAGTGCCAACCTATAGCGTACACATTAGAGGATTGGGAATCCCCGTTATTTTCATCAGTATCTCAATGAAAATATATTTTAAGTCCGTCATACATATATAGTGTTTGCTTCTTTTGTTTATTTATTCTGTTAGTGAAATTCTCCGATAGTATATGTAGATTCATCACGTCGTCACATAGGTTGTGATGGTCAGTAGACATGACGTTGAAACATGTTGTAACACATCTACTGGCATACATCTAGGATATCTCAAGCGAGACTATGTCTGGATGTGACCAAGCCCCTACTACAACGGTATTTCTTGCGCTACCCTAAACATGTGATTTTCGGATGGTTTTAAAACGCTATTGCGCAACACAAAACGCCTTGGTCACACGTTATAGATGATCATCCTATCTGCCATACATATATAAGCGCTACAATGCTAATAAATCTTTATTCACATGTCTAAAGAACGATTGAATATACAATAGTAAAGAAGTAACCTCATCATACACAAAGCACTGACCATATTCATCATATCATATAGGACATTATACTTGTATGTGCTCCTGATTTATATCTAAGGACTATATGTCTCGTCGTTGGTTTACAGCAGGTCATCAACATAAAAGACTTCTGCAATATGCGTGTTCCATTAAATACACCCCTGTGTTTTAGAGTAGTATTTGAAGGAGTCTGGTACTTTGACATCAATATCTATGGTAGCAGAGACCAGTTTGTTCACGAGTTTGTCCTTCAACATCTTAACACGTTCTTGGATATCCTTGATGTGCTGCTCGCTCTTCTTCTCTAATTCTTCCATGTTAGGATCCTCACTGGCGGATTCCTACGATTTGTGAGCAGGGACACAAGGGAGGGGCTTAACGCTTTCATGAATCATTCAAGATCGGTGAACGCGCAACATGCAAACAACAACCATGGCTGATAGATTACGTTGAAAGCGACACATAAAATATTTATATTGTAAATGGCAGTACCTTTTGATATTCGTTCATCATTCGTTGCTCTTCGTTCTCCCTGAACTCCTTGAGGTCCCTCTCGGCTGCAGAGATTGCTTCATTTAGCAGCTTAACCCGATCTATAGCACGTTTGCAACATGAACATCAAACACCTACTTTCCTTAGCCCGCTTGACAATAGCCTCTGCCTCTTCTTCTGCCTTCAGCAGCTGCTGAATGAGAGCATTTGATCCCTTTGTGGCACTCATCCTCCCCTTTGTTACTACCGGATATGTGATGAGTCAGTAGCGATTTTTATTCCAAATGAAAATATGGGATCATTAAATTGAGAGTAAAATTGTTGCCAATGACAATGTCATACACTATACCTTGTCTTACTGGCACTACGTGATTCCTCCTGATCAACGTCCAACAGTCAGCTTCCACGCATTCTGCTTCACGTTTTCATGTATTAAGATGCTTGATCACATGATTTAAACACCGTGTGGCTTAATGATGTGGCTACACATCTTGGATCTTTCAAAGGGTGTGGCGTCTTAGCTGCAAATGGGCTCAAAGCGTAGAAGATCGGAAACCCTGCTGCAATGGAAACCTGATCTTCAGGCTGGCGAAGCTGCTCGGGATGTTTGCGCAGCTTTGGCAGGAGAGAGCTCGGACTACACCCCCGTAATTGATCAGGAGATTCTCTCATTGATGTCTACTTCTGCATTCACTCCGTCCTACTACACAGGGGAGGAGGCACCAAAGGAAGTTATCGATTCAATACTCCAACTTACAAAGAATAACATGGAACGCCTGTATAACCAGTCTAGTTTTTTGGGAGGTTGGAGTGACAAGAGGAAATATAGGGAAATAAAATACAAGAAAACACATATATTGTTGTTGCAAGGTCGGTAGTGCTTCCTTCTATGCATGCCTCTCAGATCAGGACGATCAAATTGTGGGCTTCATCAGTTATCGCTTTGTTGTAATAGACGAGTACCAGGAACCAACAGAGGTTTGCTACATCTACGAAGTACAAGTGAATGTATGTTACCCCGTTTTGTTAAATTCTAATTTCACAGGAGAAAAACAGATCAAAGGGGATAGGCCGCCTTTTAATCTACGCTGTAAAAATTATCGCAAGATTGGCTAAGGCCAAGAAGCTCATGTGCACAGTTCTCAAACTGAACAAACGCGCCATCGAATTCTATCGTTATAAAAATGGCTTTATCGACGACGAAAGCGATCCAGATGTCGTGGACTACGAAAGTAGACACGAGAACGTTTATAACATCCTCAAACTGGAGCTCTGAAAAGAATACAACCTATCAAACAAAAATTCAATAGGACAATGTAAAACCACTAAGCCGTTGCTTTAAAAGCATCTTAAGGATGTTTAAATTGCATTAAGCACTAGCATCAACTCAAATATAATGGTTATAATTACCAAAAGGGTTTAGATAATGCCGATTTTGTTGGCAACGTCCAAGGCGTCCTGGTCGGGGGAGAGCCTGACGTAGGCCTTCTTGAGACCATCTGGCCTGTTAAGGGTGTTAACGTGCACGCACTTGACGTCGTACAGCTCGGTAACAGCCCTGGCAATCTTCTCCTTGTTGGCACGGGAGTCTACGATGAACACCAGTGTGTTGATTTCCTCGATCATCTTCATCGACTTTTCCGTCGTCAGTGGGTACTTGATGATGGAAAACTTGTCGAGTTTCTTGGTGAGAGCAGTGTTAAGACGACGCTGGAATTTGGGCGTACGAGGAAGGGCAAGAGTGCGTGTCCTGAAGAAGTGGGTGTTGTACCGCACTTTGTGGTCCTTCGCAGTTGTTGCCTTCTTCACGCTATTGGCTGCGATTTTGGCCTTCTTGACCTTGTCGCCCTCGCCGGCCTTCTTGGAACCTGAGAAATTATGATGGCCGATCATGGGACGGTAGCGACAACATTTAGGTTGTCGGTGACAATGATGAGAAACTAACCTTTAGGAGCAGCCATTTTATTTGGTTATATTAGTATAAGTGTCCTGTAATGGGATGAGCATAGAAAAAGGCAAAAATGGGCGCAGATTGCCATGAGGCCAAAGAAAGGCATACGTGTATAATAATTCACACGTCCTTTGACACCACGGTAACTTACCGATTACTGTACCTCAAAATACCGTACTCTTACGGTTCAGTACTTTTGTTTTTTGTTTATAGCCAGGATACATGGAGGACTTACACAATGATGGGGCGTCGCTGGCGTTCAATGGTTGGACAGCGTCGTGACTCTATATATAGTTGTTGACTCAGGCAAATTATATGGAACTTGGCAGCATTATGCACAAATGCAGGTCAAGGTGGTCACATTTATATGTCGCATATGTATAACTATGTCTTCATAGTATCCCTATTGGCGGGAAGGTACATCCTAATGCTGGGTTCATGTTTATCCCGACTTCCACAGTTAATCTGCCAATTTCTAGTCTGACCATGAAGCTATAGTGTATGTCACATAAAATAGGATTCTATCCATAGTGACTCCATCGTATGATAGCAATGCATATACTGTTATAGACATATGAGAGCTATATTCACATATTATAGAATATTTCTGCTGGGTTATGGTACCATGACAGTCAACGTTGACTGGCATAGTTGCCCATGACGGAAAGTGTAATGAAACATAGAAACCATTCCATATCTATTTGGTAGCACGTATATTACATACAGCTCTAGTTTGTTTAATTGCATTTTGCCCCTGTCCGTACAACGGAGCCCATCTTTAAACGTTACTTCGCACAATCTTGGGGACGCCTATGTTATTTTCACAATTGCTTAATGCGCTGCTACTTTTTGGTTATGCTTATCATTGGGGAGACTCATCATCCGTATATGTGAGCATAATATCTGGTCGTCTGGCCTTCCCGGCTCTGTGCAGTACTAGCTTCTGCCCCTTTAATGAGAGGATATGTGCTACTGATTCGGACACATCATCTTCATTTTGTTCATCAATTTCCATTCTTCCTTCAGAGTGAAAATTGTCACCACCAGCTATTTTAGCCTTAACTTCATTGTGTAAACTTGCTGGTATTGAAAGTAAAAAGTAGTTGTCATTTCCCAAGGCAGTTGCCGATTTCTGTTTAAAAATGAGGGAAGCAGTGCATTGAAATCTACCTGGCAGGAGTAGACACGGACGAAACAAAACCGTTCTTGGGCATTAGGCTCATTTTGCATGTCACCCTTGGCTTCATCATCTGCCTGTACGTAGTACTCAAAGATTCTTTGAGTGCCTTCGTCCTTTGCTACGTTTAATAAACTTCCAACCTCTAGGTTCCCAGCATAGTCAGCGTTATCTGCATTAGTTACACCTTCGATACTTGCTTGTATGTATCTGTTCTTCCATAGTCCAACATTTGGCATTATCTTGTAGTGCTGAAACGGTTTGTAATCGCAGTTGTTCAACATACCCTTGCGATTTTAGCATTTGTCCTTCTAGGATGCTGTAACGTGGTAGGAGAAACAAAAGTGTCGTTTATTCTTGACACGTGGTGGTTTACACGTTCATGCACGCTCATTTTGTCCCACTTATCAGTAGCTACTTCTCCATTCTCTAGAGGCTGGGATTCTGCCCTATCCACTGATATGTCATCACTTTCCATAGGGGCTATATGATTGTCTTCTTCGTCATCGAACAGTGTGCTGTTGACAATATCCGGTAGCCCTTCACATGCTTTTCCTATTATTGGCTGCATGAGGAGCATTTCCGGGGTACGCATCATGTTCATTCTGAGTTCAGCCAAACGGGCACCCAAACCGGGAGATTTGAGACTCCTAAATTCGTCCTCTAATTGCGATAGAACATCGTGGTCCTCAATTCCTACGCCTGCGTAACAGAGGCCATCTAGCGCCGGTATATGAAGACCACGATCAAACTCTTGGAAGGCAGTGAGACGCTCAGTGAGCTCTACAGCTGATGGCGAATAATCTATAACAGAAACATCTGGTTTGTATGATAACAGGCATGCATCTACAGGAATCTCTGGGATGCTAGCGTCAAATTCCACTGCTCCCAGAATTGGAGATTTCATCTGTACGTAGGATGACAGATTGTCAGTCCCATCAGTCCTGCCAGTGTAAACTGGGCCAGATGATTCTTTTGTTTTTGACATTTTAATTTATAATTCATTCTGCTTCAGTTTTGGCAACGGGTTTACAAGTCCACGAGGAGTGGAAGGCGCACCTTCCATTTCTTACGCCTCCATAGGTGGTTGTCTAACATATTCAAAATGTAACAATGAAAATGTAACTTTAAAATTACGCCGTGCCTTCAGTTTGCGTTAAAGCTGCAACATACAATGTTGACTACGGTGATGTGCAATGGTAATTATTGCGATGGGATGTGATTAAGCCTCCTTTATGTCTACCTCTCTAGTTTCTGCACGGTTAATGTTGTTAAATGTATCTGTAACAAACCTGATTTTAAATTACCTGATTCACCACCTTCCTCTGCTTCTTGTTCTTTGGATTCACTCTCCTTTGATTCACCCTCCTCTGCTTCTTGTTCTTTGGATTCACTCTCCTTTGATTCACCTTCCTTTGATTCACCTTCCTTTGATTCACCTTCCTCCGCTTCTTGTTCTTTGGATTCACTAGCCTTTGATTCACCCTCCTCTGCTTCTTGTTCTTTGGATTCACTCTCCTTTGATTCACCTTCCTTTGATTCACCTTCCTTTGATTCACCTTCCTCCGCTTCTTGTTCTTTGGATTCACTAGCCTTAGTCTCGGTGTCTTGCGATGCTTTCTCCTTAGCCTCTTCCTGGCGCTTGTTCTCAGCATTACCTGACAATGCGTTCACCTCCTTTAGTTCGCTCCTCGTCACTTTCAACAGATAAGAGCGAAGATCCTCAGGCGTTAGGTCACCATTGCCCAATAACGCTACGCAGATCACATTGTGGAAGTTTTCCATCAGCAGCGCGGACGTACTGTCTGGGTCCAGGCGACTGATCTGGTCGCGAAGCACTTCCAGAAGTACCTTACAGAAATTCTTCTTTTCATTACAAGTCTTTTTTATAGTGTCTAATATACGAGCTGACATGCATGGCATCCATCCCTCGTTGCGATACTTTCGCATATCCAGAACAATACCAGTGGAGTAGGAAGACATGGTCACTTCATCTCCATACTTTGCAGCTTCCCTCTTAAATTCCGATTTCTACAGGTATTATCAGGAATTAAGAATGCAGTAACCTACCGCTTCCCTCATACACTGAGATAACTCCTTGTCGGACTCAGCTTCCTCTTTGGCGGCCTGAGAGGGAGTGTCATGCGATGCTGCATAAACCTACATTGAATTCCTGTTCTACAAAATGCACTAAAGACTTTGCAATAGACGATCCTTTGTCTTCAGAGGCATTCGACAGTTCCTTGCTAAGCTTGATAATGGTTGATCGTACCTTGAGGTTCAGCTTGGCATGTGATTTGGCAAATGCTTGTATGAGACTTTTTTCTGCATCAGCAGCCCCTCTTTTTGATAGTTTGCAACCCCAAGTGCTAGGTTTCAGGAGATAATGGTCTTCTCTGAGGATGTTTCTCTCTAAATCGGACAAGATCATGTTCATAGCATTGCTGAAAACTTCCCAGGACATCTCTTTGTCAAGAACATTGTGTATTCGCCTTAAGTGCCCCTCCTTCTCCTCTAATAGTGAAGGAATAATGTGCTTTTGTTCGATACACTTCTCTATAAGGTCGCTGTGAAGCTCGGCGTCCAACATAACAAAGGTCTGCAGGTCTGGTTCCTCGTCCCTCTTTTTAAGCATCTGATTCATATTAACGTAAACGCATCATCACCTACTGTTTTACAATTGTCGTACAGAATCTTGTAAGGAGTTTTTTTGAACTCCTCTTTTACGTGATCACCGTCGTTTAGGAGATCATAACATCTCTGAGCAGTTATGGTGATGTAAGGTAAATAAAGGACGTAATGGTTCTTAGCCAAATGAATCCATCGCTCAATATACTTTAACCTTATGTCAATAGGGGCATTACTTTCAAGGATCTTTGACATTAGGTTGAAAGAGAGCTTGGAAACGATGAAGGTCTCAAGGCATGTCAACAATATTGGGGTCTTGCCACGTTTTTGAGGTATAGCTGTTTTTCATATTTATAATATTGACCTGAAACATACCTTTTGCGATGCCACCTACAGATAGAATCATATTTTTCGGTATTTGCCGATCCTCTGCATTGGAAGCCTCACTAATGAAAACCATATGGTTCTCCCCTCCATCTGTTAATCCTACTGTTTTCGGTTCTACTAGGCTCCATTTCTGCCCTCGAGTCGTCATATAATGTATAAGAATGTTAAAGAGGGAGTAAATATCCGACTCGGACTCCTCAACCTCCGTGGATTCCAGGGGGCGATGGCGGGTAAGATAGTCGGCAACAAGTTCTGCTCTCTCTAAATTTTTTTCGTGTACCTCTTCTTTCTTCTCCTCATTCTTTTCATCATTGACGTCATTGTCTTGCTTACCAAAAGACACGTAATCGAAATTTAGTGCTGCCCCCTGTACAAATCCCTCATACAGAGCTTCGTCCAGCTCTTGTATCTGCACATTATATGTAAAACATTTTTATGCTATTAACAACACGTGTACGTAAAAGGCACTGTGGAATGGTTTTTGCGTATTGTAAGTAACTTGGATAATGGAGCAGTCCGTAACTTACCTGTTCTGCCTCAAATTCCGATGCGATAGTATCTGACAACTCAATCAACTCATCAGTACCGATAACTGATGCGACAGAACCCACTAGCACTATCAATAAACCCTTTAATGGGCTCATTATTATGATAGACAAGTAAGGAAGTTTTACAACCCCTATATCTACCTAGACACATTAATATAGGCAAGTACATTAACTTGCAAATAACCTATAGGTGGCATAATTCAAACCGAAACAAGATACACCTCCATAAAATACAAAGCCTTCTCAGGCAAAGGGCTTTGAATTAAAGTACAAGAAACAGATTAATGCATTTTGCACCCATCTGCCAATAATGTCTAGGTTCTAGTACACATGTAAAATTGATCTAAGCCTACTATCTTATCACATTCCCCTTTATTCATAACAGGTAATGCCTTGGATACAGTGATCAGAGCTGCTTCTTTCGGTAATGGGCTTGTAGAAGTCTACACGTTTCTACGAGAAGCAGCAAATCCCCTATGTTAGAACCACAACACACTAAGACAAGCACATTTGAAGCAATTTTCAAATGGTGTGATAAGGAATATAGGAATAACCATCATGTACGAAAACGCAGCAACTATGGGAATGTGTGTCATAGCACAAAGTGAAGCATTACGCATAGACTGGTGTGTTAGACAGGCTTTAACATAAATTTTGTTGCGAATTTATATAAATAGCATCGGTAGCTTCATGTTAGTTCCCCATATTAATGTGTCACGGTTCATTAATACGTCTAGTATCTGCCTACCCTAACATGTGATGCCCATGTTCCCCGAGGGGCAGTAGCACAAGGAGACCTTCACTTCTATTAATTATGTCAAGATTACCATTTACAGAAGCTACTGGCTCCACCAGAGCAAGTGATTTCCTCAATTTCGAGGAGCCTACGTACGGCCAACATGGCGGTGCCTCTGTTGATGCCAGCAGATCGCAAAGTTATAATCCAGGGTCAAGCTCAGGATACGGCAACTTCGGTAGGTTAAATATATCGTAATGGTTACATATGTGAAAAGGAGTTGGTTATGGAGGAATGCAGCAACCATCTGGCAACTCCAGCGTCTTCGGGAGAGTAAACGTAGGTCCACTGCTTCATATTCTCATACAACTAATTAGGAGGACAACTATTTGTTGAAAGGCATCGAATTTGTGAAGAACAGCGCGTCAAACATCCAACGGGGGTTTGGAGATTCTACCAGAGGGAGCAGTTTCTACGGTTTGTTCGTCAAGTTATTATATTTATGTATGATTAGGGGGAGTTGCCGCTTCACTAAGTAACGATGGCATACCCAGTGGGAGATCATCCTTGTCAAAAATTATGAACGTGGGTAAATCGTTCATTGGTATGTCAAGTGCCTCATCGGAAGCGCAATCATGGATGACATACACCAATTACAAAGCATTTATGGCTCTATTCGCCACAAGTGTTTTGTTTTTCGTGTTGTCATTCATGACACTCCCATTCATCTTTTTCGCCCCTCACAAGTTTGGGCTCCTTTTCACATGTGCATCTGTGACATTTCTGTCTTCCATGGCATTCCTCAAAGGGCTGGCAGCCTTAATGGAACACATGATGCATGAAAAGAGAATTGTGTACAGTGGAGCCCTTTGTACATCGATGGGTTTCACTTTCATCTTTACAACATGCCACCCAGTGTACATATTGGCATTTATCTCGTCCATCGTACAGACGCTTACGTTGATATCTGTCATTGTGTCTTATGTTCCTGGTATGTCTTAAAAGCTAACGCGGATTATACATTCTCAGGTGGAGCAGGTGCCCTCAAGGTGATGTATTCGTCTATGTGGGAATTTGTAAAGAGGCAGACACGTGGAGAAGGCTCAGGCTCACTTCCTATATGATGTACAATAAAGAGATTATCAAGTATAATTTTCTTCTTGTTGCATTGAATATGACGTCCCCCGCGATCTTAATTACACGATCCCAGATTCTTTTCTAGAGTAGAGAAGAATTTTCTCACTCTGCCGTCATTTTGTAGTGCAATGGCTACCTGCTGCCTCCGGTTCGTGCTGCTTGACCCTACATTTGAGGAAAATTCTTACAGAAATGGCACCCCTATAGAAATATTCCCACCATTATGCACTCAGTCAATATCACTTAATACTTAGTATTTAGGTTTATGTTGTTAACACTATATATCACTTTGATATCATTCAAAAGAGCATTTACATAGCCGCATGGACATTGAAAGGTATAGACAATCAATTAGAGCAGAAATGGACGCTGCTAGAACTGCCGAACGTAGAAGGAAGCTATGGCTCGCAGTAGGAGCCTGTGCAGCCCTTGTTGTTTTGTTGGTCGTTGCAATCGTAATTGTGGCATGTTCAGTAGGTGGAGGCTCAAAGTCTGATGATGATACACACTTTTTCACTATTAATGGATATAATGATAAGGGGAAGGCCGTTGAAACCGAGGTTACTTCAAAACTCTTTTATGAAGCAATGAATAAAAACATGGATTCATTATTTTCCGACGAGACACCCGTCGATGAAGCATTTACTGACTTTATCAGTGTTTACAACCCAGTATTCCAGGCTGTTCGTGATGCTTTAGATTTTGGGAAAATTGGTACAGTTGCAGAGGAGGCGAAGAAGGTTGCCACGAGCGAATTAGAGAAAGCTAAGGCTGCAAATGCTGCAAAGAAAAGTGTGAAGCCTGTAACTCTTGAAGAAGCTCAAGCAAAGGCTACTAAGGCAACGCATGAATTGTCTGAAGCCACAATAGGCGTCACTAGCAGTGCATCTTTACTGACAAAGGCGACACAAGACTTGTCGAAGGCAAAAAAGGAGAAAGAAGAAATAGACAAGCAAAAAGTGACGGAAATCACTGCTCTGGAGAGTGCAAGAAAATTGTTGGAGTCAAAGAATGGTGAAGCAATTGAGACAAATGGAGCCTTAGATACCGCAATGAAAACTCTGAAAGATTTAGAAAAGGAGCTCGGTGTAAAGGCCGGTGAAGAACTAACGAACAAAGTGGCTGCGGCACGGTCAAGCGTAGCTGAGCTTGAAACAACATTAAGGAACCAAAAAAGCCAGGTTGAATCTTTACAAGCAGACGTAGATACCAAGACTGCTGCATTAACAGCGTTAGACAATGAAATAAAGGAATTAGACGAAAAGATAAAAGGCGAGACAGGTGATGTTACGGAAATGCAGAAGGCCTTAGAGCAAGTTAAAACTGATAAAGCTAAGGCTGCAGACTCTCTGGGGAGTGCAAGAAAATTGTTGGACTCAAAGAATGGTGAAGAAAACAAGACAAATGGAGACTTAGATACCGCAATGACAACTCTGAAAGGTTTAGAAAAGGAGCTCGATATAAAGGTCGGTGAAGAACTAAAGAACAACGTGACTAAGGCACAGTCAAGCGTAGCTGAGCTTGAAACAACATTAAGGAACCAAAAAAGCCAGGTTGAATCTTTACAAGCAGACGTAGATACCAAGACTGCTGCATTAACAGCGTTAGACAATAAAATAAAGGAATTAGACGAAAAGATACCTTTACTTGAGTCAGCTGTGACTGAGGCTACAGTTGCCAAAAAGGAGGCAGATGCAATTCTGCTTGCTAAGACTAGTGAAAAAGAAACAGCTGTTAAAGATTTAGAAGCAGCGAAGTTAGAAGCAAATAAATCATCAGGTGAAGACAATAAAGAGACAGAACAAACCCCTGAAAAGCCCGATGGAGACCACTCCAAATTAAGAGGGCCTGGTCCGACAACGCCTTAAAAAACGGAAAGGACTAAGTGTCTAAGGAATAAACATGTTATTCATACATCAGGATAGTTTAAAATGAATCACATCCATATTTTCGCTTTCGGATATCTATTTCTTGAGGTATAAGCCAGCTACTCTTCATTGCATGAGGTGGGGAAGCATGAAACTGACATATGCAATAATTAAGTCAAACATTATAGTGTATCAGTTTGATTAACTATGCGAATCATCTCATTCATTAAAGTAACAGTAAAAAGGGTTCAAGGAAATTGTCAACGGGTCTGTCCCAGAATAACTACATAATCTAGGGTTCAGAAGTTTTAGGGTTTAGGGGAAATTATTAAAGGTCCTGTTTTAGAATAGCTACATAATTTTCTATTAGGGGGAAAATGATTAGCGGTTCAGTAACAGAATAACTAGGTAATCCAGGGTTTAAAAGTTTAGGGGTTTAGGGGAAATCATGAACAGTTCTGTCCTAGAATAAATACGTAATCCAAATGACGTATCCGGTTGATGAGCAGAATCCCATACGCAAACGTGTTAGGGGTCTTTATTCGCTATGCTTTCAGATTATACTTGCAACTCTTGAGCTACTTTATTTGCTCTTTCAAGAATAACTCCGTGATGGATTTGAGGACAGCTCCAGGCATTGTACTCGTGTGATCAATTCAGGTAAGGTAACCGGGTAGTAAAAAGGCAATAAACTCCTAGAGATTGAATTGCCCTAGTTCTATCGCACTGGTGATAAATAACTGGTGGAACAATTAAAGCACTATAGAATCAAGTCTTAATCAATCAAATATGTTGAAAAGGCTGGAATCTCTAAATAACCTTTAATTTGTTGCTAATGTAATCCCCATGTCTAAAAAGCATGCATTTCTTCATATATATGTATGCTATTTTTTAGCCTCCAAGTAATATGAGATTCCATATATGCCAACCTTGTTGGTGGCGTTCTTAAATACATTGCAATGTTGAATATAAGTAGAGATGAGAAAATCGTATTTTTTCTCTTACATACATATGTTCAAAGCAAAGGCATCATAGACCATTATGGGTTCAGATGTAATACAGTTAGCATGACGCAACATAAATTGATACGGTCCAAAGAGTTCTGATGGCTTGTGAACTCACCTTTAAATTAAAACTCGACTTTTACGACACACATACTAAAGAGGGACCAGAAGCCGAGCTGTTATACTTGGTTTATTTACCTTAAACCTCAAACAGCAATATTTTACTGTTACAAATCCTGGAAATGTGAAAATTCTATTGATCTTGGTCGCGGGTTTTAAAGTATTGATACTGCCGTATGTGTTGGTATGTCTTCCATGTCCATAAAATGTTCCTGCCCAATCAGCTAGTCGAGTGATATTATGTCTTATTAGGAATAGTAGTAAATGAGAAATTGAAATGGGAGGGTGGGTTTGCCAGGTATGCCTAGTCCCCAATGACGAAGGCGACATCTCTTGCTGTTGCTGTACTGCCCCCAAACCTGTAGCAGACGAAACCGGGAAACAAGCAAGTAAGTTATCCTAGCATGTGCAAATGTTTATTTGTCGGTGTCTAGCTAAATGTGTTTGCTGTATGTGACTGTTTCATGTAACAGCGGTGATATGGAACGTGCTGCCATCTATCTAACTATTTAACACTGCATTCAGGCACTGAGGTCATACATTCCAATGAGAAAGAAGCTTTAGAGAATGATGGAGTTGCTGAAACAGATGGAAAATCCAATGTAGACACGCGTGTTCGCGTAAAGTACAGGTTAAAGGATCTTAAATCAGTGTCTGTATTCGTAACTGGAACATCTGAGATCGATCAACTACCAAAGAGTATATGCGATAAAGAGAAAAGCAGCGATGGGTCCACATTGGAATCTCTGTTTGAGTGTTCCTATCCGACGCCAATTGTTGAGGGCTTCAAAGGCACTGTCGCCTCAGTCGCATGTGGAGCTCTTCACACTGCTTTGGTAACTAGGAGTGGTGACGTATATACTTTTGGGTGTAATGATATGGGAGCTCTTGGAAGGTCACCTAAGGATGCCAACAAAAGTGGCATGATGGACTGTAACCCCTGCATTGTGCGCCTTCGTCAGGTCATAACTAAGGTGTCTTGTGGGGATAACCATACACTGTTTTTGGGTTCCAATGGAAGTGTTTTATTCACTGGTGCTTTTAGAGACACATCTGGTGAGATTGGCATTCCTGACTTTAATGACAATGACGAGTTAACTAATGCAAAATATTTGAAAACTCCAGTCCACTTGCCTTTGATGGAAAGTAACTCTAGGGTAATAAAGGACATATGCTCTGGAGAAAACCACTGCTTACTATTGCCACAGGGAGGTCGCGGGGTTTATGCATTTGGAAGCAACGAATTTGGACAAATGATGCTTCCGCCTGAATACAAACCTAAAGTTTTCACAAAGAATGAATACAAACACAATGAAAAAATGGAAAAATTGGCATTAACATACCCGCAGTTCCTATCTGTTGCTGACCTTCACATAGATAGTCATCAACCGTCCAACCCCGGAAAACGTCGGAAATATGGGGACCAATACATAAATCGCATATTTACGGGTTGTTGTACAACATTTATTGAAACTGGAATTGGAAGAAGGATATACGGTTCAGGGAGAAATGCTCAAGGTGAATTGGGTTGCGGGGGAGATGACCTCTTCGTGACAAAGGTTACCGAAATACGCGGCCTCCGTGGCCTTAACATCAATAACATAGTGGGCGGCCAGTTTTTCACTGTTGCTCATACATCCGGTGGCAATCTTTATACGTGGGGCAACAATTGCTATACTGGTCATGGCAGTGACGACGATTATGCTAAACAAACAACACCACTTAAGTTGGAAGCCTTCAAAAGCAACGTTGATAAGGTTTTTACCGGGGCAGACGCCACTTTTGTGATCACCAACAGAGGCAACATTTACGCATGGGGATCAGCTCAGAACTACATCCTAGGTAATGGAAAGGACTACAACTTCCAAAAGGTGCCGGCAAAAATACCGAAAGAACACTTTAGAGGCTTCAACGTAGTTGATGGAATGGGTGGAGCACAACATACAGCTTTCCTTTGCAGAAAGGCTAGGTGAGTATAAGTGACCATATCGCAGCGTTCCATAAGTGGCATTGTCCAGATTTATGTTACTTAGAAAACTGTCATAAATTTTGGCACCTTCTACTATGGATTATTTTTTGTGTTTTGGGCAATGTGCGTTAGCATAGCCTGAGGTAATATGTATTAACTCTATGTCATCTTACCAAGTTTGCCCCTATTAAGGTCGAACACTACTAGATTATTTTTGAAAAATGTGGCTCCCAGAATGTTATTATTGTCTCCATTCTCCAATCCTAGGCACCACCAAGCTTTATTTGTGGTTTCCTTAGCCCTATATGATCTGTTAAAATTAAATAACATATTTGCGTACCTCCTTCGTCTTATAAAGTAGGACTTAGGTTTCCAGTGTAGGACTTCTCCGCTGCACGGTTATTAAAACCTCTATGCCTAAGAAACAATTCCATTTTTCATTGAGGATAACGTTGAAGACGCCTACACTAAGAATATAGGTGGAAGACCTATGGTAGCTATGCTTGTATAACAAAGGCGAACTTGGTGCCATCCCTATTTCCACAACATACATATAAAGCAAATGTAATTCCCCATAAAAGAAAGCAACATATATTAGCCTTACCTCTCTAATTTTAGCCTTATGGTTGGCATCTTCGATATATTAGAAAAACATAGATACCCTGTGGTATGGCTGATGGAACATGTGGTTTCACCACTCAAGTTCTTATAAAGTTCATTTAAAGAATCAAGGTACAGACTCTCACTGACGTGTTTGTCCTTTGTGGTAGTGGCTCTCACGGGTTGAATTGCTTCATTTGTTTCAGATGGGTTACTGTATGTGTCACTCTCAGTACCCATACTTTCCGAAATAGGTACCCTTCCCGTATGCTTGCCTGATATCTTTTTTTCAATGTCATTAATGATAGGAAAGACATACTTATTTGCATCAGGTCCTTTCAAATTGTATTGTGCTTTCAACATAGACTTCTGGTCCAAGACCTCATTCTGCTCAAGTAGGGCGCAGAGGTCAACAAAGAAGGAATGAATTTTTGAATGAGTAGAACTCTGCAGAAGACTATTGGTGCTCCCTGAATCCAGATAAAAGTTGCGGTTTCCATTGTCTATCGTCATACCAGAAAAAATGATGCTGTCAACTTTGATGACATATCCATCATCTACTGAAAGGGGAACCCATGTTATACTTTTCTGTGAATACCTGACGTTTTTCATACGATTATTTTTACTGGTTCTAGTAGCATAATGTCTGCTATAGCCACCAAACGTTAGTGAGCCACCGTTCTCAGAGAGGCACAGTGAGAATACGTGCCTTTCTGGTCGAAAGTGCCCCCTGAGATAATCCAATGTAAATGGCTCCATATCGTTACTAACCACTCCACTATACTTCCGTAGGTTGTCTTGTGATATTTTGCCTGATATCTTATCGTTCTTGCTATTAATGAATCTTCTCGACCTTACACTGGCAGGTGACCCTACATGACCATTGCAGCATTGGTTTCCATAGTTGTTGGAGCCTCGTTCTGTTGTTTCCTCGTTAGCAGTGATAAGGCTCATCAATCCTAGACCTAATATACCATTTGCCCTTTGTTCGTTAATGGGCCCTGTTTCCAGGGTGATTAATCCTATGCTTCTCAACTTATATAGTGCGTCTGGCTCATTTTCACTTCTAAATGTAAAATAGTCATTAGCATAATATCCATTTACAGTGCTACCCTCTTCATAAGTCTGTTCGAACTTGCAGTGTCGTCTTTTACCAGGGATAGTACTTGGGTTGGCACAAAAGGATTTAATACCGTCAACAAGTGACAGTGTCCTAGATAAGCTGGGGTTCAGTGGAGGTTTTTCATGATGACCGCATTGAACACATAAGGATGATGACAGAACCAGATTTGGCGACCCGGTATCGATAACAACTACCTGCTCTTGAACAGGAGTGCCAATCTCTATGATGCAATAATAGTATGCATATTCGTGAAGATTACCATAAACAGTAACATGAATAGTAGGCAAGTCACTATAACACACGTCTTTTAACGAACAATCAATATTCTCTGTACGCTTTAGCAGCAAACATTGTTCAAACGAATTGTCACGATGGCATACTGAACAGTGTTGCAAGCACTCGCCCAATACAATAAAAAATGCTATTGCCAGGAAAAGCATTTAGACGGGTTTTTATTGTTACTTTAGATAGCTATCATGAGTAGATCTATGCATTATTCTATGATATTTGAGAATTTCACCTAAATAATGCAATATTCAGTAACCAAGGCTTATTTTGGTATCATGATGCACTTGTGTTATTTATTGGAGAAAATAGAGATCCTAACATTTAAACACCCCTTATGAAAATTAAGGTTTGGAAAATACCTTAAAAAGTCTAAAATCCCATGATAATACGGGTTACATGTACATGACCTTGTGAAATCATGTTGATGATGTATAGAACAAGCCTGAAGTGTTACATATAAAAGGCTAAAGTAGCACTACGTACATAAGACATAACTGACAAATGCACTTATTATAGGCACATTTACCTTTGAAAACGAATTATATGTGCAATATGGCATAATAGCGGTATTATTATACTTAACCACGAAAAATTCACTGTTATTAATCTTTAAGGTTACATATCAATGACTTCGGTAAATGAATTCACATTATGATGCAAACATAAAAAATAAACGTGATAAAATAGAACCGTGAATCAACATATGGTAAACATGTGACAAAAATACAATTTCAATAGATTAACCGAGCAAATTATTAGATGAGAGAAAGCACATAGAAATTCCACTGCAAACGGGTGAAACCTATGCAGTCTTTAACATTAGACACACGGGTTAAGTATTCGTAAAGCTATGTTGTACAGCACAGTTGTGGAACATATCTGCTTCTCGTATAATTAATCCAAGTGGTTATATTCCTCTATTTTAGTGACACTATAAATGTTTTTAAAACAATGATGCAAAAACTAGACTGGCTGTGGAAACAAAGTTTCTAAATGGCATTATCCCGTGTACCTCCATCTGCATCACAATGCGTACTAGTCAACGCCATTTTACCGAACTGCGGGCAGGATTCCATTCAAAAATTGTGATACATTTTATAGACGACCCTATAAATCTGTAAAGTTATACGGGATGATGTCCTGATAGTATTTTACAAGGGTGTTTCACTGAAGTACAGTGTGTGCTGCTGCAGCTGCCAAAAGCATAATTCACTTCTACACATCATAGCTCAAATGGCTAATATATGGAAAGAACCACCTTTGTATATATCTAGAGAGCGGAAGAACCTATTTGAGAGTACGGGAAAGGCGCATCTACGCCAAAAAGGAAATCGCAATCAAATCTTCCATACTAGAGAGAGGGAGAAAGGCCTATGGTCAACAAATACACCGCGAATATACAGTGGAAACAGCAGAACCACGTTTAATCGCAATGTGTTATCACAGGAGACATCTCGACCTTCTGATCTAAACCCTGAGACTACGCCGGAGCTGCTAGGGTTAGTTAAAAGCGTGTCTAATGAAATCAAGCTTGTGCCTGTGGAAGAGAGTGGCTATACAAAGCAGGGTTCCAGCGCTCCTAATGGATATCTGTCTCCTGTTGGCGATAATAGCTACTATGAAGAGCCACCACCGCATACGAAAGTACCCGGGCCTTCCACCTTAATGGTTGAGTCTGTGGAGGAAAGAGGATTCTCTATAGTCCTAAAAGACGATGTAAAATACTCTCCAAGTTATGAAGAAGGAGTTGATACTCTTGCAGTATCAGACACTTTGGAGTCTCTGAATGAGGAGGAAAGCAATACTGATGGGAATGTCAGTGATTTGACCTCTTCTCCTGCAGGAAACCCCTTCCATATATTTCGCGTTAAACAAGCTCGCAGCACTGTTGATGTTACCAATTCCCAACTGTCACGTTTGAAGAACACCATTCTTAGTAGGACTCATAAGTTTCCAACTCTTTTGTCGTGGTTTAGATCATCTATCTCTGTGACAAACGCTGCTATGATGCATACTATTCTTACTTTCTTATGTGACATAATAAAAAGTGACGTGAGCTTCAGAGCGGACTGCGTTCGCATGATGGAAGTTGCCTTGGTGTATCATGCAGATGATCTGGTGCAGGCATTTTCTGTAGAACATATTATACCTCTTTTCCAGCCAGAGGACAATGACGACGTTGGAGGAAGTTTTATTCGTTTAATTTTGTCATACAAAGCCACTTTTGAGGCGCCAGGAATAGATGGTATTGGAGTACCAATTTGTTTAAATTCAAATGGGGAGTTCGTCTATAATGCACGGTCTGGAAAATTGGATGGCAATTCATACGAGGATAACAGGTCAAAAAAAGTTGCAACATATGCATCACTGGATGCTTCCACATTACACAATGACCTAGATTCGTCCAAAGGTGCAACAGAAAATAGAATACCACCGGATAGGGCATCTAATATAACTGCATGTGGGAAAATAGAATCGATGACTATTCTAAAGATATGTGCAGACCGAGCTGGAGTATCATCTGCTTTCGACATTCCAGCATCTAGATTGCGCGATTGGTTGTGTACCATTTGGTATGAACTGCCGGGAACAAGGCCCCCTCATTCACTCATTAAACTGTGCATTAACTGGATAGACTCAAAGGATGATCCAAGCTGTTCAAATGATGCAGCATTTGCGATATTGCAGGCAGAAAGAGATGCAAAAGGTGAATTTGAAGGGGGAAAGTTATTGATGCTTGAACTCTTTTCTCACATCCTACAGAAACAAGGAGATGTTAGCGTAGACTTATCGAAGATCGTAGATATGCTTGCAGAAGGAGAAGAAAACACTCTTTATGCGGTACTGGGTTCAATTATCGCCTACAATTTTAAGGAAAAAGATATGTTGGACTTTTGGTGTCTGCTGTGCATATTGCCATGGCCACTAAATTCCCCCAATAGTGCCATATGTCGATTAATGTCATGCACATTTTTGGTGTATTATAAGATCATACATGAAAGTATAGATAACAGGAATGATTTAACTTTTGACTCTAATCCTATGGCTATTTTGGAGACTGTAATGAGAATATGCGCATGCCGCGCCATATCTCCAATTCTGGCAAAAAGAGCCCTTCTACAGACGATATTATTAGTTGAATTATCCCCTTTACCAGCAATAAAGATGAGCACTGCACCATTGATATTATCAAGCTTGTGCCCCTTTTTCTGGAAATGTCATTTTATATGGTCAAACATTGGTGGTGACATTGATCATGACAATATTTTGGCCTTGAGGCATCTATACGACCTATTGAGTGCATGTGTATTTTGTACACCTCTCGCTGATAAAGTCTCTGAAATGGTTGCACGCAACGTTCCAATGTTTCCGCGTGTAAGATTCTCAACGGAGTCGCAGCCAGTTGACGATGTCTACAATTTTATTCCGCGCTACATTGGGCCGGAGACTAGTGGCAATCCTTCTGAAGAAGCCACTGGAAAAAGTAAACCGGAGTGTGATATAAAGCCGGATAAAAAATTGGACTCTCCAAGAGGTCTCAAAAATTTGGGCAATAGCTGTTACTACAACAGCATTCTGCAGGCTTTATTTCACACTAGACTCTTTGTTCATTCACTTTTAGGGATGAAGGAAAACAATGAAACGGTAGGCACATACAAAAAGCTTTTTGTAAAAATGCTCAAACGAGGGAAAAAGGCATTAGACCCGGGGATTAGCTACAAGTTGTTGCCATCTAAGTGGAGGCAAACATCGGAGCAACAGGACGTTACGGAAGTTTTTCACTATGTTATGGAGAGTATCGATAGAACTATGGGTCTTTGGAAGCGCGTTTTTATGGGTATGATTTTACGACGCATAAAGTGTATGCATTGTAAAACGCTAAGCGACAACAGTGAAGTCGCCGCAGATTTTAACTTCCCCATTTCAAACCTGAATAGTATTCAGGAAATATTTGATGATTATTGCAAGATAGAACCCCTTAGGGGAGAAAATAGATACTTCTGCTCCAAATGTAATAAGTATCGTGACGCAGACATGTGGAACGTTATCGCATCACCACCCTCGCATCTGATAGTTATATTAAATAGACAAGTTTGGATAACAGATTCTATGGAGGGTAGTCAGAAAACTGGAGCGAACAAACAGCTGCGGCATGTAAAAATAGACGAGAAGTTGCGTATTTGCCAGTTTGACTACAGACTATATGGATGTATTTTACATTCTGGGGAATCAACTACGTCAGGTCATTACTACTTCATTGGCCGAGATAGTGAGTTACAGAGTAATTGGCATATGTGCGATGATTCCCAAGTAAGACCGGTAACATCATCAACAATAAATGACATCAGTGAGGATAGCAGTAATTCCCAAGTGCCATATGTGATTTTCTACCGATGTGAGCAAGCTCCAGCAACACCTCAATAAGGTATTATGGATTTAACTGCGCCTCATAGACATGGCCTAACGCCACCCAGTGAATACGTGGGTACAAAACATTGAATATTTTACCTTCCTTGTAAACTATGCACATATTATTCACGCTAATATGGTTTTCACTAGCTGAAAAGGTCTTGTCTATTAAATACCAGGGCTTCTTGCCCTCATTAAACAGCCACTCAGCGGTTGGTTCATCACGTCGCAATTTTAAGCGCTTAAGTGGCGATATAACGACCGGCGGTATGAATACATTTGACTAACACCATGTGTATATAGAGAATCTTGTGAAAAATGAGGAAAAGAAAGTTTACTTAGTGAGTCCAAGGGGATTCTGTGAAGGTGTTGATCGGGCAATACGCACAGTACAGGAGGCTGTCCGCGTATTTGGACCCCCTATATATGTCAAACATGAAATAGTTCATAACGAATTCGTCTGCAATCGGCTGAGGGTAGGATTATACCGAAAACAAAGACATGCATTTATAGGAAAAAGGTGTTATTTTCGTGGAAGATCTTGAAACGGTTCCGGAGAATAGTGTCGTAATATTCTCTGCTCATGGCGTAGCCCCTTCAGTAAAAGAATTAGCCAAAAAGCGCAAATTCATAGACATTGATGCCTCATGCCCACTGGTCAACAAGGTCCATGTTTACGTGAAAAAAAAGGCCGAGGAAGGTTATCAAATCGTTTTAATAGGCCACAAAAACCATGGTAAGCGCTGATAAACAAAGCGTATTTTACAAACTTTCTTAGTTGAAACTATCGGAACGTCAGGGGAGGCACCTGAGTCCACCACAATAGTGGAGACAGTCGAGGATGTTGACAAGCTGAGCTATGCACCTGGGACACCACTTTTTTATGCCACGCAGACTACACTCAGCCTGGATGACTGCAAAGTTATAAAGGAACGATTGCTCCAAAGGTTTCCATGGATAGAGACTATACCCAGTGGATCCATTTGTTATGCCACTACAAATCGCCAAACAGCGGTGCAGAAGGTATGCAGTATCGCTGACTTGGTGTTAATTGTCGGGAGTAAAACGTCATCTAATGCTAATAGATTGTTTGATACTGCGACTTTGCGCAATATTAGGTGTGTTTTTACGTTACTGTTTGACACGCAAATAAATAAATACAACGCCCCAAGGCATGGTTGCTCATAATGTTGTAGGGGGTACCTTATTCCAAATGCTGACGCCATAACTGAAGAGTTAATTGGTAGTGCTCGTAACGTTGCGGTGTCTTCTTCTGCATCCACACCTGAAGACCTCACCCAAGGAGTAGTGGAAAGGTTGTCCAAGGAGCCATACAACTTTTCAGTAGAATTCTTCGAAGGTTGTGAAGAACGTGTGCCGAAATGGAGGCTGCCCAGGTATGGAGTGTGTCTTACTTGTTCACTGTTACCTAGAAACTTGGAGCATTTCATAAAGGAACATGACGGAGCAAAGACTATTTCCAGTCCTGTTGAAAACAAAGCTAATGAAGTATAGTTTAGTGATGCTTCAGCTCCTATCTTAGGCAGTATTCTATTTTTACATGTCCCTAATGAGCGCATGATTTTCCCAAAATTTAACCGCTAGCATATACTTCTCATGATCGATAGGGACGCCACTACCTCCCTCATCAATCATTGTGTTCCTAAAGAAGGTTATAGGGATCATTGGCGTTTCCGTGTCTACATTTTGTGGTTTAATGGAGACAACGTAGTAATCGAAATCATACGTTGTGCCAGTTGGATGTTCCCCCCTTGCGTCATATTCCTTAATGACTTGTTCCTTTGAATATAATATCACGTCAAGGAATTTCGCTTCAGGGATATGGTCTTCAACGGCTGCCTTTGGAAACCATCTGGTAAGCACAGGTAATTCGGTTTCCGTCCTTGAAACATACGCAGACCTGAGGCAAACATATTAGCCCTGCAAATACACCTACTTGAGAAGATGCCTATTATCTTCAGTGATAGGCATTGTTCCAGACTTAGCACCGGTGAAGTTTTCGACAAATATGTGCTTGCAAAATGGAGCGTATCCGTCTTCTAACCTGGCCTCATTCCTTTGCATTCGCTTCCTCAGCTATTCAAAGTGAAATGCTAGAAATATAAAATGTTACCTCATCCAGAAAGGTTTCCTTGGAACACGGTATGTAAGTTTGTCTCTTGTCTTCAAACTGCTTATAACAGTATGGATCTACAACATGTGCTTGCACATTGCTTTGACCTACCCATACCGACCGAAAAACTGAGATTGCTGCCTTCCATTCTGCATTTTTTGTGACTCAAAGAATTCAAAAATGCTGAATGTTTATGTAATAGTGTGTTGTTCCTGGATGCGAAACCTAGAAGGCTGTGTGTAAGTGCCAGCCGGAAGCTCATAGAGTACTCAATGGTTAAGAAGGCAAAAGCGAGTATAATTACATCCAGGTTTCCCCCTATGGTCATGTTATTATTATAACTACTTAAGATATATAATATATTTTAAATTATATACGGAAGGTTGCATTATCTCAATAACAGCCGCACAACTGTCTACATTGGTTTATTCGCTCCATAAGAACAGTCCCAAAACCTGCTCACCGAATAAAAGGAAACAAAACACTGTGCACCTTTCATCAACAACTCCCGTCAGTATGGGTGGTATGTCTAGAACTCTACTTAAGGGGATAAGATGGCCACATTCCCTAAAGACAAGAAGGGCATTCTCCGCAGGATCCGTGGCAAATGATATGTCATTTTCGAATCATAAGGGCATTGTATGGAAGTTTGGAGCATCAGCTTTAACAATAGCAGGCTTTTATTACTACCTTAGACATGAACGTATGTATGACAACGAGAGGAACATTCTTTTCAGGAACACCAAGTTGTGCACAACTAGAGAGGGTATGCCTTGGACGCATATCGGATTTCAAGGACGGGGAAATGCATGAAGTAAAGGTCCATGGAGGTAATTCTTTGTGCAATAAATACTAAATCATTCAGGTCGTGACGTTGTTTTGGTAACAAAAACTAAAGGAAACTTCTACTGCACAGGGTCTAAATGCCCTCACTTTGCTGCTTCATTCATTGATGGTTTGTCATTTTACTACTGGTTCATACTTATAAGGTGGTTGCACTTCGCAATATGTAATTTGCCCTTGGCACAATGCTAAATTCGACATCAAGACCGGAGAGTTGCTGAATGGTCTGTTTCTTAAGCAGTTTTCTAACAGATTGTAGGACCTTGCAATGAAGCAATTCCTTCCTTTAAGGTGGAAGTGGACAGGGATTCCCTATATGCCTACCTTCCACCCACTCCTATTCCAGTAGGTACTCAAGGTTCATATCATAAATCTTCAGGATGCTATTGAGCAGCCACGTAAGAAATGTTGTGGAAAAGATGATCGCGTGTTCGTCATTTGTGGAGGCGGAGCTGCAGCAATAACAGCCGCTGAAACATTGCGTCTTGAGGGGTTTGGTGGACGTATCTTGATATATGGAGACGAGAAACACTTGCCTTATTATCGTCCACACTTGACAAAGAGAATCGAGAATAAAAATTATGATGTAGTGGCTTCTGAGCAGGCATTACGACCGCTTTCATGGTATAGAAACAATCAAGTTGAGTACTACGGTGGAAAGAAAGTCGTTGGAGTAAATCACAAAGAAAACACTATAACACTAGATGACAACTCCACTGTGAAGTACAACAAGGTACGTATCGTATAGAATAATTATAATGACCACAGCTTCTCGTTGCCACAGGGTCAGTAGCCGCTAAGCTACCACTTACGAAGGGTATGGATCACCTAGTCAACCACTTTACACTAAGAACGTCGGATGACTTCAAAAGGCTAATGGTGCACATAAAACCTAAGGCGAAGGTGGTTCTTGTTGGAGCAAACTTCATTGGGTGTGAGATGGCTTCATCTCTCAGAGATACTGGGGCGAATATCACGGTTTTGACAGATGTAAGTTGCAATAAAGTGTACTTAAAACGCCACAGATGGATGGCCCAATGACTAACATAATTGGAAAAAGAGGGGCTACAGCTGTGGCCACTTTGCTGAAGAAGGGAGGAGTAAAATTGCTTACCAACGAAACTGTCAAAAGTTACACGTGAGTTTAAATTACATTTAACCTAAGCTTTAACAGAATAAAAGGAAATCGCGTAACTCAGGTGGTTACTGGAAGCGGAACCATAGATGCAGACGTCGTTATTGAAGGAGTTGGAGCAAAAGTGAATGTGGACTTCCTGAAGTGCGCCGACTTTAATAAAGATGGCACAGTGAATGTTGATGAAACCATGAGATGCAAAGGTTGTCCGGACAATGTTTTTGCAGCAGGAGACATAGTTACCTACCCATACCATATAGACGGTAGGTGTGACACGCTTGATTAATGTATCTTTTAGGGTCGCCAATATCAGTGAAGCATTGGAACGTTGCTCTGCAACATGGTAGAGTTGCAGCAAAGAACATGGTTGGTATCCCTGCAAAAATGGACGTTGTTCCTTTTTTCTGGTCTAACTTCTTCAAAAAGGGGTTCAGGTTGGTTTTACTGATTAATGATTACACTGTTAAAGGTTCGCCGGGGTTGCACATAATATTGACAATATGGTCGTGGAGGGGGACGTTGAAAAATACAAGTTTTTAGTATACTACTTCAGTGGGTCTAAGGTTAGAGTTGTTCACTAGTATGTTTAATCTGTTCTTTTAGCCAATGGCAATGCTATCTATGGGAATGGACGATGTAGGAGCACATATGGCTGAAGCAATAGAAAAGAAATGCGTGCCTGCCCTATATGCCCTTAAACTTGGTGCGTCTAACTCACAGAACATGCTCCAATGCCTGAAGAAGCATGTGGTATAAAGTTGAACAGGTAATTCTCCATCATCTACCGAATACGTTCAATATACTACATACTAAAACACTTGAAATAATAACATAATGAATATGAACCTTAACGAGAATATTATGTTTCATATTCGTTAGTGAATGAGAGGGTTGCATCTTGAAAATTCCCCAAAGTTGTTATTCGAGGCTAACAGTAGAAGACCCAGAATAAGTGAGCACTTTATCTATAGAAACCTCTCATGATTTCGTATGCATCAGTCTGATTATCTGTTTCATTTATTAAAGCCTCCTGTCTCCTCTTAAAATCGTTTGAATGATAATCTGAGGCACAATAGATATCTTACAGTATTACCATACCTTTAGGGTTGCTGTAGTGATAAGCTTTGCCTCCATAAACCTCGACGAAAGGAACACTGGATCCTGTGTCCGAGTTGTCTATTATTACACAACCGCTGCAGATTATGTAATTTCCCATATATGGCAACTCACCTAGGATCTTGACCTTCATCATCAATGGGTGCAACGTAAGGGGTCATAACAGCACTATGTTTCTGTTTAGCAGAGGTAGTGGCTACTCTTGCGATATGTGTTGTCATGAAGAGGGTCACGAATGCAACAATGATCATGGTAGGACGACGGCGTCGACAAGATAGTGTGCAAAAGGTGTTGTTAAAATTAGCAGCTACTCCATATTTTGAATTTATATCTGTTACACACACGCTAATGTGCCTCCATGAGGTGCCACAAATCAGGATGTGTGGAGAAGAAGGCGTCGGCAGGGTCAGAGAGAATCCTTGCATCTCTCTCATGATTGATCTGTAATGACATAAGAAATGAGCGGGCAATCTCTAAAGGGCCTTTCCGCTAACCAGCTGCGGGGTATGTTGATTTTTGCCTTTTAAATACTCGCAGCGTTGAGGCGATTGGAGGATTCCTTCAGAGTATCATATGAAGAACTTATGAGAAGGCAATACAACAATCGTGGTATGTAAAATTAAGAGTGATCAACTGCTCTGCAGCCTTTGTCCTTGCAATTATTACCTTCGCTCTACACGGCCTTCGTCACATCATAAGGAAAGCTTACAGTTACCAAGTTGTAGGCTCATCTTTCGTCATTTAACAGCTCTCAGACTGTCAAATCGCCTCTTTCCCATTACACTGTGGCAATTATACCGTTTGTTGTTTATTTCTACTTCTACATAAAGAGGACATATGAACAGAACCTCATCTGTGCTTCTGTGTAAGTTGGATGGACATATTCACAGTACCTGCAGGTATCTGGAGCGAGTAAACTTCTCACTCTTTGATTTCAATTTGCGTTTCTCTATGAAGTGAGTCAAAAATTACCTGCATGAATAATGTCCGTTTAGAACACGACGTTTGGAAATTATAGAGTGACAAATGGCGCTGAAAAGACCATGTTATTGTAAAATATACTAAAACATATGAAACATATGCCAATATCATTCGTTTAACGTTCCTATGGAGCTATCTTATCCGTTAAATATCTATGGCTGCTATAGGAAATAATTGAATGACTGTCTACAAATGGAACAGTTATTAGTGTAACAACGTATTATTCAAATGTTGCATCCGTTTATATCTAGTTTCCCTCACTGATAGGACTGGAACATTTCCGGTCCTATAATGATGGATGATTTAGATTGACGCTTTGCGCTTTGAAGGGCAGTAAATATAGAATATATTACTGTCGCATTGGTACATGGCACTTGTAATGCACCCTCCGAGTTCTTTATGATGATACCGTAACATGAAGCACGACATTCCTGTATTTCAGTGATGTTTACTTTCCATATTATGGAGGGTGACGGCTTCAGGTCTACATAGTAGACCTTTGATGGGTAGAAGAGTAATGCCAAATGAATTGGTGGATGATTTCTTTTTGAGACAGTTTCACAGTGCAAGATGTTCTTTGCCAGTTTTAACCCCAATTGTTGTTTGATCTCTGCATCGCTTAGACTGTATGGTTTGAGTTGTGAGTATTCCCCCCAAAGCATGCGTGGACGTCTGCATGATTCAGCAGACCACCTTTGTCCATCCAGCTGTCGGGACATGTTAACTTTGATGGTTCGTGATACTTGCGAAACGGCCTGTCCGACTTTGTCAATAGGTTTAACAATTGATCCCGCTATACCCTTTCCAAGACCCTTAATGAAACCACCCATACCCCCCTTTTGGGCCCCTTCAATGGGTTTAGTCACGATGTTTGTCAGTGAAATGAACCCTTCACCAATGCTTTTACCAGCAGACATGATGCTATCCTTCATGTTTCCATGGGGTTTGTTCATCCTGTCTCTCTGGCGCTTGTTAATATACTCATTGTCAAAGGTGAATTTTGAGAGGAGACTTCCTATCCCTGAGCTAACACTGTCTACAGCTTCTGCTGCGAATTCTATAGTGTTTCTTCCAACATTTATGGGTATTTTAGGGATATTCAATAAGGAGCTGTATCCCAAAAGTGACCCAATGCAGCTAAGCGCAGCATGTACATACTTGTCCTTTATCTGCTCATAAAAGGAACGTACAGAACCTCTAGAATTGCAGAAACATTCTTGTTGGAACTGCAGAGGAGCTCCCATAAGCTCAAATTGGCGAGAAACGCACACTATCCGAAGTCCCATGCGCATAAGATCTCCAAGCATGTGCAACTTCTCCAGGTCAAAACTACACCACAATACTAGATTGAACCTTTCTATGAACAGAAAATCGAGAACTAGTGCCCTAGGAGGAATTGGATTTGCATCTAGAGATGAAAGCTTCTTTTGCGACTCCATATCAACCCAAGAGTCAATGACATGAAGGTCGACCTTCTTCTGAGTGCCGTAGCTTTTCATGCATTTCATACACTCCTTGTAGAAATTGTACACTCGACTCAGCAGTTTATCCGATATATCAACCTCCAAATCATCCAGAGCTATGAATACTTTCTTGAGAATTATGTCCTTGCAACTGGAGAAGGGTCTATCTATGTATATCTGCAAAAAGTGTCGCTGACTGTCATGACGAGTAGCCTTGCGGCGATTCACAAGTATTGTGCTACAATGGTATTCATCCAAATTTTGTTCTTCCGCCTGGTTATCAATTTGTATGTCACTTATGCGAAGTTCCAGTCTTTGATGATCTCCGTTACAAAGACAAACAAAAGACACAGTAGACATCTCAAAGAAAAACAACTCTTCATGCAAGTTATGGGAAACGAGGCTCACACCAATTTGCGATAGCTGAATTTGTAAACTTTTGTTGATAGCCTCTGGGTTTACATCCTCAGGTTCGTTAGGCAACTCCAGGTTTTCTGAGCTTTTAAGTAGTTCCGTATTGAAGTCTCCTGTGGACTTCAAATCTGTTTGTTTGCTATCAGCAGTTGATTCGGCATTTGAAATGCTGCTCTTTCGTGTAGAAGATGTACTTGTCTTCCCACTACGTTGATCAGTGAAACTGTGGAGATATTCGATATAAGACTCAGAAGGCTTAATGTCAATGACTATATAATCTCCACGATTCTCTGCAGATACCAAAACAGTGTGGATGTTGGCGTATTCTGGCGTTGTAACCTCAACTTGCCTATATCTGAAAGCTGGGGATCCTATGTTTATTACTAGAGGTTTAATAGGTGCCACAGTATTCTTGTCTAGCCAAAGCATTACTTGGCACATCCTCGACTTGTTCAGGAATGGCTGTTGCCACCCGAAATGCAAAGACTGACCATATTTAGCGGTGAAATAAACCCCATTTCCCTTAGATGCCGAGTCACCACCATGGTGGAATGTTCTTACCATTGCTGCTTTTATGTAAGGGCACTGATTGCTTAGCACATATCCCTCATTGTAGCTCTCTGGGTATGAAATTGAACAGTATTTTGTTCCACATCTTGGCACAACAGATATGCAGTATACCAGTGGTTTATTGCTCTTGTCCTGCCTCAGGCACATGTAGGTTTTGCCAGAGTGGCTCTCAGACGGTATGATAGGACTACTCCATTGAGAATCATCCTTTTGTTTGAACTCTATAGCAACTACACTGGAAGGGTCAGTTACAGCCTTAGAGGATGCCCAAGGAACAGCCATAGTGCTACCACTTTCGATCTTAAGAGGCTGCATTCTGGAGTCTTTTCTAATGTAAAGCTCACTGTCCATATTGTTTGTAACCACAAAACTTGGAATAGCAGAAGTAATACGACAAGTAACGTTGCTTGATAGACCAGAGATTGACACCTTCTCTGTCATTAAGCAGATCGAATGGCGCTGACCCCCATCCTCCACCAACGCATACGAATAGCCTCCAACCGCTGGCATTCTCACAGTATTAGCAGGTTTATCCAAAGTCTTTCCATTCACACAAAGGCGTAGAGCTTCATCTTCATCTTCTGTACAGAAGAAACTAAGGCCCCTAAATACTGGGCGTTTCAGTTTTTTCTGAAAAGATAACCCAAGCCCAGTGCGATCAATGAACCACCAAGGAGCGTTAATGATAAGACTAACATGACCTTGAAAGGATGTGGCAGACACGGGAAGGCCTCCAGGATAACGAATAAGTTCCAACTCAATGGGTGACATTCCCTTGATTGGAATGTTGCACATAGTATGAGTCTCAGATGTACCATATATTTTCGCAACTCGTTCCGACCATACATTCGAATTGTTATAACACAACTTAGCCATGAAACTTAGAGATTCATTTGGAGGCAGAGAATATATGTGCGTAATAGATTTCCGAAGCAGTGTAAGGGTTTCCTGTATGGTCTTGGTGTTCTTTTTTGGTGCGCCACTGTCTTTCTCGTTTGGCAGCCTATCATTGGCAGAAAGGCATACATCCAACTCCATTGGAAGGGTGTTCATGATACTGAGTGCCGGGTATATCACAATGTCACGCATTTCCACATTAGCTGGGAAGGGGCTCTTCCTTTTAACGACAGAAACAACAAAGTACAAGTAATTTGATATAGTGAATCCTGGACAATAACACTGTCTAACCCTGGTTCCTTGATGCCTTGAACTGTCTATGACTTTTGACCAGCCTGTAGTGTTTGTCAGTTTCATCCATGACTCAGCACGGGATCCATTCCTTGTCATGACATCTTCGTAGAACGATTTCATGAAATCATGATTCATTGCAAGAGGTGCGGGTAAAAAGCTCATAATCGCGTGCGCTTCTCCCAGGAACGCACACTCAGGAACAGATGCGAAGTGGTTATGCTCAAGAAGCATGGTGTATCCAGAGTCTTCCTGCATCATCCTAAGTAACTCCACATTTTCTTCTGGGAATGGGGCAGTTGTAGTTTCTCCAAATTCATCGCCCATTGCCCCTCCCTTATCGAGAATGGAAATAGGTGCACCGCGTGTCTTTAGACTAGGAACCGACAAAACCTTGATCTCTGAATCCAAGAACGTAAGCAACAATGGCATGCCGCTGCGGTTGTATATTCTCAAAGTAGACGTGAACATAAGCATTTTGTGTGAAGGGTGTGGAGTTTTTACCTCGCAAATGATATTGTTACCATTGAACAAGTCTGGCAAATCCTCTAATGGAGGCTTCAACATGACGCAGCAATTACGGGCTAATGGAACCATTGCGGCCCATGTCCCATTCTCAAAAGGAGTGGCATAGCTAGATGGCACATACGACTTGTTGTGCTTCAAATTTTCCATGGTCTTTAACATGTTACGTGTTACCATCAGGTCACGGTAAACAGCTTCTGGTTGGGCTATATCGAGTTCATTACATAAGGAATCGACGTATTCTTTGGGAGGCTTAGAGGTAAGATATATACATGCATTGCTGCTGTCATCTTTCCTTACTAGGCTTACCAGAGAGTCCAATTCATGTGGGACATTTGTTTTCTCAACAACCTTGAGACCATTAATTCCTCCGTATGCATTTTCTGTGCCCTCAAGTGTAAACGCTTGGTAGTCGTAACCTGTCAGATTAATATAGCGATATGCACTGTTTTCGATTTGCGGTTCATTCTCCTCTTCTGTGGAGTCCAGATACGCTAATCCCTTCTGGAAGTTGTTGCTAAGCATGGGTATAAACCAAAGAAGCAACTGGCATAAACTCGGCGTGATGTTGATGAGGATGTTGTGCACACTAGAAATCTTCAATACCTTGTTGGGGATGAAATCTTTCCATTCATCTTCACTCCCTGGTCTCACAGACTTCCTAATGTTATTCCTTCGGTCTACTAATATGTTGTTGGTATATTCGACACTTCCATTGCACCTTTCAAGGCAGGGCTCCCAGTCACCGATTACTGCGTTGAAATAATCAAGCTTAGTTGAGCATCTTATGATGCTGTACCGCTTCTCTATGGGGAGGCTCAAGTATTCTATTTTCTCACTAGCCATGGAGAGACGCATCATTGGCACCAGAGATTTTCGCATATCATCGAAGAATGTTATTTTAATACCCTTGATGTTAAAACTGACCGATGTAAACTTCCCAGTCGAAGCATGACCATCCGTGCTGACGTCAACAATTTCCCTTGGCGGAGCCGAGGATGGCCCATCTGTGAGCAACGCAGTAAATGCTGACACTATTATGCTGAGATCCTTGGTATATAGGGTCAGATTAGAAGGTGGTACAACAAAATTGAAGAACATCTTGAAGCCTTGAGGCTGCCTGATATACTGCCCACTACCATATACTTCTAGGCAACTGCACAACACCTGACGCTTAGAAGCAAAAGGATACACCCTTTCCAACTTACAACCAAGCACATCCACCTTTAAGAAATTATATGATCCGTTTTGCAGGGTCATCTCAAGGACGAAATCGGTGCTAAGTTCCAGTTGGGGTGACTTGTCTGAGTCCATTTTTGTGAAAGCTATAAACTTCCCATTTGTTGCCTTAAAGTTAAACGTATACATCTTCTCTGCGACAATGGCCTTTGTGGCCTGTGGTTGCTTTGGGTACATTGACATTGAACTTGCTGCATATGAGCCGCTAAAATACTGCATGAGATCCATAGCAAAAATGCACAACAATGAAATGTCTGCATTAGCAACCATACAGTCTATCTGTGTCTGGTTTTGTTCGTTAACCATTACGCACTTGATACCATAAAAATCTGCAGAAGAGGCATTGCTGAAGAAGTCGTGCCCTGTTATTGCCTTATAGTTCCTTAACCAGTTATGGAGTAGCCTGTTCACACTGGGTTCCATTTTTCTCTCTTCATCGTCAACACATACTGGATTATCAGTGCTTGATTCATCCACAAAACAATTCAATAACCTCCTATGCGAATTAATAGAGTTGTGCCTTTCATCATCTACTGTCAGTGTTTTACCACATAATCCAAACTGATAACACGATGTCGCCGCTATGTTATCGGAGGCATAATTCAGACACACGGTGATGCCATTGAACATGAGCTTGGCCAATGGTTTGTCATCGGCGAAACCAGTGTCAAATTGGAACCTCTTAAGTGATAGCCTTATGCTGGACCTAGATTGTGGTTTCTGAGTCACAGTAACATTCGCATGGCCTCTTCCCTTATACGATAGTCCGCACAAGTTTTCGTTGAACACGTCAACAATGAATGTTAGCTGCATTTTCGTCAGCTTAAGAACCCACGCCTCGGAATCTATGCCTAGATCTAGCATTCCGCCTCCTATATAGCAAACGGCTAAGTCTGTAGAATGCAGAACTCTTCCCATAATATTTGTTGAGCCGTTTGTTTGCTCAATTATTGATGCTCGCGTTCCCAGCATTTTCAGGTAAATCGTTGACTTTCTCACGTTGTCCTCCCTGTGGGTATACCCATTACGAAAGTAAAGGTGACCCAGTTCAAACAGCAGATAAGATCCAAAATACCATGTGTCTACAATACCACTCAGTCGCTTTGACATTTGTACATACAAGTCTTCTTTACCGCTGGAGGGCAGACATGCCTTTTCTGGGTCATTACGGTCAAAGTTATCCGAGAACATTGCTCCAGGTGGAACATAACGGTCTATATTGGCTGGCAGGACGGCTTTGTTCTCTGGGAACAAGAAACATGGAGAAGCCACTGAAAAACTGTAGAATATGTGAGTTGCAGCAGCAGCTTGAACGACCTTGTGATAAGAACGTGATATAAATACACTGAGAATACCATCATCAAGGTAATCCATAAGCCTGGTTATATCTTGCTGGAAATAAACGAACACAACTCGCTCCAATGCTCCTATCATACATATGGAGTACTGAACACCTAGGTTACGGCTGTCATACTTCTTCCACATCACAGCCATAAGTGGCCTGTCAACAGCATCTGCTGCCTTTTCTTCCTCTAAGCTTTCATCATCTGTGTATGCAAGCAAACATCTGTTTCCTAAGGTGAGTTTTCCGGTGCCTATCTCCAAGTTTGACAAGGATTCATTATTATCGTATTTAGAAACCTTATACTTTATTCCACTCACGCTGAGACGCGCTTCCACCTGAGACTGTGCATTCCAGAAAACTATAGCTGCACCCTCAATGTTAACAGTAGTCTCCAACTTATATTCCTTCTGCTGTTTCTCAGAGAGCAGTGCCGGAAGCTCCTTCAGATCTATGTTTCCATCCTCGACTTCTTTCCAGACGTATCCATCACTATCAACACTAACATTACTGAGCGATAAAACAGGGGCGGCCGTAGTAGACTCAGCAGCTATTTGGATATCCCTTAAAATAGCGTCGATGCTGTGTTGCTTCAGTAGTCTGTTAACATCCTCATTAGAATGGTAGCACCTCTTGTATTCTTCTACAGTGTCAACAATAAGTTTTACACTAGAATGTTGCCAGTTACCCTCGAGCGTTGTTATATCTGCATCTATATGAGTCTGACGACTACTATTAGACTTTATTCTAATTTCCAAGGATTTAGCCGTCTCCTCAAGAGCGTCTTTGAACTCGTTATCTTCATCAGTAATAGAACTTAAGTGAGGAAGTGCTCCAGTATCCAATCTTGTGAAGAACAGTGGCATATCTGTAGCTGGGTTGGAGACTAGTATCTTTTCAAGCCCCAGAATAACATTGACGTTTTTATTAGCAGAGTCAATTTCCAGTGTGACGTTGTTCATTTCAAGCTTGAATGTTTCGCGCCCCTCTATATTAGAAGCGGCGAAACCTGAGTGCCTAAACATGATACTTGCTTTTATATTAGCCTCAAATGAGCGTGGCATTTTAGGTTGCTCCTGAGGAACGAAAGGCCTTGAACTTCTTCTGCGACGCAAAGAAGCTCTGGCTCCACTTAAGCATGCTATAAGCTCAGTCGGGACCCTTAGTAACACCGCTGTCTCAAGTGGAGTTGTTTGGACAAACAGCTCCTCAAATAATATGTCACAGTTTATGTTTTTCGATATGAGATCACAGTTATAATGAATCTTCACAGGAAGTGGCCTTAGGAAGTTATACCATGTCTTGTCAACCTTATCCACACGTAGACAGCTCAACTGCGTTTCCTTTAGTTCAATTGTACCCGACAACTGGGAGAGTGGGCAAGCTCCATTTGTTTTGAGGTTAAGTGTACCAAAGTGGAGGTTTATGAGGTCATTTTTCTCCGTGTAGAGCATAAGAATAGGTGCAGCAAACTTTATATGAAATGCGAACAAAGCCGGAAGATGCTCTGCAGCCATTCGTGAGGCGTTTCCTTCTGGAGCCCATAATTCATCATCCACCGTAGTGGAGTCGATGCTTAGACTTTCAGAAGCCGATCGAACTAGCTTTTGTACCTCCACCATGTTAGGAGGAATGTTGTAAGTAATATTCCTCACGTTAGCTGGCTGAATATACGTAAGCATACCAACCAATTCCGAAAGAACAGAAGGAATTACATGAGTTTCCATTGGTTTCAATTCACCTTTCACGATTAGCATATTACCTTGGTTGGTGACATTGTGCGTTACCTTTAAGTTCATGGCAAAGTTTTCCGTATCTCTGCAGGTGTATGGCTCCACTGTTTCTGTAGTAACCTCCACTTCTTCAGAGGCTTTAAGGAAGGTGACTATGACCGTGTTCTTGAATTTGATCTCAAAGGAATCGAGGTTGATATAAAAGTAGGCATCATAGGTGTCTCTGTCACTAGTGTCAACGGCTGCACTGAGGTAAGACTTAAGCTGTAAATTCTCCATCACCAGGGATAGCATATCTCCACTTCCTCCTTCTCGACGACCTGCATCAATTGCGAAATCAAAGTTTGGCAGATTACACTCAAGGTAATAGTCATTAGTAGCCATGGAGTCCTCGAATATTTCATCTAAGGTCATAGCCTCTTTAATGAGGTCAACCTCTTCCTGTGTTAGTACTAATCCTCCTGGTAGACATTCGACGTCACCACACTTATCTGCGAGTGTAGAATCTTCCTGGTATGATGGAGCTGCCGCAGACGCATGGATATCTGCTGTAGTTTCATGTGACGGTATTATATCCTTTTCCTGAGATTGCTCAACTGATGTTACCGTTGTTCGCTTGTCCGTAGATGACGCTAGACCCTTTATCCATGAGAACCAAGTAACTGTGCCGGTATTGGGTTGTTCCATTTGTTTTGCAACTTTATTGCTTTGGACGGCGGGGGCAGCGCTTAGCTTACGGCACGCATATCTCCACCGTGCAAGATGTCTTGAGGGTATAACATCAGTTAGTACAGTTAGCCTCTCTTCCTCTGTTGTACTCATAGTCTCACCTCCAGGTTTCTGTGCATCTATATGTTTCTTATAAAGGGTGATGTATTCGGCCTTAGTGGAACCCTTGATTCCATCCGCAGTCAAATCCACAGTGTAAGCCTTTTCCATTAGTAGCCTTTCGCTCCGTTCAGTATCAAGCATGATATCATTCCACATATATACGAACGATTTGACGCAGTCGAGAGGCAGGACAAACTTGAGTGACTCATTATCACGCAGGGAACCCTGAGGGGACCCGATGGCTCCAATTTTTAGTGAAGCGAAAATAGACTTCTTTTTGACATTGATGGCGAGAAAGAGTCGGAATGAGAGCTTATCCATCAAAATATTCGTAGTAGGGTTGCTCAAAGCAAACTTCATGAATGCACTTTTTTCATTGGATTTCTTCCGTTGCAGCCTACCATCATCTTCCCCTTGGGGGATGGTTGGATCGACGGCATCTTCGGCATCAGATTTGTTGGATTCGTCATCTTCAAGGACTAAAGAATCTTGTTTCTTCAGGTCCCAGGAAATATCCAGACTTTCGTATATTGAAAAGCCAAGCAAGGAACAGACGTGCGTGACTGGTTCCTCCTTGATGTCTTGATGTGTTTCAACCTTGAGGTACCCAGTACCATCATCGGTTCTGAACTTGCGAACAGATATGGAATCTATGATAAAGCCAAATGAATGACGTGTGTCTGAACAGTGAAGGTGTATGTTGGTGAAGTCGATTTGAATGTTGTTGAGCACCTTCTGCGATAAGCGGATGATGTAGGAGGAGTTCACCTCTCCTTTTGTGTGCAGGCTATTGGCGAAAGCACTGTACTCACTTTCGAGCATACATGTAAGCTTCTCCTTTGCGATCCTCACTTGCCTCAGGATTTCTTCATCGCTTTTGTCGGCACCGATACCTCCTATGCTGATGTACACAGAGTCCACCAACACCTTAACAGGCGTTAGACCTAGGCTTGCCCAGGATATGTTGAGACTGATTCTTCCGATCTTACCAAAGTGTACATCGAATGGAAGCGCGAGCTTTTCGGTGATGTCCCTCTTGAGTGTTAGGTTCTCCAGGACGATGTTTCCCGACCATACAGCCAGCTGGAGGTTCTGTGTGATTCCGTCGACGTATGGAGCGAGATACGTCTCGAGGAGCCGCTTCACCAGCCCCTCGAACATCTTGATCAGGCACCTAAATCTCCGCGTCGCATAGTAGATTCTTAGAGGCGTAAAACCTGTAAGTTATTGGATCGTGATCCAGGTATATTCCACATAGCCAAGCCTCATCATATGACGCACATATCGAGTCTGTGAAGAATGAGTTTAGGGGATAGGGAAGGGTAATTACCTGGAGGGAATGTACTGGAATGTGCTTTTTTGTGACTGTAGTCACAAAAGCAGTCAAAAATGTGAATGTGATGCGTTAAACACGCAGATCTCAGCCAAACCACGTGGCACGTGCTCCCTCCACCCTAAACCGCACATATCTCCTCCTTCCAAGGTAATATCCATACACATGGACACTTTGCCACATCTAAAGTGCGTACAAAACTTCGTCAGGGCTATATTTTGGTGTCTACATTGCCTGTGATTTTGCGGCGCAGGCGTCATACGGTGAGATTTAGGTGAGAGAAGTTAATATACTAGACATGCGGGTGTCATTAGTTAATCACGAGAGGAGAGCAATTAGCATCGACTTAAGAAAAGTTACGCCTGTCTACAAAACTTCTCACAGACAGGGTAACCGGAAGAGAGAAATTGCTTCTCTTTCGTGCAATATCGGAGTTACTACTTCCAGATAACCATTCAGCAGGAATATGTGCAACAATTAGCCGTGGCATTTCCTGTATAATGGTTGAGAAGACTTCATATCAGTTACCATGTGGTACCGTACTGTTCATTCGCCACCTCGTTATATCAGATAAGACCAGATAATAAATGCCGAGACATTTTGATGCATCAATACACAAATTAAATCTGCTGTGTGCGATAGAGCAACGAGTATTAACACATTAATGGGGGCACATTATGCGTATACCACGGCCCACCTGCTTAGTAGTTATTTGGCCACGGCAACGCGGGGAGCCAATCGTATCAGGGCTCAGAAACGAACTTAATTCCATTATGCCAATTAGAGCGTTGTTGGAAAGCTACATTTTGCAGCTCTGCCAGAGATGTCATTAGTCGCGCTTCTGGTTTTAAGTTCCCCGTGAGACTCACATAGATTTTTTGAGTCATCGCCATTAGGCTGCCGTACGGACCGCTAAAATCTGGGAAAATGATAGGCGACAGGGATAACGTGCTGTTTCCAAGCAACAGAAGCGACTTCCAGGACGTAAGCTTGGTTGTCAATGGTGAAAAGGATGTTTCCAAGCAGTACAATTCGTCATCACCGCGTAAAAATGACGTGGAGTTGCCACATGAGTTGCAAGGTAGTCAACCGAAGGAGATGGTTCTCCTGGAACAGATTGACTACGGATCTATGGGAATCATCAACTCGGCCAGCGCAAAAAGTGCACGAAACGACCGAGCAGTGCCTCTAAAGGATCGGCTAAAGCTGTGGCACGCAATGTTCCCTACAGATTACTTGAATCTACTAGGCAGTGCCGGAGCGAAGGAAAGTTGCTGCCTCATCCACGCTGAGTCCCTTATCGTTCATGTGGTTTGCAGTGCCGAGAAGGAGGGAAACTTCCTACTTGATTTTGCAAAGGGGCCTCAGACTCTTCAACTGATATATCGCGTTGAACGCATTTTGAGCAGAATATTTAAATGTGGAGGGACATACCGACTTGTATTTTTCAATGTATTCAGGAGGATTTTTGATACATCTTACCACCACAGTGAAGATGAAGAGGCTGAAGATGCAGATGAGCTCCAGTTTTTTGAGGGGTACCTACTTTTGCGCGAGGTGCTGCTAACTCATGTGAAGCTGAATGGGATCCCGCATCTGGTTTTTAGTGACTGGTATGATGTTGAGTGGTTACAATATGTAAACCAAAATGATCCATCGTGTATCCTGATTGAGGAAGGTTCATCATTCCTGTACAAACATCGCACAGTGTACGAGATAGTAGATGGCAATACCTCTTCGGAGCTGAATGAAGCCAACATGGAGGTGGTAAAGGAATTCAACTTGCAACAGAAACGAATAGATAGATTCACGTTTGCTACGCATTCTTTGGTAATAAATAGTCTCTCGCTCAATGTATCTGTGGCCTATTTGTTCGAGATTGGACCGTTTGCCCATAATTTCAAGGCATTTATTTCCTTCCCCAGCAACTGCTACGTGCCCACGAGCCTGTTGGAGGAAGTTGAAGAGAGTTTCCGGGCAGAATATCCAGGAGAAGTTGAAGAAAACGCAGATTGCGACGTTAATGAACTTATAGATGAGCTGAAAGGTTTGGAAGTTGAACCTAGGCTACGCCAACTTGTTGCTTGCAACTACGTGAAGGGTCTAATGGCTATGAAAGGCGAAGGGGATGACATAGATGAGGAAACTGCTCTCTATGCCGACAGCTGCTTGTTGACGTTCAGGATACTTTTGCTACACAACCATCTTCTAGACACTCTCTCACTCCATAGTAGGTGTACACGTCGTCTAGATACCGACAACTGGGAGTTTTTCACTACTTACATTGCAGCAACACTTGAAATGATGTCATATACAGCCGTGAAAGTTCTAAGTGGAATTGGTGAGCTATTAGATCAGATGGGGAATTACAAAAAGGATGTGGCGGACTTATTTGATGGCAACCTGTTCACCTCTATTTTGCAGTATATAGCTTTATATGCACATGAGAACGAAAACAAGGTAGATTCTTCATTCCTGAATCTGCCAAATAACGTGGTTCAAGAGATGGATAAAATTTTTGCCCATTTCACTGGACAGCCAGAAGCTACAATATTCCCCATTGAATTGTCTAGGTTCACTGATTATGGCATCTACGACTGCATAGAATCACTTAAAGCAATGAAAAAGAGTGGTGATAGGGAAGTTGAATTGCTTAGCCTGAAGAATCATTTTGTCACAACATACTTCGGATTTAAATCCTTTGGAGACAGATTGACCATTTACGAGGGCAAAAACAATGAAGCTTTGGCTAACTGGGAAAAACTAGGTTGGCGTGATCCAGCTATGATATCAGAGAGGACAGAGTGCATAGATTACATCCTCAAGGCTGAGCCCAATGACAAGTTTGCCAATCAGCCAAAGAGAACACAGAAACAAGAGCAACGTAGTATGCAAAGACAAGTTGCGTTCTCACATTTGTTGTCACGGTACATGGGATCTAACAATCTTCACCATCCTTTGGTTCCCAAACTGGAACACAACTGGTTAGACGTAAAGCTGAAGGAGCTGGAAAATGATAAGGATAACAATGCCACATTAAATGGTGATGACACAAAGGGGAAAGGAGGAAAGAAAGACAAGAATGCAAAAGAGAAACCAAAGAAAGAAAGCAAGAAGGATAAGCCTGTAAAGGTGAAGACGTCGTCAAAGGCAGAGATACTGCGACAGAAGCACACTGCAGCCCAAGAAAACAAGAGTCGTGAAGGGGATATGAAGACATTAGACAGATATGCATCTAAAATGTCGTCACTGTTCTCACCAGAACACAGTTTTGATGTGATATACACTAACATATTGGAGTACACTGCAGGCCCAAATCGTGTTGTTGACCTTACCGGAGACTTCAAGTGGCTTAAGAGTGTGATAAACACAAAGGGAGTACAGTTGCAGTTCCTACAAAAGATGATAGAGAATCTATACTCCTGTTATGAGGGATACAGAATACGTAGCCTAAAAACAAAGGCATTGTTTACTACATTCAGACGCACAGTATGCATCACAATCAGACTTATTCATGACTGTTTCAACGAGTACAAATCATTGATGGATGGGTCATTTATTGAACTTTTGCAAAGGTTTTTGATTCGTCTGGGTATGAAAAGAGGTGCGAAAAACATATTCGACATATGGTGCAAGATCACCGATGATAAGAAAAGCAAGCAGTATAAGGTAGATTCTGCAGAGTTATTCGACTTTGCGATCCCAAAGGGTATGGAATACGAGTTTCAGTTGGCATACATGGGTGACTGGATGGAACGCACACTAGGCTCAACAAATGATCCTAGAGTTCTCTTTAAGCCTGACGCATGGCAGAAAATATTGTTGGACGTTGTAGATGCAAGAGAATCTGCTTTAGTTGTTGCACCCACATCTACGGGTAAAACATTTATCTGTTATTATGCTATGGAACAGGGTCTACGCCTTGACGATGAAGGTGTAGTCATATACGTCTCTCCGAACAACGCCCTTGCTTTGCAGGTTACATATGAAATCACCGCAAGGTTTTCGTCAAAGAGTTATAGCACGACATCTTGTTCTGCTGTTCTCAGCACGTCGTTGTTAGAGAAGTTCCACAACCCCAAATGGAACTGTGCACAGATCCTCGTGACAGTACCATCCATTCTGGAGCAACTTTTAATAGCTATGCGTACAAGTGAGCTAGATTATGCCAAGCGAATTGAGTATATAATTCTGGATGAAATCCACTGCCTCTCTGAGGAGGATATTGGACCATTCCTGGAGCGAATCATTCACCTTAGTGCAGCTCCGTTCCTTGCCCTCTCCGCTACTGTCGGCAACCCTACTCAATTCCATAAGTGGTTATCTAAGGTTGAGCGCACAAGAAGAAACTCTGACTCTGCAAAGGTTCACTACATTTACTTCGATGAGCGTTTCTCTGATCTGAAGCTTGAGTGTTACTCTAATCGCCAGCTGACGCCGTTAAACCCAGCCACCTGCTTATCATATCACGGAATAAAGACAGTTGGAATACCCAAGGACCTTTACTTGATTCCTAAGGACGTAATGCTCTTCCGTAAATCCATAAATATGGTTATAGGGAATAGCTGCCCCGATCTTGACTATTTGGATCCAGCTGAGTATTTCAAGGGATCTCCAATTATTACAAAGAGGCAATATAGATTCTGGCTACACACCTTTGTTTACGAAGTTACTCGCCAAATACAATCTGGTGCTATAAGTGCTGATGCCTTCAAGGGCATTATGGATCATCTTTTGTCCATAAACAACTCGCTTTCATGCACTGCTAAAGCTACAGGTGATGAGCCCCTTGAAGATATATACCGCCTTTATCCCTTGTTGAAGCCAATAGACACTGATAAGAAGCAAGAGTGTGCGAGGGAAGTTCCTGGGTTTGATGACGATTCCAGTCAGTCGCGTGACTCCTTGGATCCTGAGGCATTCTTAGCAATGCTCAATACCATGGAACAAGCGAAGAGACTACCATGTCTTGCTTTCACGTTCGACCGTAACCATATGGAACATATACTTATGTCGGTAACGCAGCTTCTTGTTAAAAAACAATGGGAAAAGTACTACGGAACCCCAGAGGCAGTAGCATGGACCAACGCAGAAAACAGGAGGCGCATGGATCATTACCAAATGCTCATGAGACAATATGAAGCTGAGAAGAAGCTGCGCACGGTAAGCCGTGAACAGAGAGAGGAACAAGGTATAGGCGGTAAGGTGGAGGACTTCCTCGAGTTACCGGAAGAACCTGTGAATGTTGCAGAAGATTATGACCCAGAGTTTAACTTTTACAATCGCAAGATATACGTGAATTACACTGATGAAATTGAGAACTTCATCAAGGTTGCTGGGATGTCAATCTCAGACAGAAAACATGTGGATGTTTTCCTCGAAGCACTGAGAAGAGGTATAGGCATCCACCACGAAGGTTTGCCACACAAATTCACCATGCTTACGGAGACACTATTCAGAATGGGTTTCATTAGGGTGCTTCTTTCTGGTCGAAGTCTAGCTTTTGGTATCAATGTACCCTGTAAAAGTGTAATCTTCCTAAGCGACAACTATGAACTCACCCCGCTTATGTACAAGCAGATGAGTGGTCGTTGTGGCAGACGTGGATTCGACCTCTCTGGTCACGTCGTATTCTGGGGTATCCCGAAAAAACGCATACGTCAGCTGTTGACGGCACAATTGGCAAACCTCTGCGGTTATGCCTCGTGCAGCCCGACTGAGGTGTTAGCAACACTATCTGCCTTCAACAGTCTCTGCGTTTTTATCAAGTCCAGACCTGCGCAACAACAGAATTCAGGGAAGATCTCGACCACAGATGCACGGGCACGTAAAACAGAGATCATAAGCAGGAGTCGTGAGGCTGTTATTGACCCAAGGATTGTAGTAAAACGTTTGGCGTCTATGTTCATGAACCCCCTTAAACCGCAATCAAACTTCAATGAGGATGATGTGCTGGTGTTTAGATCTTGTGTAGAAACTCTGTTTTCTCTTGGCTTAATTGACAGAGAGGGTTGGGTTACGGGATGTTGCGAATTAGCCCTTTTGACCAGGGATTCTCATCCTAACAACCTGTTCTTTTCTTACATCGCGCAAATGGGGTTCCTTCATGATCCGGAAAGCATCGGTGTAGGAAGTGACCCTCAAAAATTGATTGATCTGGTCTCCCATGTGGCATACAAGAAACAGCAGCTGGGCACAGTCTTAACTCTCAGGAGACTTTTGTCTCAAAGTGTACGCTGTGGTTTGAAATACAACAAAACACTGATAACCAACATCAAGAATGTAGTCCCTGGAGAGATGAACATTGAGCTTTCACATCCAGACTGCTTCCCTCTGCTACCAGCGGCCTCTGAGTCGTTACGTAAACTGCTGAGGGACTACAACGAGAAGATTATGTATATTTTGTCAAAGTACCAGTCAAAGCTTAACCCTATGGAGCCACAGCTGCCTCTGTCAAAAGTTGACTTCACCTGCACAGATGAAGGGCACTCATGTTGGTTTATGGAGAAACGCCGTGAACTGACTTTTGAGAGTCTTTATTCCCCTTTTGTGGCCATTAATGGGATTTCTGGGGATTTCACTACAGCGCGTGAACTGTGGTTGAGTTCTAGGGCATGCTCGGATATCACCTTCGACATGGTTCCCACTATAGATTCTACATACGTGGACGTTGTTCAGCTGGACAGGAACTATAACATTTTGCAAAGATTGGAAATGTCACTAGACAATTCCTACATTGTTGACTACTGGACGCATGGAAAATTCTCGGTGGTTAGGGATGTCAATGGACTGGGTCAATACGCCTGGTTCCACTTGAAGAAAATCGTGACTCATCTCAAGCTACTACAATTGGTTATGAATGCCTATACAGACAATGGAATACATGAAGACGATCTACACGTTGCAGTGAAGCAGGCACTGGAGCGGTACGAATCGTTGTTCCGCCGTATATGAGTCGGAAGTGAGAGGGCGATCACACCCATGTATGAGCAGTTTCAATGGATACACTACTTCCGTGGCTTGTAATGTACAAAATGGCCTGCCTTGAGTATTAACAAGAGTGTAATGATTTCATCTGTTATCTACTCTCATACTAGCTAGAAAGAGTATGCTGATTGTCCGTAAATGGTATACACAGTACTGTTATAGGCCCACCAATGATACTTTAGCCATTGTTATAACAGTAAATGAGGAGTAATGCGATAATTGAAATAGGATTGAGAAACATATATGCAGGAATGTGTTACATAACGCACATAGTAGTACACATTATCCATATAGATTAAGCTGTCAATCAGGTGTAATGGTAAAATCGTCAGAAACAGCCCAAGGAAGACAATGCAAATACCACATCAGTTGGAAGATGCCGTGTGTACACAACAGTATCACCATGTGTGTTGTGCCTCCATGCTCACCCACCCTAAGTTGACTGGGGTAATATATATAATAGTGTGTATGTAGCCTCAATGGCGAGGAAGCGGCCGATTCTAAAGATCATCATTCTCGGTGATAGTGGGTAGGTAAACATCCGTGGCCGCGTAACCATCCCGCAGGGTAGGCAAGACCTCACTGATGAACCAGTTCATCAACAAGAGATTTACTAACCAATATCGTGCCACTAGTAAGTAACGCTTATGCGCTTATAATGGGCTTTAGTTGGAGCTGATTTCTCTACCCAGGAGGTTACTGTGGACGACAAGGTCGTGACATTACAGGTAGGATATATGATTCCCGCTGCTATACATGTCATCTTGCTATTGTTATATGCTATACATGTGTAATTCTTCCATGTGTGTTCATTTTATGTGATGTTTTGCGTCCCTGCTGGATATTTGGTTCCCGGATGTCCACATCATGTTCTGTCTATTCATGAAATAGCTGCATAAAAACGCTCAATCACGATATATATCACATGAAAGCCTCCTTTGTGTGATATAGTCATTCTCCGTGGTATCGTCACACGAACACTTCCGTACAAATCGAGTTTATCTTCTGGCTAAGGCTGTTCAATAGCCACTGAAATACCAACAAACAACCCAGGTTTTGCCAGAACATTGCATTCTAGTGGTTCCATGACTTAAGGTGGCTTTACAAGGTTGACATTGTTTTCTCATTTCCGTGATACTTGTAATGTAATAATAATTATACTTCAGATATGGGACACGGCGGGACAGGAAAGGTTCCAGAGCCTCGGAAAGGCCTTTTACAGGGGAGCTGACTGCTGCATGTTGGTATACGATACAACCAACCAAAAGACCTTCGAATCCATAGAGAGCTGGAAAAATGAATTTCTCATTCAAGTAGAGCCCAAGGATCCAGACTCCTTCCCCTTCGCACTCATCGGAAATAAAGTTGACGATGCGGTAAACCGCAAGGTTAGCGCAAACAAGGCACTAAACTGGTGCAAGAGCAATAATGACATCCCACACTTCGAAACCAGGTTGGTAATATATGGATGAAACTGAACCCTATGTCAGTGCCAAGACCGCGCAGAACGTTGCCACAGCTTTCTTGGAGATCGCAAAAAAAGCAGTGCTTCGCGACACGCAGGATGATGAAATCTACATCCCGGACACGTTGCTGTTGGACCAGAGACACGTGCAACAACCAGGATCGAACTGCAGCCGAGGAGTAACTAGTGTAATCGGTTGTGATGGTTGAGTGTATCACTGCCCCCCTTATGTCTATTAGACACGGGGCGTGGTACCACCACTAATATGTTACGACGAATGTTGTTAGATGCATAGGAAAAGTGCACATATGCTGATGTCAACACTAACAACGTGTGTTAAAACTATAATTGTATAGCAATGACAGTTACACTATTTCACAGGTGGAGTCATCACATGCGTGGCCCACCTGATCGTGGCAACAACCTTAAACGACAATGAGTGTTGGGTCCACGGCTGTAGTTGACACTAATCACACAATAACAATACGTTACAATTTGAGTTACACGAGTTATCTATGTGATATCATCAACGTGCAGATGTTGCTTATATGTAGGCATGGTGAATAATGTCCATTACATCCAGCCGCGACAGATTACATTGGGCTTAGCAATGTTACGTTTAAACAATTTCATCACAGAAACATGCAACTTTATTTTGCATTCTAATGTGGGATCTATTATCTATTTAAGAATATAGCAGTGATCCACTCTATGGGGGCAATTAACCATAGTAGAAGTTATTGTTAGGGTACACGTTAAGGAGCCAATCTTCCACAATTCCACAAACCATTCATTTTGGAAGGTGGAATTGAATAATAATTAGGATGACGTTGTTTCATAACGGAGTTTGACACTAATTGTTAAGGTGTGAATACGGAGAAGCTACTGCTAATAAGGAACAGAATGATTATACAACATGGCTTACGGTGAGAAGCTCGGTCCCACATTGTTGTATTGTACTTACGCAGGAGAGACCCAAGTATTCACAAATATTCCTAAAAGCAGCGATATTAAGGAACCCTTTATAATATGAGCGGAATGATGTAGTTATGGTGTTCGGGGTACACTATGGCTGTCGACAAGAACGTTGAGCAGACGAAAAGCAGTTGGAGTCTTTTTGGTGTTTTGACTAGTATAAGTGAAACAGTGTATGATGCAACCGTAAGCGTTGCTAAGTCTGTCGTCTCATTTACGGCGGCTGCAGCTGTGGGAAGCACTATAAACGAGCAAAATGTTAAGGAATTTTTAAAAGTTATACAAAAAGAAGAGAAATTTCAAGGGCTAATGGTGATATTGTTAAAAAACATATACAAAGAGATATGTATTCGGTACATACCGCCAGTTATTTTTCTTGTGTTCCTAATAGGAGTATCGGTGTCTGCATTATACTATAACGGGATCTTACGTAAATGTGAGCAATACGTGACGAAATTTCTTGATTCTTTTGGTGATTCTGTAGAAAAGAATTTGATAAATTTCATAAGACATACCAAAAGGTTTATTAGATTAGGTAGAACACTGAAAACAGGGAGTGACGGGTTAAATATACATCCTGTGAATTACAATCTGAGAGATGCTTACGAACAATTGCATAAGGACGGTTTGAGTGTAGTGGATGGTTTGAAAGACCCCGTCAAAATACACTTTGGGGCCATGTGATATGCATTGAATATAAAGATCAAGGACATTGTATATTATCAATATGCTATTTTGCAAGACAGATAACTATTACATTATTGGATTCTCAAAAGAAGAGAAATCATTGTTCTTAGGGGATATGAGTCAAAAGGAGTTAGCCAAGGAAGATGGACAGGACTTGCTTCGGGTGCGGGCCTTGCCAGTTGAACCACAGGAAGTAGTAGTTTTGAACAACCAACATATTCAGTGGGGCTAAAAGGATATGATTCACACCCAATATACACGGAGCTATTAAGAGTGAATACGTTTTAATGCAGTTTGAATGATGCGTAACCCGATGTTATGCATGGGCATATGGCAATGTGGTGGCATACAGGATTTTCAAATGACATTGAATGGAATGACATTATTACCGGCACCATATAGTATATGTTGCATAATGTGTTGCCAAAATTAGATAATGAAGTGTACAGTACTAAAAGGACCTTATGTCCTCCCTATGTGATGATGAAACACGTCATCACAAACTCACGACATACATCAAAGACTGTGTACTATATTCAAATGATTATATGTAGACATAAGGCTGTTATGTGATACCTGTAATTCGGTCTGTCTCTGTATATGCATCCCTTATATCCATAATGACATCCCACACTTCGAAACCAGGTTGGTAATATATGGATGAAACTGAACCCTATGTCAGTGCCAAGACCGCGCAGAACGTTGCCACAGCTTTCTTGGAGATCGCAAAAAAAGCAGTGCTTCGCGACACGCAGGATGATGAAATCTACATCCCGGACACGTTGCTGTTGGACCAGAGACACGTGCAACAACCAGGATCGAACTGCAGCCGAGGAGTAACTAGTGTAATCGGTTGTGATGGTTGAGTGTATCACTGCCCCCCTTATGTCTATTAGACACGGGGCGTGGTACCACCACTAATATGTTACGACGAATGTTGTTAGATGCATAGGAAAAGTGCACATATGCTGATGTCAACACTAACAACGTGTGGTAAAACTATAATTGTATAGCAATGACAGTTACACTATTTCACAGGTGGAGTCATCACATGCGTGGCCCACCTGCTGCTGGCAAGAGCCAGAAACATCACTCGGTACTGAGTATTATGGCTGTAGTTGACACTAATCACACAATAAACACACGATGTATTTTGTGGTATATGAGTTAACTTTGTGTCATCATGAACTCGCAGAGGTTGCTTATATGTAGGCATGGTGAATAATGTCTATCACATCCAGCCCAGATGGATAACGATGGACGTATCAACGTTACGTTTAAACAATTTCATCACAGAAACATGCAACTTTATTTTGCATTCTAATGTGGGATCTATTATCTATTTAAGAATATAGCAGTGATCCACTCTATGGGGGCAATTAACCCTAGTAGAAGTTATTGTTAGGGTACACGTTAAGGAGCCAATCTTCCACAATTCCACAAACCATTCATTTTGGAAGGTGGAATTGAATAATAATTAGGAGGATGTTGTTTCTTAAAGGAGGTTGGACATTCATCGTTCTGGTGTGAATACGGGGAGAGGTTACTGCTAATAAGGAACCGCAAACTTATGCAGAATGGCTAACGCTGTCATACTTATTAATGCAAGGATGTATGTTAGATCTGCTGAATAAGGTAACATATTTAAGTTGGTTCCTAATAAAGGGGTAATGTGAAAGCAGTAATGATATGAACAGAGGAATCACATTATACATGCCAATTGAAACTCACAATGGGAAATGAGGGTGTTAAAGGAGATGCGGGATGTAAAAAGTCTGACGATGGCGGATTTCTCAGCAGTTTAAAAAGTTGGATGGGCACCGTCAGTGATATCGGCGAAAGTCTCACAGCAACTACTATCGCTAGTTACATAACCAAGGACAGTGTTAAATCATTTCTGGAACACATAGAAAAGAAAGATGAGTTTTACAGATTCGTTCGTATATTGTTACCAAAAATATACATAAGGATATGTATACGTTACATAACTCCTATTGTTGTTTTTGTTCTAATGCTCGGAGCATCGACATATGGATTGTACTATAATGGCATACTATACCAATATGAACAATATGTGATGGATATATTTGATTCCATTGCTGAATCAACAGTAAACAATTTAATATGTTTGATAAGGCGTATAAGGAGAATGCTTCTATTGGGTAGAGCATTGAAAGGAAATGGCAAGGGGACTATGCTTCCTTTAAGTTATCATCTAAGAAGTGCCTACACTGAACAGCCTAAAGAAACGTTTAACACAGTGGACATCTTGAACGATCCTGTTAAAGCACTCTTTGGGGCCATGTGATTTACATCAGATATACGGACCACGAAGAGGAAATTGTATATTATTTATAAAGTAATTTGTAAGATAGGGAAACAATACATTATTGCGTTCTTATGCATTTGGAAAGACGATGCAAAGAATGAAGACGTTTTAATGCAGTTTGAATGATGCGTAACATGATGTTATGCATGGGCCGATGCCGATGTGGTGGCATACAGGATTATCTAATGACATTGAAGGGGATGACATGAATACTGGCACCATATAGTATATGCTGCATGATGTTTTGCCCAAATAGGCAATGAAGTGGCAAATACTAAAAGGACGTTATTTCCTTCCCATTTGATGATGGAATGCATCATATCACAAACTCGAGTTATAAAATGAAGAATTAGTACTATATTCATAAGATTAAACATCTGTAGAGATAAGTCTGTTATGTGATTTGTATGTTTAGTTTTTCTTCTGTCCATAACTCCCTCAGGGAAATAAGGACATCCCACAGTTCGAAACCAGGTTGGTAATATATGGATGAAACTGAACCCTATGTCAGTGCCAAGACCGCGCAGAACGTTGCCACAGCTTTCTTGGAGATCGCAAAAAAAGCAGTGCTTCGCGACACGCAGGATGATGAAATCTACATCCCGGACACGTTGCTGTTGGACCAGAGACATGTGCAACAACCAGGATCGAACTGCAGCCGAGGAGTAACTAGTGTAATCGGTTGTGATGGTTGAGTGTATCACCGATCCCCTTATGTCTATTAGACACGGGGCGTGGTACCACCACTAATATGTTACGACGAATGTGACGAGATGCACAGGAAAAACGAACATATGCTGTTGCCAACACTAACAATGTGTGGTAAACTTAGAATAATATAAGTAATTCTATTTCATCATTTTACAAATGGAGTCTTCACATGCGTGTCCCACCTGGTTGTGGCATGAGCCCGAAACATCACTCGGTACTGAGTATTATGGCTGTAGTTGACACTAATCACACAATAAACACACGATGTATTTTGTGGTATATGAGTTAACTTTGTGTCATCATGAACTCGCAGAGGTTGCTTATATGTAGGCATGGTGAATAATGTCTATCACATCCAGCCCAGATGGATAACGATGGACGTATCAACGTTACGTTTAAACAATTTCATCACAGAAACATGCAACTTTATTTTGCATTCTAATGTGGGATCTATTATCTATTTAAGAATATAGCAGTGATCCACTCTATGGGGGCAATTAACCATAGTAGAAGTTATTGTTAGGGTACACGTTAAGGAGCCAATCTTCCACAATTCCACAAACCATTCATTTTGGAAGGTGGAATTGAATAATAATTAGGAGGATGTTGTTTCTTAAAGGAGGTTGGACATTCATCGTTCTGGTGTGAATACGGGGAGAGGTTACTGCTAATAAGGAACCGCAAACTTATGCAGAATGGCTAACGCTGTCATACTTATTAATGCAAGGATGTATGTTAGATCTGCTGAATAAGGTAACATATTTAAGTTGGTTCCTAATAAAGGGGTAATGTGAAAGCAGTAATGATATGAACAGAGGAATCACATTATACATGCCCATTAAAACTCACTATGGGCAGTGAGGGCACTAGAGTAAGAAATAGGAGGAGTCTATTCGGGTCTATATTTAGTAGTGTCATTAACATAGCTGAAGATGTATATAACACTACCGTCAGTGTTACTAAAAAGACTCTAACAAGTGTAGCTGTGAGCGCTATAGGAAGTCAGATTACTCCAGAAAATGTGAGTTGTTTCTTTGCAGTCATTCAAAATGAAGAAAAATTTGAAGATCTCATGGTAAAATTGCTGAAAACAATATACACCGCGATATGCGTTCGGTACATAACACCCGTTATATTTATGGTTTTCATGTTTGGCGTCTCGATGTCTGCGCTCTACTATAATGGAATCTTACATGAGTGTGACCGATATGTGACGAAACTTCTGGACATCCTTAGCAAGTTTATGGTTAACAATTTAATAAGTTTGATAAGGCGTATAAGGAGAATGCTTCGATTGGGTAGAGCATTGAAAGGAAATGGCAAGGTGACTATGCTTCCTTTAAGTTATCATCTAAGAAGTGCCTACACTGAACAGCCTAAAGAAACGTTTAACACAGTGGACATCTTGAACGATCCTGTTAAAGCACTCTTTGGGGCCATGTGATTTACATCAGATATACGGACCACGAAGAGGAAATTGTATATTATTTATAAAGTAATTTGTAAGATAGGGAAACAATACATTATTGCGTTCTTATGCATTTGGAAAGACGATGCAAAGAATGAAGACGTTTTAATGCAGTTTGAATGATGCGTAACATGATGTTATGCATGGGCCGATGCCGATGTGGTGGCATACAGGATTATCTAATGACATTGAAGGGGATGACATGAATACTGGCACCATATAGTATATGCTGCATGATGTTTTGCCCAAATAGGCAATGAAGTGGCAAATACTAAAAGGACGTTATTTCCTTCCCATTTGATGATGGAATACATCATATCACAAACTCGAGTTATAAAATGAAGAATTAGTACTATATTCATAAGATTAAACATCTGTAGAGATAAGTCTGTTATGTGATTTGTATGTTTAGTTTTTCTTCTGTCCATAACTCCCTCAGGGAAATAAGGACATCCCACAGTTCGAAACCAGGTTGGTAATATATGGATGAAACTGAACCCTATGTCAGTGCCAAGACCGCGCAGAACGTTGCCACAGCTTTCTTGGAGATCGCAAAAAAAGCAGTGCTTCGCGACACGCAGGATGATGAAATCTACATCCCGGACACGTTGCTGTTGGACCAGAGACATGTGCAACAACCAGGATCGAACTGCAGCCGAGGAGTAACTAGTGTAATCGGTTGTGATGGTTGAGTGTATCACCGATCCCCTTATGTCTATTAGACACGGGGCGTGGTACCACCACTAATATGTTACGACGAATGTGACGAGATGCACAGGAAAAACGAACATATGCTGTTGCCAACACTAACAATGTGTGGTAAACTTAGAATAATATAAGTAATTCTATTTCATCATTTTACAAATGGAGTCTTCACATGCGTGTCCCACCTGGTTGTGGCATGAGCCCGAAACATCACTCGGTACTGAGTATTATGGCTGTAGTTGACACTAATCACACAATAAACACACGATGTATTTTGTGGTATATGAGTTAACTTTGTGTCATCATGAACTCGCAGAGGTTGCTTATATGTAGGCATGGTGAATAATGTCTATCACATCCAGCCCAGATGGATAACGATGGACGTATCAACGTTACGTTTAAACAATTTCATCACAGAAACATGCAACTTTATTTTGCATTCTAATGTGGGATCTATTATCTATTTAAGAATATAGCAGTGATCCACTCTATGGGGGCAATTAACCATAGTAGAAGTTATTGTTAGGGTACACGTTAAGGAGCCAATCTTCCACAATTCCACAAACCATTCATTTTGGAAGGTGGAATTGAATAATAATTAGGAGGATGTTGTTTCTTAAAGGAGGTTGGACATTCATCGTTCTGGTGTGAATACGGGTAGAGGTTACTGCTAATAAGGAACCGCAAACTTATGCAGAATGGCTAACGCTGTCATACTTATTAATGCAAGGATGTATGTTAGATCTGCTGAATAAGGTAACATATTTAAGTTGGTTCCTAATAAAGGGGTAATGTGAAAGCAGTAATGATATGAACAGAGGAATCACATTATACATGCCCATTAAAACTCACTATGGGCAGTGAGGGCACTAGAGTAAGAAATAGGAGGAGTCTATTCGGGTCTATATTTAGTAGTGTCATTAACATAGCTGAAGATGTATATAACACTACCGTCAGTGTTACTAAAGAGATTGTAACAGGTGTAGCTGTGAGCGCTATAGGAAGTCAGATTACTCCAGAAAATGTGAGTTGTTTCTTTGCAGTCATTCAAAATGAAGAAAAATTTGAAGATCTCATGGTAAAATTGCTGAAAACAATATACACCGCGATATGCGTTCGGTACATAACACCCGTTATATTTATGGTTTTCATGTTTGGCGTCTCGATGTCTGCGCTCTACTATAATGGAATCTTACATGAGTGTGACCGATATGTGACTGAACTACTTAACTGCATTTGCAGCCATGTAGATAACAACGTCGTTGCCTTTATGATACGTATAAGGAGAATGCTTCGATTGGGTAGAGCATTGAAAGGAAATGGCAAGGTGACTATGCTTCCTTTAAGTTATCATCTAAGAAGTGCCTACACTGAACAGCCTAAAGAAACGTTTAACACAGTGGACATCTTGAACGATCCTGTTAAAGCACTCTTTGGGGCCATGTGATTTACATCAGATATACGGACCACGAAGAGGAAATTGTATATTATTTATAAAGTAATTTGTAAGATAGGGAAACAATACATTATTGCGTTCTTATGCATTTGGAAAGACGATGCAAAGAATGAAGACGTTTTAATGCAGTTTGAATGATGCGTAACATGATGTTATGCATGGGCCGATGCCGATGTGGTGGCATACAGGATTATCTAATGACATTGAAGGGGATGACATGAATACTGGCACCATATAGTATATGCTGCATGATGTTTTGCCCAAATAGGCAATGAAGTGGCAAATACTAAAAGGACGTTATTTCCTTCCCATTTGATGATGGAATACATCATATCACAAACTCGAGTTATAAAATGAAGAATTAGTACTATATTCATAAGATTAAACATCTGTAGAGATAAGTCTGTTATGTGATTTGTATGTTTAGTTTTTCTTCTGTCCATAACTCCCTCAGGGAAATAAGGACATCCCACAGTTCGAAACCAGGTTGGTAATATATGGATGAAACTGAACCCTATGTCAGTGCCAAGACCGCGCAGAACGTTGCCACAGCTTTCTTGGAGATCGCAAAAAAAGCAGTGCTTCGCGACACGCAGGATGATGAAATCTACATCCCGGACACGTTGCTGTTGGACCAGAGACATGTGCAACAACCAGGATCGAACTGCAGCCGAGGAGTAACTAGTGTAATCGGTTGTGATGGTTGAGTGTATCACCGATCCCCTTATGTCTATTAGACACGGGGCGTGGTACCACCACTAATATGTTACGACGAATGTGACGAGATGCACAGGAAAAACGAACATATGCTGTTGCCAACACTAACAATGTGTGGTAAACTTAGAATAATATAAGTAATTCTATTTCATCATTTTACAAATGGAGTCTTCACATGCGTGTCCCACCTGGTTGTGGCATGAGCCCGAAACATCACTCGGTACTGAGTATTATGGCTGTAGTTGACACTAATCACACAATAAACACACGATGTATTTTGTGGTATATGAGTTAACTTTGTGTCATCATGAACTCGCAGAGGTTGCTTATATGTAGGCATGGTGAATAATGTCTATCACATCCAGCCCAGATGGATAACGATGGACGTATCAACGTTACGTTTAAACAATTTCATCACAGAAACATGCAACTTTATTTTGCATTCTAATGTGGGATCTATTATCTATTTAAGAATATAGCAGTGATCCACTCTATGGGGGCAATTAACCCTAGTAGAAGTTATTGTTAGGGTACACGTTAAGGAGCCAATCTTCCACAATTCCACAAACCATTCATTTTGGAAGGTGGAATTGAATAATAATTAGGAGGATGTTGTTTCTTAAAGGAGGTTGGACATTCATCGTTCTGGTGTGAATACGGGGAGAGGTTACTGCTAATAAGGAACGTACAGACTACGAAGTGTAGACGGGGTTACCAGACTGTTTGTGCAAGTGTTCACCCATCATTGGATGATTAGGATAAAGCATTTACACATATTCTTACGATAAGCGATGTTGAAGGACAACAGATATGATTATATCGTAGTTATGCTGTTGAATGTACTACTTTGGTGTCGGTGGCATAATATCTAACAAAACGATATATGTTAACAATATGTTTGATTTACTATATAATGCCATTGAAACATCGGTTAGTATTGGGTTAAATGTTACAAGAAAGTTTGTAGCTCAGTCTGCCGCTGGAACATTAGAAACCTTTATCACTCAGAACAATGTTAGGAAATTCTTTTCAGCCATTCAAAATGAGGAACCATTTAAAAATGTAATGGTGCTGTTGTTAAAAAACATATACAAAGAGATATGTATTCGTTACATACCGCCAGTTATTATTCTTGTATTCATACTAGGCGCATTTATATCTGCACTATACTATAACGGAATCCTATTCATATGTGACCGATATGTGACGAAACTTCTGGACATCCTTAGCAAGTTTATGGTTAACAATTTAATAAGTTTGATAAGGCGTATAAGGAGAATGCTTCGATTGGGTAGAGCATTGAAAGGAAATGGCAAGGTGACTATGCTTCCTTTAAGTTATCATCTAAGAAGTGCCTACACTGAACAGCCTAAAGAAACGTTTAACACAGTGGACATCTTGAACGATCCTGTTAAAGCACTCTTTGGGGCCATGTGATTTACATCAGATATACGGACCACATAGGGGACATTTCTAACTATCCATATACCACATTGTAAGATAGGGAAACAATACATTATTGCGTTCTTATGCATTTGGAAAGACGATGCAAAGAATGAAGACGTTTTAATGCAGTTTGAATGATGCGTAACATGATGTTATGCATGGGCCGATGCCGATGTGGTGGCATACAGGATTATCTAATGACATTGAAGGGGATGACATGAATACTGGCACCATATAGTATATGCTGCATGATGTTTTGCCCAAATAGGCAATGAAGTGGCAAATACTAAAAGGACGTTATTTCCTTCCCATTTGATGATGGAATACATCATATCACAAACTCGAGTTATAAAATGAAGAATTAGTACTATATTCATAAGATTAAACATCTGTAGAGATAAGTCTGTTATGTGATTTGTATGTTTAGTTTTTCTTCTGTCCATAACTCCCTCAGGGAAATAAGGACATCCCACAGTTCGAAACCAGGTTGGTAATATATGGATGAAACTGAACCCTATGTCAGTGCCAAGACCGCGCAGAACGTTGCCACAGCTTTCTTGGAGATCGCAAAAAAAGCAGTGCTTCGCGACACGCAGGATGATGAAATCTACATCCCGGACACGTTGCTGTTGGACCAGAGACATGTGCAACAACCAGGATCGAACTGCAGCCGAGGAGTAACTAGTGTAATCGGTTGTGATGGTTGAGTGTATCACCGATCCCCTTATGTCTATTAGACACGGGGCGTGGTACCACCACTAATATGTTACGACGAATGTGACGAGATGCACAGGAAAAACGAACATATGCTGTTGCCAACACTAACAATGTGTGGTAAACTTAGAATAATATAAGTAATTCTATTTCATCATTTTACAAATGGAGTCTTCACATGCGTGTCCCACCTGGTTGTGGCATGAGCCCGAAACATCACTCGGTACTGAGTATTATGGCTGTAGTTGACACTAATCACACAATAAACACACGATGTATTTTGTGGTATATGAGTTAACTTTGTGTCATCATGAACTCGCAGAGGTTGCTTATATGTAGGCATGGTGAATAATGTCTATCACATCCAGCCCAGATGGATAACGATGGACGTATCAACGTTACGTTTAAACAATTTCATCACAGAAACATGCAACTTTATTTTGCATTCTAATGTGGGATCTATTATCTATTTAAGAATATAGCAGTGATCCACTCTATGGGGGCAATTAACCATAGTAGAAGTTATTGTTAGGGTACACGTTAAGGAGCCAATCTTCCACAATTCCACAAACCATTCATTTTGGAAGGTGGAATTGAATAATAATTAGGAGGATGTTGTTTCTTAAAGGAGGTTGGACATTCATCGTTCTGGTGTGAATACGGGTAGAGGTTACTGCTAATAAGGAACCGCAAACTTATGCAGAATGGCTAACGCTGTCATACTTATTAATGCAAGGATGTATGTTAGATCTGCTGAATAAGGTAACATATTTAAGTTGGTTCCTAATAAAGGGGTAATGTGAAAGCAGTAATGATATGAACAGAGGAATCACATTATACATGCCCATTAAAACTCACTATGGGCAGTAAGAGTGTCAAAGGAGATGTTGGATGTAGTGCGTCTAACAATGGCGGATTTCTAACTAATTTAAAAAGCTTGCTTGGTTCCGCCTTTAGCGTCGGCGAAAGTCTCACAGCAACTACTATCGCTGGTTACATCACTAAGGAAAATGTTAAATCATTTCTGGAACACATAGAAAAGAAAGATGAGTTTTACAGATTCGTTCGTATATTGTTACCAAAAATATACATAAGGATATGTATACGTTACATAACTCCTATTGTTGTTTTTGTTCTAATGCTCGGAGCATCGACATATGGATTGTACTATAATGGCATACTATACCAATATGAACAATATGTGATGGATATATTTGATTCCATTGCTGAATCAACAGTAAACAATTTAATATGTTTGATAAGGCGTATAAGGAGAATGCTTCGATTGGGTAGAGCATTGAAAGGAAATGGCAAGGGGACTATGCTTCCTTTAAGTTATCATCTAAGAAGTGCCTACACTGAACAGCCTAAAGAAACGTTTAACACAGTGGACATCTTGAACGATCCTGTTAAAGCACTCTTTGGGGCCATGTGATTTACATCCGATATACGGACCACGAAGAGGAAATTGTATATTATTTATAAAGTAATTTGTAAGATAGGGAAACAATACATTATTGCGTTCTTATGCATTTGGAAAGACGATGCAAAGAATGAAGACGTTTTAATGCAGTTTGAATGATGCGTAACATGATGTTATGCATGGGCCGATGCCGATGTGGTGGCATACAGGATTATCTAATGACATTGAATGGCATGACATTAGTACCGGCATCATATAGTATATGCTGCATGATGTTTTGCCCAAATAGGCAATGAAGTGGCAAATACTAAAAGGACGTTATTTCCTTCCCATTTGATGATGGAATGCATCATATCACAAACTCGAGTTATAAAATGAAGAATTAGTACTATATTCATAAGATTAAACATCTGTAGAGATAAGTCTGTTATGTGATTTGTATGTTTAGTTTTTCTTCTGTCCATAACTCCCTCAGGGAAATAAGGACATCCCACAGTTCGAAACCAGGTTGGTAATATATGGATGAAACTGAACCCTATGTCAGTGCCAAGACCGCGCAGAACGTTGCCACAGCTTTCTTGGAGATCGCAAAAAAAGCAGTGCTTCGCGACACGCAGGATGATGAAATCTACATCCCGGACACGTTGCTGTTGGACCAGAGACATGTGCAACAACCAGGATCGAACTGCAGCCGAGGAGTAACTAGTGTAATCGGTTGTGATGGTTGAGTGTATCACCGATCCCCTTATGTCTATTAGACACGGGGCGTGGTACCACCACTAATATGTTACGACGAATGTGACGAGATGCACAGGAAAAACGAACATATGCTGTTGCCAACACTAACAATGTGTGGTAAACTTAGAATAATATAAGTAATTCTATTTCATCATTTTACAAATGGAGTCTTCACATGCGTGTCCCACCTGGTTGTGGCATGAGCCCGAAACATCACTCGGTACTGAGTATTATGGCTGTAGTTGACACTAATCACACAATAAACACACGATGTATTTTGTGGTATATGAGTTAACTTTGTGTCATCATGAACTCGCAGAGGTTGCTTATATGTAGGCATGGTGAATAATGTCTATCACATCCAGCCCAGATGGATAACGATGGACGTATCAACGTTACGTTTAAACAATTTCATCACAGAAACATGCAACTTTATTTTGCATTCTAATGTGGGATCTATTATCTATTTAAGAATATAGCAGTGATCCACTCTATGGGGGCAATTAACCCTAGTAGAAGTTATTGTTAGGGTACACGTTAAGGAGCCAATCTTCCACAATTCCACAAACCATTCATTTTGGAAGGTGGAATTGAATAATAATTAGGAGGATGTTGTTTCTTAAAGGAGGTTGGACATTCATCGTTCTGGTGTGAATACGGGTAGAGGTTACTGCTAATAAGGAACCGCAAACTTATGCAGAATGGCTAACGCTGTCATACTTATTAATGCAAGGATGTATGTTAGATCTGCTGAATAAGGTAACATATTTAAGTTGGTTCCTAATAAAGGGGTAATGTGAAAGCAGTAATGATATGAACAGAGGAATCACATTATACATGCCCATTAAAACTCACTATGGGCAGTAAGAGTGTCAAAGGAGATGTTGGATGTAGTGCGTCTAACAATGGCGGATTTCTAACTAATTTAAAAAGCTTGCTTGGTTCCGCCTTTAGCGTCGGCGAAAGTCTCACAGCAACTACTATCGCTGGTTACATCACTAAGGAAAATGTTAAATCATTTCTGGAACACATAGAAAAAAAGGATGAGTTCTTCAGTTTCGTTCGTATATTGTTACCAAAAATATACATAAGGATATGTATACGTTACATAACTCCTATTGTTGTTTTTGTTCTAATGCTCGGAGCATCGACATATGGATTGTACTATAATGGCATACTATACCAATATGAACAATATGTGATGGATATATTTGATTCCATTGCTGAATCAACAGTAAACAATTTAATATGTTTGATAAGGCGTATAAGGAGAATGCTTCGATTGGGTAGAGCATTGAAAGGAAATGGCAAGGGGACTATGCTTCCTTTAAGTTATCATCTAAGAAGTGCCTACACTGAACAGCCTAAAGAAACGTTTAACACAGTGGACATCTTGAACGATCCTGTTAAAGCACTCTTTGGGGCCATGTGATTTACATCAGATATACGGACCACGAAGAGGAAATTGTATATTATTTATAAAGTAATTTGTAAGATAGGGAAACAATACATTATTGCGTTCTTATGCATTTGGAAAGACGATGCAAAGAATGAAGACGTTTTAATGCAGTTTGAATGATGCGTAACATGATGTTATGCATGGGCCGATGCCGATGTGGTGGCATACAGGATTATCTAATGACATTGAATGGCATGACATTAGTACCGGCATCATATAGTATATGCTGCATGATGTTTTGCCCAAATAGGCAATGAAGTGGCAAATACTAAAAGGACGTTATTTCCTTCCCATTTGATGATGGAATACATCATATCACAAACTCGAGCTATACAATGAAGAATTAGTACTATATTCATAAGATTAAACATCTGTAGAGATAAGTCTGTTGTGTGATTTGTATGTTTAGTTTTTCTTTGATGTCTATAAATCCCTCAGGGCAATAAGGACATCCCACACACCCAGATGAATTCGGCTTTTGTACACTAGATTAATGTTCAAAAAACTTTTGAAAGGTATAAAAGGAAACGGTATGTGAGACGAAGGCTATAAGACATATATATAATGTCTCGACAACCATGCCGTACGACATGTAGTGTATACACAATATCACACCCCTAGTTAAAAGTTGCTTCACAGAGTATTCGCTGGCTGTGATTCATCTGCATTAAATATCTTTACATATTGCTCATGTTTTAGTGAGCAGTATCACAGATCTACTCTGCGAGGAGGGTTACGTATGACCACCTTGCATCTCCCAGCAGCTCGGTCACACTTGTAGCGCAAGAAAATGATGAATGAACTGGAGCGTATGTTTATGTGGATAGACACAACGCGTATGTCCATCCTGGATTGGAGCTCCAGTCGGATATACACTAGGTGGGCCTACTTTTCCTTCTTTTTCTTCGTTTTCTGGCACCATGTTCTCAAGGATGGACAACACTACGTGATCGCATACATGTACTCAGTGTACCTTCTCAATGTGCTGCTTAGGTTCATCACCCCCTTGGACTTTGATGACCTATGTGCAGCTCACGAGGAGGCCCATGGGGGAACAATTTTGCCGAGCAGTGAAAGCAAGACATCAAAAATCACCCTCGAAAGGATGAGAAACGTGCAAAACACGTATGAATTCAAGCCATTCATGCGTCAGATGAACGAGTTCAACTTCTGGCTATGCGCGGTTCGTGCATCACATATTTCAATGATTACTATTCACTTCGATTTCTTGGACTTGCCTGTATTCTGGCCACTCTTGGTTCTTTACTTTGTTGTATTGTTCGCGACAACTATGCGCCAACAATTCCAGAACATGATAAAGTACAAGTACATTCCCTTCAATTTTGGAAAGAAAACATACAGCGCTTTTGCCAAGCAAGCCGCTCGTATGAGTTCCACTGGGAATATAATTACGCCCATGCACTGAATGTTGATCTCTGTAGACCTGCGAAATAGGCAGAAAAGTGATAGGGGGCGTATCACAATCGCAAGATGACGACACTGCCGTTCTTAACATTGGTATGATACTACGCCTAAATAAGGTACGCGTAGGAATATAAAGTCCAACTGGAATTTAATAACAAGTTGATAACTTGCCTATGTGTTTTATAATATATTTTAGTTATTATAAATAGTCCGATTGGTCTGGTGTAACGCGTCGCCTTCTTTGGCAATGACGGCACCTTTATTGTTATTTCCTGATAGTTGGCAACATTTACTTTGTTTGCAGTGGCTTCTATCTAGTGAAGTTTTTGCCTCTCGTCTATGAACTTCATAAGCAAGCGCGAATAGTGTGATATTGCAGCATCACTTTCTGCAGATGCCAGCTGCTTCTCTAGTGACTTAACCATGCTAGACCAGTGCTTTATTCTTAATTCGTCAGGCCTACAAATGTTATAAACAAAGTTAGGAAGAACTTACTTGAATATATGGCCATAGAAGTAGTCCTGTAGGTTGGAAGCCTCGCCTCCAGAGAGCCACACAGCAATTCTGAAGACCCTGAAGAATTCCTGGTTGGAACACCTGATTAATGTTACATACTCAAATATCACAACTTACAAGTTAAACATGTTCGACTTGGAAATGATGTGGAAGAACTGCCTTGACATGTAAAACAACCCCTTGGACTTTTCGTTTGTATGGATATGTTGCATGGAGAAAAGGTGTATAACAGGTTCCTGAACTTGCATAGTCGGCTGGTAAGTCAAATCGCTACACGCATATCTGCCTTGTGATTTGGAAGGCAAGAGTTCCACACCCTCAATCATCCTAGAAAACTCATGTTCAACATCACCATAGACACAATTACGATTTAACAAGAGACAGCATGCAAGATACTCTTGGGCAATCTCTAACACTGTAGCCAATTCCTTTATCATAGTGAAGTCATTATCACGACGCTGAGTCATTCGTTTAATAACGACTTTGGCGTCGAACATGTTGCTTTTAGCCGATATTATGCCCTCTGGGTGCGATTCCTCAACAAAAATGTCTCTTTGCAGATGCAGAGCTATACGACTGATACTTTCAGCCATATGTTCCACTGACTTCTGGGGCAAAACCTCGTAGTCCTGAGCCACCCTAAGCAACAGCAAATATAGTTTGCGTAACTGGACCAATGTTGCCTTAATTTCCTCCACTGGTTTTGCTAGGCTTAGTGTTAGATCACTTTCGAAGTTTTTCCCTATGACGAACTCGTTACGTCTGCTCAACTGGTTCTGTGGACTGAAAGGTAGGGTTGAATTTAGCTTATGTGAGCAGGAAACTGAAGTGAATAGGGGAATGCACAAAAACGTCCTGTCAAACCATAATGAATCCAAAATCGATGCCACTAAAGAAAGAATCCCATCAATAGCTGGAGAAGTTAGGTTAGTTGAGATCTTATTGAAGCGGTACATAGGTTGTTCCTTGAAGACCACAAATTTGCACCAAGGGCTGATTATAGGTGTGGTTGGGTTACCTTCATCATCCAAAGCATATGCTCCTGGGGCTGTCCAACCGAATAGTTGGGAAGGTATGCCAAGTGATGTTATCAACAATGATACACCATCCTTGTTATCCAGCAGTATTTCTTTCATGATGTTATCATTGTCAACCATCAGTAGACGCCAACACGCCTTGAAAACCTCCTCGGGCGTATACAACCAGGATAGGTAGTACAAACCATTAGCAATTGCTTCCTTCTTTTCCCTTTCTCCACACATATCACCCTTCTTATCATCATGGAATATGTCAACAAACTGTAGCTGCTCATGAGTTTTTTCAAACGTGGAATCCCTCAGATCCAGCAATGCTGCACGCTGGTTGTGCGTTATGAGTGGTGGGTCCAGGTATTTCAAAGTTGATATTGGATTCTTCAAAAGCGCTTCAACCAGCTTAAACGTGCTTCCAAGGTACAAAACATAGAATCTCTGCGATGTTACCAACAAAATCTTAGTTTCATTTTCTTCCCAGATAGTTGCATCAGCTCCCTTCTTACTATTATCTACATACACCTGAAGGACATCCTCTCCGGGCGACATCAGGATACAAAACTCATCGAACCACTCAATGGGCTTTGCTACTGTTTGATTCGGATTCGTATCAGCTCTGTCCCTATTTGCTAACATGCGTTGGTTGTGAGACCACAATTCTTCAGAAACAGACTGAGGAATTGGAGAACTAGACTGGCACATTGAAGCGTATTCCGCACGGTGAATGGTCACTTTGCAGAGTGTCAAGGTCTCCGTCTTTGCGTAAAATTCGCATGCCAGGAACAAGTCATTAGCATAGAAGTATGATCTCTTAACTGGGGCAGGTTTCATAGGAACTTTCATGTGAGGCCCTCTAATCAAGTTTTGTAAATTGCCTGGACGTGATTGTTGACCCTGTTGGCGGTGGTCAAGGAGTGTTTGTGATACCTTATATCCTTTCACTACCAAGTTGAGTTTCGTCCTACTTTGCATAACAAACCCGACATAAATTCTTGTACCAAAATTGTCAATCAAAATGATATGTACACCGTTGTTCATGTTAAATGGCGCTATTAGAACAGAGCAACATTTGAAGTTGTGCATGCCTCCAATGAGGCGGAAATAACCGGCACTATTTAATTGATGCAAAATCTCACTGTTCCTCAATGAAAAGAAAGTGAGAGTGTATGGGAATATCTGGTTATACTTCATGATCCCACTAGCAAAAGCATTGAAGTTGCATTCATCAGGAATTTTAAAGACACTGAGATCTCCAGAATCTTCGTTGAGCAAGGAAATAATCCACCTCTCCTGGTCTAGGCACATTTTGGATTTTCCATAAGCAAACATCTTAAAGTATGATTTGCACCAGGGATTCAATAGCTTTATACATGTACGCACTCTCTTTTTGACGCAAGACGTGTGGTTTGAGCAATTACACGTATCCTTGTTGTAGTCGTCTGTAAAACTAGATTCCTGTATTGACAGGTGAAGTTCCCGCCAAAGCAAGGGTGGCCAGTATAGAGTGCCATTCATAGGACATGGACGTTTAAACTCATCCATGCAATTTCCATTACCGTCCCACCACACCGTATACTCCTTGCGTTTAGTTTCTCCTGTAAATGGGTCAACCTCTGTGTTATAGCCAGTTGCCACCGTACCGTGGAGCCTGATAACACGCTCATTCTTCAGCATGTTCGCTATATAACCACATCCTCTTTCAATTGCAGCCATGCATGCCCCAAAAATGGAGTAGTCCTTTACATCCACGGAGCCCAATTGGTACTGATACTCATATAATAGGCTGTTGTCAGTCAACATAAAAATACGACCTGCTTGTTTGTGGCACACCAAGTCGAGGATAACAATACCGGGGTTTCTTTCTCTGGAAAGAATTCCCATGTTAAGGTTGGTTGAAGATTTGTGCATGACTGCGATAGTAAGTTCTGAATCCGTTACGATCATAAGCGCAGGCCCAGTGTATACCGACGACAGGTAAGCTTTCTTTATGTCCTCCACATTCTTATCCGTAGCTTGATCTGAGTTAAAAAGTGCATTGTAACGCTCTAGCTCGAAGTCCCTCACATATACAGAGTTTATGGCCTGCAGCGTTGAGGGAAGGCGGTAGTGGTATACCTTCGTTTCATCCGTCATCTTGTGTAAAGACAGCATGTGGACTGTTTCACCATTAATCAAAGTTTTCTTGTACCTGTATATGATATCTAGATCCTTGATCAAGTCAACGCGTTCGGTGCTGGATGCAAAGGTTTCTGGCAACGCCGTTGCGACATGCATAGGACAGATTGCCTCAAGGTGCTCAAACACGTTACCAGTGGCAGATTGTTGCGCGTTGCCTAATTGTTGAGATACTCCTTGACCTGTCACATTGCCATTATACATGGGACCACTGGCGGAAAGGCTCCAATTGCCGCCGGTTCCAGATGGTGATGCACCTGGCATATGCATATGGCCAAAAGAAGCTTCTCCAAATCTTAAAGTCTCATTGCCGATTGTGGCACTCATTGTAGTGCCTAAACCACCGAATGCAGCTTCATTGGACTGTGAAAAGCCAAATGAGGAAGGTAAATTACCGCTCTGTACACTGCTGGCAGCCATTTGTGATCCAAACTGTTGGCCAGATCCCTCACGTGCCGTATGGAAACCGTCTGTATCTCCAGCGTTTAAAGAGGGGCGGGAAGCAGCTGGTGGCATTCTGGAAGACCCATCTCCCAGAGGACTGCGCTGCTTTCTTTGTGCTGCCTGAAGAGCTGCCTGCTGTATGTCCCATTCAATGTACACGTGCAGTGGACAGCTGCATTTATTTCTCATCTTCGATATCAATGTCGAATTGCGGATGTACACTGGTTGTGCGCACAACTCCGGAACCATAGACGTGTTCAAACGGCGGAGGCGATTTTCGTAGAGCATCCTGTTGAAGTCGAACTCGGATCTGGACTCACGTTGCAGACAGTGCAGAGATTCAAACTTCACCATACTCTCACGATTCAAAAGGATGTTTGAGATTTTGTCCAATACGTCCAATTTCGCCAATGCGGCTACGTGGTTGTTTGCTGCTAACCAGTCTCTGTTATGGGAGAGGTGGATATTCTTAATCGTCTCTCTAAGCTGCTTCACGCCCTGTCTCTCACCTCCACTGTATGTGCCCTCCTGTGGTAATACCCTAGAAGGTGGAACATTTTGGAAGATGTTAGTTGGTTGCGATGAAAGGGGGTCAGCGGCTAGTGGCTGCGCTGACGGCTGGGAGCCCAGCGGCATATTCGGTATGCGGCGCTTGGAATCCGTTGCATCGTCCCACTTGAACAGCACTTCTTCAGTGGTACGCTTCGTTCTATCGCCAGCCATCCTGAATAAAACAAAAACGTGACTCGTGTTCACCTAGTGCATAGCTTTGTGCTGACCGCACGAGCACATTCAGGGATAGTACCCCAATATAACACACATGAAGAAGCTTTTATTAAATAAATTGCCCGGTGTAAATGCGATAGCGAAAAGTGTCTTAACCCCAATAATGGAGTGCCAACCATTTTACGCCAAGCATATACCCACATCCAGAAGAAATAACGGGATATTATATGAAACACGATAAACAATAAATGTAAATTGTTGGATTCTCTGTGTTGGGTTGTGTAATATTGTAACGGAAGAAACCGTTGTCTTCGACAACATGCTTCCTCCTTACACAAACACTTCACACTATTAATGATCACTGCAAATGTAGACAGGGTACATTGCGTTTTGCTTGGACCCCTTTAGCAATTCCTGAGTGCGGTGTAGACCGGAAGCCAGTTCTCACCGTTCGGCCATTACCATCATGGTCTTTTTGTAAAATTTACAGTATTTACGCAATTGATATTTTAACCAACTACACAGATTATCTATAGTATTGGAGTGCAGTTTCCTTTATGTGTGAGCGTGGAAGGTTAAATTTCCCAGTTTCGCAGTCTTCCACTGCGGGCCGCTGTCAGATATAATCAATCACTATTCAATAATGTATGATTTGGTAAGCACCTCCAAGGGCTGAATACGTACCTTTCACATTAGTATCTCAGTGTTTTGATGTGATGTGCGCAGCTTGTCTGAGGGAATGAAGCTACATCGCGCGAGACCTGTACCAAACGTATCGGTCCGTATGCCGACTGGTAAGTGTTCCATAGACACGCTGTAGTATGCTCTTTACGCTCGTAGCGAATTTAACTTGCATGATTGGCAACCACATTGTGTTAATTAGTCTCATAATGGTTCAGAAGACAGGTATGAAGCCGAAAATGAGTTGGATTCCGATATCTACAAACTCATAAGGTTCACCGAGGCCGTCATTCTGGGCAAAGGTGCCATTAATCAGTGCAAGGTGCTACTACAGGAGTATATAAGGGAGGCGGTATTCCGAAACAGGACTGCTGAGCTTACCGAGAAACTGGACGTATGCCTTCATGATACTATAAAGGCTCTTCTCAATGATATAGACGTAGTAGATGAAGGGAATTGCCAGCAGCCACAGGATGCAGATGTCCGGAACAACCTACTGCTCTGTAAAGTCGAGCGGTCTTGGTGTCACCTAAGGGCTGCGCTTGGAGAACTGATACAACTATGCGCTCCCATTGAATCGGCCTCGTGTGGGGGGTTCTCAATATGGTATGTTATACTTACCTGAGGGCATTACGTTTAGGGTGACCGCTATGAGGTACTACAAGGAGCAGCTTGACAGCAAAGACAGGCTCTATGATAGGCTCATGACCGTTATGCTGGATAAGGTCACCAATTACCGAGACGGGGATGAGGTAATATTCTGCCAACTTAGGAACATGGTGGAAATGCTATCCTTTGTCGAATCGTACCATATTTTTGAGGAGCGATTGGTTTCAGAGACACGCAGCTATTATCGCCAATTCGTTGCAAATGTTTTATCGCAAAATTCTGTTTTCGAAAACTGCCTTTTATTTCAAAACAAAATAAAGCATGAGGTAGTTGAGATTTATATCTATTCATATTATATAGGAGGAATGCTGTAGAATTTTTCTCCTGAGGCCGACCATACAAAAGGTTATGGACACGCTGAAGATCCAAATGCTACAGCTTAATTCTGATGTGCTTATGAATGAAAAGGATCTCAAGACCATGGTAAAAAACGGAGATGGTAAATGTATTAGCGTGCTGCTGGCATTATATGCCAATACAAATTGGGAATCAAAGTTGCATGACGCCATCTTTGCTGCGACCAAGTCCATCGGAGATGACTTGGTAAATGATTTCATCAATAAAAAGATGTCATCTGCAAATCCACTTACACCAGCAGATTATGATCATTTCATTGTGAGGTTGCAAGAATTTAAGGACATCATGGATACCACTGTCAAGAGTCAACTTCCACCGTCCGTTGACTACAAGTCCAAGGAACAAATGATATGGAACAAGATCCTCAATAGCTCACCGGAAACTGCAGATCTAGTAACATATGCCTTAGCCTCCTATGCCGATAGTGAGCCTCACGAAGAGGATATGGACACATCCTTGGCAGAGGGGGGAAGCATGGCTTTCATCATGCACCTCTTCAGGTGGTTGCTGAGCAAGCCGTACTTTGAGGAATCTTTCAGGGGTCTTCTCTCCAAGAGATTGTTATACTCTCAAGAAATAAATGATGAGCATATAAGGATTGTTGCCAACCTCAAGGAAGAATGTGGAACATCCTACGTGGCCAAGCTAGAGGCTATCCTCGCCGATTACCAAAATTCCCTAAAATACAATACGGACTACAAAGAATATAAAAATGAAGACAAACATATTGGTGGTGTGGATGGTGCTCATTTTGCAGTTCTGGTTGTATCGACTGATTCATGGCTTACAAAAGCACATGTAGCTAGACCTGCCACAGATGATGCGTTTACAGATTGCGATGTGGATGGGACACAGGTTGATGGTGGGGCAGTGGAAACTAAGATAGATGGAAGTACGGCAGCAATGCAACAAATGCAAAAGGGGTTCTCTGAATTGTACACCAGCAACTATAAGAATAGGTCCATCAGGTACCTTCCTGATTTTGGATCATCAGTTCTGGAAATGGAATTCAAAGGGGTTAGTTTAACTTATAAAGTTTTATATGCTGACTTAGGAGACATATGAGCTTAGAGTGTCTATATGCCAGGTATGTCCTCACAAGGTAGTCGTAAACTGATATAGGCGTACTGCTTGTTAGCGTTCAACACGGCGGAGTCCCTCTCTCTGGAGTCCATAGCTCAGATAATGGGGACAGAATACAACGAAATCATATTACGAAAGCACCTTGCTTTCCTAAACAAAGGCCATGCTCCTTTACTGCTATTTAAACATGCTGGCCTTACTTTCGAGAACTGTGCTTTAAAAGATCAATTCGAATTGAATGCAGACTTTACATGCCCGGAAAGGATCTGTGATCTACAGTACCGGGAGCTCACATTCGAGAAGGCAAACGGTGCCCTACAAAGAGGGATGGAAGTGGAAGATATAATGCCGTCAGTGGAAGCAACAATCGTGAAGCACATGAAGCAAAAACTTGAGGAATCGGCTACGGCCGTATTTAAGCTGTGCCATGAAAAGTTCAGCTCAATAGACAGATTTGCATTCAATAGGATTGTGGACTCACTAGTGGATCGTGATTTCTTGTCTTTGGACACAAAAAACAATGTCCTAAGATATGTGCCATGAAAAGGACCCTATAGTCATGCGAAAGGGCTAAACATATGCTGAACAATGGTGATAATTATCATATCTAAGTAAAATCAATGAATAACAAGTGTATGAAAGTAAAATTAAAGCCAAGTGGGTGGGTTGGGGAGACTGTGAACAGCCATGTACATGTTGTTGATGTGATTTCTCAACATCTCTACATATTTTTCGGTAGTCTCTTCGTCTGCTGATGTGGCTATAAACTCCATCAGTTTGCTGCGGTATTGGCACAGCCTAGCTTTAAGTACAGATATCCCATTAAGGCGTTTAGAGCGTGTCATCACAGCGCCTGTCCTGTTCATTTTCTTCATGTACCATCCCATCTGTGCCCCTAGAGACATCTTAGCCAACTTCATCAGTTCGATAACCTGTACGGGCTCATTGAATCTTGATAGCATAACGTCGAATGGGCGACCACTCATTTTCTCATCGTGCGTTTCTGGAGATAGGTCATCGGAAATCATAGGATAACTCGGTAACTCATTGCTCCATTTAAATGTTGTCTGGTCGTTTTCGTTGTTTTCGTTGTGTTGCAAATTTGACATGGCATCAAGCTGTGTGTTGAAGGAGTCTGTATTAACAGTAACTGCGTTACCTGGCTTTATATCCACCATTAACCCCGCTATTATGCAATCATAGTGTTTTTTGATCTTTTCCCAGCCGTTTTTTACGTATATGTAGCAGCATCTATTTTCGCCGCTCTTGTACATCTGGCAGGGTATCTTTGCAGCCAGGAAACAATCTGGCAATGCAAATCTTTCCAACAAATCGCTGTTAAACGATGCGAATAACCATGCAGTTTTCGTATTGATGAACTGGCGCACAATATTATTAACTAGTGCCTTTTCCATAGCGATGTCAAAAGAGTAGATGTGGGTTGCACCGTTGTAGTGATCGAATGCCGAAATGTCCTCATTACAGAATGCGAGACCCAAAGAAGGGGCTACACGTTTAAAACTATCCAATGCTCGGTAATAAGCACCATCGTCTCCTATTTCCCTAATTGGTGTGACGTCCATCTCTCCCACCTCGGTAGAGCCATCATCATAGTGAGTGTCGACACTTCCAAGTAAATCTGACTTGGAAATGGTAGCGATATTGCATCCTGAGGAAGCATCCTTATTAAGTCGACTATTCCTTGGGGTGCATGTTGGTTCCTCATATTCCCCTTTAAAATCATAAGCTGGTTGCTTTACTTGTGCCCCACTTTTGGAGGCCTTGCCAAAATCTGTATTTTCCAGGACACATTTTACTACATCCAACTTGAGATAGTGCAACAAGTTGTTTACGGACAGTTCGTAACTTACTGGACAAAGTTCTATGCCTAATGAAGCGAACACTCGCTTTTGGTGAGCAAACATAATGCTGGGCACTCCACGTCCACTCCCCAGGTCGAGAACAACACTACGGTCATCCAATCCGAAACGTTCCATTTCCTTGCAAATTCTCTTGAGACAGGATATTCTTATCTCGCCGTACATCCCGTAGGTTGATGTACTTATGTCATTAATTGCGTACTTGAACAGGTAGCCTACGCCATCGTTTGGAATTCCAATTCCCCTGCTCAGATCATAGTATATTCTGCGGAACTGAGAATGAGCCAGATGACGGTATTCCTCCAATGATCGTTCTATTGGAAGCGTTGGACTGACGCCATCGTACATGCCAGATCCGTATTCATCAATTCCCATTAAGGGAGGCGATATCCCTATATTGCACTTATTTACATTGGTGATTTCACCATGAAAGGCGAATATAGAGCTGCTATTATCTTCTAGATTATCTTTTCCATCTGATAATTGACGTTCCAGGACTTGCCGGCGCTTTGAAAAGTTTGATTTACGCTTTGGGGTTCCATCATCACATTCCGTATTTAGTACCTCTTCTGTCCTACTTCTACGCAATGGATGCTTGGAATACACAATGGGTTCACTTATATGAGTTTCCATGTCTAGGGATTGAACAAGCGTTATGAGTGTAGTATATAATCCCCTCGTGACTGAAGTGTAACATCCGAAAACAGAGAAAGAAATATGTTGGTTAATATGTATAAGCCAGCCTTCCCTAGAACATACTATGTGTCAAATGTGTTATCTCAGCTCCCACGCAAAGATTTAGCGTCACTGACTTGAACCTTTAAACTATGCCAACCTATGGCTGTATCTTCCGTCAAAACGATCTGTTGAAGCTATAGTCCCATTCAGCCCAAGGGATAGTAACACTGACTTTGTTGGACAAGGGGAGGAAGAAACCATTAGAGAAGGCAACCTGACGCATCAACGAGGAAACATGAAATTCTATGATAAAAGATTACAGAGGTCGTCAGCGATATTCCGATGTGGACAAATACTTTTCCCTCGATACTCTGTGAAGGGTTTCACAAGGTGTGCATAAGTTTGTGGCTTTTAACCGGTGGCAGAGAAATCAACTTAAAAGCTGCCCAAAAAACTTGCTAGCCAAAATTTACACAAAATGTTGTCTCCTAGCAGAATCACTCTACATCTATATTTATCAATACGTAATTTGTCGAGAGGTTCCGTCCGATGCGGGGTGTGCTGGCTTATAAAGGTATGTGTCGCATGCGACGCCGTTGGCTCGCTGCCAATAACTAGCCGCACATAACGGTCACAAATTCCTGCCTTCCAAGTGCAACGTCGCTTTTACCATTTCAGCCTTATAAAAAGATGTAAAAAATATCATCTGTGCTCATTTAAGGTCATTGTTCGAGGACTTTACTCAAAGCCGTGCTTCACTCCCGTCGTCACGTTGCCACGCCATCTATCATACAGGCAACACCAAGGATTCTAGTTGTAGCCGCACACAATACAAAATATCCTGCTTTAATAACGTGTCTACCCGTTCTATACGCTTTAAGATCTCCATGTTGCACGCCGGTTGGATTCCATCGGCCGGTGTCACGTACACACTATAGTGTGTCTTCCACACTCCATTCCCAGTGTATGCGCATCAAAAGATGCCCAGATCACCACCTCATTCTGCCACGAAGGGCTCGAGAAACGAATCATCCGAATCACATGGCAGCAGCCACAGAGTAAAGAAGCACCGCTCATTTTCCCGGAGTAATCGTGAGTCAGACAGGGAACATAAACGGAAACACGACCGGCATTCACATAGAATCCGTTTGGATTCGTCAAATGAAAGTTATACCTCAAGGTCATCCTCTCGTTCGAGTTATGGTAAGAGACGCAGCAGGGCACATGGTAGACATCACGACCGGCGTGAGCTAAGGCGGAGCAGAAGTAGAGAAAGGCATCACAGATATCGCAAAGGTCATCATGACGAACATAAGTCCCGCGAAAGAAGGGATAGCAGTCGTCATAGTCGAAGAATACCAGAAAAGCACACTTCAGGAGGTTCAAATTCAATAGGTAGAGACGCCCATTTAAGCAGCTCTACAGATGCGGAAACATCGCAAAATAGGGAGGGTAAAGACTCTATATTGTTGAGTCTTGTTGGTGATGGTAAAGAAGCCAACTTGGGAATGCTAAACAACGAGTTCAGGGAACTAAATTATTCAAGGGCATATGGAATAGACGTTTCCAACTTTAGTTTTGCGCAGGATGACATATTAAAGGTTGAATTGCCAAGGGAGAATAAACAACTTTCGACCTATGAAAAAAGGCAAAGGATAAAAGAGGAAATAGCTAAATATCCTGAGAGGTTCTGGAAGTGCAAAAAATGTGAATCTATGAACTATCTGTCGAGTTACCAGTGTTCACGTTGTCAGCAACTGAGAAATGCTAATCGCTGAAGATACCCGTAGCTCTCAGCGGCTGACAAATCATCACATGCTTTGAGGAGGTGTTTGTTATATGCTCGTTCTGTATAGGTAGCATTACATCGTTTGATGTAATGGAAACTCATGTGATGAGAGTAATAGGTAGAATTACTTTTGCTTTTTGTGTCGTGTACCATCCTTGAACGAAACATTTTTCCGAACACCAAGAATAACCATGGATTCCCCCTTCGTGTTACCATCTATAATACAAAACATATGCAAGGGACAATACTTTTGCGCAGCTGTTTCTAGTGATGGGAAGACAATTGCCCTAGGTACAGACGAAAGAATAGCGCTGTTCCCTGTGTACTCTCCGACTCTACCATGCAGAGTTATCAAATACATTGCAAAACTAGACAGTTACAAGGAGGCAAAATGTATGTCGTTTGCTTCCAAAGGTTGTTGTTACGCTTGCCAGTCATTTTCCAAGTTTGTGTTGCAACATGCCAACACTAGGAAGGCAATTTTGCATTTGACTTTCTTTGTGGGAAATGATGACTACCTTATCATGTTAGGTAACACATTCGTCTCAATATTCGACCTCAACAAGAACACTGACGAGGCTATAGTCACCTTCTGCTTGGACTCTCAGCTGGTGACTCAGGGTAAAATTTGCTTCCATTCTATCAACATGGAACGCCACACCGTAGCTACAGAACATACGGGTGAGGTTGGGCTTTCTTCTTTTGACTTCATCATAAACAATCGCAAAAACGAACTTAACTACTACAAAATTGTGTTCCACGAAAGGGAACGATGGTGGTATCTTGACTGTAGCGCATCTGTTGGAATAATGCCCAACATAGACGACAGAAGGGTACCGTTGCAGATGGAAAGAAGTTATACAGATGTTTATGGTAACCAATGTAATGCAGAGTCAGTCTCGACTATGCACCAAATGGATGTGGAAGGCAAAGACGGTGCTCAGAATAAGAAGTTCTCAATATCAGATGTTGGAAAGAAGGGTAGAAAAGCATCATCCCGAAATTGGTCTAGGAAACTCCATGATGATGCTTCTTATGACTCCACACTTCGTAGAATACCACGCGGAAGAAGGAGGTCCCAGCCTGATGAAGACGAGTCGCCTGGCAATGATATTTCTCATTTGATGGAAGAAACAGAAGAAACGCATTCACGCGAAACAGGAAGTAGTGAAGGTATTTCAGCTTCTAATATATCTCTAACATCACCTGCAGAAACACATCAGAGACTGGAGAGAAAGGTGGCTGCCAAAACGCCCAAAAAGAGGTTCATGACCCGCACTGCAACCGGTGTGAAACAAAAAGGATTGATTAACTATACAAAGATATTAAGCAGTGAGTATGTTGTAGATTATAATAAAAGGCGGACAAAAAATAGCATTGATTCATCGATCCACCATGGTCGTCTTCGTGCAACATCCAGTTTAGATGCGGAAACTCCAGTAGTAGAGTGGGGCAAATTAGCAACGGAAGATTGGGAATGGAAGCCATTTGACCATAATGCAGGCGGCTCTTCTGCAAAAACTGAGGGTCCAAACCCTTATGATGTGGACCTTGAAGCGGAGTTGTGGATTGCCGGGCATCAGGAACCTCTTTTGCAACAAGATAAAGGTAGTGTTTATACACAGTTCTGCTTACTCAAGGATTCACTGTCTAGTCACGAAGTGAGTCGCAAGGTTATAATGGAGTATCCAGTCATCGATGTATCTGATGATGAAAGCCTATGTGAATATGTATCATTAGAGAAAACAGTCATCGTTGAGTACAAAAGAGAACTTTTGCTGGCAGTTGCATACCGATTCGGTTATATAGGTTTCTTAAAAATAATGATGCCTTACACCATACTGACATCTACGCAAGATGGCAAAGTATTAATGGTGAATAGTGGGGAACCTAGAACAGAACTTGCCTTCAGATTCCAACTAAGTCTTCCCCTAAATGTGGAAAATATAGTATTTAACTGCTCCAAAGAAGGTTATTTGGCAGTGCTAGGAGGTGATGTGACACTGCTTCTTAAATGCTTTCTGCCCGACGTATCCTATAACTTCAGTGAAGTCAAATTAGATAACGGCACAATCAGGATAGCTAGTAGTATCGCAGAAGATGAAATAAAATTGTTCAGATTATTCAGGCACTATGAAGTGACATGTAATGCCATATACAGAGTGGGGTGTTTCGGATGCTGCAGCGACCAATGGGTATTCGTCACAAACTCTAATGCTGGATTAAAGGTATTTGGCACCACGCTTGACAACAACAGAAGATATCTTAGACTATCTCTGCGTTGCGAAAGCAATGTGGCATTCGCAGACCTAATATGGATAAACAAAACACGGAGTGCGCTGGTGCTTATGGATGATGGCACCTTCGCAATAACCGTCCCACCACGCAAACCACAGTGGTATGGGCTTGTACCCAACTTTGTCCGGATTAGCACGAACATGGAATATGTTGAGAATGAAGAAGAATTCGATAAGAAGCTAAGCTATGAGGATACCGTGTCGGAAATGGCAATAGATTACCATAAAATGGAAGAAAGTCCTGATTACAAATTTTTCTACAAATGCCAGTATTCTCTCTTTGGAGATAATGAGCACGTATCAGAACTAAAACCAGACTGCAATAAGGATCCTTTGATCCATCAAGATGACGTGATCGTGGATTATCAGAACAGGCTGAGCCTTGTATAATAGCATTTGTCAGCGATTGCTAATGACACCATGTAATCACTCCATTATAGTTTCATTGATAGCGCATTAGTAGTATGCACCTATTTAACCCGTTTATCCATCGGATACAAGGTTTCAGATACTTTTTGCATACCCTGCAGAGGCCACATTACCAAGTAATAATTGCAAGATGTCCCATGTTATGGCATTATTATAAACAACAGTAAGGACAGGTAAGCATGTTGTTCGACATGGTAATGGATAAAACGAGAATGAAAACATTTTTGTAAAATGATAAGATTAAATAAGTCAACTGTCCTGTAAAACCATTCTTTCCCTATTTAAAACTTAGATGCGAACAAAGGTATATGCCAGCAGTGTTGAATGGGAGAAAATGTGAGGAACAATTCACATGGGCGGTAATTTCTAACTCAGACATTGGTTATATCCCATAATTGAATAAATGTATCACCGCGAATCTCTGCGAATTGTAACACGCCGGTGGATTAAATGATACAGCTGCAAATAGCCCATTGTAGCCATTTTAACCCAGAGTTTGCCTCTCAAGGTATTATGTAGCTGTTGTGTTTTAGGCGTACAGTGGAAATGTTGCAATTGTTGATGCGAACCTTGAACCCTTATGTGCATCTAGTTAAAACGACTGTATTGTGATTTTTCGACCCAATAATTGATGGAATATGACATCACATTACAGTCTGAGGTTTACATCAGTGTGACGAAAAGGCCAACCATCAGTGCTATGCCATTAGAGGGAATAAATGCGAATTCCGTCAAAGCAGCCCTTTTTTGCTTTACTGCCCTTAAGCCCTTTGCTATAAAATGCATAGCATAGCATGCGACACCAAAACTGGTCTTAATAAAGTTGCCCACAACGGGAACGTCGTTAATACTAGGCTCAAGTGCTCCCCCAGTGAGTTCTGTCACATTGGAGAGTTCATAATCATCGCCGGAGCTGTCATAATCATCATCATACAATGTAAAAACCTCCTCAGTATCCTCTAGGGTGCTAGTATCTTCGTCTTCTTGATTGTAATCTTCAACAACCTTGCATACATTGGCCAATGGCATGGAATCGCCAACCAATGAAAAGATACGACTAGAGTAGAAGGTATCGTATAGCATGGTATCCTTGAAATCGAAACCTAGTGTTTTCAAGTAATCATTCCTTTCTGTATCCACTCCGTTGCTTGTATAGTCGGTTTTAAACTTAACCCCCAGCTCCTTTAGTTCCCCTACTACGACCTTACATACGTCACTAAGGGTTACCCAATATTTGGAAACAGCAGTGTGGGCAAACCTTCCAGGCTTTTTGTAAAACAAATTAGTGGGATGCAGTCCCCTTCTGTTGTCATCGTTATCGATAAGTGTACGAAGTACTCCATCATTCGTTCCCAACAACTTAAGGTCTAATACAAATTCCCCACCCTTGGGCATTCTCTTATTCACATGTTTCCTTACAGTATGCTCCATCAAAACATTGCCTAAGGATGAACTGAACATGTACAACCAAGATAATCTGTCACCAAAGTTCTCTGGTTTCTGTAGCATGTAGTAAGTAACATAAACAGTCAAGGCACGATGTAGCGGCCTTCTCTTTCCCAATACACCCTCCAATGCATCCTTTATACCATATATTGTGGTTTGTTCGTTCAAATTGTCTACATAAAAGCCGTGCTCCATGAACCATGTGTACAATCTGGGATCTTTTATCCTGTAGACGTATCTGTTATACCAAACATTAGTCACAAGGTTTTCCCATTCCTGAACCTTTTCATAGAGCTCAACAAACACATCGTAGATCCTAGTAAATTTAGTGAATGCCTCCATGATGTCCTCACTGGTCAATTGTGAAGCATACGTTTGAAGTCTGTCTTCATCGTAATTCTGTTTCAGTATCAACTGGCGAACTTCAGAAATCTGCTCGATCGCTTGGCGGACGTCAGATATAAGGTTACTAGATCCAGGGAGAACATTGTCGTTCATCATAGCCGATAATTCACTATTGTATTCTAACTCTACAGGCATTGTCACTTTTCTGAAACCGTTCACCCAGTCTAGGTCTCTTTTGAAACTATCATCTCCACCATTGAAATACTTCAGATAACTGGCATGACATGCCAATAGGCGTGAACCTGCAAGGTATAGGAAGAAACGTAGTCCCACCTTCATTGCGAACAGCGATAAATGTGCTATTATTGGAAGAAATAAACCAACTATCAGCGGGCCACAATTATTCTTACAGAAACGCGTTTGGAGAACTAAGGCACTAGTCTCAAGACATATATGGTAGAAATTTGTCTAATATGTCCAATTGCGATTTTCAAGAATTACTTGCTTTACTACTCTCCAATGAAGGACCCTATATTTCCAAGTTAATATATGGCCTTAATTACAACAAAACTACAGCCCTTATAGTTCTGTGTGTATGGAATATAACATCCAAACTGCCTATTATGACTACCCTCGGACTGGCATGCAGCTGTCTACACCTTAGCCTCTGTTGCATGCTGATGACATACATTAGTAATTTTATTATTGAACAAGCTACCATGGTTATTAGTGATAAGGGTGTTAGTGGGCACAGCTTTTGTTCAACACGTCTCTGGTGAAATTGCATAAAAAGGGTGCTACAACGGAATAGCCATTAGACAAGGTGAAAGATGTGACTTACAGCCTCACACAATTTATGTGTACAAATTAAGGTTATCTCTGTGCAATATATGCACTGTACATTTATGGAACGTTGAATCATCACGCGAAGCTTAAAGAGTCCGCCTGTCCTGTCTAAATGGATATTATAGTTCGCAGCTGCTTGATTGAACCCGACAATATAATAGGGACAATTCAAGTACTATGAGAAACCTTAATACGTCCATATGATAGTTTACCAGATAGCTATTACATATAACAGTATGTCTGCATGTTACAGCTGGCAAAATGAGCGTGGCTGTGACTGGCACATAACTGAACCGACGGAGTTGTATGCAGTCTTTCATTATTTAAAAGACAACGTTAGTATGTTGCCTTTAAAAGGTTTTTAACCATATAATATCATGTAAATAATGACATTTGCCATAAAACATAGTGGTATCAGGGACATTTGTGATGAATGCAGCTTAGAACGATTCTTCCTTTCCATGTATGAAGTGTAGAGACTGCCATCGCTGTCACTGTGGAAATGTGACTCATCAGACACAACACCACTCCGTCCATTTGACGGCTGCTGTTGTTTTCCACTGGTAATTCCGGTAGCAGGTTTTTCTTCATTTACATCTTGTGGAGGCCGGTAAGCCTTTTTATATTCATAAAAAGGTGCGTTGGGAATGACGGTAGCAGGTTTTTCTTCCTTTGCATCTTGTGGAGGCCGGTAAGCCTTTTGATATTCATAAAAAGGTGCGTTGGGAATGACGGTAGCAGGTTTTTCTTTTATTAAATCTCTTGGAGGCTGGTAAGTCTTTTGAGGTTCAGAAACAGGTGCGTCGGGAATGCCGGTAGCAGGTTTTTCTTTTATTAAATCTCTTGGAGGCCGGTAAGTCTTTTGAGGTTCAGAAAAAGGCGTCTCTTTAACATCTGTTTGACGCATAAAATGGTCTCGTTCTTTTTCCTTGACATCTTTGTCTTTACTGCCTAGATTATGCATTGACGGTGAGAACATAGTGGGAGGCGGTGGTGGTTCTCTTGCATCCTCTTCAACCAAAGTATCTATTCTCCTAAAATCATTTAATGCCTGTTCTTTAACTGAGCAAAACGTCTCCATATTAATTATATCCATTGTTTCCTTTTTATCGTGTATCAATTCATCCAATTCATTCATGACATCCCGGAATTTTGGCAGGTGCCGACTATCAAGGGCACCTCCTTGTAGCAGGATGTATTGCACGTTTGATCTGGTAAATAGGTTATATATGCGAAACGTTTTATTATTAATGTTTGCAATAACATCAATGTGCTTACTAACACTTGACATGAGGGCCGATATTTCATTCCTGCGCCTGGGAGACTTTACGCCAAATACTTTTACATGATATTCACTCATCTTGCCGATAAGTGAACGCCAGACATCACTGCTTTTTGTAGTAGTTTTCTGTATTAACCGATTAACGACATCATCCTTCAGATACCATGGGGAATAATTTGGATTATCCCAGTTTCTAACCTTATGCTCAGATCCACCTGAAGGCTTTGAACTAAAGCAACGGTCTTTGGATGATGTATTTCCACCATCATGGGATTCTTTATACGTTCCTGGTGGTTTTGGGCGAAACCTTCTTTTAGCAGTCGGAGCTTCGGCGCATTTTAAAAAAACTAAACCTATGCATAGTCGACAAATGAAACCCCCAAAGCATATGCACCATGACCTCCTCATTGCGGTACTATGTTAAGACTTTTGAGATCAACACGTTAGCATTATGGTAATATACGCACAGCATAAACAGAAGTAAAACATCCAATAGCCAAAAATAGTATGACTTATCGCTTGCAATAGTGTTCGCAATGAATGAATAAGCGCTTTCGTTACCTATTATAATGGAAGTAATGGAGCACCCGAAAATGTGTTCTTTTCTCCCAGCTGAAGAATGATTCACAATATACACGTTCTAATAGACTTTGCAACTTAAGGAAACATGGATAAAGGTAATGACTGTTTGTTGTAGTTGCTATACACTAGAGCAAGCCATCCTCCCATTGGTTTGGTTGACATCACATATGTAAAACCTAATGATAAAAACAAAATTTGCTGATATACCCTAAGCTTAAGAACATCTCAATACAATGGAAAACAACAATATACTTCGAGGAAATGACGATTTTTAATTCTGCAATGCAGCATGAAAACAATAAAATTCAGGTTACCTTTCTTCGCGAACTCATGTAAATATTGCAATGTAATACAGAAATCTGTTTTATAGCTCAGAAACAACATATTAAACAAGTAAGAACGCAGTGCAACACCTGTAAAGTGTAAGAGATGACAATGTACTCGAATTATTGAACAAATTCCTGTATGATCCTGTGAACTGCAGATCCCCATGGCGTCACAGTTCCAAACCAGACATTATCTGCGTCTGTCGTTTTAGGGTTACGTGCTAACGTTAATGCCGTGTTGCTTCGGCGGCACAGTTCTCTTCTAAACTCGGCATTATGAAAGTGCTGAACCTAAGTGCATTACAAACGACGGGAATAAGACTAAAGGTAAACAAAAGCGGTCAAAAAGGTAAGCTAGCAAATTCATTTCTCAGCTATGAAGAAAACAAACGAAAACTATATGAAACACATGGTAACACATTCATTACCAATGTTTGCCTGATAGTTGTATAATATCTGGTTTTTACGCAGATATTCGTATGGTAGCTACCTTGATACCCTTATTGGTGACACAGTGGCACTCAAATGTTTCTCGTTTCTCTCCTTCAAGAGCTTTAAGACTATCGAAATCCCTGCGATCCTTGGTGAAAACGTGAAAGTGTTGACTTTCCTTGTCTCCAGGTTGTTTGACCATAAAAGTTGCAGTTGGAGACGTGGGAATGCAGCCCCTAGGCTCTGTTAGATACGGAAGAGGACAGTAGAATGCGGCGTCCCCTTCTGTGATATCTACTTCACACCCAGCCCTTTCACCGAAGTCGTTAAGAAGTGGGATGGTGTCTTGTCGGAACAGCTGTTCGCTTGGGTCGGTCATGCCACATCCACGTAGATAAGGATCTGTAGCCGGTATAGCAACATCAATAATTCCCCAGACACTCAACGATCTGGTTTCTATGACGTCTTCTCCCTGTGATGATATGTAGTTATGAACTACTTTATTAGCAAAGTTTGTACGGACAGGGGGATCTGTTGACATGTGCTCATCTAAATCCTCAAAATCAATATCTTCTTCGTCATCAAAATAGTAGGGCTCTGTATAAATACCAACCTCTGTTTCACCTTCCACCAATCTATGTGCTCGTGTTAATTTTCCACAAGCATATTTAAGGAAGACAAATGCATCATTGTTCTTGGAGACAATGATTGAACTCTTTGGATTCATGAGGGTAAAAGAGAGGTAATCGTATGCGCCAATTGAATGCATGCTTCTGTCTACTCTAAAGCCTCCGGCATTTGTAATGAATGAATTTGAATATTCTTCTGGTACCAGTTTTTTTTGTCCTCCTGTATTAGTTTCCCGGTAGAAGTACTTAAAGGAGTTCAAAGGAAGCAGTAATGCTTCATACTTGGAAAGCTCCATGCAACTCCACTTGTTAATCCCGCCACCTCCTAGGGGTTCTTCAGAAATCTTCTGATGCGCCTGCACAAGAAAAGGCTCCGTTTCATCATTCAGGCCTAGTATTTCTAACATACTACGTGATATGTTTAGCTCACACCAAAATCTCATTGATGTTCCTTGCGACAAAATATTCATTTTTTCTATGGGCTCGCCTATAAGTGGCACTTCCTTTATTTCTGGAAGAAGTTTGCCATCTATGTGACCACCAATAATTTTAACACTTGGCACAATCAGTGTCATGTTTCTATTCGCACCAAACCCAACATAAGAGCATAATTGTTGAGTACTGTTACTAATAATAGCTCTGGCAGTTTCAAATCCATCTCTGTCCACACATGAACATATCACGCTGTAATTATCCGGTGGACGCTGCATTAACGTTCGCTTGAAAAAGCGCATATTCGACAGCAGTTGATTACCATACACCATGGCTAGGCCCTTCCAATGCTGGGTACCGTGTAATGATGCATTGAATCCATATCTGTCACAACCTCTAGGCTCTACGGTTTGACCTGGTGGGCAATATAATCCATATTTCCCGCTATAACCTGGAACTAATTGGCACAAACGCATCTTATGGCCGTATATATCCATGTCGCTCATGTTTGCAGTGTAGTGAGTCATCATGGAAAATACGGAAGAATTGGGCGGCTCACATCCAAGCGTATAGTAATCATGGGTCCTTGCAGGGACAATATTTATAATCCCCGTCATTTCTCTTATAGCAAGAACATCTTTATTTACTTTTAAGTTCCATATGTATGCTAAACCTGAAAGCCAAGATGGATATGACAGTGGGACATTCTCCAGATAGGTCACAGTTATGATTCCATCACTCTGCTTGGATTGATCAATTTGCAACGCATCACCCACAAAATATGCCTTCCTTTCATGAACATGTGGCGGATATATTTTGTTGAACAAATCCCAATAATTAAGGAAGTATCTTGTCATATCATGTGGATAGATGTAGGAAGTCATTAACCTGGGTTGCGACTTTATGGGCCCCCAATATCCGGTTAATGGGTTATTATTATCATCATCATCATATATGTTAACTGGGAGCTTTATAGTCAAAGTATCTCCAGGAAGTAGGCCAACATCACACCAACTGCCAATTACAGGTTTTGTCAGATCCTTAAATATCAAATCCGAAATATTGCATTCATGTGACATACCTGTCATGATATTAATCTTTGCCTTCACCAGACCTGTTGATTGATCAATACATTGACAATATCCATTGAATCTAGTTTTGAAACTTTGCCTGTTATAGGTGGCAAAAAACCATTTATTGTCGGATGATTTTTTCACATCCACAAACCCATCGATGTTTATTTCATCAGAAGTTTCAGAGTCCAACAATCTATAAAAGCAATTATTTGGCTCAATTCTCCCATCACAATAGAACCCAACATCTGGGTGCTCCATAACATCCACCGTGCATGACCTAACACCAGTATCTTTGACATGGTGTACTTCATTAATGAATTCAGGAGTTTCTATAGAGCCACATCCATGTGTAGCTTTATGAATATCACTTATTTTAATTGAAAGCATCCCAACTGCAGCGCCCATCTCCTTCAGGTAGTTTATCATATCATCCCTCACAGGTATTAAGTTGATACTATCTGAAATGGTTAAATAGTTTGGTTTATGTGCTAAATAGGCACCTACGTCGAAGTTTGGAAGTGCACAGAAGAAGTTTAACCTAGTTGCATCTCCCCTTATGAAGCTCACGATACCAGTATCAATGGGATCTATAGTTCCAGGGTAACGTAATTCCATGCCATTCCTTTCTTCATCCTGGAATAGTCGCATAGACGGTTTACCATGAAGTCCACGAATGACCCTGGACAGTGGAACCTTTAATATGGCCAAGCCTGCTTCAACGAAGACATGCGGATCGGTCTTAGCAGCCTCATCATCATTTCTAGGGTATACCACGTAAGGCTTTGGGCATGTAAACCTAATTGCAAATTCTTTTCTTATGATATGGTTGATAACAACCGTCCTCTTATCTTCATCATGAATGCTTAGTTCTTCAATACTTAACTCTTCCCAGTTAATTACCTCAGCATTGCAGAAGAAAACAGAAAACAGCCAAACTACCCAGATGGAGATACCCATAGCTGTAGACATTCACAGCGTAAGCATATTCAGCCACTAATTGAGTTATAATCAATTGACCGTAGTATACTTTGGTTACCAAGGTCAAGAATTAGGCCTCTATGCGATAATACGCATGGGAATACTCATCTGAGTTTGCATATCACCAAAAGGTAACCTTGTGCAATGTCATTTAACATTTACGGTTGCGATTAATGCCAATAGACGCAGTCGCTCAAAACTATGTCTATGGAACAGATGTCGATTAGCAACGTTTGCTCAGGAAATTATGATTAAAACCTGAACATGCTATAACCCCAAGCACCAAACATAAAAAACCATACAGTGGAGTAGGCCTAACCATCAGTCAACATTGACTGCCCTCAGTAAAAAAGCAATAACAAAGTTTTGTAGGGGCCATACACGGATCCTTGGCATATCCCCTTCCTCTTCTTCACCAAAACCCAATGCAGGAATAAAACAATAATAACCACAACAAACAAAATATATCTGAATTATGCTAATTACATCAAATATGTGACTGGTCATTGAACTCACCTTGTAATAACTTGCGAGTAGTAGAGGTGCCTTTTATTTATCACTAGGTTCTGTATGACCAGTTTGGCTTTACGCAAACGGCTGATACACATCAATTAGAGGGGCGCCATTTATATCAGATTTGGTTAACTACCATGTAAAAACATAATGCAGCCTTACCAAGGCTCCTCCCCGGTCATAGGCCAAAAAAAGGGATGGAGCCTAGGGCCTCTCACATGATTAATGCCAAATTAATTGATAGTTTAACCTAAAATGAAACACCTTGGAGTATCCCCTATGCGTAGTTTGTTGTTTAGTCGAGGTAGCATGTAATTCACTGTGAAGATGATTCAAATATAACGCTTGCGATAAATAAAAATGCAGTTCATATAGTATATTAAACATGTCATCTCAAGTTATCCACTCATCAATCTATATTGGGAACATCATCGCTACTTTCAAGTAACAACTTAATGTTGAATGGCTTGAAAGGTCTGCCATCTGCCTTGTAGAATTTGTTTTGGAATTCCACCCACTGCAGACGCAGGCCGTGAAGATAGCATTCCAAGGAGTCCATGCACAGCATAACAGCAAATGTAACAATTGCGAACATTATTGATCCCAGGAAAAGACCTATAACGGTTACAAACAAACCTGCGTTAGAAGCCAGAGGTTTGAATATGGTCTGCTGGAAAAATACGATAGACAGTTGTTGATGAGCGAGAGAAAGCGCCCACAAACGCAGGTATGAAGCTGTGTTGCTGATGATACCCAATGAGAACTCAATCGTTTCGATGAGTTGGTGTATAAACAGGTCGGTCGTGTTGTGTTCAACATGGCCACTGTGATCCTCGGTGACAGTACCATCTCGATGAATCGTAACTGCAAATTGATCTTCTTCCAGAGTTCCTTCACCGCTAAATCTTTTGAATTGAGAGGAGGATGAGGAGCGTCTTTCATGAGGCGTTGCAACGTCGTTTGTAGCGTCAGCTGCTCCAACCTCTGGATCTTCATCAGGGCCACAATATATCATTTCGTGATCTTTCTTGGTTTCTCCCCCACCGATTACGAGTCTTCTTTTTTGAGCGCGATAAAGGATAATTGGCTTTGGGAAAAACATCATGGGAACAGAGAGCAGCATAAGAACCAGCAGGATACGCTGGACCGTTTGCTGACCCTCGTACATGATATCGTCCTTTTCTAATGTTTTCATTAGACACATGTCAATCATGGTGGTGATGATTGAGGGCTTGGCGTATCCATTATCCAGTGGTGTAATCCATTTATATACGATAAGGAATGCCATGTATCCCACGAAGCATAACATAAGAACCAACTGAGGGATAAACTCAAAAAAGAAATCTAGAGGTCTGTTGAAGTACACTGCATTGCTCCCTTTGAGTAACACACCCATTAACATTTGAATGAACCCGACGATAATAGAGAGCTTCATCTTGAAAGAGTGCAGCATGGGTTGTTCGTTTGTTGAATGGATCCACGCAGCATCCAAACCAAAAGATACAGGAAACCTTTCCTTTGAGGGTACAAGCGTCTCTAGATATTCTCCATCTGTCAAGATAACTCGGGATGATGTATCTGGGTTGCGCTCCCAACATGTGCCAAACAAGTTGTTGGGCAATGACAAGAAATCGTTGTATATGAATCCCGTGTAGGTGGCCATCAAACCCATAAAGAGAATCATGTAACGCCCATTGAGTACCATTGATGCAATTTCGTCATTGTACTTTTGCTTTAGCTTTGGGTAGAAGGAAACAAGAAAGAGGCCAAAGAGGGCAACACACATACCGTGGCCTATATCCCCGAACATGATTCCAAACAAGAAGGGGAACGAGACGATAGTGAATGGCGCGGGGTTGATTTCCTTGTAACGGGGCACGCCATAGGTGTCCACAACATTCTGGAATGACTGTGTGAAGGCGTTACATTTGTTGTACGTTGGAGGCATGCTGTCTGTGTCCTCATAATACCTTTTCTTGTCTAGTTTATGGTCTACAAGCAGAAGGGCGCTTACTCGATCTTGTGATCTGTCAGCGAGGAGGTTTTCCCTGATATTTTCCTCTTCTTCCTCGGGGAACCAGCAGTCGGCACGAAGGGTGATATCCGTGGCCTCGAAGTGGTTCAGTATATAATATATGTATTTCTCCTTTTTGCAAAAGAGTGCCCATTCCTCAATGAGGCTGTTTCCGTCGGGTCTTGTACATTCTAGCAAGCATCCTATTTCCTCCCTGAAATATTTCTTGTAAGCATTAACAGCCTTTTGTTTGTCCCTGATGACCTCCTCTAGTTCAGCGATACGTTTGTTGATGTGTGTGGGGGATTTAGACCACTCAAACAGTTTGGCTTGAAAGCCATTGCACAACTTGTTAAGTTTGCTGAATGTGGAGCTGCTGCTAGAGGACTGGCAATATATAACAAAAACGACTTTCTCATCGTTATCATGCCCAACTGCTTCCTCCTCGCTTATAAGTCCTTTCTTTAGCATGATGTCCTTGAGCACTCTGTTGTCTTGGAAAAAGGTGTAGACATTTCCTCTCATTGCCCTGAATATGGCTCTGGAGAAGGAGTCCTTGTCGTGTTCGCTAATGATTCCGGAAATATTGGAGAACGATAGGCTCGACTCGGTGACATTTGACTCTGTTGTGTTAGACATGTTGACCATTTCCGTGTCGACAACGTCACCACGGACATCGCTCTCTGACAACAATTGAGCCTCAGCATCAGGAGATTCGTCATTCGTACCTGAAGGGTTTGGAGCCGTAGAATCCACAGGGAAGAAGGACTGACCACTTCCTTCGTCCAGCTGGTGCTTGGCGACCAGCATAACGCTATACTCATTCAGGACGTCCTCAAGCTCACTTTTGAGGGTAATGTCGTTGTGTTTGAACTTTTCAAACTGGCCATATAGCTTGATGAGGGATTCCTCCACTTGGTCCAGCTTGTAAGTACTGTCGTGCATGAGGAAATTGTCAATTCTGTTTTTGATAATGATCATGTCAGGTATTGACGTGATTTCATCATTGAGAACGCGAATCATGCGTTCCATATTTAAGATACGATGAATGTAGTTCTTATAGGGGCGTTCCATCCTCTTTTCGTTCATGTCCACAAACTGTATGTTCGTATGCCTGCAGAGCAGGTCCACACAGTCACGCGCACGCTCCTGCGGGATGACCAATGTCCCGTGAGACATGGTCACCGACCTGAAGAGTCCCATGGTCGATTTTCAAGGGGCAGTACTATTGAGAATTACCATATATTTGACAGCGACATCGGCTGTTTTATTTCGTCACATTTATGGGAGAAATCCGCTGTAACACATACTAAGTATCCCTGCGCAACGCAACCAAATAATAACACCGTGGGACCACAGAATAGACTATTGACCTGGCCTAACCATGAAAAATCCCGCGAGACCGGTGATACGTGCTTGGTTTCCAATGACTTCTCTGTTCGGTGGCCCAAGCCTTTCTTAAATTGAGCGCAAAGCGCAGCCGCCTCTATCACATCAATTTGAAATTGAATTCACCGTAACCATGCACAATTCTGTTTGGGGTTAGTGGTGCGTGTGAAATATAGAGTAACGTGGTGATGACAGGTCTAACATCTTACACTAGTATCCCTTGCATCTTTTCCACACACGGAGGCCCAGCAACACAATAATTTGCATTTACATTAAAATCAAACAGCATACAACACCGTGTTCGTATAAAGGATAGAGTAACTTAGTGATGTGTGGAGCCGTGATGCAACAGTGATAGATGCGCCGTCTTCAGTGCGCATAGGAATCCATCAGTATCCATTACCTGTTCCAAATCTACACATTAAATAATGCAGTAGGGTTGGCGGTCAAAATCGCATTCAGTGGCGGTAGCGGCAACTGCTTACGTACCATATTGCGGTTACCGGGATGGATGCTGTACAGGTCAACGGCACAGCAGTCCACTACTCTGGAAGCGCGTCATCGTACTGTATCGGATGATCGTACGGTCTGTCCTCGGTTTCTATGTGATCGTCTCGTGGAGTCCACACGGGATGCAGCTTAACCACAATAGATTCAATGGCCTCCATGGCGTCGATTCTATGCATCATCTTTTCGTTTTCACCTGAGCATGCATGTATTATCACTCATAATGCACTTACGACAATAACTTATGCCGTCTAGTATCCAATTGTGGAAATCCTCGATGTCCTCTATCTTCCTTAGATGTTTGTCTAGGATGGCTTCATATTCGACGCAGTCGTCAGTTTGAAAGCATTCGGCAAGTATTCTGACCCATTTGCTCGTACCCCTAAAGGATGTGATGGCTTGAGCCGCTACCCTGTCTTTGAGTACCCTAAGGAACTTCTCGGATATTGCAGGATGCTTATCACTAATTCTAAACTTCTGGGAAGAGAGATTTATGAGTTCGTCGAATCTTTTCATAAGATACTTGTTGAGTTGTTTCTTGTTGTGTAGGTCCTCCAAAACATCGTTGAGATCCTCCTCGTTGTTCTGTTGCGTTTAAGCATGTAAAGGAGAAAAACCTACAACATAGCAGTTGATTAAGCGAACAATAATTTCTTCCGCTCTGGTCTTCCGCACCTTCTCAACTACAGGCGCCATTTCTGTTGCGATTTGTTGCAAGCGGTCTACGGATTGCTGGTCTCTCGTTTTGCGGTATACGCTGAAGGCTCTGCCAAGAACTTCCTCTAGCATATTCTCCTCAAACATGTGTTCCTTGATGGGTTCCAGTGTAGCATCATTTATTTCAAAAGGGGGTCCTACATCGTCTTTATGTGCTTCATCGTCACTTCCTTCCTGCTTTTCCGTGTCATCTATCTTTGCAGCCTCCTCGTCCGTTAACGGTACAACTTCACAGTTATCCTTATTGAGTTCGCGCTCCAGTAGCCGTACCTCTGATTTCTTCCCCCTATTTATCTCTATATCCTCAATGAATGTGCGAAGCTCTGCAACCTTAGTGATTATGTCCTTGTCCAGTAGGTACTCTCCAGTGGGTTCTGATGGATTGGGAAGAGTTATGGCTTCTCCGGGCATAGGGTCCCTGAATAGTGAATCTGGAGAATGAAGGCTTCCGCATCTTAAGGTCCTCTGACTCCCCCTATGAATACCTGTGGTATCGGAGCAATTCATATATCGATAAGAGGCGCTGAATGGCACTCCTTGGTTGGGATGACTATGGTGGAGAGGAGCATAAGACAATGGTTTTCTGAGGGGAATCTGCTCACATAACGTCTGGTACTTGCCAAGAAAACCGGGAGCGTGGCGGTTGTTACGCCTAAAAGCACCTTCCGTCGGTGACGTGGCGCTCATGAATGCTAGACAACATAGCGAGGTATTCATTTTGGCAAGATATCTAGGCGATACCAACAGTACGACTGCCGTAACATCATGAAATGCAGATGTTGTTCTTCACAAGCTCTCCTAAGGCCCTTATGATGGAGAATGTCGTTCGCCCTAATTGAAGGTAGAATCACATGAAATACCCCTACATGATTCATGCCTGAAGAGTTCACGCAAACCACATAGTTGCTAATACTATAGACTTTTAATCGCATGGAAGATGTGCTAAACTTTGGCCGACTGTTGTCGTGAAAATCCGCCCGTGTGTACGCAACAGATGCTAAAGCAGTAGCTTCTACTAGGGAACTGGTTACCCGGCGCCCTCATATGATTTGGAACACAATGAGTACCAAAAATAACAAGCGAGTCAACGTAAAGGTTGGCAAGCAGATTGCCATCGGCACATACGCCTTCCCCTTGACGCCCTTGGTAGGTTGACATGTCGTGATTTTATTAAAACCCGTGGCATTTACGCTTAATATTGGCATATACAACAATGGATTACTGTTTGTATACTAAAATAAGGGCTAACGTGACTGGAAACCGCACTCCTTTTGTTAACCTATCTGCTGTATTTCCTACCGCTTCCACTGCATTTGGACTTATTATCATATGACTTGCAGGAGAAGAAACGCTACGGTTCCATGACACATCGTTGGACCTGCCTTTTGAGGTCGCCTACAAACGAAAACATGACGCATTATATAAAAAAGGTCCAATTCGACCTAGATCCATCGTTTCTAAACCCAAAGCGCGGTATGTTGCCAGCATACAGATCCCATATATCTTAGTGTTGACCACTATGCCATACGAGGTCACTGAAGTTGGTTGGGGTGAATTCTATATCGGAGTAAAGCTTTTTTTTGTGGACGAAACACTGGAGCCGGTGCAGCTGCAGCATCTACTTGTGGTATGTTTAGAAATATCAGCAATTTCATAGCTGTCACAGCTAAATCCCAATGAGAACACTGGGCAAAACCCCACCACGGCTGCTAATGAAACATTTGACGAAATCATATTCAACGAGCCATCAGCGTGGTTCTACTCGAACCTCATGTGCAGTACCACGGACAAGGTGGCACCACACAAGTACCAAGAATACTGTACGTCTACCTCGGCCATTAATAAGTCAATTTGTAGTTTGGGATTACAATGCGAAGGACAAAGAGACCACGTGTAGATATATATGTTGCCAGTCCTACTTTCAGGTGAGGAGCCTAGAACATCCCATATATCTGTCTTCAGAATGAAACATATCGGCTGTTGGCAGAGGCGTTTGAGCTTTCTCGACAGGTTTGTCGAATAAGTTTGAAGCTAATTGTTCCCCAGATACAGTATTTACAGGAGAAAGCCAACATATTAAAGAACACGAACATACTGGCAAAGAGCAATGGTTCGAGTATGTTACATCTAGAGTCAAACATATAATTATAACAGGCGCTGCAGCTATTTCCTCCTCATCTTCAAGTCAAGCGCACGGTGGCAGTAATGCTGAGGAATCATCAAAGGACCAAGTTGCAGACCCATCTGCATCATCTTCATCAGTGGGCTGTGCCCCTGAGAAGCAGGTCGCTGATACCCCCTCTGCGAAATCAGAGAAGTCTTCATCACCAAGGAACGCAGAGTCAAAGGCACCACCAGATGATGCGGATAAAAAAGAGAATCAGAAAAGCTAACAATGGTGTCACACAAATGTACGAACTAATCGCAAGAGCTTAAACGATGGCTTAAAAACCCTAAGGAAGCATACGCAGATGCTTAGCTTTTCATTTTAGAGATATGTAATAATTCTCGTTTTGATTACACAAAACTCGAGGGAGATGACCCTAACATGTACGCATATAGTTAAGTTTCACAACCACGAATTGTTGACATTAATCGATGTCTGCATAGCGTGCAATTAACCATCAAAAATACACAATGAACTCACAGGCAGCTTCATTCTTGTTGCTGTTAGTTCTCTATCCTCCTTATGAATTACAGTTCTAAATATGGTCACTACTGATCTTCTGTTTCAGATGGTAGAGCTTGTTCTAAAGGAGGCAGGTCTCTCGATGTTATAGGAACTTTTACATTTCCTACATATGGCACTGTATCATCGTGTATAACCAAGTCAACATTCGTCATAGATATGACTGCGTTCAATGACTGAAGGGTTTCGACGTCATCAGTCACAGTGATTAGTACTTCCCCCAGAGCAGAGCAATAGGTATTATATTCGTCGTTAAAGAAACCCATAACACTAGACGAACCCTGCTCAAACATTATATTATATAAATTACCGGATCCAGTCTCATCCTTCCATTCTCTGATGAGATGATGTAGCATTTGTGACATGTGCATAGACACTTTTCTGTCATTGCACTCTGTGATTCTAACATTAGTACGGTTAGCTTTTCCCGTTGTTCCATTAGTTGAAGGTACAGATTCACCTTTTACGGTTTCATTAACTACATAGCCATATGTATTCATTATAACTCCAAGCGCAGGAATGACAACATGCTTTATGTCAGGAAACAAATCATCCATGATGCATGAAATCAGGGTTTCCCTTACAAATGAAGCAAAAGGAAAATTTCCGGGGACGTTGTCTAAATTTATAGCACCTTTTACATTTTTAGCAGGTTTTGAGGCCGAGGTTACATGATTATTACTTGCAGATTTATAGCTTTCAGCGCATGGTCGTCTCCAATCTTGTCGGCTTTGCTTTCCTAGGGGGCTTCCTTGATTACAGGAACCGTAAACCTCTATGTTTCCCAGTGACTCTAGGTCATCCTCCCTCTTGAGGTTTCTAAATATAGACTGGTCTTCGGCATCAAGTAAATCCTGTGCATCTTTACACTTGAAATTTAATGCATACTCTAGGTATTTTAGAGTTTCCAGTTCGCCCTCTGTACATATCGCTATACAGATTCCAGATTTACCATAACGCCCTGTTCTACCAGACCTGTGAAGGAATGCTTCCTTAGATGACGGGAGATCCAAATTGATTACCAGATCAATATCATCCATATGGATACCTCTACTCATGATGTCAGCTGCTATGATGATGCTGCTTCGGCTTTGTGACATATTCTTGAGAGTCTTCCTCCTAGTTTCATCTGATAACCTGGAGCTTAACAGTTCGCACTGAAAGTCTAGCATCCTCAGAGTGCTTGCCGTTAGCAATCTTGTGTGACTCTGGTTACAGAATAACAAACATCGTCTGTAGGTCACTCGCCTCAGAATGGCTACAACTACATTCAACTTGACTGATATCTGCTTCACGATGTTTGGCGCCTCTGGGACATTGGAGACGTAAAAGCGTATATTCTTCACAACTGGAGTATTGTTCACGGCAACTAGATCTGCTAGACCCTGTCCAACAGCACGCTTCATCTCATGCACATCTTGTATAACATCACTCTCCGTAAAACAGATGACATCTTTGTTCTCCATGGCGACTCTATTAACATGGCTTGCAGAGACTATAATCCTTATAATTTCCCTCTTATATGTGCACAGATACTCCTTCAAGCCATTTATCTCTCCACTTTGTGTTCCACTGAGTATGACTCGGGATGGCATCTCAGGTTGGTCACTGTGCTCTACTTCGTGGCGACTGCGAGGGTCGGAATCCTCTTCACCTTTTATACTGCCGATCTCATCGGCACATGCAAATTTACCCACTTCTACATTCCCAATTACACTATCGCCTGTTTTAAGTAGGTCACGGATACGTTTTTCGACATGGAGGCTGTACGTTTGCCTGAGCGTCTTCAGCTTACTTTCCTGGACGCAGCTCCCCAAATGTGTCAAAACTTGTTCAGTGAATCTCATATCTATGGAGGTTATCATGTCTTCGTAGACCTTGAATTGGAATTTCATGAAGGTTGCAGATACAGCCACCACCTGGACAAATGGGTTGATTAGTTTAGAGCATATCGTTTTTGTTTGTTCTATGAAGTGATCTTCTAAGAGCATATCAGCTTCATCAAGCACAACTAATCGTGTGTTGCAAAGAATGGTCAGATCGTGCCTTATTGCATTGGACCTGCGCTTCATCTGCTTAAAGAGCGTTATGAGCCTCCCAGGTGTGGCCACAAGTACTCGTGGCACCAAAGTCACAAGGTTTCTAATATCATCGACCACATTATTCCCGCCTACACTAAGTATCACGGATACACTAGGTATGGCTAGGGAAAACCTGGAAAAAGTGTCATAAATCTGTGTTGCAAGCTCTCTAGTCGGTGCGATGATCACAGCCTCTCCAAAGGGAGCATCGCTCACCTGGGTGTCGGATTGCTGAGCAGATACCTCCTCATTACTAACTGCATTTATATGTTGGCCGTCATCAGGTGATTCAGACGACGCTGTCACTTCATGCTCCGGTGGCAAATTATCATCAACATGGTTAGTGATGATTTGCTGGGCTATTGCGATACAGAAACTGATTGTCTTACCAGTGCCAGACTTTGACTGCAGCACGAGACTCTCAGATTTCATCATGGCCTTAATGACTTCATGTTGGTGTCGCGAAGGCTTGAATATGCCCATCCCATGGAGCGCCGACCTAAGGGATTGGTGGATTCCCAATATTTCGAAGCCTGTGCTCCGTTCCTCTTCTTCGTGACCATATGAACTCATAATGTATGCTTATACTAGTCCCTATCGACCATGGATGTTCCGGCGACTTAGTCGTACTTGTTATCTTTTACTCATAGCACATATCCGAACACATGTGGCTTGGTTGACGCTTTGATATAAGCAGGGGCATGGTCTTCTACAATAGGATCCACCAATTGGGCTTCTCATGGTGAGATTGCATAAATGTTTGTGCTTAAGTTATACAATCGGACATAATCGCCAAGAAGGACACCCAAGCCGACAAAGGGAAATGCTTTATCCTCCAACAATACACTTAATTGCCCAGGAATAGGATTACTAACACTTATTAGCACTAGATGGATCACGGATGTTGTTGTGGTTGGCCTGCTACACACTATAACTACAGAGCGCCCTCAGAATGGAGGCAGTTCAATTTCTAACGGATTTAAGCATTCTCACAGACATGATTAACAGAGTTTGGTAAATACAAGAGATCAGATTAAGCCTCCCTGCCAATGCTCGCAGCGTTGGAACAGTCGTCCCTTAGGTAACAATTAAAGGGCGCGATGCCGCCGATTAGTCACTGCTTATACACGCGCTTATTGTAAGGGGAGATGAAGACTATTTAAACACGCGTACCTACGAAAAATGGAGGTAAGCGGGAGGTGGTTTCCGCGGGGAAGGCTCCAGCTCCTTAACTCACTACTATCGCATCCATCAAGAAGTTACTACTGGAAGGCCTTCCTCATATACCTAGGGTTCTTCTTGAACACGTTCACTTACTTTTTTTATTCCTTCGTCTTCTTCAGGTTCTTCGATAACGTGATCGACTACTACCTGGACGTTTTCCAAATAAAGATCCATTTTGAACAAAAGGAGATTTTGTTTGGCATTGTGGCAACATACGTGATATACTTATGGATAAAGCTGTTTGCGCAGGGCTTCGACGGAGACGCCTTCAGCCATATAATGTACTGGAGGTATAGACTAATCAACAAGGGGGAGATGATCGCTCGCCTCTTTGGAGGACTCACGTCGGGAGTGCTTTTTGGCATCGTGTCCTCTAACATGTTAGATCCAGAGATTCCTAAGCATGCAGGTTACACAAAAGAGGAATTTGTGGCGTCGGCTTTTAACGGTTGCACCAAGAGCAGAACCATCATGGAGATTCTCCTGCAGCCAGTTTTCTCGTTACGCATAGCACGAAGGGCCCACAAACTACCGTTTTTGGGAGACGCCAGCGTTCCGTTTATATACATGACTGACGAATACACGCTGATAAATCGCTACATTGTCATTATTCTTGAGAACTTTGTTTTCGAGTTTAGCTTTTCTCTGGCCATCTACATGGCACTATCGCATTATATGGTTGCAAGACACGGTGGGCATTTCACGGGCATTTACATTCTGTTTAAGCGATTTGCAGCTTTTACCGCAAATTCGTATCTTAGGAACATTCACGGGGTGCTATCCCTGGACGCATCGATTGCCATAAGGCGGTACTTCCAGGATGAGAACTTCCACCTTCTCATTGTCCGTGTGTTGGCAAATCTGCTGGCGGCACTTATCGCTTCATTCCACTTCAATCCGTTGAAGGCGCTGCCATACAACAAGTTCAAGGAGGTGTTCGTAAACGTGAAGACGTCAAAGTTGGAGGCAATAGCCCCAAAGGGAATGAAGGATGGGCTTGTCTATCCCTTCAACATAGAAGATGACGACTTGGACTTTACTCCGTTCCCCAACACCTTCCTGGGAAGACTATTCCGTAGCTGTTCCAGCCCAGAGGAGCACGCAAAAACGGACTAGGTTTCCAAGTGAACAAGAAGCTGTAATATGTTTTAAGTAGCAAATTATATAACTGCATTATGACATGTGCCTAAAACGTGTGGTCACATATGCTTGCTCGTACATGCCAGTATGCATAATATATCTTGATACAGGTATAATTAATTAACACTTTCATTGGAGTTGCATTACAGCATAGGGGCACGCATATGCTCACGTAGTTCATGTTATTAACCTAGACATCTTCTATAGTGCCAAGCTTGGCAAGTCTTGGGCCTTCGGTTCGTCCAGGGTGACTCTGATTCTTAGGCCGTCGATTTCGCCCTGTCGTTCAATATCGAGCAATTGGACGCCACGTACCTTGTCCATGTGCTTCATTAGTGACTCAACCCCTTCCTTTGACTCGTACGCGATTTTTGCGATCCTAACATGTACTTGCTCCTGCAGCCGTTATACGAAACAGCAGAGAACAAACCTTATCAACGGGATAGCATTCCAAACTGCTTATTTTGCCAAAGTTCTCTGCGATCTCCCGCATATGCTCCTCGGTTACATTCGGAGAAACGGGAGCAACGTACGCCGTGGAGGAGCTCAGTAAACCATCCTCCGGCATTTTGTTGTTGATCTGAGATTCCTGAAATGTTACACCTTTATAGTATCATATATTATCATTCTGTTTGCAAAGATGCAGGGGTATACCATAGTATGATGGAATCTGAGTTAATGTGTTTCCAGGTCATGGGCAATGTGCAACCTTCCTTGTGCAAATTTGCCATCTACACATGAAAGAACATTCCCTCAGGGCCACAGGGGTATAAGATCACAACTCCGAGACGATAGGCTCTTTATTGTATTCCGCCGCGGAAATCAATCTACCCTACGCTCCGAAGCCTAGTATTACCATACTACAGGAGGTGCGTGATAATCCCAAAAGGATTGAAAAAACCACGCTCAGTAAATAAGCCAGGGCATCATATGCCACAGTTCAAACGTTAAATTGTTGCTAATATCTATTTAATGATTAGCCAGTGGAGCATTTCGACGTGTTGCCCCTTACTTGAACAGGTCGCTACTTGAACGATGTCTATGCAATCGTCAGCCACTGCCCGCGACTTCTCATGGCTGATGACCAATGGCCACTCAGATTGCCCCGTCGTTTACATTTCCCTTGCATTGCAAAAACATCTAAATTGCAAATATTAATCATTCAATACAAGCATTACCTTATGCAGCGTGGGGAAATTCTCCTCTCTGTGATCTATATCGTTTCTCCTGCATTTTTGGTTATCTCCTAAGCGCGTACTCACCTTGTTAGTGCTAGGTTAGCTTCCTTGTAGCACAAGGATGGAGCTTGACGTGTATATGTGGCGTATGGGTTTGCCGCAGGCACGGCTGTTGTGGCAGCTTCCAACTTGGCGAGATCACTTGTGATACGACCATATTTCCTTGCGATTGACAGTATTCTTCTGTTCGCAATGCCGGACGTTTTATTATTGCAGATTGATCCTGCATTCTTTAGTGCGATATTGGATGACTTGCTTTGCAAGCGGTCAAAGTCCTTGTTGGTAGATGAAGGGCTCATTGTACAGGTACTAGAGATTGATTGCAGGTGGTCCAGGCTGTATCCATATGCGGCGGTGTTGATTTCTTCCATTTCATCCTTGACATTGGACATGCGTATTATGGCTTGAAGCTTCTGCTTCATACGCTTGAGTTTGTCGACGGCACCATATTTTCCGACCTCTCCATTGGCTCCTATTTCATCTCTAGGCATTACCTTAATATCACCGATACGGCCACTCATTGTCCTTTGATGTATAACCATGTTGCCTGTTTCTCCCTTTTGCAAGCGAACATCCTCCTCCAGGACACCCATGTCTAGGTCCGTGGATCCCGATAGATCGGCAGTGCCCTGTTTCGACTTGGGGTAAAGAACAGTTGATGATATGCGATCCATTGATGGCGTTTCAAAAATCGGCTGAATAGAACCTTCCTCTTTGAGTTGCAGGCTCATTAGTTGTTGAGAGAGTAGTGAGGTGGTTGTTGCCTGGCGTTCAGGCGCAGGTGAAGCACACTTATTGGGATCGCCTTTATCACTTGTTAGTGACAACAACCTGCTTAAAGCTTTCTCTCTGCGGCTTGCAGACCTTTCCGTCATACTGGCTCTTGCGGCCATGGAGGCGGCCCTAGAGGTGCCCATACGGGAGAGAGGGCCTTTGTCTGCATGGAACACTGTGATTGAATCGGCAGACATGAGGTTTCTCATGATATCACTACTGCTTTTTCGGCTCCTAGACAGCTGGCTCTGCAAGCTTTGCAAGTCAGTACCAGAATCTTGCCTCATGGACGCATTTGTGGAGCGGAGTTTAGTCACAGAGGCATGACGACTCATAAGCTTATCGATGCCATCGGTGGGATCAAGAGCGCTTTTCCTTCTTGCGTATAACGCATTGGGAGGCCCAGCACCTACAACTATCTTGGGAGGCCTCTTGAGTCGCTCTTTTACTTGTACAGGGGCACCTACACCCACAGTGACTTTAAGGGGCTTATGGGATGGCGGCCTGCCCAGAGTGGGTTTATCCTGGATGTCCCTGTTACTTGCATTACCACCGTCTGGATTTGGCGGCAGTGGTATATTTTTCTTTTGCAAGAATCCACTTGGCGGCACCCGGCCGACATAGACTTTCCTACCTCTCGGCGGCTTTAACTCTTCCATTTTCGCAGCTATAGACTAATATGCATACTTTAACGCTATGTTTACGTGGGCTGCGCCATGAGTAGTGTAAATGGTGACGAACATTCCCCGCTAGGTACTACGCTACCATCACCTTACACATTTTAGTATCCTACAATAGACAGGATGCGATATCTCTTCAAAGGGTGTGCACTGGGGCGATAAATACTCTTAACTGTCAAAAATCGCCGGCAAAGTCAGTTCACCCAACTAGCCCGTAGGTGTTAATAGGTGCGCCTAGACAGTTAGCTGGGCAAAAAACAGACCCTGATACACGGCACAACATTGCAAGCGCTTTATAATACAGTTAGGTGAATCACTGGTTACTGTGGACACTGCTGCAAAACTCCCAGTTCCATCCTCCAACATTTCGCCATGCAACGCGTTAGGCGCTAGGCGTATTATGAACAGCGAAAAGGCAACCACCCTTTATTTTACAACGCATGTAATGCCTATGAGCACGGCGTTTGTTGCGAATTACAAATCACACTAGACAGTGGAATCTACCTCCATGTGTGGTACATAAGGTGAATAGCAACATCTATAGTGATAGCAACAAACCCCAAAAGCCACATATACCAATCAATGGCATCCGTGTTTCACTATTACGGACGGCCGACTAACCTGTGCTTCCGGCATTTCGAGCACCATGGGTTGTCTGTGAAGCCGTGCTTCCTGTACATGCAGCAAATGGGCAAAAAGAAGCGCCGGAAGGTCGAAAAAGCGCCTAAAACCAGTGAACACATCGCAACAGCCACAAAGTATGTTGAGTTAATGAGATAGTTATAAGATCGTATTCACCGGCGCACGCCTTGTCGACATACTGATGGCTCGCAGCGACGTCATTCGTCTCCACGACCGTGTAGGGGTACCGGAGACGACGCATTCTATGGCACAGACCATTCGTAAGAATGTCCGTAGTGTCCAAGAGGGTGTTGTTACCCGCAAGCACATCGCTCGCATGCTACAATATCGCGTAGGTTTATGCTTTAGTGGGAAACATCCATCTCAGATATCCAGATCGGCAGGGATGACACACGACATCGTTCCAGGAAAGCTCTCAAGTGCCTTCGTCACCCCTCTTACGATGTTGCAACACGAAGCTGAGCTTCCAACTACTCTCGGTACTTTGCTAGTGGTAACAGTTTGACTCTACGTAGATACACCTCGACACAACTTCCCCCACGTGCTGCGTTATACGGTGGACTGGTTGGCTGAGGCATCTCCGTCTGATGAACCAAAGAAAAGCGGCATCACTGTATCTTTCAACATGAATGAGCTGGGGCTAACGGACGTGTAAGTTTAGGGTATTAAATGCGATGTTTTTACGTTCAAGCCTTATTGAACGCTTTGTTAATGACTTAGTATGGCACGCCTTCCAGACTTACGACCTATCAGGCAAATAAAGAAGATGAAAGAAATCCTCGGAGAGGATAACTACGACGAGTCCAGTGGAGTTGCAATACTAAAGGGGGGCATTTTTGATGACCTGAATGCGAATGCCCATTACCTAGGTAAATACAATTATTCCACGTGCAGCTGGTGTTCAGGTGATATCACTGAGAGATTAATGCGCGCTGTGAGGTCCTAGAAATATAAGAGTTGCCAAGTCTGTAGGCGAAAACGTTTAGCATAATATCATTCTCGTAATCTAGTGACTTCATCATAGCCTGCAGCTGAAGCAGCTCCTCGTCGGACAGTTTGGCCGTGACCATCTCCTTGCATAGAGCATCGAAGAGGGTATTATGCCGGTAACCGAGGCTGTATGAAACTTAAAAGCTAGACTATCACACGCTTACCTGGCGTAAGAGACAAATATCTTTACCAGAAACCCTGGTGGTATTAGCATTTCCTTGGCGTTGATGTGTAGTAATAGATCACCTGCCACTGCTTCAAACATCTCTTTATGGGGATGATTACATTTTGCAAAAGCCCCAAGAAGGTGTGTATAGGATGTTATCTTAGCCAACGGGTGCGCTTTGACTGTTTCTTCCTCCTCCTTTTCTAAAGCTTCCTTGGGTAGTGACTGCATGTTCTGGCGTCTTAGTCGCGTGGTGACAACCTCTGCGATTCTAGCAAAAAGTACCGATGGGCAATATTGGTGGTATGCAAAGCTCAGGGCAAGCTTACTGAGATCCTCGAGTGGCAGGCGCTCCAGCTGGTAGAGCAGCTCCTTTGTTGCAAGGTCCATCAAGCCTGGTTTCCTGACCTTCATTCTTTTGAATATATGCACCACCTCTACCCATTGTCTGGGCTTAAAATAATCACGCATATTTATTACGTGGTGGTATATATCGTTCCAAAGCTTAGTGTCAAAAATTTGGTAACGTAGGCCTGTCCTGGCAACAAAGAGCAGTTGATTAGGTGTGTTCAGCGATCCAACACCTCTTTCCAAAGCGCTAACATGCCCATTCACATCACTTTTCCGGCTGTCATGCTCATTTGGAAGGTCATAAAGGGAGCTCAATGAGACCCATCCGGACGAATGTCCTTCAGGGGAGGGAAGACATGTCCTGAATGGATTTTTAGTGCTTATGCCAGTCTTCAAGTGGTGAGCATAGGCCTGTAAACGAGGAAACAAAAAGGATTTACATCCCGTTAATGAGTTGACGTATGTCTTGTAGACGGCCGGTGTGGTCGGAAACATTCATCAACAGTTAAGTTGACTATGAAAGCATCCAACTTGGAATCTTCATCATTCGTGCAAATAAAGCTTTGTGAGGAAGGTAATGAATATGGAATCTGTGGGCGACGGAAAACGTGGGTGTGAGGTACTCCGGCGGAGCGGCTCCTCATTAACTATGTGTTCACATTTGTCCACTGACTCATCTGTATCAGAATTATACACACCTTAGTAAGGATTTCCATACACACAAAACCTAACAACCGCCGCGATACACCGCGTTACTTGGAGCCTGTATGCGGCAAAGCTGAGCGGACACAAGGTATTGATGCACCCAGACACGTACCAGTGTATAATTCAATTAGATTACCAGTGTTGAAGCATTAATATTCAACAATGAATGTCCGCATTAGGAATCTAGGTACCGCTGCCTCACGGGTAATACGTGAGCGGCCGGCTCTCTATCGCCGTTTTTCCGCAAGGAACTTCGGCGGTGTTGCAAAGAGACCCGAGAACCCCCGTGTTTTTGATGATCCCAAGGATTTCAAGCCATATGTACAGGGTCTGCGCTACACCGAGTTCACCAACAAACTCGAGCTGATTTTGGACTCGCCGGTGATTCCCATCTTCCAGGTCATGGACACTGAGGGGAAGCTACTGGAAGGATGGGAAAACCCTTTCGGCAGTGATGAAGAGGTGGTGGAGCACTACAAGACAATGGTAAAATTATCCATTTGGGATGACATCTTCTACAACATCCAACGTCAAGGTTGGTTATTTGTAAAGTGTTACATGGACACCCTTAGGGAGGATTTCCTTTTATATCCAGAATCAGGGAGAAGAACCAATGCAGGTTGGGTGTGGTTTGGCCCTGAAACCAGAGGATCACATCTTCGGCCAGTATCGGTACGTTAGCTAACAGCGCCCGATAAACTATTTCAGTGAACTTGGTGTTCTTTATACCAAGGGGATGACAATTGATGAAGTTCTGAACCAGCTGTTTGCCAACAAGAATGACGAGTGCAAGGGTAGGCAAATGCCTATTTCCTACTCCAAAAGGGAGTGCAATATTCACGCCATCTGCACTCCACTCACATCTCAGCTGCCACATGCCGCGGGAGCAGGGTATGCATTGAAATTAGCTGGTGAGAAGGCTTGTGCAGTTACCTTCTTCGGGGAGGGAGCTGCTTCCGAGGGTGACTTCCATGCCGCCATGAACATGGCTGCGGTACGCGGGGCACAGACTATTTTCGCATGCAGGAACAATGGTTATGCCATTTCAACTCCTGTTCGTGACCAATACAGCGGTGACGGTATAGCCATCAGGGGTGTGGCATACGGAATGCCCACTATTCGGTAAGTGATGTATTATGTATCTTCTCATACACATGCAGCGTTGACGGAAACGATCTGTTTGCATCCTACATTGCAACTAAGCATGCCCGTGAGCACTGCGTGAGGGAGTCGGTCCCTATTTGCATTGAATACATGACTTACCGACTCGGTCACCACAGTACATCAGATGAGTCATCACAGTACCGTGGGCAGGGCGAAATGGAGGCATGGACCAGTGGCGGAAACAATGGAATTAACAGGATACGCAAATATATCGAGGCTCGTGGCCTTTGGGATGAAGAGAAGGACAAGGCTCTGCAGAAGGAGGCTCGTTCATACATTTTGAAGCAAATCAGGGAAATAGAGAAGGTTAAGCACCTGGATGTTGTTGGAGGTATCTTTGACGATGTGTATGACAAGTCACACTTGTTACTTGATGAACAGAAGGAGTCGTTTATTGAGCACCTAGAAAAGTACGCAGACAAATACAACCTGGAACGCTACGAACAATAAACAGCATTATTGCTTGGTGACATAAAGGCAGGGGGAAATTTACTCTATGAAGCAAATATGTATAATGTCTTGCTTTATCATATGATATGCATAACGGGTATTACCGTAATTGCCATATGATACAACTCACATTCAGAAACAGTATAACACTCAAGACATTGATTTACCAAGGAAATAACACACAACGCAATAAACGTGCTTATAATGAATTTAAATGGTGTTGAAATTAGTCAACTGTTGATTATTCATATAAGGTATCCACCACCGTAGCTCTTGAGGTAGTCGACGAGAAGCAGGAAGCCTGCACAGCTCAGAAAAGCGTAGCACATGAGCAGTTGGTGGTAAGGTATGTTCTCCTTCTCCGCCTTCTGGAGGTTGTCTTCTGTTTTTTCTATGTTTGAGAGGGACTCCATGACATTGGCGTTAATGCTCTCGAACATGTCTAATTGCACCGCCAGTGTTCCACTGAACTGTTCAAACATGGAAGAGATTTCAGAGAGCCTTTGTTGGACATTGTTGATGGTATTTAGTTCACTCATCTGCATGGATTCGTGGACCTTCGTTACTATGGTTTTGTGTTCCTGTTGCATCATCATCAGCTCATCCTCTCTCATAGGTTCTAAGCTTTCAATGTTGAGTTGGTTGATATATGTTGGAAGTTGTTGGTTTTTCCTACTTTGAGGAGGCATGGAAGTTGGGGGCTGTGCTGGCATTAGCGTTGGCGAGGGAGGTGCAGATGCTTCTTCCATTGCAGTTGCAGAGGTTTCCGACGGAGCCTTGCTGTCCTGTTTGACTGCTTCAGCGTAGAAGAGGCTTAAATAGCCATTGGAAATAGTTGCCTTGTTTCCGTCATCCATCTGCTCCTCTTCCTTCATTAGTCTATACGACTTCCTCTTACTTTCCTTCATTATCCCCAATGTGGAATTCACGTTAGTCTCAATGTTGAGTCTGTATCTTTCGTATTCTTCCACAGCATTGTGTACCGATTTCAGTACGTGCTGTAGGCATGCGATAACTCCGAGTCTATGCTCATGCAGGTGCTTGGAGACGACCTGCCCACTCTTTCTCCTCTGTTCATCTATGCTAGCCTGCATTTGCTTAATCAGATCACCAGCCAGCCTGGCGTCATGCACAATGTCCTTTATGTCAGTCTGTTCAAATAGGACCCTCTTGGCCTGTATGTAATGCATCAAATTTTGCGTGCGTGGCATCTTAACGAGGCCGCCGATATGCTCTTTCCCACTGGTTCCAGTGACCGAAGAGGCCACATAAGGGGAAAGTAGACTATCCAGCGCTTGCAACTGAGTGAACACAGAGGAGGAAATGAGAGAAAACCGATCTATTACATTGTCCTCTGCAGCAGTGTCAACAAGAGGCTTTGAAGCCTGATGAAGCACTGAATGCCAATGGTTGGCGCTCCTTTGGAAGTCGAACGAACGATCCATCTGGGCACGTCTAATCGGTGACTTCTATTCCATGGATCCTTCACTGTTCATCACGCCTCTCTCCCCAAAGGCATTACTCAGCGCAACAGCAGTCTACTTCAAACCACAACGATTGAGCTGCAGATTTACCCAGCAGGGCTACGATACCTCATGTGCCATTGTACTTTACACATTAGACAGCTGCGTCCTCCATAAATGCCTTGCAAAGACACAGAAGAGGCAGTTGCATCAACAATATATTATATACTACACTAGTGAATGGAATTATTTTAACGAATAAGCCCATACTACAATTAGCCTACCGTTATAGTGAGGCGGTAGTGCAGCGGCAACAGCATACCCATTCATAAACATAGGATACTGGCGGAGGTTGACCTTATCGTGTGATTGAGGCAATCACTTTATCGCAAAGTAGTACTCCATACTCTTCGGACCCGTTGTATAGTGCTACATATCGCAAATGGAGCCCACAGAGGCGGAATCCGTGGAACGCCTCAGCGAAGAGGTGGCTTCAAAGCTGCAAGTGAAGGGGGAAACAGATAAGGAGCTAGCGCCTCCATCGCAACGTGGATTCTACCAGGTAACGGAGAAAAACATCAACATACAAAGACTTACAATTCACACGCTGAGGACGGCGTGGATTATACTGGAACATTCAATTACCTACAAGTTAGATGCATATTTGGAGGAGGGGAAAGATTTTCCCGACGTCAAACCGTTCATTCGCTTCACAAAGTACTCTTATCTGGGTAAGTAAACTGCTCTAGCACATGCGCGAAATACGCATCTCATATTGACGACAACATGAGTGGTTAAAAGCACTACAAGACCTATCTTACGAAATAAGTTAACAATTATGCAGCTTATTTATATGGGATGGCCGTAGGAATGGCTCTATCTGATGTTGTGAAGTACGAGTGGCCGGCATCAGCAAAGAAGACCTTCGGCAAAGGAACAGGCAGACCAAAGCCAGAGCCCTTGGCCCTGGTGATAACGGCGCTGGTCGTAATGAAGCGATATCGCGGGATAAATCTGTGTAAGTCATTTTCGGTGATATCCATATTCTTGTAGCACGGAGACTCTTCGACCGCACAGTTAAGGCGGCCAGCGAGGCGAGGATATACAAGATTTTCTCAATAGTAGATGAAACATGGAAAGGAATATTCGAGAAGATGGGGTTCAAACCAACTGACTATACCCCAATGGATTTAAACACCATAAAGCTAACAGATGACGACGGCAAGCCATGCAACTTTTCGTTCATGGAGTACACGATAACCTGAAGCACAGATGCTTGACATCTTTAATCAACATCTAACTAATATTTACTATTAGCTATTAAAGAATGCTTTTAGCTGGTCTATTACTATAAGTTGGCATTATACCAAAACTGAGACGGCCATGTTTTCGCACGTTCATGCCGATAGAAACCTCACGACCGCATGAGTGAGGAGACGAATTTCTCTAGGTACGGATTCTGCAAAAATTTATCGTACGCACCCTGTTGAATTGTCATCAATCATTTATGTAAAACATACCGGGTTCTTCATTAAATATTCTTTTGCCCACATCTTCAGGTAGTTTTTGTTCAGACTGCACTGGTTCATATTACATATGAACGTGTATCCACATTGAGCGTAGTGATTATATAGAGCATGCCAATGAATGTGATCGAGTAAGAACCGGGGGTTGCCTGTTCATTTATGTTCTTTATGCAATGGCACATACCAACTATGAAGAGATTGCGAACGGCCCTGGTTATGGCAACGTTAATCCTACGTCTGTCTGCTATAAAGGAGACGTCAACCACATCTTGGTTATAAGAGGAAATCTTGCCGCTACTTATTCCTCGAAGATAATCCTCGGATACCTTATGGAATCTCTTTTCGTCCTCTGGATCATGGGGCTCCTGGTCTATCGTTAATACCGAACTTGGTGTTAGCTCGCGAATGCTCTTGTAGATAACCTTTCGCGATCCAACGTAACTAGTCCTTACAGCACTGAATATAACGATTTCCTTTTCCATGCCTTGGAACCCGTCAACAGAGCTAACATCAATCAGTAGCCTGGGCACTGTAGACACTTTTGGGTTTTGTGGATCCTTTTCAGCGGGCGGAAGGACCAATTGGGTGAATCGTTTTGCTATAGTCTCTTTAAGAAGTAAAACTTGAGCCGAGTAGGTAGTTATTACGGCGATACGTTGCTGCAGCGATGAAAGCTGAAACCCAGGTTCGGTTGACAGCACCTCAAGCATGATTTCAAGTAACTGACATACAATGTCAGCCTCCATTTCATTCTGGTACGAAGTTTCATATATACTTTGTTGTGAATTCAGGGCATAGAAAACTGTCGGCCTAAGTAGAGGGAACTCCCTCCAATCCTCCGTCTCCCGATTGTAGACGTTAGGGGCATCCTTTAGTTGATTTTTGTAAAAGTACATGGATGGGAACCTGCTAATGAGAGGGTCCATACGATATTGGACGTTGAGAAGATTTACAGGATAGCCACACATTTGCAATCTTTGGAACAGAGACCTATCGTAGTTGAGTGACACTGCGACGTTGGAGCATACTGTGGCAGACAGCTGGCACGGATCTCCCACTAGTATTACCCTCCTACAACCCAAACAAAGTGCAATAAGTGTAGACAGTTCCACGGCTTGCGTCGCTTCATCCACTATCAATGTATCGAACATGTTCGTGCAGCTGCTGAGTTCGTTTGAACCACACGCCGATAGAGTGGAACAAACGATATCACTTTCTAGTAGAATATCGTACGCTATAGCGCTTCTCAAATATGGACTTGCATTCACATTCTTTGGAGGACACCTTAGCTTGGCGAGCCTGTCAACCTTGTACTTGAGGCTGTACATCTTAATGTCGTCATGGAAGTTTCGTCCTATCCTGGTTACCTTGGGGTTATACTTTTCACCCTGTGCATTGAATATTCCTCCATTTACCGGTCTGACTAAACGTTTAACAATTTCGTCAATTGCTGCATTTGAGGGGGCGCAGATAAGTATTCTGCGATTTCTGTGGTTTCCGACTGAAACTCTTATAACTTCTGGATTTTCGTGGATCTTGTTACTGATGCAGGCGTATGAATCATAACGATGATTTTTTAAATCAAAGATAGACTCTGTTTCGTTCAGTTCATCGAAGCATATTTCCATCGAACTGTCACTTAAATCACTATCCTGAAACCATGGCGTACGTGAGGCAGCGTTTCCATTGTAGCAATTCCGATCCATATCAGATGAGTCGACATCGTTATACAGGTTATCTGACTCCATGATTGCACTTAATATTCCCATAATTGTGGTGGTTTTACCAGTTCCAGGTGGACCCTGGATGAGTGTTATTCCTTCTTTCTTTAGACTGTCTTTGATGGCCCTCAGCTGGGCTATGTTGAATGAAGATTCTAAGCTTTTCCTCAACTTTTTTGGGATGTTGAACTTTGACAGATAGCCTTCCCTCTCAGAGCTGTCTGGCACATCGTCCTTTACCTTCTCATACTTGTTCAACAGTTTGTTTTTTAGGGGCATATATTCCATCATGAAAAGTGCATTGTACTCCCTGAGGGCTGTGGAAAAGGATAGAATCCTTGAGATATACCATGTTTCTCCAGCAGGTAGTTCTACATCCTTGTTTATTACTAGCCCTGGGGAAGAATAGGACAACTGGAGCAGTTCCTGCAATGTCTCTAACCTATCAAGGCTCCTGTTATCGAAGATATCCATGATGGCATAGCTTGGGGGCATTATAAGGATCATTACAGCACACTTTTTGTTTTGTGAGGATAGGACGTACCCCAGGGCATGCCTAATGTTATCCTCAAACATGGGATGATCTGGAGGTGCCGATACACGTGTTACACTCTCATCAGACAGCTCATCGTCTAAGGATTGGTATTTCATGGCAGTGTCAGTTTGTGGCACTACATGATGACCTAATGCGCCTACGTACAACAACACAATATCTCCACTTGAGAATGGCATATCTTCCGCACTGGAGAACACGATTGTGGCATATACCCCTTCCGTAGTGTATGCAACCTGTAATACATTAGACCACCCTTATTTAAAACGTCTACTTTGAATACAAAGTTATAAGCACGTATGTAACACGTGACGGGCATACCATATTCAAGCTCTTAAAGCTATTGATGGTTCATTACATACACATTATCGTCGAAATACATACGTTGGCCTAAAGCTAACTTACCAAATCCACCTTAGTGGGATAGTTCATGCTCTTGTACTTGTGGCTGCCTAGCATATGTAGACACTCTATCATGTAGAGCGGAAAAAAGTGACGATGGTACGCGTTTACATCTGGTATGAGCACTGGAAGCTCCTGCAATGGTTCATGCCACTTTATGCGGTTTCTAATGTGTTCCAGATTAGGAGATTCTTCCTTATGGAGGTCAGCGTAAAAGTCAATAGCCAGAATCCGCTCAAATAGCTGGAAATCCCTTTTAAGGACTCCCTCATGATACGCCTCCGCCATATTGAACTCGCGAGTGGATACGATAGAAGGCTAGATTATGTAAAGGCATACACCTCCTCAGCGGCCTTTCTGCCACAACAGCCTAGACATGCGATAAGACGCCCTCATTTAATACTTTTTTGATCCACATAAGCCTTATAGATATTAAAATATGCCCTTTTGTTAAATTATTATCCCTTTGGATGACACTCCAGTTTAGACAGATTCCGTTCTCTGCCCATAGCCCTACACATCAGCATTTACACAGAAAATTGGATCTTGAACAACAAAAATACCACATGTAACTCTCCAGTGTATCACATATTTAGCCGTTTCTCAGTTCTATACACATCAAAACTATCTTGGCATTCCCTCTGTGCTTTCAGGGCCTACACATGTGTGCGATAAGAATTGCGAGGAATGAGAATTATCCGCTGCAAACATGTGATTGAAGAATAGACGTAAACATGGAGCTCGGAGAGTGCTGCGGGCGCCGAACAACAGCCCTCAACAGGATGCTTAAGTGGTATTACCAGGTGAGTCGCAACATTCTAGACACATTGCTCTCAGGACGAGAGGAGTAACATATACGGCCCCGTATCAAGTTTTAACCTCGTTTACTACATATACTGCAACTTTTTCGAGGAGACAACTCCATTCACCTTCAGCGTAGACAGCAACTACAGGCGCCACCCCTTCGTCCATCTGGTCAAGGTAGGACATTCTTGCATGCCAATTCACATGTTTCAGTCCCTCCGTACACTGGAAACGGACTTTCTGAAGCATTCCAAGGAAGTATTCGTCTGCTCACACTACATGTCACAGTTGATCGATTCCGAGAAAGATGCAGTTGATCCGGATATCAGGCTTCTTGAGCAGTCTTGTGATCCGGCAACGGCCCCCCCAAAAGTGGTTTCAAGCACTGTATGCACATCAACGGAACTATACGTGTGTTCGATAAAGGGATTAAAGAGAAAATACGGCAGTGCCAATGGAAAGCCCTCTGATGAGGACAGCACAACTGACCATATGTCATGCATCAGTAATGAGGATGACGTTGAAGACCAATCAGACGAGGAAGAAGACGATCATCGGACAAATTATCATAAAGTGGCATTACAAAGTGATTTGGATGTAAATGTTACTATCGGTATTCACCATGAGGGGAACACTGCATTACCACAAAATGCATTGACAGGAATGTGCCCAGATGGTACACTTTCGAGGGATAATATTCACCATAATTACTCTCCTTTAGAAGGCAATGGTTTAAGAAAATCGTCGGACAAAAAGGCGGATGATGACTCCTGCGGCCCTGAATGCGTACCCGGAGCAGGCAAGTCGGTGGCACCAAACGGCATTTATGACCATGATGATGATGAATTAGGAAATGATCGCCAAGATGCAAATAACCAAAGTCCCGGCCAAGTTGGATCAAAACAGGCACATATTAGCCCAGAAAAGGGTAGTGAAGGTGGTGACGTGGACGATATGCTTACTTTGTCACCCATCAGGATAATACCACCAGAGCTACCAAAGGAAGCTACCGAAAACGGTTTTCCTTTCAAGGGCCCCGGTATTTTCGCGCACAAATCATGCAATTTGGATGAAAGATCGCATTACAATGGTGAAGATGAAGGATCTGATAGAGCGGCCATCTTCAACGGTTACCACAAGTCAAATTCTTGTGGTAACTACCATGACACACATTTACCGTTTAGTTTCCAGGATTACAAAGGAGATAACATAGGTTCCCAACAAAGCTCTTATCGACTGAATATGGATACGGACTCTCACCGAAATGGATTTAATACTTCTGGTAGCCGTGGAGGGAGTGGTGATCGCCCAGGCACCGTGGAAAGGTCCGGCATGATGGAGGTTCACCAAATGCTCATAAAACAGCGCATGCAAAGCAATTTACTTGAAGCAAAGGCCCATCTAGCAAGAGTTCCTTCTAGAAAAGTGAGCCACGTAATTGCCCAGACAAACCGAGCAATGCCCATGTAGGTCAGTGAGGGGGTGGGGAAACATACACTTAATTTTTTTGTTTACATCGCATACACTCGCTATGAAGAGCCTTATAAGGGGTGTACTAAATATTATATTTTCCTTAGTTACATGTTAATGTACGAACTGTTTTGCAGGGTCAGACGTCAATGAGCTGTCTCAGCCCATAGGAAATTTCTTCATTGAGTGCCTTGAACGTAGCGTTATACTCATCCTCCGGTATGTTGGGATCAGAGAACTTCAACCCAGTTATCTTGTTGATTGTGGCCCTCATTGTATTGTAAATTGTGCCCCACCCAAGCTTGTGTCCACGCTTACCCGAGTCGGTAATAGCCTTGAGACACTCATTGTAGAAAAGTACGATAGTGCACAGCATTCCGGCGGTTTTGTACAATGGGCACTTGTAGTCATAGTCGGTAAATGAGTTTTGCTGGAGGAATTCCTCTCTGATGATCTTTGCCACTTCAAGTGTAACCTTTTGGTCCTCTGATAGTGAGTCGCGTCCCACCAGTTGTACAATTTCCAACAGCTCTCCCTCCTTCTGGAGGATGTTTTTAATGGTTTTGACACTTGGCATGAACTCTGGGTATTCATCCTCAAAGAAGTTCTCGAGTTGCTTCTCGTACTTGGAGAAGGATGTACCCCAATTAACAGCGGGGAAGTGCTTCCTCTGGGCAAGTTTCTTGTCTAGACCCCAGAAGACCTGCACAATGGACATGGTAGCGGCGGTAACGGGGCATGAGAAGTCACCACCCGGTGGGGAGACGGCACCGACAATGGTAACGGAGCCCTCCCTGGTTGGAGACCCGGCGCACTCGAATGTGCCTGCCCTTTCATAGAAAGCTGACAGACGTGAAGCTAGATATGCGGGGTATCCAGAGTCTGCGGGCATTTCAGCCAGACGGCCGGATATCTCACGGAGCGCCTCGGCCCAACGACTAGTGGAGTCGGCCATCATACAGGCATTGAAGCCCATATCCCTGAAGTACTCACAAATAGTGATTCCAGTGTATATGCTGGCCTCCCTGGCAGCCACAGGCATGTTGGAGGTGTTGGCAACAAGGCACGTACGCTTCATGATACTGACATCCTCCCCGTCGATTTTGGTGGTTAGTTCTGGGAACTCTTTGAGGACTTCTGCGATCTCATTACCACGCTCTCCACATCCTACATAGACAGTAATATCAGTGTTGCCGTACTTTGCAAGGGCCTGCATTGCATAATATATAAAGTGGCGGTTAAACAACTCACATGTGAAATACAAGTCTTTCCACATCCGAATGCACCGGGTACGGCGCAGGTACCTCCCATGACGGCAGGGAAAAGAGAGTCCAAGACTCTCTGTCCAGTGAGAAGTGGTTTGGTGGAGGCGATCTTCTTGATGATGGGCCTGGGTTGCCTAACGGGCCACACTTGGTACATCTTGCAAACTTTCTTCTCATCGAGGTATTCGAGTTCCAAGAGCTTTTCTTCAATGGTGTAATCTCCTGCTGGGGCCACGAAGGTGACCTTTCCGCTGACATGTGGTGGAACCATGATGTGGTGTTGCTTGAAGATTTCGTTTTCCAGAACGGAGCCGAAAATGTCACCACCAGTAACCATGGAGCCGACCCTGATTTCTGGGTTTGGAGTGTATTTCCATAATTTCTTGCGGTCGAGAGCAGGGATGTTGACTCCTAGAGGGACGTAGTACTGCTGGTATGCTTCGAAGATTTTACTAAGGGGCCTCTGGGTTCCATCGAAGACGTTGTCCAAGATTCCAGGGCCTAGCTCCACGGACAATGGCATACCAGTGTTGGTCACAGGGTCTCCGACACGTAGACCGGCTGAGAGACGATGAATCACTCGACATGGGCATACGAATAAGACAGTGAATAGAATGCACAGAATATAGCACGTGGTTATCTACCGCATGTGTACAACAGCCAGAGCACTTAACTGCTGCAATCCAGTAGTTAAGAAGCAAAGGCACCGTCACATGTCAACACATCAAACTGTAGCACAGTGGCTAGGTCGTACGTCACGTAACGAGTAGTCAGTGACATTTTAACTGACACCTCAGCAACAAGATTACAACATGCTTATATTTTATGTTTCCAACTTACATGTATCTTCGTAGACCTGGATGAAGACGGAGTTGCCTTCGATTCTGATAATCTCCCCGAAGATGTGGTCGTGGCCGACGTGAACCAGCTCGAACATTTTCGTCCCCGGCATGTTTTCCGCAATAACCACTGAATAAGAATTAAGAGTTGCATAAAAATGCGTCAGCCTTGCGAGGAATCCTCGGAAGGTAAATTCCGGCTTGCCGGCAATCTACGCAAAAACTTACATGGTCCGGAGACCTTGTAAACGGTTCCGTGCGGCTCGTTCTCCATTTTGTCAGTTCCTGTTGCTGAGGACATAAGTAATGATGCTATTGCGGGAATACGCGGTATTTGGGGTTATGTGTTGGGGGTGTGGAGCGAGCAACGCGCTGGAGTGTAGTACACACACCAGGAATAAATATTTAAAGCGTGCTTTTAGGGTTGTGATGTTTAGTTTTCGCCTCTGCTGATTAGAATATTCACATGTCTCCACTTTCACCGTCTGACCTTGGAGAGCAAGCGCAGGCTTCTACATGGCATTTATTCACGAGTGCGCTTATTTTGGCTTATGTGTATGCGTTAAGAACTTGATTGCTCACCATTGGCGCAAATTTACGATGGCCTCGCCCTCGCGTCGCGTTACCGTACATAATAGTTGGTGGCATCTAGAAATCTGCCATCTGCGCGACTATTAAGATGCCCACTTTAGATACGACACTCGGGCCCTACTAATTGTACGCTTTGTAGTTATCGTTGCACAGACACTGTGGTTAGCCCCGACAGCGTAGCAGGACATTCGGGCTTCATGTACGCAACTGTGTATAGTGCGTTTTACGGTTAAAACAGGACGAATAAATCAACAATATGAGCATGATACAAATTTAATGCAGTTTGATGCCATTCAGATACACTGTTATGCCATATATGTATGCCACTATATCCAGAGATTCTGGTATACACTGCCCGTGCAATAAAACCTGTATCTAACGCCGTATTATAGAGATGAGATTCATTACCTTAAACTTATAGGTGGTTGTGGGTTGTATCGCTAAGTGGTTGAGGTACTTTCTTTCGGCGCCGCCTTGTTCAGCTGCCCCAAGTCCAAAAATCGCACATGCTTTACGTTTAAGGCCCCCAAAATGCAGTTGCTATCGAGTAGGAAGGACGATACCTTATCTGATTCTGCCGAGTCTGTTGACAGAGGCAAAAAGAAGAACCTGTTCCCCTCCACAGGCTTCTGGTCGAGAAACGGTGGGATGTTCACGTTGAGGAGGAGCGAGAAAGATACAAATTCCCAACCCTCGGACAGTCGTGATACGAAATCTGATTGCGAGTCGGGTGATGCGCGATTCATGAGCGACTACATGAATTCGACGGTTTCTGATGACGAGGCGATGAAAAATGACGGGGCATATGGGCAGGCTATGTCAGACTTCAACGTCAGCAGCAGTAACAGTGACACGTCATCATCGTCGGATTTAACACACATGAATTCCCTATACAAGAAACTCTCAACTATGTTCGATGATTTCAAGGGTTTCATGTTCAGCAACTGCCAACTGCAAAGGTCTCTAATGTACAAGGCACCAGAAGCATCGGAAATGGCGGTGGCAACCAGCAGCAACGGCGTGAGCATAGCGCAACGCCTGTGCGTGACTATGGATAACCTGCTTAGGGCCTCTCCTACCATGGAGAGGTTCGTGGCCTTCTTCCCTTCATTCACAATGCAAATGCCTGACTTTAACATGTCAAGAGCCTTTGTACCTGACAATGAGCATTTTCTGGACTGCTTTGCCCTGTTCATCCAGGACGCAAAGCCCATGGAAGAGTCGGACCCAGACATTCAGGAGGCCTATGCGACAATGAGTGAGATGGGTGACAATCTGACATGCGAGATTGTTAGTAAGCTTTCGAATAAGGTAATTTCAGAATCTGGGCCATACCAGTGCGTATTCGAAGAGGATATTGATTCCGGAACGTCAAATGACACGTTCCGCGATTTGCTAAATAACATGTTTGTAAAGAGTGGCCGGCTGCGTTTCTTCCAGGCAATGAAATCCCTGGGAAAGTACAAAGAGACCATTAGCCGCAAAATGTCACGCTATAGGCAGGATGTGGAAAACGATCTGAGTTCAACAAGCTCTTCCCATAGCTCCATGTCGCAAGGCTATCAGAACCCTGGAAGTTTCTTCAGGAGTAGGTTGGGCATGGTTTCCGGGTACCTTGGAAGGAAGTCTGAGGAGAGTATCTTTTCCACCCAATCGGAGCACACTGCCCAGTCGAATATTGGAAGTTCTGGGTCGCTCAGATCGTATTTGTCAGGCCTAAGAATGAAGCGGAGCTATGAATTCAACGAGAATAGCAAACTGGATGAAAATGCCCAGTATCGTCTGCAAGAGCATGTTATGCTGCATACGGCCCACTGGGACGAGTTCCAGTACGACAACATAGAAATAGTCATCAGAGACGACAACAACTCTGTACTCAAGCTGCCATACAGCTGTGCTGTAATGTAGGCTCTAGAATACATGTCTCGTGGTTACGATGCATGTAGACGCAGGTGACGAGTGTCTAGGATCTTGTGGATGATAAATGGCATCGCAATATTATCAGCAAGGCGTGAAACGTCACATGCCAGTGGTAGATTAAAACAAAGGGCACTGATCACTTTCTGGGATCATGGCCAATAACATAGGAACAATGTAGTATGACGATATAGTGTAATGGCACGAATATTTGCATAGTTGTATATTAAAGGCATTTCATAATTTCATATTAACGACAAGTTAGTCACTTTTGGCTGTCATCTGCGGGAGGCCTTGCACGCCGCCAGTATCTGCTTGCCGACTTCGCCCTCCGGCGTTAGGTCCTTCAGATAGTGTACAATGTCAACCCTGTCTTGGAAGTTGGGCAGCCCTGCGAAATTCATACCGACAACTGCACTGACGAACTGCTCGGGGTTCTTCATGTACCTCATGAGGTTTGCATCGTTCCAGATGATGCCTGAGGTCTGCAGCGTGTTGGTGATTCCGATCACGCTGTCGTGGCCGCAGGCACCAGCAGTGCGATGGTATACATTGAACAGAGTGGGTCCGACGGTGGAGAAGCCTGTATGTTTTTAGTGCATTAAACTAGATGCATTGCCTCCATGGCACTGATTTCATGCAATGTACTACCTACCTGAGGTCTGTCTATTGTCTGGACGAATGGAGTGGCACTGTTGGCAATGCTTTTTGAAGAGTTTTGCCCCCCTTTTGGCATTGCCAGGGGGAAGCACAAAGTCATCTGGGATGTCATCCCAGGAAGAGCCTTTAGCCATGTTAGGGTAGTGTAATCCAAAAATAAGAGATGCGATGTAAAAGGGCGTCACAAACTAACGCGATTTCGCCATTACAACCAATGACGCACGTCTATGCTAGTTATTACAGGGCGTCCGTTTGGCAAATTGGCTAGATATCCTGGAAAAATGTGTTACGTCAGCTCTACGGCTTCGAAGAGCGGCATGGTCAGGTCCTGCACATTCATCCAATGGAATCCGACATTCCTACCAAATTACCACAATGTCGAGCATTTATGAATAGCACTGGACACTTTTCCTCCACTAACAATACTGACGGCGACGTGTGTTGCCGGGTGTATGATGTGTAGCCTACCACCAGCATACGCTCGGGAGACCATAGATGTTCTCACTTCCTCACAGAATTCACCACATGCATCGGCCTTACACGTAAGTACAACATGAACATTGGTCAAGTATTAAACCGAGTTTGTATCAAACTGTCGGAGCCATAAGCTTAGTCAAACAGGGAGAAGCCCATGTCGTCTTCCTCCTCCTCTGGCTCTGGTTCGGCCTTCTTGGCCTCTGCAGCAGCTTCACCACCTGCAGCGGCGCCTCCTGCGGCAGCCACGGCAACGGGGGCAGCGGCGGCGGAGCCTACACCTGCGAAGAGTTCAGCGATGTTCTTGCCGGCCAGGGCCTTGGCGAAAAGCATTGGCCTGAAGGGCTGCACGGTGACATTGACGGCCTTCAAGAGCTTGGTGATGTTCTCAGCTGTGATCTCGAGACCTTCGTCGTAGAGGATCAGCGACGAGTAGACGCAGAGGAGTTCATCCCTCTCATCGTTGGAGAGCTGTGACATGGGAAGGGCGGACATTTTGATTTAATAACTGCAAAATGATATTTCACTGCGCAAAAAGACGGGGCAACGGGAAAACGACAAAAGCCATAACAACGGACGACACACGAATCTGGATGAGGCAGATGGACAACAATTCCACATAAACCACCACACAAATCCACTGAAATCACGTTACTATCTAATATTAAACAAAGACTACGCCGTGAACGTTGTGAGATGGTCCCGTTACACAGGATCCGTAACGCCAGGCGTGGAGTAACTATGTGCCCTGATTTTCCTACCTTTTGGCGATATGGCTTTCCTTGATCCACAAGCTTAATTCTTCGGCGATACACTTACGTATTATCCTGGTATATCTTCGAGTGTTTAGTAATTGTAGGCGCTACTCCATCTCTGGCTGCTTTTGCCCCACCCCGGATTCCCTTGGTCACATAAAGCAACAACGACGAAAGCAGGTGATAAATTGTATGCTACCATGTAAAGCTAAGCTAGTTTTAAGTACACCTCGGTTATTGTTAAACTGTGGCGTCTTTGTCATTTATCGCCAACGTCCTTTTTCTGCCCGTATGGCTTAAATGCCGCCAATATTTGTGAGTCTTTTTCCGTCAATGGCGTTATTTTACAATCGATTCCATTCTGCCATGCCAGCGACTTTCTGATTTAGCCATATAAGAATGTATGCATGAACGTACTTGATGTTTAACACGGTGTCTATGACTATGCATCGCCCCGGTCTATCGCATCTTCCAACTCGCCCTGACAGCTATATAAAGAGCGCTGGTGCACATACCCGATATGTGAACGTATTCGTTCGCGTTCCTCGGCACGCCAATCATATACACAACGTCCAACTGTGGCATTATATATTAGCCGTAGCCTTCTCTTACCGTTGGGAAGTGGAGGCCTCTAGCAGAGTCCATTGAGGCCGCATACATGCAGTCGTCTGCAGTGCTATTGCCTTTTATTCACAGCCACAAACCTGAAACGTCCACTACTTGGCGCAGATCCTCAAACCTCTTCAGTGCCTCCGTGGACTCCCTGCGGTCGTACAAGCCCTTAACCATCTCTCCACTGAAGCGCTTGGAGACATTGTCCCTGATGCCAAACTCGTGGTGAAGTACTTTGCACTGGGGTGAATATGAGGAGTGAGAATGGTAACTCACCTCCATTCCGTGTTTTTCCATGTAATGTTTAAATGATAGCAGCGAATGCTTCGAACTTATGAAAAACATTGTGCGCTCCTTATTGGCGCTCTTGAGAATGTCCACCAGCCGTGCAACCTTGCTTGGCAAGCTGTCCTTGTCCGCCAGCGCATACTGATGGGACACAGCCGAGGGCACTGCCACATATCTGTTTGAAGCAGTCTTTTCGTCCTTGTTTCTGTTAATGGTCATGTAACCTGTTTAGGCGTTTGTTACCTGATAATGGCAAGGGGACATTTCACAGTGCGATATGACTGGATGAGGTTATCGAAGAACCGGATGTGGTTCCTGGAAATAGAGGCGGAGGCTCCAACGAGCTGCAGCTTGTTCGGCGACAGTGCCAGCAGGGCCTGGTTGATTATATATCACAGATAGGTAGCTCACCTGGCAGATTTGGAATGAAGAGGTTTGGTGCTTCTTGTAAATCTCCTTTTTCCTCTCACTGGCGTATTGATCTGTCAAGTGGTAACCATGTAATGCATTTTTACCTACTCGTCACCTTGAGCAGCCTGTCAACTTCGTCCAGTATGATCATACCCACATGTTGCATGATGTCTCTTAGGTATGTTTTTTCCTTGGCCTGCAGGTAAACATTGAGCTGGTTGGCAGACCCAACGATAAAGGTTTGCTTTGGGCCTATGTCGTTGGGAAGCAAAGCCTGGTCATCAATAATCAGTCTTACACACTTCTCGTCACCGCCGGCGAAGCTGATGATCTGCTTTGCATTCTGTATTGCCAGTTCCTTGGTTGGGCATAAGACCATCACCCTTTGGGGCACCTTCGACGAGATGGGTTCAAAATAGGATCCAATGTTCCGATTAACATCTTCCAACATGTGAATGAGCCTAGTGACCTTCCTTTCACACAGTAAATCCGGAGGAACATTGTAGTAATAACGCATCACCGCATATAGCAGCATGGCAAAGGTCTTCCCCGTTGAGGTGGCCGAGTGGAAGAGCACATTGCTTCCATAAGCGAGTTCATTGAACAGTCCCAGCTGTAGCCTTGACAGCTCTTCGATGTTTTCCCTGCTAAAGACATTCGACAGGGCTGCGAGTACCCCTGTACGTCCGAGGGTAGCTATATCCACATCCTGAAGGGTCCTCCTGGGCAAAACGTCGACATCCTTGAAGATGCCGGCATAGCTAATGACGCTTTCTGGGCTTGTATCCGGTATGTGAGGCACCTCTCTGTATTGCGATTGACGAAGCAGCTCCGTATCATCCAGAAGATCTGTACGGCTGAAGAATCCGGATGGCGGTTTCGGTATTTGGAACCCTATGGCGCGGCAAACTGCATTGCTCGTACGACCTGGACTATGCGATGCTTGGAAAACCGGGTAACCTATGAAAGCGCTCATCTGGCACATACCAGAAAGATTCATGGTACCGAGATTTCCACAGAGTAGGTCAAAAAGTGCAGAAGGTCATGGAATCTCAACCATTTCCACCATTACAGTATTGAATGAACCGGTTAAACGCCATGGCAGACGCTTACTCTGTTGTTGATGTGCCCTTGGTGGACTTATGTCTATAACAGTAGCTTTGCTGTTGCACATTCAAGTTAAAATAAGCAGCCCATTAAAACGAGCAGAACATAGTCATAAGCACATAATAATCACCTGTCTATGACACTTTAACTTCAACCAAACAAGTTAAGTAAGTGTTTATCCACTATGTGTATCGGCAGTTACACATTCCGTAATTTACATTGAAAGCAGCAATCTGCTTTCACTTTTCGTTTTCCTTATCCAACAGGGACTTGTATGTGGCAAACACGCTCGAAAGCTCGTCCTTCTTGTCGGCAAGCGCAACCTCGAGGAGCGAGATGTTCGTCTCCAGGTCGTGGTCAACCTTCTCCTGCGCGATTTCACACTGCTTCTGCAGTATTTCCAGCCTAAGTTGCATCTTGTTACAGTTTACAAGCATGTTACGCATCTCGGCAGAGAGTTGGTTGTGAAGCCATTCCGTGTACTCCACCTCAGACATGCCTAAGCGTGATGAATCCTTTTTTCACAGCGCAGTTGGTACAGACAATACAAAGCACCATACAAACCATACAGTCACATAAATAGGCCATAATATATGACAAATATAAGAAACCGGATATAACATACCTGAACTACTGTACTGCGTGTTAAACTGCTTGAACCGATTGTCTAACTCGATTGCCTCGTCTGCCGACATAGACTTGACTTCATCGGTAATGAGATCAAGCTGCTCGTCAGATATGTTGGTCACCTGATCGCTTTGCCGGCTAATACCATATAGACTAATTGGTACTAGTTTGAACATGTCTGCTGTACGTTTGACCATCTCCTCATCCTCCTCGTCGTCGTCCTTGGGCCATATGGCCCACATGTATGAGAACATGATGTTCACGATCCAGAGCTTAACTAGCAGAAACAAAGGGTATATCAGCATGGCCAGAGCCTTGCTGTCGTATACATGCGATAACACACTGCTTTCACTGAAGATCATTCTAGCGCTGTTACACAGCGATCCATCTCCTCTAGACAGCTCTAAACATGGTTAACGCGCACATACAGGAACATACCATTGAAATTCTCGCTGGCGAACACAAATAGGAAGAAGATCAAGGTCACAGTGAGAAAAAGCATTGCGATGGCCACAATGAGGTACAGGGTGAAGGAATGCTTGACGCAAATGTATATCATTTTGACAACATTGCGGAAGAGAGAAAGCTCTCTAAAGAGGCCCAGGAACACCACCGTGAATAGAGAGGCCCATATGGCACGATGGTGAAAGCGAACATTACTCAAAGCCCTATTGACAGCTAGTCGGGAATGCATTTCCGACAGGTTCTTCACGTTATCGTATAGCTCATTAGTGTAGATGTGGATCAGCACGTAATGAATGCACATAATGCCGATCGCCAGTATGATAGTAAGTTCAATGACACGATAACCGTCATTTAAAAAGAAAACCAGAATCCCTTTCCATTTGTCTTTCCAGAAGACAATGTAATATTTGCGATTGTATTCCTTTAGGAACATGCATAGCCTGGAACCCAGCCACAAAAACGACGCAGCGAATAATATTACGGATATAAGAGAAACAACCAGGAATGCTGTATTGCTGTATGAGGACGAAAGATGCGCTCCAACTGTACTTCTTACCTTTAGCGTTGTCAGGACAACGCCAGATTTACGCACATGGAAGGATACAGTCCCAGAATAAAGTTTTCCTTCAGCCTCAGAATCGACTAACAGCATCTTCAGTTTTATGTCTTTCAAGATGTCGGGAAGGTTGGCATGATCGGAACCAAGAAGTTCTTTAAACCCCAATGAGCCAAGGGTGGGTTTAACCATGCTGAGAACGGTTGAGTTGCGCTCATCATGTGACATGCTTTTAAACATGGGTAAATTAAAGCCGCTATGGTCCCTGAGTACGATTTCCATAAAGATGGGGGATAAAGCGGGAATTAGAAAATAGCGACTATTTATAGCTAAATATTCTCTCCGTATGCCATCAACACATATGTAGTCATTACCGAAGATGCCATATTGAAACATCGCGTCGATGCCTCCTTCACATAGCCAATAATAGAGGTCATGTGTTGTAGCTATACTTCTGGGGGGTACAGGCATCTTTACAGCGATATAGTTAATCTCGTCAGGTTGCTTAACCTCTTCTTGTTCATTATCTTTCTCCTCATCAGCCTCTCCATTCTTATCTTTATCTTCATCTCCACCTCCACCTTCAGCTTCTGTAGCCTTTGTTGCTTTATCTGATGGTGAATCTTCTGAAGGACTGTCAGCGGACTTGGAGCTGTCTCCTTTACTCTCTTCACTCTTCACTTCATCACCCTTATCTTCATTATTACTAGTCTTTTCAGCACTGTCCTCACCGTCTGCCTTATCAGTCTTTCCAGTGTTACTCTGGTCAGATTTCTCCTCTTCCTTGCTCTTCCCTTTTTCATCTTTGCTATCTTTATCTTCTCCAGACTTATTCTCTTCAACGGCCTTAGGTCCCTCTTCTGACGATGACTCCTTGGAAGACTCTTTAGCAGGTTCTGGCGACTCTGTTTTTCCCTCTCCGTTTTCCTTATTTTCTTGTTCTGTGGCAGTTTTTCCACTACCACTATCCGTTGGAGTCACACCTGCTGCGATGTTTCTTACCGTTGATACCGCAGCACTGGAAGCACGTGTAACTTGTTTTCTTGATGAATGTCTACCACCAGTGTTTGCGGGCTCCTTTGAGGCTGTGGAAGCTCTTCTAGACGCTGTAGTACCCGCTTCCTTTCTTTCTCTAAATTCTAAGAACAACATCTTTTCATTAATAGACAACCCTTTATGGATTGTGCTTGTCAGCAGCTTGCTAACGGCATGGTATCTGTGTTCTTTGAATGCAAAACCCAAAACCCCAACTATGACGACTAGATAAATGAAGATACGGCACAGTTTGTACATGCTTAACTCGGAAAAGAAATCTTTGAGCGAACGTCTCTTGGAAGTATTTGAGTCTCCCAGCGAAAGTTCCTGGTTGGGGCCTACATACCCCGATGGCACTGTGAACCTGCATTCCCCGGAGTCATTAGTTCCGCTTGACTCAAAATTATGTTGACTGTGATGCTGTGTTCCATAATTCTCACCCGATAAACTTGTAGAGTTATGAACGGCAGATGTTATACTATTTCCTAATACACCTGTTTCATTAGATTCACCTTTACTCTTTTCAGTTGCCAACTGGCGCAGAAAGCCTATATTGTATCTTGGTATGAGGTACCGCAAGACTCTAGCCATAGATATTTTCAATTGAACAAGACGTGTGTTGTCATACGGATCTATGACAGGCTTAGAGTCAAAGGATTCGATGCATTTCCCCGGCTGGTTTCCAAGCATCATGGTGATGAGAACAAAGATCCCGGAATATGAGAAGATAATGAGCAAAACAACAGTAGTCACACTGTGTAGCAGGCTGTAATTTCTCAGGTACGCCTCCACTTGTTTATTGTAGACTCCTGCTATGATGTTTGACAGTGTGGCGAGGTTGTAGCGGAAACTTGAATTCTCAGAATAAATGAAGTTAACCATGTAGGCGTTCACCAAGGATAACATGCACAATGATATCGCAACAAGAAATACAGAGAGAAATATCTGTGATGCAGAGGGGAACGCAAAGTACCTTATCACTGATCCAACCTTGGTGCCACTGCACATCCTTACACAAAGCAGCAGGAAAAGCAGTGTAACTGTGGTGAATGTAACAAAGTGGAACAACCCTAAGCTCCAGTATCCTGTGAGCATTTCATTCCTCATGACGTTGAACAACTGTTGTATATTTTCCTTATCAACTATTTTGCCGTCCTTGCCGAGGCAGATTACAGACTCGTAAGAGCCGTGGGCATAACTTACTGAGGCAATCTTAGGGAGATCCCCATTATTCCACAGGATCCTACTTCCATACACTATAGCACATGACAACAAGGAGATTTTGGATATTACGTCAATTACATACAGAATGATGGATGGGTAGACTCTTTCCTTGCGATACCAGAAGAAACTGTGGCCAAAGAGCACAAGGATAAGGATGAGCAGTAATACATAAATGGCCAAACTTGTCTGCATGTAGCTGCTCCCCGTGAAACTCCAAATGGAGGAAGCTTTGCTGGTCTTCACAAGGAACTCGACGTTACCATCACTGCCTTTCTTGAAGGTAAAGCTTACATGGATGTAGGATATGGTGTAGTTAAAAGGATTGCTTACGAAGGCCTCCAGATTCACTGAAGCAGTGGTCTCATCAGTAATAATGACGGACAGTGGAAAGTAGGGAGGGTCACTGATGTAAGCTTCACCCATGTTAAGCGCATTTAGCGCCTCATGAGCATCAGTGCCTGTTATATAGAGATAATTCCCACCCTGTGTCGAGAATGTGTGGTACTTTCCACTCTCAACGTAGGGTAAACTGATGACATGTTTTGACGTATTTCTATTCCACCCCAAGTTTTTTGTTGCATTATCACCCTTCTTTGATGGAACTACCTTAACCTTGTATGTACTGTTTTCATCACCGTCTTCATCCGTCGCCGTTTCACGCACCTCCTCTTGAACACTGTCTGCATCCTGGCCACTGGTTGCCTCTTTTTCCAACGCGGAGGCATTAGACGGCTTCCTTTCCTTATAATATGTGAAGTCACCATATTTACTTCTTTGGAAGGATAATCTAACGGTGTTTGCGACAAGTTTGTTGTAAGAGTAGAGACCCTTGAACAGGGAAGGTATTAAACCAAATTGTAGCCAAAAGGCCACGTCCTGTTTGTTCTTTATGCCAGTGTACCTCAAAACGCCAGCATTGCTATTAAACACCACCTCTCGATGTTCGTCTGTTCTATCGGCTCGTTTATTTTTCACTTTTGATTTCGCCTTTGCCTTTGCATCCCGAATTTCGTCCAGCATGTGCATAACCTTCCCGAATCCGACCTCGTTGAAGGCAACGGGTTCCTTCAGGGCCTTCCGGAGCGTCGTTGAGGCGGTGTAGGATGAGCGAGCATGGAGAGAGTAGGTAGATAACGATATTAGCAGGGCGATGATGATGACCAGTTGCAAACATTGCAGCCAAGAATGCAACCTGGAGTGCGGTATACCCTCTTTCGACTTTCCTACATCCTTGGATTCCGCCTGGGACGACTTTTCTCGCTTAAGGGTGGGAAACACAAGGTCGATGTAGGAGTCAATCACATGCCCGAAGTTGTATGTAGCCTTCATGGCTACACACCTTAATGACACCGACACATCTGCTTAAAAACCCACTACACAATGCGCTGTCACACTGCACAGCAGCATGATCTTGGTTGAATTGTGTATACGTACTGTAGAGAGTGGTGATGTTGTCTAAGTTGTGATGTTACAGTCCAAATGTGCCTGATACGCACGAAGGAGTGGCTCAGATAGTGTTAAACACAGCAACACACAATTATGAGTGGCGAATACCCGGAAAATTCCATTATACGGCAAGGTCATCCCTGTCTATTCTACTGTGTACTGTCAATCCCTACCACTTCTAAATGCCTATACACAAAAGACAGCCACGAACAGGGGTAGAGACAATGATAAAAACTATATTTTATGATTACTGAGGTGTCAAGGCGCGCGAGAGCTCCGTTCTCAGCTCCTTGAAGGTCACCAGCGGGTCTATCTCCAACTTGCTAATGTTAGCAACATGGCTGAGTATTATCAAGCGCTTGCTTGGCGTGAGGAAGTGCCTCAAGATGTCGAGACCCATCAAGAAGGAGCCTTCTTGCAGTCCCTTGGCGTGAGGAATCAGATCAAAGATGTTGTCGAACCTATGGGAAACATGACATCATACATGTATAACAAACCATTCTGACACAGTAAACTCTGTTCCCTTCAACTCCGAATGGCACGTTTCACATATATGCGTCTCAGAATTGCGGGGTTCCTTCAGCAGCAGTTCTTCTATAGACCTTAGCTCGTGGCCCCTGAATGCGTTGCATTCACTGTTGCATGAGACGTACCTGTGTGGAACGACCTTTTCATCCATAGAAACTGAAGCCTCGAACTTCTCTGGATGCCTCTCAAAGCTGCTACCGTACATCACCACTGGCTTGTAGTCTCCTCCCTTCATTAAATCCTGGTTGCTGTCGCTCTCTATATCCTTCCTCCCATTATTGCCACGCGAAACATAGTTTACATAGGCATTATAAAGTTTCTGAGCGACGAGCTGTGTATCATGTGACTGCTCTGGTGCCACTTACCATGCAATGCTCACTGGGGAGGGACAGGACCTTGAGGCTGAGCAGGTTTTTAATTACGAGAAGCAGGTGCTGGTGATACACTTCGCATTCCGCTATCAGATTACACAGTACTTCGTCTGCTTCTACATTTTCCTTTCCAGCCACCTTCTTGATTGCCTCCCTGTTTATGAGCTCCAACTTTTCCACCTGTGCGGCCTGCTCCTCGGAGTAAACAATCCTGATCATTTCAATCGTTTCTCCGCGATACTGTTTTTGCACTATACACAAACGTTCGTACAAGGATGTATATAGCCCCAGGGAGTTGTCACTATGCCTCAGTCTAACGTGGCAACTTGAGGCGTTTACAAGTTCCTCCAAAATCACCTTCCCCTTTATCGACTCCACAGCACACTACATAAATGCATGAAACTTACAGCATAGACAGTAAACATACCTCAGAGTTAACTATTCTGTCTGCATTGCAGAGAAATGCGAGCGGATGAATGACGTGAGCGCATCCGACTTGGTGGTTTGCCCAAGCAGAGACATATATACATCTAAGGCATTCCACTGATAGCGATCCAAACTCTTTCTCCAGGATCGGTATCAGGTCCATGGAAAGTGGACACCCTTCCATGTAAAAGTCATTCCGCAGGAGATATTCCACAAACATCCACGTAAGGTGGCACAGGGTATACCTGGGCAAATGCGATACGTTACACATGTGCACAGCTTCACGCTGAGTTTTAATGGCTTCGACATTACGGCCAAGTTTCTCGTAGCACTGGCCCAAAATGGATGCTACAGCGACTGGGATCCATTCGTATTGTGTCAATCCAGCAATGATGGTAATGTCCTTTGCGAATTCCGAATACGACACACATTGTTTGTATTCCTGTCGGATCCATGCTTCAAAGCAAAGGATAACAGAAAGCTCTAATGACAACAGTCCATCATGCCCCTCTAACCTCTTTGCATCCACTTTAAGTTCTTCATACAACTCCTTGCACTTTACTTCATCACGCTTCATGCTGTAGCACTGCAGTTCAAGAACCCTTGCCTCAAGCTGCTTTGAACACAAGGGCGGGCTGTTTTCTATTACATATTTTGCACATTCCAGGGCATCATCCAGTTGATTGTGTCTCCAGTACTCATAACCCATGTAAATCAACAGCTTCATACGCATGATGGCATCCGTCTGTAGCAGACATTCATATAGACAGAGTAAGTTCACTCCCGTAACCGTATGCTGGTAGGTTGTGCATGTCAATTTTGCATTGTAAACACACGCTGGATCGCATGGATATCCCGTTCCCACTAGTTTAGACCTCATATGTTTGCATATACCCATGTCAATTGGATTTGTGAGCAGCACAAGTTCAGCGACACAGTTTTTGATATCCTTGTTACACAGCTTATTTGCAACCTTGTACATGTTTATCTCCCTGGTTGGGTAAGTGACCTGTGTCTTTGGGAATATGGCATTGAGCATATGCCTATAGGTCTTGTATGAAGGGGCTGCTCTAGCACTGCTGCTGTGCTCTATATGTTTGCTGAGGAGTTGGTGCATGTCTACATTGATGAAGTCTTCAGGTCTTATTGCACTGCGATAGGTGTTGCCCTCCTTGGGTGGCGGCAACAATATACCCAGATTGAATTCAATGGCGTTCTTCAGCATGACGTGGGGGAGTAGCCTATACGATATGCCTTCCAGCTTTACCAGGTTAAAGTGCCTTGAAATTTCTGGAATAATGGACTGTGACCAAAAGTCAGAAGAATTTGCGTAAAGGCCGAATACATCGTTTATCAGATGTAGCAAGGACCTGAGGCAGGATGAACATCGATAATGCAATGCTTACCGCATGACAGTTCCGTCTATTTTATCCTGGCCGGATAGAAACGCTTGCAGCTTAACGTCCCACAGGTGCTTCACTGCGCGAGCAACCATTTCAGTTGCCAAGAGGTTCTTTAGGCCTGAATACACAGCCTTCTCATATGCCATACCCAGGTACCTGATATTGATTCCATACGAGTGGAACACCTGTGAAATATCCCACGAGTCCAGCAGGCTGTTGCACCGAGGAACACAGTCCTCCAGGATGATCTGCATGTGGTGAAAGGCATCTGTTAACATGTCTGCATCATGTTCCTCATTGAATATAACACTCGATCTCAACGTGCATCTCAAATTTTGGTTATAGTTAATGCACAGCTCAGGCCGGAACCTATTATAGTATATTACATCCGATGAATCATTTGGTTCCAAGATGGGTGGAAGGGTTTCATGGGTCTGGCGTACATGCAGGTTACCATCACACCGTTGAACATTTGCTGCGGCCCCGGGGGCTAGATGTTCCACCATGTCTGACGCTTCAAAAGGTATTGGCCAAGAGGACAGGTGCAGATACTTGGAAATTCCAACCAAGCAATCTGAGAGTTCCGGAGAACTGAATATAGATTGTGTTATGTCCATTACATCGTTTCCACTGGGGCACTTGCAGTCTCTGATAAGCTCATCCACCAAGCTGTAGGGCTTGGAAACACTCAGCGGAACCAGGGGTTCTGCTACAACCCTGAGACCAATGAAATCAACTACGCATTGCATAGGAAATGCAAAGGGGCCGTACTCTCCCATGCCATATAGGGCATCACAAAGTACTTGTTTCCCCTTTTGATCATTGGAATATATCTTCTTGGCGACGGTGTAAGAAAGTAAATCATCCTTCACATTTCCCGCTACGATGACTGTGTAAACAATACCGTCCTTTACAAATTGCCTATCTGCGAGGAATGCATCACTAAGAGCATGTGAACGTACCGCGTGGGAACTTCTTGGAGTAAAACTTTTTCGCATACGGGAACATATCGTCAGTTAGTTCAAAGTAATCAGTTGGGTCTGAATCTATCCCGGAATGTAGCAGTGAAACCAGAAGCCGGGTGCCGCCGTAGGTGCATGCCTTGCGGAATCTACCAACCTCCCTGAAACACATAATGTCACACAAAAGACAGCTTACAGCAGCAGTTCACGTTCTTCATCGCTACCCAGTACGTATAGGGACAGTTTTGACTTATTCTTGGGGAGAGCAGATCGATACGCCCATTGTATGCGATCGTACCAGTTTGTGTTGACGGCAAAATCCGGATGGCCTGGATGTCGCAGGGATGACTTGACGGGGTGCATTTCTGGCAAATCCCAGCTTACAAACCGCTCATCATCCTTTGAGGTGCCCTCATCGTGACCATACATGAACACTTGTAGTCGGCTTTCCAGTGGAGCGCCTGTAGGTAAGTGAAGAATACAATTCTGCGACACACCATCAAAGAGAGCCTCCGGATGGACATCTTCGTAGATGTCGTTGGCACTGTGGCGACCAGGAGAGAGGTCGTGGAGCCAGTCCAGGGGACGGCGGGATACACACGAACCGGGTGTTGACCTCCCATCGAAAGGGTCGGCAGGAAGGAGGTTTAATCCACCGTTAAGAGTAATAAACCGGCTGAACAGCTCCAGAGGCAGGTCCTCGGCGTAGACATGTTGGCCCTGGGCGCCTACTCTAGGATCGTAGCCGTAGTCCTTAAGAGGATCGGCGAACCGCTCAAGTGCTTCTTCCATCTGCGATTCCCCGACGGGCACATGTGATACCAATCACGTAATCATTATTAGTGGGAGAATGCGGGGAAAACGATGTGTGGAAGGAAGGCGGAACAACATCAGCCTGACGGTAGACAGGACACACACAGGGCACATTGTAAATTTAGACAGGGGCTTTTATATTTTTATGAATTAAAAGCAAGTTGCTTGATACACGCAGTGTATGGCAAGCGTGCTATTTGTCTTGAGAACGTCCACTACCATTATATAAATCGTCGCGCCTAATCGGCTGACTCAAACTCTCTGATGTAAGCGCAGAGGTGCTGGCTAAACTTGTTGGCGGGCATTCCCATGGATGTGGTGTGGCTTCCTTCGATGCGTTCTATCATGGCTTCGCCAAACCCGTTGATCTTGTATGAGCCGGCGACGCCCACCCACTCATTCAGCTTGACGTATTCCTCAATGTCTGCTTCAGACATTTTTTGGAAATGAGCCGTCATTACTTCATAAAAGGAGAATATCGCCATCTCTGTACCCTTATCGCGGCAGTATACTGAAATCCCGGTGGTTATTTTTGGGCTGTGCTTTTGGTAGCTCATCATTTGCTTCTTTGCATCCGCAGCGTCGCTTGGTTTCTCGAATATTTCACCGTTGCACTCGGAGACCGTGTCTGCTCCGATGACGAATTTTATCTGCGACAGAATTAACGTTTATATAGGGGAGGCATGTTCATGCAACCATGTACCAAAACATTTACCAACTAGTAGCGCGCCAAATCAGCGATATTCATACCCTTTAACACTTATGATCAATACGCATAATACGTTTCATGACTTGAGAAAACAACAACAACATCGATGGCATGCATATACCTACCTTTGACACGTCAAAGTGAGGAGGCATATCGTCATAAGGCCTCTTTAGTTGTGCTAGAATCTTCGCCTTCTCTTCATCAGTTGTTGCACTGAAGATTTGCTGAGCAGCCATCTTCGCCTTCCCGTCGGCTGTTGCACGAGAGTATTCACCGGCGCATGGGTAGTCTTCCTTCATCAACGTCTCAGGGAAGCCTGAGCGCATAGTAAGTATGTTGTGCAGGTTCAGATTGCGCCTCATAACCAGCGGGCGCCAGGGTGACTCCGATGCAACGACAATCCAATCCTTTTCAGGGTTGGTGAATCTGTCGCCGAGGCTAAAGATGTTGGTGTACTTCATGGAAGGGGTGCCCATCATTACAGCCTAAAAATTCCAAACTAATGTGGCAACAATAGCGCTCTGAACCTAGAAAGCCATAAGGAATCCTCTCTCATGGAGTGAATACCAGGCGTGTGGCTGCAATTCTCCACAGAGGGTTCACAATGTGTAGCCGTACACGCATCAATACTAGCAACCTCGCACATGCCAAGGCTCTTCATAAAACTCATCACCCATTTGACTTCACATAAATCCAGAATAACAAGCTTCTCCCACACCTACACATCTGTTATGTGCTCTCTCGTAACATACCTCTTTTACAGTTTGCCCGGGACTGCTTTTCAGTATACTTGCGATCCTCAACATCAAAAAGGCAACGAAGGAGAGATTTAGGTGGCCGTCAACTGATGTGAATGATCCCAGAGGCACTTTCATGCAATGCATCATGTATCTTTCCTTTGTATCTCTGTCCACTACTAGCCTATTTAGAGGCCCTAACACTTCTTCCAAGGTATCTTCAGTGAACTTGCACGCCAAGGGCTCTTCATACAGTAGCCACAAGATCGGAGCGATATACTCTGGTCTCTCCAAGACCCGAGTTGCAAGATCCTCTGATGGTGGCTCATCATCCTTACCGTAGGGTCTCAATGCAACAATAGGCTGTACAGTAGCACATATAGAGGAACTATAGTCCCAGTATAAGTATGAGTACTCAAGGTTTGATGGCAATCTGACCACGAAGCGGAGCACTTCTAATGTTAGCATCACTACTTCAAAAATAACCTCTCTTACCAAGATCTCGTTGCCATTGACAGATACGCACTTGTTATCTTCCCCGTGTGATGTGTTGTTCCACAGAGACTGACGCAAAGCTGACTCTACTATTCCCTGACTACCTGCTGCCTTGACTATGCATGCCAAATTGTAGAGATGTCCTTCCATATCCCTAAGCATCGGTTCCATTTCATGCGGTACTTCACCATAATATGCAACTATTACTTGTTTGATTGTGGAGTCCAGTTGGTTTTCAACGGCACTGCCATGACACATGTGCTTTGGCCTCCCTCTCTTTTTGCGATTTATGCTACCTTCACTTTCATCTATTGCCAACCCAGATACAGTGATTCTAATATAACCATTGTCTGTCCACCAGTTATTCGGCATATCTGATTCGTATTCGTAATTGCACAGTGGATAATGGCGATTCACGGCAGTCGTTAAACATGCTGCATCACAGTCCAAAGGGTTTACTGCATCTGAGAACACGTTTCGGCACAAAAATTCTCGTGGGATTGTTCTGCCAAAATGACAAGCAATTTTGCTTCCGTTTTCGTCTAATGTACACTTCCAAGCGTCAAGCCTATCCTTATCATAAGAAGCCGTAATGTTCACAGATTTTATCGTTATAACATCAGGAGTGAGTTCCTGCAGATGGCGAGATATTCCTCCGTTGTTTATTCTGTCACATGATAACCTTGCACGTTTGTTATTGCTACTAAAGGCCCCCTTTGCCCATATCGGATTGAAGGACACCTTCCCATTTACAAAATGCTCTATTAGCGAATAAGTCCCATGAAGATCCGTGTTTTCCGAGTTGCATGAGAAGTACTTCACACCGGATGAATCTAGGTTTACATCTGAGTGATTTTCATGTCGAGCATTAGATCCGTAGCTACTACCCAGTGATAGGGAGAAGCTGTGGAACGTGTCGGAGCAATTCTTCAGGATTGATAAATGCGATTGAAGCAGTTCTGCCATCAGTTTTATATCCCTAAACTTCCCAAACAGCTGAACCTTCGATCTGTTGCTTAATTTAAACAAAGTATAGATGTTTGAAGTTTGCTTGGTGCGGACTACCCAGCCATTGCTGTACCACTGACGCAAAATGAGTGAAATTCTCTTCATTCCGTCAAAAGTCTTCAAAAACCACGGACGCATAGACACCACCGGTGTGAATATTACTGACTTTAAAATAGCCTTCTCTTGGTCCTTGGAGATGAATAAATCCTTGTTTGTCACGATGCAGTTCGATGACACATAGGAACCTAGAGAAAATTTGGTAATGTCAATCGTATTCATCTCCCTCAGGCGGGATATGATGCGCATCATTCTGGATGATGTATTCAACAGTTGGGAAACAACGTAACGACAGTCGTCGGGTGAGTAGGCATTATCAAACAGGAGAGACATCATGGACCAAATGGAGTAATCTCCCTCCTCTTTGCGACCCTTAAAGTTTTCCTTCAAGCCTTTTGCAGTTACATCCCTCCCTGTTCTATTTATATAACCTTTATTTGATGCTCTGGGGATGTTCCTCACCCCTTTGCTGGCATGATCTCCATGGCCATCTGAGGTGGGATCTCTGACACTTTCATCGGTTGAAGATGTCGTTTCATCCATTTCATAGAACTTTTCACGCAGTACACCCCACGTGATAGCGCCTTTATGTGGGTTTGAGTCGTCGGATGATAGCGCATCATAAAATGCAGAGTGAGATAACCGTTCAGCCATGACGTACTTACCCAGCCAAAGGTATTCCAAATCACAGGTCATATCATTAACTAAAGTCATAATATCACTGTTCATTAGATAATCATTCCCTTCAAGATCCATTTTTCGAATTTGCTGAGACAGGCAACAGAATAGGTCATCCTGAGAGATGGTATGATCGCTCATGAACTTCTTTACGATGTATGGTGGCATATACATCAGCCTCTCCATACTGCCGCTATCAATCCCATGCAAAGTTTGATGGCACCAATCAGAGATGGCCTCTTGCAGCTGGATCTTGTGGGCGTTGTAAACGTATGATCTAATTTTCCAGTTCTTCTTATTGAACAGTTCACGCACCGGCATGTTTTCTGGTAAGCTGGTCTTTTCAAGGGAAATATAGTCATACACTTCTGACTGCAATGCATCCCAAAACTCATCAAACGAGGCCAGGACGTCAAAGGAAGCACTGACCTGGTTGTTATCCTTCAAGCTGGGTAGAGTGACCAGTTGGACGACTTCCCAGTTGATCTCACACTGGGGGATATCGGACTCTTTTCCGTCAACCAAAGGAACTCCATATTCCCTGACAATACCAATTTTGTCCATTATGTTCAGCATTCTATGCATAAGGGCCACAGGGTCCCTGGGACCCTTTTCTTTAAACAGTGCCTCATGTAGGAGCTCCTTGTTGTGCTCAGGGCATATTCTTCCTCTAACTAGGGCAGTCATATTCTCAATTTCATGCCCGCAACCTATGATCTGTAAATACAGATCCATAGGCATCCGATACAAGGCTTGAAACGCCGAGAACCTCATTCCAGGAGGGAATATTTCCATAATGAAACGGTGTAAGAACATTACTCGCGTTACAATAGGGAATATATACCCGTTATCAAGCAAGTTACGCTGACTGCTTGCCAGTCCGTATTTAGTAGATGGTTCATCATCATCCATCTTTGACACCTCTACATCCTTCAACAGCAGCGACAACTCCCCTGGAAGCGGCCGTTTATATATTACTTCAAGTGAATCAGGTACATTTATAGTGGTCGTTAAGGTGTTTGATTCAGAAATATCTTCGGGACTTTTGAACTTCTTGTTAATGCGATTGCGTAAGGATGCAGATCTAGATGAAACCAACATCCTCCTTGCTGCGATTTCTTCATTCACCAGCTTGAACGCCTGAAGTTCATCCAACTGACGGGAATCGTATAGAATACTCAGGGGACAGAATATGCCTTTGATGTTTTGCGCATGTGACTGTACTATATGCCTCCTTCTAGCGCTCACATACTGATGCACTCGCTTCACTGTTTTCCGATCCACAACAGTAGAGCTGGATTCCACATCACCGTACATATCAGATATAGCCTTAAAGTTTGCTGCTTTATATGACTCAATGTATTCTGTCAGTAGAACCATCCGACGACGAAACGTACATGTATTGATAGCTGAAGGCAGGGAGAAATCCTTGCCGAACAGTTCAATAAACCTGGACTTGTATGATTCATCTGAAGGGTACAGTTCACGAATGTGGGATACCCATTCTAAGTAGTGAAGGTGTGATGATGTGGTGGCCGCACCTCCACCGTTGCTTCTATCTGTCGCGGTATCAGTTAATCCAAAATAGGTACCTCCACTTTCCACGGATGCTTCTTCACTATCGGGTAGTGGAGACTCTGTTTGTGATACTACATTAGCCAATGGAGACTCTTTTGTGCGAGTCATATTCATTGCCACAGGCGACATTCCTTGAAAGGCATCATTAATGGCTATAAGTCTGCCACCAGGCGGTACAAAGCCCTTCGCTTTCTGCAATGATGTTTTTGTTGATGGTGCAGTTTTACTGTCCATTCCCGTGCTCCTGCTTGCGTCACTCTCCTCATTCTGCATTGATGAACTAGTGGATTTCTTCTGACTTTTTGGTTTACCATCGTTCTTAATAGAGCTCACAATGGCACATTTCTTCTTCAACTTATAATTGTACATGAGTACCTTTCCTAAACGCACGGGTTCCTTTTGCAGCAAGCCGTCAGAGTCCATGGCTCCTATGAGTCTCATCAAAAACTTATAGCGAACCCCAAGGTATTTACCCAAATCGTTGGTACCTATACCATTTGTATTGCAGCCGACAATGTAGTAGATGTATTCCGATAGCGTGTGACCGTACATATGGGTGGGATTTTGGTACAGCAATGGTTGCGATAAGTATTCAGATGTTGCATCTGACGGACAGGGGGCCAATGAGTCACCCATGTGTATGGTATCCATGAGGTTCACAGTTCTAAAGTCTTGCTGTGTTCCACTGTTCTGCGATGAAGCGTCACTTTGCCATCCATATGGAATTATGCATCTCTCGAAGCTCTTCTTTTGTGGACACCAGGCGAATACACGCTGAATTATTGACTTGTTTTCTAGTGATCGACGCAGCGATGTGTATCCCCGGTTGACGAAGCGGCTGTCGACCATAGAGTTTTCAAGGCTGTTGTCCTTCATGAGTTTGGAGACGTAACTATGCTTCCAATCTGACTCCAGCAGTATCCGGTTATCGCTTTCGTTTAGGACCTTCATCAAGTGTTCTTCCATCTCCTTGACAGTGCTTTTCAGGTATAACTCTTGAACAAAGTCCGGTAGTAGGTCAAACACAAAATACCTAACATGGAACCAGAGTGTTGCCTGGTATTGTGATATGTTACCCTCAGAGACTGCGTCTCCACTTCCCGATTTATTAGCACTACTGCATCTATCTAGCTTAGATTTGAGCACGTGTTTCGACACATAGTCCTGGGTGAGGCTAACCTTGCACAAGAGAGACATTTTCGTCATGGATACCAGGTGGGTAAACAAATCACGAGGGGGGATACCAAGATCATTTACCAGTTCATGATGCCAATAGCCTGTATAATAATGGCAAATGTAGAAGTTATAGGCTCACCTTTGTAGCGACGTGATGCGATTGCCAACAGAATGTGATAGCGCTTAGTGCTCTTGAAGATGTTTTCACAAAATGCCAGATTCAACTTCCTAATACGAAGCCTGTTTGACCCCAATAACTTGCTGTTGTCTATATAACTCATGAAGTTGGTATTCATGAGGCCTAGGGCATGCTTAAGCAGTTGCCTCTGTTCTGGAATCCCAGACAATGTGGTCAGCTGCTTGGCATATTCGATGGAATCTCCATCGTAATGCTCAGAGAGGATCATAACTTCATTACTTTTACACAGCCTTAGCCATAGCTCCACCTAGCGCAACGATGAATACGGCTTAATTCACATTTACCTTGTCTACGGCGTCCGGCACCTCAACATCCTTCTCAGTCGCAAGACATGCCAACATGTCATTGAACTTCACTGGATCCACTTGGGATGCCAGGAATTCTAGGCATGCGTCCAGGAAGTTGAACAGCATCCTTCAGGCGGTCATCTAACTAAGCAAATAGTCATTCAGATGGAACCAAAGGGGCAGCTTATTCAGCTTATACATCCCCATTGGTGAAATAATGTACAAATAATACGTAAATTGTACAATAGGGGTCGAATGAAGTTCACTATGTCGACATCGTGTGTACCACGGCAGGCCGCTCGACACCCACTGCAGTAAGAATACAAGAGCAACACAATACACTCTGTCTATCCATCCTTTGTACAATATATAATGAGTCTAGATGTAAATGTGCTGGCACATTGAGGCCGCTTCCCAGGAAATTACAGAGAACCTACAAGTACGAACAGATAAATTCATAGGAGTTATTGCCTAACTATACAGCACATCTGGCAGGAATGTTTTTGTTGTGTGGTTGCATCTGAAAAGACGTAGAAGGAGGGTATTGTGTGGATGTGTCGTATGGTTGTAGTCCCCCTCGCTGGTACAAGGGTTTATTCATATTTCTCCATTCTTCCAAGCACTCCACGCATGTTTGGTCGTTGGAAGGGCGCTGCACTTGGTCTGTAGGGTAGCAGTCCATACATGTAGTTGGAATTCCCAATACTTCTCCCTCCAGAGCGCCCATGTCATTATTGTATACTGGCTCCAAAACCTTAACCTCTCCGGTTTTTTCAGCCCAGCAGGCACAGTCCGATGAATGTGTCCTGTACAAGGCCGGTTGATTAATGTCATCTCCATAGTCGTACTCCATACCGCGGACAAGGTATGGTGAGTTCTCTATGAACAACATGCCGTCTGTCGTTTCAGGGCAGTTAGTAACCAAAGGTTCATTAGACTCCGAACATTCGCACTCTTCACAACCTACGTAGTTTACACTCTCACAGTAACACTTTGCACCCTTCGTTTCGCATTCGTTGCAACATTCCTCGGGGAGCTTTGTTGCCGTGCTACAGCCGCAGTTACATTCCTCCTCAGACGTAGCGCCATCTGAAATACAGCAAGTTCTTTCTGTGTCACTACAGTTGTCTAGGTATACATTACACAGCTCAGATTCCTCTTGCAACACCTTCTTTTTGTTGCCGTGTGAACCCTGCCGTTCGCGTGGTGGCGGGGGACTTGGCGGCCTTTCATTTTCAGAATTGCGCTGTCTCCTCATCTTCCCCTTCACCTTGTAGTATACCATATTACCTTCCACATAACTGTTTGTGTCAGATTTCCACTTTGTACAGGTACTGCCGCTTGGGTCTTGTGAGATCTTCCTACCTGTTTCATGCGCTCTGGAAGGCAACTTGACGTAGTCCGAAGCCTGCCCCATCTCCCTATATACCATCTTCATAGGGGCCTTCTTTTGGTACCCCTTTGATTTTCGTCTTGGAGGTTTGGTTTGCTTTTCCGTTGTTAACACGCCATTCTGTTCTCGGAGCTCGTAGTGGTCCCACCTGTTGGTTGAACGTAATGGGTACCATGGAGGGCGGCTACATAAAGAATCGGAACTTCTGCAGTTGGTAATGGTACTACCGCATTTGTTGGACGCCTTTCTTCTTATGTTTCCGGAAGCACTTTTGGATAGCAGTTCCTCAACAGATCTGCTTGTGAGGCTCTCGAGCTGTCGTTGGGGATTTTTGCTAGACGAATGCTTCATATTTACAATATTTGCTCTCACAACATTACGGTCTTTCTTAGGGGGAGTGCTTTCCACCATTGTGGAGTTGGCACCACTTCTAGGACGTACATTGAATTTATAGGTATAAGTCAGCTTTTTCCTAGGGCTTCTAGTAGCAGAAAGTGAGCCTTTTGATTTAGGAGAGATATTGCTAGCCATATTGTGGCCTTTTCCATTGGCATTTGCTTTTATAGTTACAATTTTCCTACCGTTTTGATCGGTGGAAACACTGGCGTGAACAACGGGCTTATCAGGCGTCCTCCCTTCGTGTTGTCCACAATGAACGGTATTTCCCCGAGATGGAGATGTAGCACCCTCTGCTTTCTCACTCATTTCATTCAATGCACCCGCTTCTGTATCAAGACTAGAATCTCCCAAATGCAATAACGGTGTCTGTGCTTCCGTAGATTTAGATGAAGCTTCGTCAATGCTAAAAAGCGTTTTACCAATACTCAGTTTTTCAATCCCTTTCTCTGTGTGTTTCAATGATGCTGAGGCCTCTGTTGTTTTTATGGGTTCTTGTGATTTAAAAAAGGGTCTCTCCTGTACAAGTTTCCTCTTGGCACTTTCTCTTTCACCCGTTAAGTCTAAAAAGGGCATAAAATTGTTTGTGGCTTCAAAATCAATCAGCGGAAGGGGCTTGTCCACAGAGAGGGGTTTATCCTTTTCTTCCTTCTTAACGTTTAGCTCATCCTCTACATGCTGTGACTTTACATATTTCTCTTCCTTGTTTCGCAATATAATATCAAACTTGAGCTTGCAGGGTTCGCAGTGTCTAAATTTGGGTACCTGCAAATCAGGTAGCAGGGCACGATCCAATTTACTGAGGTGATTTATCCAACATCTGTCGCATTCGCAGTAACATGAATAATCCGGGTTGGATCTGCAAGATTGGTCGGCCTTTGTCATCTATCCTATTCTACTCGTTTACCATCATTTCATTTAGTTATACTGTTGATTACTCCATATATAGTGTTTTGCTTTTCAATATTTTGGTATGTCATCTATTAAGTTGTATATTCACCGATGATATAATATTGACGGTCACAGTATTCAATGATATGGCATAAATCTCTATATATTGCTAGCAGTTCGTGACACTTCTCATATGAATCTGTACTCTGAATGCGTTTCAAATGCATAGCAAAACCACAAAAGTTAGGCATGCTGACTCTTATTGCATTTAGGAATAATGTATGTATTAAAACGCCATTTAATGCATGTCACAAAATTTCGAACAATAAATCAATATTGCAGTTCATTATTTATGCAGCCATATCTTATGCCATCGCAATAGGCTGCAAATTGGCATCCTGGCCAGGTACCACCGTAAGCAGAAGTGAACATGGAGCCGTGATACGGAGTCTAGCGACACACACTAATCTCGGCCTAGATATTATGAAGAACGACATAAAGAAGCCCACAGAGCATCTGATGATGTCTTAAACTCGTTTACTCGTATTTTTGTATGGATACAATATTTACAATTCTGACACGGTCGGATCATCCAAACCTTTCTTCCACAGCTGCATGAGTGCAGAGCACAAAACAGCATTCGCTGGTGGCATAACAACAACATTTACGCCCTGAACACTGAAATAGCACTGGGATCATGCAGACATAGAGAATGTACACTAGGAGACAACCATGTGAACTAATCCAATAAAATTAATAAAAGGTGTCCTTTGTTCAAGCTGGAAGAATATATTAGCACTTTACGCTATATACGTTCAGGGGTTTTCTCTTTAATGACCGCAAGCACGGAAGGCAGCACCGGCGTAGCTGGCTCTGTCGCCCAACTCCTCCTCGATACGGATGAGCTGGTTGTACTTGACGTTGCGCTCGCTCCTGCATGGAGCACCGGTCTTTATCTGTCCAGTGCGAAGGGCAACGACGAGGTCGGCAATGAAGGTGTCTTCAGTCTCACCAGACCTGTGAGACACCATGACACCCCAGTTGTGCTTGTGGCTGAGGACGCAGGCTTCAATGGCTTCAGTGACTGATCCAATCTGGTTGACCTTGAGAAGAAGAGCATTGCATGCCTTCTTGTCAAGAGCGGTCTGGATGCGCTTGGGGTTGGTGACCAAGAGGTCATCACCGACGATCTGGACGGCTTCACCTACTTCCTTGGTCAACATCTCGTAGGATTCCCAGTCGTCCTGGTCGAAGGGGTCCTCGATGGAGACGATGGGGTACTTGTTGCAAAGGTCTTTGTAGTAGGCAACCATCTCAACGCCAGTCTTCATGTCTGGCTTTTCGCACTTGAATCCCAGGTTGTATGCCTTGGTCTCTTGGACGTAAAACTCAGAGGCGGCAACGTCCATGGCAATCTTGACCTTGCCTTCGAAGCCAGCCTTCTTGATAGATTCTACCAAGAGGTCAAGTGCCTCCTCAGCGCCCTTGATGTTGGGGGCAAAACCTCCCTCGTCACCGACGTTGGTGGCATCCTGGCCGTATTTGGCGTTGATAACCTTCTTGAGGTTGTGGTAGACTTCGCAGCCCATGCGAATGGCCTCCCTGAAGGTGGGGGCACCGACGGGGAGGATCATGAACTCTTGCATGGCCAAGCTGTTGCCAGCGTGGGAACCTCCGTTGATGACATTGAGGCAAGGCACGGGTAGGACGTACTTGTCAGTTGGTTTTCCAGCGAGTTCAGCGAGGTGTTGGTAAAGAGGAAGCTTCCTGTGAGCGGCTGCAGCACGGGCAGCGGCCATGGAAACAACCAAGATGGCGTTGGCACCAAGCTTGGACTTGCAGAATCCCCATTGATTCTCAGTTCCGTCGAGATTCTTGACCATCACATCGTCCAGTGCCTTTTGGTCCTTGCAGTCCATGCCAGCAACACCTTTTGCGAGGGTTGTGTTAACGTTCTCAACTGCCTTGAGTACACCCTTGCCCAGGAAACGGCCTTTGTCACCATCCCGTAGCTCCAAGGCTTCGTAGATACCGGTGGAAGCACCAGATGGGCAAGCAGCCCTGAAGAGGCCGTCGGCGGTGGTGAGGTCAACTTCGACCGTGGGATTACCACGGGAGTCTGTGATCCGTTAACAACAGTAAGCATTGAACGTACCTAGAATTTCGCGGGCGTGGAGCTTTTGAATAGCAGCCATTGTCTAAAAAGCGTAAGCGTCAAGGTTTTGAGTGATAGCGACTATGAGGCGTGACAGGAGTGGTGCTACACAGGCGAGTGAGGCGTTGCCCTAGGTGACAGCAGCACGGAGAGACACCTGAACTGAGCGAAACCACAGGCGATTTCATCTTCTGTTCCCCTTCCTACCGTTACGCACTCCCTCAGGGGCGATTTCGTAACAACAGATCAACCTTCCTGAGGATTCCACGGCTCATTGGAAATGTAACCCGAAAAGAAGGGGCACAACCGCTATAATATGCAAAATGGATCAATCTGAAACGTATGAGGAGCTGCGGGTAAGCACCTTGATACATGTAGTTGGAGTGTGTACGACGCAGTGTCAATTTCCCTCTTATAACTGTTTCTGCAGGCCAAAATCAACGAATACACCGAACAGGTGCAGCTAGTGGAGGAGGCGCTGCAGCAGGACCCAGATAATGCGGAGCTGAAGGCGTTGAGGCATGACCTTAGGGAGGTCATCGAGCTCACAGAAGATCTCATCAAATTCAAGGTGCAAAACGAGCAGGCGCCGCCTTCTGCAGTCGTAGAACACAAGATTCCTGAGTCCTATGAGGCAACAACCGTTTCGGGTGGTAACACTCAATATATAGGTAGGCTTGAGTTTACTGCCAATTAACATGGCTATCCAGGAAAGATCTGTGTTGTATTATTCAACGGGAAACAGAGATATGGACAAATAATAAGGGTAGAGGGAGAATTGCCTACAGATGCTGTAATAATAGAACTTATTGGAACGGGGCAGCAGTGCAGCCTTGCTGCCAAGGACCTCAAGCTTCTGGAGCCGCCGCCGCTGGAAGAATGTAAAGCCGGCACACTGGTACAAGTGCTGTACGCAGAGGATGGGTATGTCGTGTTTAGTGAAGTAAGCAGAAAGCATGCAGGCGCTGGTACGACGCTGTGATAAATAGGGGAACTGACGAGGGTTATGTCATAACTTACAAGGACTATAACGTATCCGAGGAGGTGAAGCCCGATCGTGTACGCCTCAAGCAGAAGAACGCCACGAAAACAAAGGATGTGCGCGAAATAATAACACCGGCGGGCTACAAGATACCGGAGAACCTGATTATCAAGCAAAACGACAACGAGAAGGAGAAGATGCGCAAGAAGAAGCTTGTGCAGACATTGAAAAAGCAGCAAAAGGCAGAAAGGATAGAAGCTGAAGCAAAGAACAGAGCCAACAGCTGGAGGAAGTTCCAGGAAAAAGTGAGTAGTTAGATCTTAGCACATAACTCATGCACAGGCTGGCAGCAGAAGCAAGAGTGGTTACATGACCGGAAAGAGAGAAGGTTCCATATTCAGCATTACTGATGATACTACCACACTTAGCGCTCCCACATCACTGCATAACTCGTTTGTACCACGCAAGAGGTTCGACTACAACGAACGCTTCTGATTGTGGTGTGTACACAGCTAACCGATGATCAATGTATATATCGCAGCTAGTTTGTTAGAATGGAGACCCAGTTAATTCAGCAGGCTTCCTTTAACGGTGTACCCGGAAGCTGCTCGATTAACGATGGGTTTCTTTTCTTCCAGGTGCAAGGTGGGACCTACAAGTGGTCCTTCTCCACCTGGATGAGGTCCGAAAAATCAAAGAAGACGGCAAAAGTAAGACTCACATTCACGGAAGGGCCTTTGAAGTTGACAGATGGTAAGTATATTCACGGAAGGAGGCGCATACCACTCAGATGAATCGCATTCCGACGCTTTGGAGAAGGCAGTGATAGTGGTGGATTTCGAAGATGACAGAGACGCTCTGGAGCTCTTTACAAGCTTGGTATCGAAGCAGGCGGCGGCCACCAAAGAACAGGTGGCACCTGCACCTTCCAAGGAGGAACCCGTGAAAGCCACCGAAAGCGTGGCACAGGTTGAAGAGCCGAAAAGGCCATCAGAATCCCCCCAAAGCTCCATTGATGAGCAAAAGAAGCAGTTACTTGATAACAACCCAGTTGTTGCATGTCTGTACCAGCAGCTGGTAGAAGCAGCAGACGGTGGTAGTGAGGGTGTGATATCTGCCAATGACTTCTGGAACCATCATGAAATCGACGTCGTGGCATCACTAAAGCAACCCGAAGCACCATCACACTTGGAAGGGTTCATTGCCATGCCACCTACCAACGAGTTTGTCAATGGGCAGTTGCTGTACCGTTACACTCCTGAGTTGGGCAAGGCCCTGCTGGCAGAGGACGAGACCATTAGGACGTTGCACAAAAAGTTTATCATAGATAAGCAATACCCAGAGGAGAACTTCTGGAAGCGAATACTACAATCGAACTATTTCTACAACCTGATTGGTGAAAAGATCCCAGAAAATCAGATTTTATACGATGACATCAAGGGGGTGCCAATCAAGAAGATCGAAACGACTCCCCCGACTGTGTCAAGCGTTCTGAAAAAGGTAGACATGTTTAGCGATTTGATACGGATGGATGACCATCGCAAGCGCCCTTTGCCTACGTTGGATGTGTTCAAGAAATTCGGGAAGCAGGTGGAACCTGATTTCAAATCCTCCCTTTTTGACCGTTTCAACAGTCACTCCTGTAAAATAATGGAGGGTTGCCAGGCAACGAATTCGGCTGTACTGACCATGTCGCCGACAGACAGCAAAATGCTAGAGGAACAAGGTATGTGAATGCAAAGTAGCCTACATGATGCCACAGCCGAAACTGATCGCAAACGGAAAATCGCAGAGATTAGTTGCAAAGATTTGGCAGAAGCTCAGGATGATACTGAGCATGAAAACGATGCAATGTGCTTCATACAGTCCTTGAATATGCCTGGAAACAAGCGGACAAAGGCTGGATCACATGAGGATGGACAAGGAAGCGGGAGCACCTCCAAGATATTTGTAAAGATGAGATCACAAGCGGACACGGCTGAAGATGTTAAACAATGGGTGGAATCTATGCGCGAATTTGACATTTTAAAGTATTTGAAAACGCAAAAGGACAGCGATAACGTCGGCCGACGCATGTTCATCCTCAACACCAAGCTGTGTCAAACGGAAAAGATCACTCAAACAGTGCCATGTAAGTAGTTTATATGTCATGAAATAGTGTTCAGTGGAATACGACCCGTCTACGGTGAGCAAGATGCGTAACTTCCAGAAGAGCATCATAGAAATCCTTCAGCTCTACTACAAAACGCTTTTACCAGAAGAGCAGAAGCGTGTTCGGCTGCTTCTGGCAATCAGACAAATCAAGCGAGAGCTTGAGTCGCTGCAGGAGGGAGAATTATCCGCTCACGCGGCAAAAGCTCTACAAACTGGTTTGATGAATCAGATCACAGCGGTGGAGGTATATGATACAAAATTGAAGGCTCTAGTTTCTGAGCTCAGAAGCCAAGCTCAAACTCGCATGACAAGGCCAAAGCAATAATAATCCCACTCACGATATGTTAGAACTACCACTAAGGACAAGGTGGGATGACTTGGTCTCCATCTGGTGGGTCAGAAGGGCCTTTACAGTAGGTAGCCCCTCTAGCGGGTTCTGTTTAGCCATCCTCTCTACAGACAACATGAATAATATATAATGAAACACCTACCTCTTTCTATGCGTTTTATCTTGCGCTCTTGCTTGTTCATTCCGGGGCCCTTGCCGTGGAACTTCCAGGAGATCTTGCGGAATGCCTCCTTTGGTGTCATTCTTCTTCCGTACTCGTCAATATATTGTAACTTTATGTCTTTACCCACGTCGTCGAGGTCCTTCTTCTCCTCTATGAGGTCACCCTTGTCCTTGAGGTATGATAGGGCCTCTGCAATGCCCATGGTCATGGGCACATTGTTATCAACTTCACCCTCAGGATCCAAAATTTTGTCTTCTTCAGCCTCATCTTGCTCTTTAGAATTGTGTACAACACTATTCTCCTGTTCTGCCACTGTCTCCTCCTTGTGCACCTTAGGCTTAACAACATGTATAAACTCGGAGGTTGAATTGAGTTGCATGCCTTTAGATTCCTCTTTTACCATTCCAGTATCAATAAGACTGGTTTTGACATCGTTGTGATTGATTTTGAAGCTTTTCTCAGGTTTAACCGTTGCGAGAATGCGATTTCTATGTTTGGATAGTTGCTTGTACAAATTGTTGCAATCTTCCACATCTTCTGTGTCAATGGCAGCGTTTTTGACTATTTGAGAGCAATGATTTCCATCATCATCGTGTAAGTCGTCATTGGTGTCATTTTTAGCGGATTTAAAAACTTTGTCCCAATTGACGGCTTTTTGACGATTCTTGAGCAGATCCTTCTTGCGCTGAAGGCCTTCAAAACTAAAACTCTCTTCTGTGGGCTGGGTCAGCATGGTGTTTGGTCTCTTGGCCTGTGGTGCCGTTTCCTCGTCTACATTCACATAGAAACCCTTTTTTCCGGTGGCTAGAGTGTTCAACTTGGTGCCCTTGTACTCGTCGATGGTTTTGTCGTATTTTCGCAGAATGTCAGGTTTGCCGCCGATCATGTCCTCATCTTCTTCATCATCATCGTAGGGATTATAGTCAAAGTTAGTGGCCTTTGCACCTTTCTTTATCAGTCCCTTGGAGGGCAGCTCTGGGTTCTCCAGGAAGTCCACGTCGGCGACCCCAGCAGCCTCTGCTTCCAAAACTCCCACATCAGCCAAGGTTAGCACCACTCCATTACCCTTATCTAGGCCTAGGTCATCTACCTTGTGTAGCACCTTAAGTTTGGCTCTTTCTCTCTTTCTTGTGGGTGCTGGCTTTGAAGGCACGGGAGGACCATCCTCCGTCTCGTCGTCACTGTAACTCAGCGCACTGATGCGATTTCTCGCTGCGATAGTGGCCATTCGCCGTGCCCATGCCTTCAAATCGGGCTGGGCAGAGTCCCTACAGTCTTCATTCTCCTCGGCGAGCGCAGGCGGGGCAATCTTCTCCCCTCTCTTGAGCATATCTGCGATGGATCCCCCGTCAATGAGGCTTTTACGCGCCTCGTGTAAATCCTCATTTTCGTCAGACTCCACCCTTGCCTGAGGCGCCTTGGGCTCTGCTTGCTTCCCAGAGGACTTAACGGCCAGGGGCTTCAAACCGAGTTTGAGCCTTATGGCGTTTGTCTCCTCTATGGAGAGCGACTCCACTCCATTATCCACAGACTGATCCATTTGGACTTTTAATCAATCTAGCTTGTGCGATGGCACTCCTCACTCAGTCCACTTGGGGGGAAGGCTTGGAAGTAGTGCTCGATACAGATTACAATTCACACCAACTTTCACTTTGTAAATAATATAACGTGCCATTGCATTGGTACATTAAATTCAAGGTCATTGGCATGGCAGTTACTGCCGTGATGCCATCTGCAATACAAACTACCTAGGACGTTCTAGCAGAAGTGGACATTATATGCAATTTTACATCTAATGTTGCATTTACAACTAAATCTTCACACTAATAGCCTTTTAACGAGCACTTTCTCCCCGACGCAGATTCTTGTAGCGCGAGCTAACATGGCGCCAACTACATTGCCATAATAACACCTAACTGTGCGAAAAATACATCCATACACAACGAAAATAGCGATATTACTTGAGTGTGCGGCACTATCATAGCGCAGGCGCGTTGTGATGTCACTATTTGCAGCGTTAGCTTTCCGCAGCCCTACAGCGCGGCGCCAGTATGGCGCTCCAGCGAAGGAAGACAGCACATTACCTTCCTGTTAATTGTGTGAGAGGGTATATTGCTTTAAGGAATGACTGGGCAGGGGACCCAAAAGAGTGCGCCGGCGAAGCGGCGCCCGAAGAAGGGCAATGAACCCTCAAGCGCACGCTCGGAAACCCAGTCTGACAAGGCCGAGGCGGCTCGTAAACCCAAGGGGAAGGCATCTCCAAACAAGCAAAAGAAGGGTGCCTCCAAGGACAAGGGTAGCAGCCAGGCATCGCCGAACCAGGAGGCGGATGCACAGCCCAAAAGCGACCAGCCACAGGATCAGGAAGGTAGTGAAGAGGGATCGCAGTCAGGATGGGACCTGACAGTGGAATCCACACTGCAGACGCTTGCAGATGGGTTGAAGCAGTACGAGGTGGCAAATGAAACGCCTCTAGCTTCGTCCATGTTGCCTCAAGTGATTTCAGACGACATCAAGGTTGTACAGCAAGAAGACTGTACTCCCGAACCTACAAATGCATCCTCCGTCACCTGCGCAGTTCATTACGAAATGCCAGTGCTACAGCTGCTAGCTTTGGCATCAACTGCCAACAAGGATCATAACATTCCCCTCTTCAAGGTTGTTGAAGCCAAGAGCCTCAGGTCACACAAGTCTGATGAGTCCAGGCATAGGAACTCGTAGGTCACACATGCACTGTGAATCATGTAAAACTAGGGCACCAAAGGATCACCAGCGCCATCACGATCAACAGCTTACGCCGTTTGACTACCAGTCCCTGCAGGCAACATACCCACCAGGGGCCGACTATCCAGGGGATACGCAGCCCAATACACTGTAGGTCAATTGCAAACTAGTTTAAAAGTGCTCAGGAAACCGTTCACAGGGTGGGTTGGAAAGCAAGACATGCAGGGGAAGGACAAAGCTATGCAAAAGGGTCCACACGGTGGGAAGCTGCAACCGACGAATATGAACCAGGGCGGTGCCAAATCAAGAAGTGCCAATGACGGCAAGTGGCTCATGCCCACAGCAACAGATGGCATCTTCTCCCTCGGCAGTATTAAAGACGATGATCAGCTCGGTTCTCAGCCGGCAACATCAGGCACAAATCTGCAAGCTGCCGATGCATTGAAGAACATAACACAGATACTACAAGATATGAAGCTAAAGAAGAAAGCTTCCCAAGGAGCCGAGGACGATGTAATTAACATCTCCACCAAGGATGTCTCCAGTTTCACATTTTTCGACGAGGGAGGAAACACACCTCTAAAGAGTTCCCAGTTTAGCAAGTTTTTCAGTACAAAGTTGGAATCAGTAGAATCAGGTTTGTTGCAATTTACACCTGTTACCTGTATTTCTTTTCCCATCTTGCACATCATAAGACATGGAATGAAAATAGGATAGGAGTCCAGGGCCACCGTAGGTGTATGGAATGATGATGGCTGTCTTCCTTCTGATATGGCTGCATCTCGCCGCCATAGCGTTGGGAACTGGAGTCAAAGGGTAAGGATTGGTCCTGATATCTGTAAACGCCTCGCAGGGAGAATGCGGACAGGGACGAGCGCTACTACAAACTTCAGGATGCCATACTGATCAGGTGTGTTGTCTCGTGTGAATGCTGAAGCCGTTCAGATATGGAGGGAAGAAGGACGAAAAGAATATCCCTCTGGCGTTGCAGCTCTTCGAGGAGGTATGTTGTCGACCTTCTCCTCTCATTGCCCTGTAGCTTCTCGATGGGCCTGAGGACCAGATTACCGTCCAATGCTGGGTGGAAATAGGGAAGATTCACCTCTTCTGTAAGTGATTGCCATCTCTATCTGCTCAACAAGCTGTAGGGGCAAAGCGGAAGCTATTTTGGAAATACAGAGATTATCGAAAGGCATACAAAAACTTCCAACTGGCTTCCAATCATGGTAGTGGCGAGGCTGACTTTTATATTAGTTTCATGCATATATTGGACATCCCTAGCTTCAAAAAGAGAAACCATCAAATGGCAATCAATTACCTCAGAAATGCCGTCACAAGGAACTATGCACCGGCAGTAATGGCTGTAGCATACAGGAACCTTTATGGCATTGGTATAAAGCGAAACTTAAGCAGGGCAATAGAACTGTATAAAATAGCCTTAAAGGACACCAGCAAGCAACTTGAAGTGCTGACCTACCTCTCGCCCCTGGAGGAGTTGCAGCTGAGTGCCAAATCACTTGAGCCGTTTAGGACACCATCCGCTAAAAAGACACTAGAACAGAAGAAAATGAGGGATGATGCACTGAAATACTGGAGGGAAAAGGCAAAAGAAGGAGATGGTTTGGCAATGTATGAAGTTTGTAAGCTGCTGGAGGACGAACCAGATTCGAGCGATGAACTTGCAAGTCTGTACGAAAAGGCCAGCCAGCAGGGCGTGGTGGCGGCTACAAGGGACATGGGACTTTGCTACATGAACGGAATTGGAGTTCCGAGAAACGGGAAAAAGGCGGTGGAGTATCTCCAGAAGGCGGTTGATTATGGAGATCGTGAGGCTGCAACTCACCTAGGATACCTTTATTACACAGGAATGGGACGTACAAAGGATAGTAACGAAATCAAAAAAGATTACGACAAGGCTCTGACATATCTGTCGATGGCAGCAGCTTACGAAATACCAGAAGCAATGTATCTCGTGGGAGAAATCCTCTCCACCAAGGGAAAAGCTGCCAGTGCAGCCCAGGAAGAGGAGTTGATGAAGTCAGCTTTTAGAATGTATCGCATGGCCGGAGATTACGGTTTCATTCAGGCTTTGCTGAAGGAGGCTGAGATGCTGGAACATGGCATAGGCACTGAAAAGAACCTATTGCAGGCCGCACTAAACTACAAGCAAGTGGTGGAAGCACCTTTCACCGTAAACACTATAACAGACAGTTTCTTCGCGTATATTGATAGTGACTATGCAGGTTGCTACTTGTACAATATTCTGGGATCTTTTACCGGAATCCAGGTCACACAATACAACCTTGGGGTGCTGCATCTCGAGAGGAGGGGGCTTAATGTGGTTGATAATTCCCGGCAGCTAGTCATTATATCGCTAAAAAGGTGCCTTATGCAGGGTAGCGTTCTTGCGCACTACCTGATGGGCCGTTTGGCTGAGGAAGGTGGAAGGGAAGGACTAGCGACCGAAATGTACAAGAAAGGGTTCGAAGATGGAGATCTCGAATGCCTGGAACCCTTGGCATACCTGTTTAGTAAGACTAGAGAGAACAGGTATAAGGCTCTGAGGTTGCTGCAGCACAAGGCCTATCGGATGTCACTGGATCAGAATGAGAAGGGCCTTTTTGAAAACATTGCTGATCAAGTCAATAAATTGAAAACCTGGTGTTACATCCATATCCTGCAAAAGGCTAATGAATTGGACCCTTGACGAGAAGGTGATACCCTGGACAGAATAGTGTCGAGAAGCGCTTTTGTTGGTAGACCCCCAATGTGCCCATGATACATGCCTATATACCTAGGCTTCTAATCTCAATTACAAGATTGTATCTCTATCACAGCTCGCACGGGGATGAAAAAATGAAACATGATGATAAAATTTCGTTCATGGTCGTAATAAATGTCTTTGGTGGCGATATCGACTTTTGTAGATATCGTGAGTCCTCAATCCAACTGGTATAACTCCATAGTGGAGGACCCTATATATTGTACATCTATCGCCCATTTTCAATGTCGCTATGTAAATGTTTGACACGTATTGTTTGGGACCACATAGGTATTCCATCTATACAACGTTAGCGACGCAATGATATCTATAAAGTCTGTTAAGCGCGCAAAACACATGGATACGTATCACACTGGTCTGTAATTACAATTTGTTTGAAGCAATAGTGTGTTTTTGGAGGCTCCGATGGAACTTAGTTCCATCACACTATCTTGTCCTCCAAACCTGTCTCCAGTTCGCTGGGCATGTAGATATAATCCACTGTGCCCATAGTTCCACCGTCGTGGTATATGCAGTCAGATGCGATATTGTGGTTGCCCTCAACTGTTGCTTCGTTCGGCATGACGGGCTCCTTTAGACCCCTGAACCGCTCGGCAGGGGCAGGGTGAACGTCTGCAGAGAGGGCATAGAATGGGAATTTCAGCAGCCCATACAGGTGCCTTGCTTTGTCTATCTCCTGCGGCTGAAAGGGGAACTGAGGGAGGCGATAGCGCAGTACGGAGGGGAAGTAAGGCCTCGGCACAAGAGGCTGGTTGTCTTCTATGCGACGAATCAGCCAGCGGAGGCTGGCATTCTGTCTCATCAGGGGCTACACGCGCATGACATGGCAGATCTGTGTACTCACCTGTATTTCGTGGTGCTTCAACACCTTCCCGGGGATCTTAACCGACTCCCTACTCACAAACTCCCTCTGGGCAGCTGGCTCCACGGGCATACGGTCCGTTATGTCGGCTGCCCAGTGGTATAGCAGCCGCTTGGCGGCGGACGACCTCAGGATGCGGCATTCCTCCTGGCGTGTGCCGCCAAACCGACGGAGCAGGTTACACCGCAGCTGCAAGGCTACCATGCGCAAAAACATGGAGCGATGCGCCTCACTTTTAAATGTGTACATCTATCGTACCATAATGCAGCTACTCTATATAGTGGCGGGGAGAAATACGTACTTGTGGCTGCAGTAGGACAGGCCGCCACGCGCGCTACCTAGGGGGATCACGTTGCGGGATCCACAATACGCAATCCTTTCACGGCAACTTGCATACACTACTACGGTAAACGTGACGCTAGTTATGAGGTGGAACGGCGAATTTCCTCACCGCCGATGAAAACTGTCGCGACGAGCTGCCATGCTGAAGCCCATGCTAATCGTTACCAAACGACCATCCGCGAAACGCCAGGCACGCAGAAACGCTGCCTCCAAATTTATGCTAACCAGTTCCAACCAAAATACTCACTGAATTTCCACCGATAAGTGCATGCCGCCGCTACGGCTGCAAGTGACATCTGGGGAGAGCCATCGAGGGAAAAGACGCCAGAGTCAGAGGAAACTGGACAACAGTTACTCTTTAAGCGGAAGCAAATATTTGCGCACTTTGCTTGATATTATATGCCACAAATAACAGTTTTCAAGCGCTATGTTTAAGGCTTTCGATGCGCCAGTTTTAACATCTTCCGTTTGCAATTTCTAAACAACGAATCCGCGTCTTCCAGGTTCGTTTGTGTCATGCCATTTTTAAGGGAGACATTGTCCGGTTTTAGCTGAGGTAGCAGGGTGGATTCATGCTATTTCCACGATGAGCAGTGGATTCGCGGTTAGCCGTGCCAAAAAGGTGAATTCTTCTCTGCATAATCATCAAATATGTTGAACTCAACTACTGTTTTGTGGCAGCACGATATGCTGCCATGTGCTGACAAAATGAATTGCTCCGATGTGAAGCGAAAACAGCAGATACGTGCCGTCGACGTATCCCCTGAAAATCTGGAGGGGATCTCGAGGCAGCCATCCCGTGACGACGCTTCCCTGACAGATACGTCCATTGTGAGCAGTTTGACCAGTGCATCCGTTGGCGAGCTGATAATACAGCAGTCGAAAGATAGGGATATAAAGCTCAAGCGCAGGCATGACGTCAAGCAGCAATACTCCAAGGAATCGTCAAGTGAGAAACGATCCTTGTGGGATTTCAGCATCTACCAACAGCTGGAGCTGATGGACGAGTTGCTCTGCAGCTTGGGAAGGTGTTACCCCCGCTGGAAGCATAGGAGATTCGGCCTGCAGAGATACTATTGCCACAAATTTAATATACACTTCAATGAAACATGCCGTTCAAACTACATAAAGCTATTGTCCAACATGTGGGAAGGATTTGAAAGCACTGGCATAAAGACGTGGCGAAGCAACAGCATATGGTTGCAGCTGCTGACGCAGGAGTACCAGATCCACATGGGAAACAGCAACAAACAGGGGATGACAACGGAGTACTCCAACAATCAGCGTGTGGAGGAATTGTTGCAACAGCTTGACGAAATAGCAAGCTGTTTTTGTTCCGACAGATGCTCAATGGACTTCATGAGGCACTCGTCCTACTGGGGAAACTTGGATCCCACAACTATCGTACATGGGGATGAAACTGTGAAGCAGCCTATAGCAGAGTGCTTTGCTTCCTGTGAAATAATCAAAGAGGGCCCCAATTCTTCAAAAATTAATGCTATAGTGAGTTTCTACAAGGAGAGGGGTATCATCCACAACTTTACAAAGCCCTATGAATACAAAACAAGGGTAGTATCTACTCCCAAGTTCAAAAGGTCAGTTGTGTGCCTGGGATGCGGAAGAATTTGCTGGTGTTCGTGTGAACGCAAGCTTTTCCGCATCCAAGATGAGGGCAACAACGTTGCTGAGTCTTTTTTTAATTCCTGTGGAAGCTCTGACAGTGAAACTGAGGAAATCACAGATATACATGAATTTGTAAATAAGCTTCACATTAAGAAGCAATGTCTCCATCATCACATAGCGCAGACTGCAATTTCAGTAGCGCACTCAAGGGAAATAGATGGCGGTGTTGTACACTGCTATAGCTCAAACTATGCTGCAGACGATTCCATGGACAATATTCAGCCAAAATCTGAACTGAAGAAACAGTTGTTGCGGGCGACAGTATTGAGAGGTAGCCTGGATGACGTATTCAAAGCTATCACTCCGAGAAGTGGCGACATGTCGCTCCCCGAAATTAAACCCGAGACCATGGATGAATGGAAGAGGGTGCCACCACATCGCAGCTGGAGAAAGTGCTGGTGGAGGCTCATAGATAAGAAATCTCTAGACACGGCTGACGCAAATGTAAAGTCATTTGTCGCACGTGCCCTCGAGAGGTTGGACGCTCTCGGTAACGTCAGATACAACCTGGATTACGGTTATATATCTGTCGGTTACCTCCAAAAGAGAACGCGAATATGCAATTACTGGCGCCACTTTTATGTCTCTAAACTGGGCCTGTGGAAGGCCTTTACAAAGGCAGTTGAATACAATCTTATGATGACAACGCTTCCATTGGAGATACAACTGGATATTAAGTCCATGCAGTGGATAGTCTCCAAGTGTCACCAAGGGGATATGCACAGAAAGAGTTTCTCCACCTTGAAGCATGGACTCAATAGAGGTTATGCTTTGGGGATTATGTGGTTTGAGAGCTTCATGAGAGACATACAGGGCTCATGCCCTCAAAATTCCGACATAGAAGAGGAGTCTGATGTAGGCTGCGATGACTTCGAGGAGCAGCTGTTCCTCAAGAAGGATGCAGGGCTGTATGAAGGTGTAAACACCGTGGAGAGAGCCTACTCCGCAGCCCGCAAAAGAAAGATAGTTTTAACTGGTGAGAAGGGCTATGATGAAGGCAGGGGAACATTGAGCCGTGTTGCAGCATTGGGAGGTGATCTAAGGGGTATTGCGTGTGTCAAGGAGCAGTTGATGCTCGATCACAATTTGTGGTATAAGGACTTGAGTCTGTTGTTCCCAAGTGTTAGTCATGAGGGATTTGCACCACCGGAACCCGCTCAATATTCTACCCTGAGAGATCTTCTGAACCACTACCCTAGCCTCAGGGACTACTTTACGTTGTCTCTCAAGCACCTGGATGAGTGCGTCTACACTCTCAGGATGTGTGTAAACAATACTCTGACAAAGGGTAATATGGACCTTGTAGAGACGATCCTTCATCTCAATGATGACAGAAAGCTTGCTGACGTCATTCCCCAAATACCAATGCAGTGGGTGAGCTTCCACAAAAACAGTGACAGCTGGACCTGTGTGTTGGAATGTAAGGTTTGCCTTACTTGTGCGCCTAGGTCATGCTCACACCAGAATGACTGCATGATGTTCCAGAATAGCAAAGACGTCATTGGGCTCTTGTGCAAGAAGTTTAATCCATGCTCTGTGAAATACAGCGCCCACCCCTTTTACAAGGATAGCCCAGGCAATTCTGTAACGTCCAAAGACGTTATCGAAGACTGTTGCATTGTGGGTTTCTCAGCTCAGAAGTTCGGTTTCAATGGTGCAAAGGCCCTTGCCACGGAGTTCCGTAAGAGGTTCTTGCAAATTGTCTATTCTTCGATCAAGTACGATGGAAGCTTCACGGATGCTTTATTGGGCATGATAGCAGAGGAAGTTGGTCTGCTGACCTCAACTGATGCGTACATTCTTTCTAACTTGTCAAGCGAAGAACAACGGCAGAACCTGATAGACTCCCTTTCATGTGGAATATGCTCAGAGTTTGGCGATAGAATGCAACATAGAAACGGAACTGTCCTTCTTAAGCAGCTCGTCAAATCAAGCGTTCCAGGGAGGAGGTTGTGCGACGTTTTTGCCCTGGGACAGATGGCGCATTCCATCTTGTATGACGTCAAGCTTGACATTCGGTTCTGCTACGTGCACATGGCATGGGTAGTGTGGTGGCTGGATTGTATGCAGCAGAAGCGTGTAATGTTCTACCGCGTGGAGGACCTCATAAGTGTGACGAGTCTCGAGGAGGAGCTGTCTGCATTGGAGCGACACTGGACAGACGCCGTCTGTACCCACGTGGAGTACCAACATCGGCCTTCTTCGGACACTTACCAGCCCAACTTCGTTTACCGGTTTGAGGAGGCGTTCCGCCACCTTACATGCCTTCAGAAAAACCTGTACGATGCGTTCCACACGGCGTTTGCCATGGCCCTTCGGGCCATCGCGGATTCCAGGCAGGAGTACAAGCTAATAAGGCGGCTGTGGCAGATCAACAAAGGCGAGCCGGGCAACGTGCTGGCGCATGACATGAGTGCGAAGTCCTTCTCTCTGGGCGACGCCGTCATTTTCCCATTTGGCGCGCTCCACGACGAGGGCACTCCACCGCTGTCTGATGCGGAGTGACACGCGATTAATAATTCTGTGAATATACAGCACACATAGCATTGTATTATAAGTGTACTTTGTTTTTCATCTTCAGACATGGCCATGCAACAGTTGTGCGGAGATGCGTGTCCGAGGTCCAGGAGACGAGCGTTTGCTCTGCAGTGCCTCTACACTTTCCTTCACCTATGGTACTGTTGCAATACGTAAAGGCGTTAACACCCTTTCAGCAGGCTGAGGGATCCAATCATCAACAAAGTCGCCTTCCGACCGCCCAGCAAGCACGGCTACGCTCTAGACAAGAATGGCAATTTTATCTTATACAACTATAGATTACCCCTCGTCTACGGGTCTGATGTTCTACGTAATCTGGGTCTAAAGTGTTATCACGTCTTCGCCCCAAAGAACGGGAGCAAGCGCATCTCGATGCTGGTCATTCACCATGGCGACGACTTTGAATCTCCAGCCGAGCTGTCTCCGGGCAACCCTCCGAAGCGGGAGTTTGTGCTGTTTAGCCACGGCAACAACACCGATATTGGCTACAGCTTCCCCAAGTGCGTCAGTCTCTGCAAGAATAGCGGCGTGAACTTGCTCGCGTACGACTACAGCGGGTACGGTCTATCCGACGGTAAGGTGGGCGAGAAGCATCTTTTCAAAGACATTGAGCATGCTTACACGTATTTGCGTGAGGAGCTGCACGTTCCGCCTGAAAACATCATCCTCTATGGTAACTCCCTCGGCTCGGTAACGTCTTCATACATCTGCGGAAAGGGAGACCGGTTTCCAGTGGGCGGGATGATCCTCGAGGCGGGGTTGGCGTCAGTCATGAGGCTGCAGGCCGGAAGCTGCCACGCGTCATGCAGGTTCGACGTCTTTGACAATGTAAAGCACCTAAAGTTAAAAGCCCTCGTCCCCACGCTAATCATGCACGGGACCGACGACACGCTTATTCCCGTCCAACACTCCATGTATCTGGCCCAGGTTTCGGAGGCCAGGCACGCGGAGCTTCTGGGCGCTGCTGCTCCGGCAGAGGGGCAAAGTACGACATCCTCTGGAGAATCCCGCCCCTCCAGCCACGACTCTGCCGGGGGGAAGCCGCCACCTCCGATAGCGTTGGAGAAGCTACCGGAGGACTACATTCGTACCTGGTGGGTCCCAGGGGCAAACCACAACAATATCGCCATTGACTTTGAAGACACATACGATCGGACGGTACAAACCTTTTTCCAACTGTGCAAGAAGTGGAGAAGTGCCAAAAATTAACTAGGTGGGAATGCTGGTTTCAGCTTTGTTTATGATACTTATTCTCACTGGGCGCTTGAAATACTTAGCGACCGCACATACTAAAAAAAACAGGCCATGTATCTGGTAAACATTAAAAAACTGTGCATACGACCTACCGAGGCGGTTACGTAGGAGGCGATTTCCTTGGTTCGCTTGACCTCGGATTTTACCTCGATCAGTCCGTGCGGGCTGCGAATGACCAATCCCATAGCGATAAGAACGAAAGTTAGCCAGGCCGACATGACCATGTACGGCACTAGCCACTTTTCCATGCGCGACATGGCTATAACGTCAAGTGACCTACCGGGGGTGGCAGCAGCCGCACAGGGTAACAAGTGTCTATGCTAGTGGGTAAAGAATTATTTTATGCAACTTGTTTATATCTAGATGATTTATTTCTTCTGTGCCTGCTTGGCAACTGCATCCATCTTTGCCTGTATTTCATGTAGGATTCCTAGATCTAACACACCTTCAGTTCCTCCTCAGAGATCAGGAACTTGTACTCGTTTAGGGTCATATCGCAGTTGAAGGTGACCAAAAGGGGAACACCGTTGGGGATGTTTAACCCGGATATGTCCTCGTCCGAGATGTTCTTGATCACCTTGACCAGTGAGCGGATGGTGTTACCATGCGCTGCAGGTTTATTAAACACTGATGCGTGGGAAAGCAATAGCAACAATGTTGGTTCAATTTACCAAACAATACATATTGTCTATGTAATGCAATAATGCGACACCCATCAGTTGCAGTGTCACACACCAGGATTCCACGATGTAACATCACAATACACACATTTAAACGGTGAAACCATGCACAATACATCACGCAAACTGTAAACAATCCGTAAACATTCGCAGGTTAAAGCCACGAAGAAAGCACTCAACAGATGTTACAAAGTGCCTCCTGCAACGGCAAAAGTAACATGGCATACATCTGACAGGAAACATACCAACGACAAGAACGGGCTTTCCCTTCTTCATTTCAGGCACGACTACCTCATCCCAGTATGGAAGCACGCGCTTGACGACCAGTTCGAGGCTCTCGCCGTTGGGGACTGCATCACGGGGAATGTCGTTGTACATTGTGTCATTCTTTGGGTGGTACTCGCTGTCTTCGGCGCATGGTGGTGGTGGGACGTTGTAGGAGCGTCTCCATAGGTTGACCTGCTCCAGTCCGTACTTCTCGGCAGTCTCCACCTTGTTGAGTCCCTGGAGGGCGCCATAGTGGCGTTCGTTCAGCCTCCAGTGGCGCACCGTAGGGAGTCCCTGCTGCCCGAGAGTCTCCAAAACGATGTCGGCAGTGTTGATTGCGCGCTTCAGTACCGAGGTGAAGAGGGCACCGAACTCTATGCCGCTGGCCTTCAAAGCCTCACCAGCTTGCCTGCGGGGCAGTTGTAAACAGCGTAAATACCACACACCTGGCCTCAACCTTTCCTTCCTCCGTCAGATCCTGGTCGACCCAGCCGCAGAAGCGGTTTTCCTTGTTCCAGGTGCTCTCACCTAGACAGGATGAAGCTTATCCCCCTCAAAACCCACCGTGGCGAATGAATACAACGGTATACATTTCTATAACTTCAGTTTGCGTCGTTGGTATCAGTTTAGCATTCCCCAGCAGGAGTTAATGGTAGTGAGCCACCGGCATCCGCAGGGGATACCCATGTCTAGTTATTGGGTAATATGCGGCAACGGAAATTTCATTGTACATTAAACGGTAGTATAACAAAATGCGCGTACATTCAAGGTGAAAATCAGCAAATGTCAATATAGAATGCCACCTGAACAGAGCACGCAGGGCACCTTCTGTAAATGTTTCGACGCCTCTGGGCAGTCTTCCACTCACTATTGGCATGTATGTGTAACAGCGTTACCTAAAACAGGCGATAGCTATTTTATTTGCCGGACATAATGCAGGCTCAATGAACTGCCTCGGCCGCTTGACACACCTGGCATCCTCGGCCACTAACTTCTAGATAAACCAAGCAATAGACCTAGATGATACTCTATGTTCACGCTTAACAACAACTGATCGCTATACCTGTCCACTCCCCGTCCATAGGGCGATAGACGTGGCCTCCTGTAGTGTACACATGTAGCTGCGGCACGCAGTCTGTTGGAATCCTAAAATAGCAGTAAACGAGGAAAACCATGGCGTTGGGTTTTTCTAGAATACGTAGCCTCTGGCACAGGGGCGGTGACGCTGGTCATAAGGGATATCAACGGCAGCATAAGCGGACGAGCCTTCAGCGCAAGATGAACCATTCATTCCTGCGAATAAGGGAGATAAACCAGGAGGATGAAAACTACGTGCGCACACTGCTTTTTGACCATTTCAGGCAGCTCACATTCCCGGCCATCATTTACTGGGTTGTGCAACACGCCTACGACCTCCTGGCGATCATCGTCATTCTGTCTTTCATGCTACCAATGAAGGATCTTCTATACTTTGTCGTCGCGTTTGTCGTGTACCTCTACGTGAGAGCCCGCTGGGAAATGGAAAAACATATCCGCTATTCCTGCCCGGATCTGGATGAGATACACGACACCTACAGGACGGCCAAGGGCGCCAACTTTTGGGTGGGCTACTTCTCAAAGGAGGATGACGCGCTGACCATCACAGAAGCTAATGTGGAGACACTGCAGAAGCACAAAACTGCGGTTGGAGGCGGAGACGATAGGCATGGAAAGGGCGTTGCGGGCGCCAAGGACGAGGAACTGTCGGACAAGAGGGATGACAATGCGGATGGGCAGTTGACCCCGGTGAACGAGACTGATACTGCCAGTAGAGGCGGTGACAGTGGCAGGCAGGGACTGTCGAGTAATCGGGGAGTTTCGGACGACCGTCCCATGAGTCTCAAGGACCTGCTGAACAAAACAAACTGCAAGGAAAACGAAATACTGGGATGCATCGGAATCGCCCCTTACAGGAACAAGTCAACCATCGCGCAGATGGTGAGACTGGTGGTGAGCAAAAAGTGCCGCGGCATGAAGGTGGGAAGTAGACTGCTGAATCACCTGGAGAAGTACGCTATAAACTTCGGATACACCGAAATAAGAGTGTACACCAACAACCTCAACACAGAGTACCTGCAGTTTCTCAAGCAGAACGGGTTCTTGATCCAGCAGCTAGTGCGCAGAGGGCTTATGCGTGGAGATCTCATAATTTGGAACAAGACATTATCGCAACCAAATGACCTTCTAGTCCCAGGTACGTTGCAATCGCTACTCACAACAACCGCCGCAGAAACACAACCGATCACAAGCATGGGTACGACCCTCATATTGGAGTGAAAATCGCAGCATCATAGACTGTAAGACACGGTTGACATACACATGTGTCACTATCGCGCCTTACACACGACAAGAGCCACTAAAAGTATTTTCAACAAGTTTGTAATATCTAGAGTATTTTCCAACTCATTGTAATATTAATATGGCGGGGCAGGCGCCGAAGATACGGATGCCGGGCCTTGCCGTGATTATTGGTATTGCCCTGCTTTACCTCTCATCTGCCACGGCAGCCGTTGGAAAGGACTACTACAAGCTGCTGGGCGTGCGTAGAAACGCCACAGAGGCGGAGATATCAAAGGCGTACCGCAAAAAGGCGCGGAAACTCCATCCAGATATCGCCCCGGGCAAGGAGGAGGAGTTTAAGGACATTAATACCGCCTACGAGGTCCTAAAAGACAACGAAAAAAGGCAGCAGTATGATCTCTATGGCGAGGAGGGCCTAAACGCGGGAGCTGGGTCACAGCAAAACGGCAACCAGTTTTACCAATTCTTCAGGCAGGGAGCAGGCGGTCACGGAGGTGGCCAGGCAGGTGGTCACCACTTCACGTTTGACATGAACGGAGGTTTCTTTGACGACATATTCGAGGGGTTCGGCCAACGAGCCCACACTCAGAACCGTGGCTTCACCTTTAATCAAGGTACGTACGCATATGCATATCGTCATGTGACTTTAGGCGGCGGAGGCGGGCATAAAGCGGCAAGTCTGTTTGAGGGGACGGTGGTTTCCGATGTAGATCTGAAGGAAATGATATCCAGCCTTGAGAACATAAGGACGGTCAATATATACTACTTCTACTTGGAAAACTGCCCACACTGCCAGGAGGGGAAAAAGCCCTTTCTGGAATTTGCCACCAAGTACAACGGAGCTGTCCAGACTTATGCAATCAACTGTAAAAAACACAACGACGCTTGTGAAAAGTATCGAATAGAGCAGGTTCCACAGGTAGTGGCGTTCACGGATAAAAATAAACCCCTTCACTACCAAAAGAGGGGCTTCGCGGAGAACCTGGTGGGCTTCGTGAGTCAACTTTTACCATCGCAATACACGGAGGTTACGAGCAGGAAGCAGTTGGATGCGTTTCTGTTCCAAGATAATAAGTTGCTGAAAGTTGTGGCTATTATCAAGAAGGGCGCATACCTGATCCATCTGAAGGCTCTGGCGCAAAACTTGGCTGGCAAGATAAGTTTTGCGTTTATCAGGGGAAGTAATCAACAGCTGGCTCAACTGTTCGGGAAGGACGGTCTCACGCAGACCGGGGTGCTTATAGCCATCGACGATGTCGACAGCCTCCACGGTGGGTCTACACTTGACGCGTATCATGTTCGTTGCAGGCCGTACCATCGACTTATCCACAGCAGCGTACCATGATGTAATTTTAAAGCTAAACCTCATGCAATATGAGGAGCAGCGCTCCCACGGAATACACGGCAATGATGCCAAATACTCCGAGCTAAATGCTAGAAAAATGGATAATGGTGAATGTACGGAGAAGGATAATCAGTTTTGTTTCGTTTTTGTGAAGTTTGGCAAGGCCAAGGAGGAGACATTGAACGAGGCTCTCTACAAAATCGCACAAAAATACAGCAACGACCCAATCAAGATTCGTTTCATCAATGCAGTACAACAGGTGAGTCCGCATGCCTAGGGATCACACAAGGTTGCAGGCCGGGTTTGCTGAGGCTTTCGGTATTTCAAGCAGTTGCCTATTCTACCAAAACTGTGCAAAGTTCATAGCGTACCGTGGAAAGCGCAGGAAATTCGAGGTAAGATACCCACACCGTAATGCCTACACATCCACTCGCAGATCATGAACGATGAACTCACTGTCGAGAATGTCGACAAATTCATCAACGACGTCATATCAGGTTCTGTAACCTTAAAGCAGACGGTCACCGGCGTCCCCAAACTGGCGGATGTCACACATACCGAACTATAACTAATTTTATAAACTTGCACATAGCATGGAGGAAGATGATTACCACATTGACGCAGACTTCCTCAGGAAGTTCACCGATCAGTATGGCGACGTCGAGCATCCACTCTTCATGGAGGAGATTCCACGTAAGTAGACAATGTGTACGCACCAATGCCGCCAAAGGTGACTCTAGTGGTAACGAGGATCTGGAGGCGCTGCAGCAGCTGTTGGCAGAGGGGGAAACGAGGGATTCCATCGCAGAGAAGTACAAGGTACCGTACATCCGGCACGCGATAACACAGTTCGTGCAGCAAGTCGGGAATGGATACGTCCAGCAGGGCGAGTACTACTATGAAGCGGCTATATCGAGCTATACCAACGGTATAGAGGCACAGTCGAAGGACAAGCGGTTGAATTCCCTGCTGTACCTGAATAGGGCATTTGTCCACCTCAAACGAAGTGGGTGTGGCCAAATATCAATGTAATGCCGCTGCAGAGGACTATGTAAAGTGCGTGGATGACTGCAGAAAGTGCATCGCGCTGGATCCTACCAATTTGAAGGCGTAGGTCAATGTAACGGCACTGCCTAACTTCACTCAGATACTATAGAGGAGCAGTCGCGTCTTATGAGTTGGCACTCTATAAGAGGGCATTGCGCTTCTGTCTGGACTACTATGATCAAATAAAGCAGAGTAATGGGGATATATCGCAGGACGTTCTTGATACCCTCACGGCAGCAAGCCCAGACTGTGCAAACATTTATAAACGCGTTCTGAGCAAGTTGAAGGAGCAGGAGGAGCAACTAAGAGTGTTTATGCAAAAGGAAAGGGAAACAAAGGCCAAGGAGATGAAGGATGCCAAGGATGCTGTAGAGCTACTTACCAATAATGGTGGGCACAGTTCAACATAAAAAGCACACTGTTCAGGGATTAAGTTGAAAAACAACTTATACGAGGTACCAGAGTCTCAAAATGTCGTATTTTACCATGAGGGGGGGTTGCTGCATACTTCTTGCCTTATCATGTAAGTGTTACTGGCGAGGGGCCACAGGCCACTGCACGAATGATTAAAATTACCTGATTTCGGCGATCTACACGCTTATTCTAACTTATAATGCTTATTCTACTCAATTTACTTCCATACAGATACGATGAGTACAATATCACGGATTACATCGAAAACCTCGACTACTCCACTACCATCGGTGACCACCTGGACGTCATGTTCCCGGACTCGACTGACCCAAAAGGCTTTTATCGCAAAAACTCGCGATGCCTATATGAGGTGGTTAAACACGATCTCCAATTCAATATTTTCAGGTTTCCAAGGGCGAATTCTTTGAGTTTGGAACGCAGGAGACTATGGCAACCGTAATCTACAAGACGAAGGTAGCGTACAGGATAGCCCCGGTGCATATCGTGCATACGGACTTTGATGTGGCCACATTAAAGAACTAGATGAAATATATTACACCTAGGTTTTGTTTGATGAATTCTTGGAATGTAGTCTTCGTATCTGTCAGACTAATCCCGCTGTTCTCTATGACTCGGTATATGATCCTGATGACGAATATTAAAGAGCAGCTTAGATATGACCTTACCTATCGTTTGAGGACTTTGCACTTATCCATCTGTAGCCGTCTTTTACATGGGCGCTGTTTACGCGGTCTTCACCTGAGCTTATTAGTTGGTGTATCCCGTGTATGACATTCAGCTCTTTCAACGCCTTTTCATCTATGTTTTCGTATCCAATGCTAAAATATGTTATGAAATTCACTTTTACATACCATCGGATTGACTTTGACGCGGTGTTCACGCACAGTGTCTTGGTGTTTGGAGCCATGGTCGGTTCCTTCTTCGAGGGTGTTAATGGTGAGAAGCCATTAGGAATCACTTCCAGGTACTCTTTGATGTTATTCAGAGTGAAGAACACATCTTCAGCCTGAAGTAGAACGACCAAGTAGATGTCAGCGTGGCATATAACAGACAGATGGTACTTCCTTCCCTTGAGGTTAATTTCTGGCCCAAAAGGAGTTCCCGTTTCGGAATCCATTACGTGTAGTTCGGCCCTCCCTTCTTTTTTGCAAAGACGGAATTCTTGCCTCTTGCAAACCTGAGAGAGTTGTACACTCGATAGCACAAACCCACTTTGCCATCATGCTTTAACAAGTATGTGTACAAAAGTAACATGTCGTTCATGTCCAGCCTGCCATATGCGTGACACCAACAACAGGTTTACCTACGATGAGTGTATCAACTGCTTGTTGTGGATGATCAGGAACTCCTTAACCGCATCGAACCTTTGACAGAGTCCCTGGATCAAGAACTGTAAAGTGACTTTAATATTAGCATATTGCGAATACCTGTGCCTCAACAGCGCATTCTGCGTTCATCTTTGCTTTTTGTGATGCGTTCCAGCCTGGATTACATTTTTTACATACACATGAGAAACTCACTATTCAGGACGCTCAAGGAACTGTTAGCCGAGTTGACGATAAACTCCGGGAGTATGTCATCGAAGAGATGGCGCAGCTGATCAAGGTATTCCTTAGAGGCGGCAAGCTGTTCCAGGTGGTCAGACAGTGGCCCATGCACCAGCTGGAAGAGCTTCTTTGCATCCTCTAGGACGACCTTTGTAATGAAATTCTCCCAGTGATGGCTATACTGTGCCGTTTCATTATCCTTGGACTTGTCGTTTTTGAAGCACTGAGAAGGCATGAGGGCACTGCAACGCAACAGTGAGATAGCACATGCATTAAACACAAGTATCACCAGTGCAAAACAATAGCAGAAACTCACCACTACCAGATACACGCCATCACACCATTCGCTTATGGTGGTAACGAATAGTTTCGTCCTCAGAAAGTCGATCTTGTTGGTGGTGAATGAGCCCACCATCCCGATTAAACCCTCAATAAGGCCAAAATGCGATCGACGCTCCTCTACCTCACGATGTTCCGGGTAATAGTAGAGCAGCTTTGCGTCCTAAGAAGCGACTAAGATTCCGCATTTTGCTAAACCAACCTGTATCTCTTCATCCGATGGATCTGACGAAGACGGCTTTTGATTTAGATCAAATACCAAGATAGTTGTGACTTGATCCATTGTTATGCAGTAACAAGGCAATCTATTGGCGCTTTATTAATCCCAATCCTCTGTACGCAGCTGTAACTCGTTACTCCTACACGTAGTCACGGAGACGTACCGAAACAGGCGGCTGCCGTGCCAAATGCAGCGCTGAAAGCGCGATCCAGAGACCTCACCCGCGCCTTTCGTGCGCAGGAAAAAGCATATATCGCTATTCCGCTGAAGAATACTGTGCCTGTCACTTGGCAAAAGGTGCAATCATCGCCGCTGTCTTGAGGTGCTGGAGGCATTGAGGAATTTTCCCTTTACGACGCAAGAATTAAACACCATGCGTTGACACACAGAATGCTGCACATTCATGAACGTGTTTAATGTAGTATAGAACAGGAATATCACAACGCAATCATCTGCTGGCAGCATGGCCGACAAGGATAGACAGGAGCAACATCATAAGACCTCAGGTAGGATTCTACATACAACACAATAGTACTGTAATGGCACAGTGTGCTAGCACCGGCCACTGCTGCAATTACTCAGATATCCCTCACTAATGTTGACACAGAAGGCATTGACATACCGATGCAGCTACCTCAAAGCTTGTCTCAGAAGGGACCAAACAGCTGCCGAACACATGGTACACAATTGTATAGCTTGATTGATACTGTCTTTAGCACCATGTGGAATCCCGGGCGAGAGTCACCATAACGCCGCCGCAGTTGCCGAGGTGGGTGTGGAATGGATAGCAGTATACTTTTCAGGAGGAGATCACAATCAATTTAAAGGCTTGTTTGGGAGGTGATTCCTTAACAAACAATCACACATACGACGGATTCGCCGGGATTCCATCTCCGAATAATCATGGAAACCTCCTAGCTAATGGGCGCGCCGTTGAACCAAAGGGAGTGTCGGTGGATGAGCAGCCAATGAGTGTTGAAGGAACCGCCTGTAAATGTGGGTGTGTGCCGTGCGACGTAAACGATGTGCTAGAGAAGCTCAGTGCAAAGCTGGACCGCGTATCACACACCGTCAGCCGCATTGACAGGACACAACACGGCATTCTGCACAAGATAGGACGCAGGATGAGCTATTCGCGTTTCTTCATCGACAGAGTGTAGAGTGGATTCCCCGGGAAGCGTGGTCAGTGAGTCCGTCAAGTGAAGAGTAAAACTCACACCCTTCCACCATCGTAAAGCGCATTATGTCGCTAGTCAGTTGCAGTTGCAACGTGAAGCAATGTTTTACAAAGTCAACAAACTACTGGAATAACGTCGGCTCGTGAAATTACTCAGCCCCCCGATTTCGTAAAGGGGTATTCTACTCACGTTGCAAAATGAATGGGCACAGCATCTTTCTATCTGAGGAGTTCATGCAAGACTACTGCACAACTAAGCGGGAGACGTACAGCAAAACGCACAACCAGGTAGACAGCGAGACATACAGGTCCTGCAAGGCCCTGGAATACAAGTTGGCGGCGTGCCTGTCCAACTTTGGGGACGTAATTCAGAAGAGCGTCGGGGCGCCTGACAACCAAAAAGTCGAGGAAGACACATCCAGAGGGTTTCTGGGTGTCTTGCAGTGCAGCCGGCACTTTAGGGACTACGAGGACTGTATACGCAAGTCACGTGAATAGACACAAAAGGGCACACAGAAACGGCGCCTAAGGAGCGGCACATTGCCATCTATAGTAGGCTTTGATTTGCCGGCCTTTTCCCAGTGGAGAGGTGCGACAATTCACAGATGTGTACGTCCCGTTTTCAAGAGGAAAACTTGGCGTCTAACACACGTACTAGCGACATTTTTAATCGTATTAGTTTGTATTCACGTGTTGCATGTTAAGCAGCTCCTGGCACGGCCTCAGAGGCGACGAGGAACAGTGTCTCAAACGACGCTACGACGTGGTGTGTCACCACCGGATTTTCCGCGCCAAAGGGCCTCTGACCTTATATGCAACGTTAGAAACAGCCACACATTGAAGCAGTGTCTATTTCACGCGGAGGGCAAGGAATAAAGCTGCAGCGTCGGCGAAAATTCGGCCATACCACTGTATCTCTGGTTCCTCTTAATGGGGGTCGGGGGGGTCACGAGTAATCCAGCTATTACTAGGATTACCACGGCGGCCGCCTCATACTATAAAGACCACAGATTTCAAGATCGTACCAGATTGGATTGACGTAGCTACGCATTGGCAATTGAAGTGTATTTGCCAAGAGCCTAGTGCGCTGGATATCCAAAGAGGCATTTAATTGGCTCACATATTAGTTAAAGGAATACACCTAAATTTGGTGTATTGCTATTATCCCTGCACATTAAACACATGTCTTCTAACATGGTGAACAGGAGGATTGTGACCTCTGTGGTCGCCTTCCTCGCGGGCCTGGCCCTCATCCAAGGGGTGTCTGGCGACTCAGGAACAGGCAAAGGTAGTTACTGCTCGCGTTTATTACATCCTGTTGCAGTTGAAGGGCCCATCATTGGCATAGACCTGGGAACCACCTACTCCTGTGTAGGCATATACAAGAACGGTCGTGTGGAAATAATCACAAACGAAATGGGAAACCGTATTACGCCATCATACGTCTCATTCGTTGATGGCACACAGAAAGTCGGTGAGGCCGCCAAGAGCGACGCCACCATCAACTTCAACAACACTGTCTTTGACGTCAAGAGGCTCATCGGCCGCAAGTTCAACGATACAGAGGTGCAGTCTGACATGAAACTGCTCCCCTACAGTATCGTCAACAAGAGCGGGCGCCCCTACATACAAATCAAGGACAACAACGCCGTCAAGGACTACGCCCCTGAGGAGATCAGTGCCATGGTACTGAAGAAGATGAAGCAAATTGCCGAAAACTACCTGGGAAAGGAAGTTCACAAGGCCATTATCACTGTCCCCGCGTACTTCAATGATTCTCAGCGCCAGTCCACCAAGGACGCTGGTGCCATCGCAGGTCTAGAGGTCGTGCGTATCATCAATGAACCCACCGCTGCTGCCATTGCCTACGGCATTGATAGGTCAGAATCAGAGTCTAACATCCTGGTCTACGACCTTGGAGGTGGTACCTTTGATGTTTCCGTCCTCATGTTGGATTCCGGTGTGTTTGAGGTCATCGGTACAGCTGGTGACACCCACCTCGGTGGTGAGGACTTTGACAGACGTGTAATGGACCACCTAATCAAGATATTCAAAAAGAAGCATGGTGTAGACATCATGGGCGACAAGCAGGCCGTTCAAAAGCTCCGCAAGGAAGTGGAGGCCGCTAAGCGTACCCTGTCATCCACCACCGAAACCACCATTGAAATTGAAAACCTCATCAATGGAATTGATTTCAGTGAAACTCTAACTAGGGCCAAGTTTGAGAGCCTCAATGAGGATCTTTTTGAAAAGACCCTCGACACTGTCAAGGATGTCCTGAAGACCATCCAGATGACACAGAGGGATATCCAAAAGGTAGTTCTCATCGGTGGTTCCACCCGTATCCCCAAGATCAGACAGATGATCGAGGAGTTCTTCGGAAAGGAGCCAGACTATGGAATTAACCCCGATGAGGCAGTCGCCTACGGTGCCGCCATGCAGGGAGGTGTGCTATCTGGTGAATCTACACATGATGTGTTGTTGCTAGATGTGTGCCCACTGTCGTTGGGTATCGAAACAGTGGGAGGAGTTATGTCTGTTATCATTGAGCGCAACTCTTTGTTGCCTGCTCACAAATCTCAGATCTTCTCCACCTCAACCGACAACCAGTCGACCGTCACCATCCAGGTGTACCAGGGTCAGCGCACCATGACCAAGGACAACACCCACCTGGGCAAGTTCGATCTCACTGGCATCCCCCTGGCCCCAAGGGGAGTACCGCAGATTGAAGTAACTTTCGATGTGGACACCAACGGTATTCTCAGCGTGTCCGCTGAGGAGAAGGGAAGTGGAAACAAACGTAACATTGTCATTACTCCCGACAAGGGACGCCTTTCCCCCGAGGAAATCGAGCGTATGATCCGCGACGCCGAAGCCAACGCAGAGAAGGACAAGCAGCAGTTTGAGAAGGTCCAGAGCAAGCAGGCCCTGGAGGGCTACCTTGACTCGATGAAGAAGACCGTCCAGGACAAAGACAAGCTGGGCCAGAAGATTGAGGAGGACGACAAGGAGGCCATTCTCAAGGCTGTGCGCGAAGCGGAGACCTGGATGGTACAGAATCCTGATGCCGATGCTGAGGAGAACACAGCCAAGCAGCGCGAAGTCGAGGCGGTGTGCAATCCCATCATCGCCAAGCTCTACGGATCTGGAGAGCAGGCTGACGACACTGGCTACAGTGACGAGCTGTAAACTGCTTTAATAGTCATATTATCATAAACGAATACATGAATTTTGTGGGGCCTTTAGTAGAAGGCTGCGACGCCCGGTTACACATGGGCAGCCTTGGGCACAACAGCAGCCGGTTCGCGCCGTGATCGGATGAAAATAGTTAGCATAGGCTTGGGAATATGCTTGTGGTGTAGTTTCCTATCCCCAAGGAACCAAAAAGGTGTGCTCAAGCGATTACCACAGGCTGAAAATCTAGATTCAGTCCAGACAACGCGTGTGAGGGTCCAAAGAGCAGCGTCGAACTACAAGAAGAAATACAAGAGGTCCGGGCACACTACGTACTTCTCAGCCTACGATATAATGGATATAGACAACGACAAGGGCTCCACCCAGCCAGGAAAGTATCCAAATGTGGAGCTGCCGATCGTATTGCCCAAGTACTATGCAGACGTAAACACAAAGAAAGGGCCCGACTACTGGGATTATGAAAATATAACCTTGATATGGAACCTTCCAAACAACTACGAAATCATACGGAAGATTGGCCGGGGCAAGTACAGCGAGGTGTTTGAGGGCCTAAACATTCTGACAAAGGAACAATGTGTAATAAAGATTCTAAAGCCGCTAAAGAAGAAGAAGATTAAGCGTGAAATCAAGATTTTGCAGAACCTCAGCGGAGGTCCAAACATCATCAAGCTGCTAGATATCGTCAAGGACCCTCAGAGCAGAACCCCCTCGCTCATTTTCGAGTATGTTAACAACGCTGACTTTAAGACGCTGTATCCGACACTCACTCTGTTTGACATTAAATACTACATGTACCAACTGCTCAAGGCGGTGGACTTTTCGCACAGCCAGGGCATCATGCACAGGGACGTGAAGCCGCACAATGTCATGATAGACCACGAAAAGCGACAGCTCCGGTTGATTGACTGGGGACTGGCAGAGTTTTACCACCCAGAACAGGAATACAACGTCAGAGTTGCTAGCAGATACTATAAGGGGCCAGAGCTGCTGGTGGACATGAAGCTGTACGACTACAGCCTGGACATTTGGAGCATTGGGTGCATGCTCGCTGCAATAATATTCAAAAAGGAACCCTTCTTTTACGGGCACGACAACTACGACCAGTTGGTGAAGATAGCCAAAGTGCTTGGCACCGATGACTTGCATAATTACTTCCAGAAATACGGACTCAAGTTCGCGCCCGTATACGAGGAAATTCTAGGGACCTACCCACGCAAACCCTGGGTTAAGTTCATTAACCAGGAGAATGAACACTTGTGTGTCACCGAAGTGGTTGACCTTATAGACCAGATGCTCGTGTATGATCACGCCCTGAGGATCACTCCCAGAGAGGCTATGCAGCATCCGTTCTTCAAGGAGGTTGCAGAAAAATAATCGCACAGCACCCATTGAAGCATCTTCTACCGTATTTAAAGTAAAAACTACTCACGTAATACATAAGGTTCATAGTTTCCATGCCACCTCTGTCTGTTGGGTCCTGAGGACGCGGGACGGAGTCAATCAGAGTTATCAGCGGAATTCAACACAATGGTTCACAATGCTCTGAGGCGCGTTCTTAGCTGCAGGGTAAACACACATCTTGCTAAAATATAAGCTCTCAGGTGTTTTCTGCCCAGTGCCAGCGAGGAAGGAACTTCTCCACGGGCCCAAAGGTTTTTGTCGACAAGAACACGAGAATAATATGCCAAGGCTTAACAGGAAAACAGGTGAGTAAATGACGAAAGGGTGGGTGGCTGTGCTTTGCCAAATCGAGCCGACGGCTGTGCAGCAGACCCAGCATCTCGTACCCCTCTCTCCAGTTTCGAAACTCAACACATGATTCTCAGGGGTCCTTTCACACCGCAGAATGTCTAAAGTATTACGGGACCAAGTTCGTTGGGGGTGTTAACCCGAAAAAGGCGGGAACCATTTGGAGGTGTGCAGAGGGGAAGCATTCGCTCCCTGTGTATGCGTCAGTGGCCGACGCCATGAAGGAGACGGGAGCGGACGCGACAGTCATCTTCGTGCCGCCGCCTAGCGCCGCAGCTTCCATAGTCGAGGCCATAGAAGCCGAGATGCCTCTCATCATTTGCATCACCGAAGGAATCCCGCAACACGACATGGTCAAGGTCAAGACCATGTTGAGGGACCCAGCATGCAAGTCAACGCTAATAGGACCAAACTGCCCAGGTATCATCAAGCCGGAGGAGTGTAAGATTGGAATTATGCCGGGCCACATCCATAAAAAGGGATGTGTTGGTATAGTTAGCAGGAGTGGCACCCTTACCTACGAAGCAGTCACTCAAACGACCACAAACGGCCTTGGGCAGTCTGTTTGCATTGGTATTGGGGGAGATCCCTTTGGTGGAGTAACTTTTACGGATGTTCTGAAGAAATTTGTCAACGATCCGCAAACCAAGGGTGAGTGTCTGCAGGAGTATCCACTGGTGACATGATACACTCCGTTGTTATGGTTGTCTATACGGCTCTGAGATCTCCATATGCTTCACCATGTTAATCTTCATGCAGGAATCATGCTCATCGGAGAGATAGGAGGAAGCGCTGAAGAGGAGGCGGCTGAATGGGTCAAGGCAAATCCGACAGACAAGCCTATTGTCGCTCTGATTGCCGGTACTTGCGCCCCTCCTGGTAGGAGAATGGGCCATGCCGGTGCCATAGTCAGTGGTAACACTGGAACAGCAAAGGGTAAAATAGAAGCTCTACGAAGCGCGGGGATCCTGGTACCGGAAACACCCGCACTTTTAGGAAGCACCATGAGCAAGGCACTATCTAATTAACACTTTTTTAACATGTCGAAACGTAGCACCTACGAGGCCGAGAAGGCCTTTATAGAGAAACACCCCTTCGCTAGACACATGTACGTGGTACGGAAGGGCTTCGTGCCGGGTATGAATGTCGAGGGATACGTATTTGCCAATGAGAACCTGTCTAACCTGTTATTTCAGGAGCTGAGGCAGTACTCTTCGGAATCTGGCACGTTTCTTCCTGCCCTTAAGCAGTTGGCGAACGTGGCAGCGCTTCCCGGAATAGTAAAGGGAAGCATTGCGCTGCCAGATGCCCATTCCGGTAGGCAGCTTTAAGCAGCATCTTCATATTGGTGATCAGGGTATGGGTTCTCTATAGGGAACGTGGCGGCATTCGATCTCAATGACCCCGAATCTGTCGTATCACCCGGAGGGGTAGGCTTCGACATAAACTGTGGAGTCAGGCTCATTCGCACAAACCTAACCCTCAAAGAGGTTGAGCCAGTCAAGGATAGCCTCATCCAGTCGATGTTCAATCACATACCAGTCGGCGTTGGGTCACAGGGCATTATCCCGTGCAACAGTTCAGGTATCAAACGGGCACATTCTCCATCACTAACCATGCAGCACTTAACGAAATACTGGAATATGGAATGGATTGGACGGTTGCACACGGTTATTCCTGGGCCGAGGACAAGGAGCATTGCGAGGAGTTTGGGAGGATGATTCAGGCCGACGCGAGTACGGTGTCTTCAAGGGCAAAAAAACGCGGCCTACCACAGATGGGCACGCTAGGTGCAGGCAATCACTATGCAGAGATACAGGTATGTCTAGGTGTCTACCTTTGAGTCATACGGCACAAGGTGGTGGAGGAGGTCTACGACACGTACGCGGCCAAGGCAATGGGAATTGACCAAGTCAACCAGATATGCGTCATGATACACTCGGGAAGCAGGGGCTTAGGCCACCAAGTGGCTACTGATGCACTGATTGACATGGAGGCGTCGCCCAGCTCCTCCAAAATCAAGGTACTGGACAAGCAGCTTTCGTGCGCAAAGATCAATTCCGACGAGGGAATAAAGTACCTAAAGGCCATGTCGGCAGCGTCTAACTATGCATGGGTCAACCGAAGCGCCATCACCTTCCTTCTGAGGCAGGCGTTTGCCAAAACGTTCGATCAGACTGCCGACGACCTGGACATGCACTTAATCTACGACGTATCTCACAACATCGCAAAGGTGGAAGTAGGTGTGTAAATTGTGAGTGTAACACTTTGTAGGAACATATGGTGGATGGAAGATGCAAAACACTGCTGGTACACAGAAAGGGATCGACCAGGGCCTTTGGCCCGCTGCATCCCCTCGTGCCTGCAGACTACCAACTGATTGGGCAACCAGTGCTGGTGGGAGGTACCATGGGGACATGCTCATATGTCCTCACTGGCACGGAGAAGGCCATGGAGCTTACGTTTGGCTCCACATGCCACGGCGCAGGTAATTGTGAAAAGTAGCACTCAAGAATCTGTTAGGCCGCGCACTCAGCAGAAACAAGAGTCGCAACACCCTCGACTACAAGGACGTCCTGAACAACCTTTACGAAAAGGGAATAGCGGTTAGTCATGAGTTCATGGCTCACATTTCGCGCAGATTAGGGTGGCATCGCCAAATCTTGTATCTGAGGAGGCGCCAGAATCCTACAAGGATGTTTCAGAGGTTGTGCAGGTGAGCGGCCAATTGACAGATTCATCATTGCAATCAGACGTGTCACGATGCAGGAATCTCCAAGAAATGTGTAAAGTTGAGGCCAATCGCAGTCATCAAGGGCTAAACACAAAGACAGCTTTCACATAACAAACAACACACTGTACACTCTCTTAGTAATGTAATATTTGCCAAAATATGTACTCATTTATGGCCCCGCGCTCTCTGCTGCGGCTCTGTACCCTGGGTGTCCCCATCGGCTTCATGGAAGCAACGGCAAACCCACAAAAAGTTACGGCAACGTATCGCTAGACAAAATTGTAACTTTTGGGGATTCACCTACCGTATAATTTCATACGTCATGTGACGTGTTTGTACGGCGAATGTAAGGGTTTCTTCAGGTAAATGAACCAAGGCCTGCCGTGACGTTTTACATGATGGAATCCAGGGCGATAGGCCTGGTAAATGTGGAAAAGGGCGCATAAACGACAATGAAATTATAAAAGTCGTGGGCCCTTTACGTTTCTCTATGCTTGTCACTCTTGTATGAATAATCTATTTGCAACTTTCCATTAATTCTGGATTCAGGTAAAATGGGCAACAACTACACCAAAACGTTTGCCCTGGCTGGTACGTCCTAGCGTTGTGCAACTAATCGATTTTCCAGGTGCTGCCGGTCTCCTCGCATACTTCGTCTATTACTTGCTCCAGGAAGACGACGACGACAGGGACGAAGATGACGACATGTACAAGAAGGGTTACGACTTGTCAGGTACCATGGCAGCCAACACGGTTGTTGAAAGCATGTCACGTGCCGACGTGCTAGACCTGTTAGCAAAGATCGCAGCCAGTCAAGAAAAGGCCAAGAGCGTGCTCAAAACATTGGTGACTAGGATCATCGACAACGACTTCACGGAATCCATGGAAGAAATATACAAGAACATTCTGCCAGATGTCCCAGTCGACCCCCTAAAGGCCAAGGGCCTCAGCCTCTTTGATTTGGACTACCTCGTTGAGAGGCACCAAAATGATATGGCAGTACGTGAGCATATCATGAAGATGATCCACATGCCACCAACTGAAGAGGAGGGTGAACAGGTAGACATAAACCCGGATAAAATCGTACAAGTCTATGAGTTTATGTTAGAGGAGCTGCAATCGCTGCAATCCAATGAAAACCCTCTAGCAAGCCAGCCCGACGTAAACGCCAATGCTGCTAGCCTTACTGTGCAAGCTATTGTCGCAGCAAAAGTCCAAACCAAATTTGGGTACACCTCAGTTCAAATAGACCGTGCTATAACAAAGCACCAGGCAGAACTAGGTATGAACACCAAATTTTCTAGGCTGGCCATGCAAATTCAAAGTGAAATGACTGAAATAACTGGGTAAGCACAAGGGTTGAAAAATGCAATGGCTGTAGCACTGGCTAAAATATGCTTGCAAATGGAGTCAAATGCGATATTCGGTCCTACACTTCAGCAAAACTGGTTCTCTAATATCAACACTTCAGTTTGAGTCTATCTGTCCTTTCCTATTCATATGATCTTAAAAATTATCGTATCAGACGCAACCATGATTAGTGCATTGGTATTTCATGGAGGCAACACGCTTGGACTGTTCGCTGATGTGAACCCTACTTTCCCTAGAGGATTAGTCATTCAACATCTTACATTTTGGCTGCTATCTATAGTGCCACCAATACTGTTACAACGTCTCAAAAGTAGGAGGAATGTATATATTTAGTCAATCCTTTAAAGTGACAATCAGATCATTGTAACTCAACGCATGATGCATGCAGATACTATTTCAGTTGATATACATATGTTAAGATTCACCTTCTCATCACAGATGTTACTTTGAAGTTATCATGTATGGAGGTTTAAAACAAATATATGTATAGATATATCTATACACATATAATCATCTTCACAAAATCAAATGAATGATGAGGTTGGTACCTCTTTTACAAGATCAGAAAGCAGACATATGAAAGAGTAAGAAAGTTTGACAATAACCTAATAAACCTAATGATAGATGTACGCCCACTCCTGAGACAAGATACAAAAGACGTAACCCGAGGAAACATATGACATGGTTATAGCGGAGTTATATCATACAGCGTATTAGGATATTTATGAGGGTAACGCTACAAAAGAAGCCTATAGTATTGACATGTACCATACAGTACCTACATTCGACGAATCACTGCAACTGCTGGCACTGGACTCTGTGATGCCAAGTATAACATGCAGCAATATAAGGCAAGGTCTCCAGTATATCCATATCCTATTTTATCTAACGAGGAACATAACGCCTATTCATGTTAACCATCAGTGGAATGAGATGAATTGAGATTTGATCCCCCACACAATTAAGGTAAACTATAGGTGGGAATTAATTTTCACGTTTGATGTGGTATTTTACCCCTCCCACGAAAATGAGGGCGGAATATGAATAATACAGAGTAGATGGTTCTAAGTATTCAAGACTAGTTGATTTGGTATAAAAATGGAATGGCCATTGTTGCGATGCGCTATTGCGCTATTACATATACCACTTCTCCTGAATATCGGACATGTTGGAGGACAGAACCCTGGTGACCAATTATTGCTCTGTCATTTCGAACAGGATATACCAAAGAGAACTTTAATGCCAGCTGTTGTTGATGTGTCTAGGATCGATTTGAACAACGGATACAATATATCTTTATCACAATTAGGAGAAGGCATTCAGGCTATTGGAGTCCCATCTGACGGGTATAAAATCACTCAACTGGTTTATGGGAAGAACCAGATATATGTAGCAAATGAAGAAAAGGGCGAAGTTGTTGAGAATTTTACTGTATACATTTCTAATGGAGATATGGTAGTCATCGTTCGCGTTAACGGAAACGAACTGAAGTTCGGTTTGGTTGGAGATGGTTTTGTACTTCTTACACCCAAGGAATATGATTATAGGATCACACAGATGGGTGAACCGTACACCTTAGATTTAAGTAATAGGGAGAGTACTGATGAAGTCGATGTCATTGATGCACCGTTAAATGATATTATTACACACAATTATATTGTACAACAGGGTTTCAAGACAGTTAAGGTGGTTGACAATACTACAGTATTGTGGGATGGTGAAGAAAATGAACATATTCGAGATGTCAAGTTGACAGAACTATCCAAAGCAAGGCTGGTGTCACTCATAATAGAGAACCCTAATGAATCGAAAATGAATTATTACATTGGTGATGATTGTGGCTACCACACTTTATCTCCTGAGGAATTCTATAAGTGCTTTGTTAGCGGTAATGACACCATAGATTCGCTGTTGAATAGGAAGAAAGATAGTACATTAAGAGGAACTACATAACGGTGTGGCTCGTGGAAAATGCATGAAACCACCTGACGTTAACGATAGATGTATCATGTGAGAGCGTTTATAACTGTATCATTAATTGATTCATCAAACATTCCTCTAATTTTAACCTCAAACTACACGTATCATTTTATAGATGTATACTAATCATCTGGTGATAATCTTAATCGATTTGCGTTGCATCAGCGTACCATAATGATTGGATTCACAAGGTTACGCTGTTTAACCAACTCCATGTTAATTGAATAAGAGTGCCTCCCTTGGGGGATAATAGCGCCAGTCAATCCATAAACATGTATACCCAGAAGGGTAAGGCGAGCATGCTCAGCCTCTATGCAACCAACATAAGTTTACAATATTGCAGTATGTATGCATATGGTGGAGCCTTTCACTCGCAAAAATCACAAATGCAATGGTATCATAGCATATATGATGTAAAGGCAACTAGAGAATATAAACCAAGTGAAACAATTGCATGATTATAAAGGGGCATGTATTACACAATGATTTACGATACGTGATGTATCAAGGTTATGCATAGCACTCTTGGTATTAAGAAATCATAAGATACTCATGTCAACTGCGTTACGGCATCTCCCTAATGTGGACTCAGTGATGCCATGAATATCAGGCAAGAGCATGAGAACAGTATCCCCTACGTTTACATGTTATATTTCATCTCAAGAGAAACACAACACTATTCAATATGACCACATATAATGGATACGACATTGACGCGTATTCCCCCACACAATACCAGGTAGCATAGCTCATACTTGCCTTCCACCTTGATATGCTGTCGCATTCCCTCTTACAAAATCATAATGCCTTTGGGATAATACAGAAGAGATGATTCAGAATAGTTCGCTGGAAGAGGTTAGTAATATAAAATGGAATGGCCATTGTTGCGATGCGCTATTGCGCTATTACATATACCACTTCTCCTGAATATCGGACATGTTGGAGGACAGAACCCTGGTGACCAATTATTGCTCTGTCATTTCGAACAGGATATACCAAAGAGAACTTTAATGCCAGCTGTTGTTGATGTGTCTAGGATCGATTTGAACAACGGATACAATATATCTTTATTACAATTAGGAGAAGGCATTCAGGCTATTGGAGTCCCATCTGACGGGTATAAAATCACTCAACTGGTTTATGGGAAGAACCAGATATATGTAGCAAATGAAGAAAAGGGCGAAATTGTTGAGAATTTTGCTGTATACATTTCTAATGGAGATATTGTAGTCATCGTTCGCGTTAACGGAAACGAACTGAAGTTCGGTTTGGTTGGAGATGGTTTTGTACTTCTTACACCCAAGGAATATGATTATAGGATCACACAGATGGGTGAACCGTACACCTTAGATTTAAGTAATAGGGAGAGTACTGATGAAGTCGATGTCATTTATGCACCGTTAAATGACATAATTACACACAATTATATTGTACAAAACGGCGTCAAGACAGTTAAGGTGGTTGACAATACTACAGTATTGTGGGATGGTGAAGAAAATGAACATATTCGAGATGTCAAGTTGACAGAACTATCCAAAGCAAGGCTGGTGTCACTCATAATAGAGAACCCTAATGAATCGAAAATGAATTATTACATTGGTGATGATTGTGGCTACCACACTTTATCTCCCGAGGAATTCTATAAGTGCTTTGTTAGCGATAATGACACCATAGATTCGCTGTTGAATAGGAAGAAAGATAGTACATTAAGGGGAACTAAATAAAGGGTGTGGCTCGTGGAAAATGCATGAAACCACCTGACGTTAACGACAAATGTATTATGTAAGTTCGTTTAATACTGTATCATTAATTGATTCATCAAACATTCCTCTAATTTTAACCTCAAACTACACGTATCATTTTATAGATGTATACTAATCATCTGATGATATAAGGAGACGTATGTGACGTAACCTGTTAGGATAAATGATATTTCAAGTATACTGAAAAACAAATGTTATTCATATATACCATACGATTATGTTATTAATCGAAGGAAAATAGCTCCCTAATATGGACTCAGTAATACCATGAATATCAGGCAAGAGCTTGAGAACAATAACCCTCGTGTTTCCATGTTATATTTCATCTCTAGTTGAACATAGTATTCATCCGTATGTACAATCTGTGAAGGGAGAAAGAAGGATCCCCCACACTAACACGGTAATATATAGATTGGCATTAATGTTTGCCATTCGTTCGTTTTGTTGCCTTCTCCCTAATACAAAATCGCAGGAGTGAATGGATAATATATATAAAAGGTGAAAACAACAAAACGAAATCTATTAGCTATACAAAATGGATTGGTCTCTGTTGAGATGCGCACTAGCGCTATTCTTAATTCCATTCCTCCTGGACGTAAGACATGTTAGAGGACAACCAAAAGGCAAGTTGATTGCTAATTTTGATACGGAGAGACCCAGTTCACACGTAGTAAATGTTGTCGTTGATTTGCTTGATATCAATAGGGGTAAGGGTTATGATATTGTTACATCAGAGTTCGGTGAAGGTATTCACGCTATATCAACACCTGCTCCGGAATGCATAATAACTAAAATTTTTTATGGGAAGAACCAGGTGTTTGTACCGAATCCCGAAAAGCGTGAAGTAATTGAGCGTTTTGTTGTAGACGCCACTGAGGAAGATATAGTAGTTACTATTCGTGTTAGTGGAAGGGATATTAAGTTTGGTTTGGTTGGAGAGGGATTTGTCCCTCTTACTCCTAAGGAGTTTAATTACAGGATCGCACGCATGGGTAAACCATGTAATGTAGATTTAAGTAGGAGGGATACCACAGAAGAGGTTGCTGTTCGTGCAGTACCACTGGCAGAGATAACAACACACAATTATGTAGTACAAAAGGGATTCAAGGCTGTGAAAGTAGTTGATAATGACATAACATTATGGGAGGGAGATGTGGGAGAATTTGCGAAAGACATTAAGTTAACACGTGTTGCAGGCGTACATCTTGTTTCCCTCATGATAGAGAGACCAAGTGGTTCGAAAACGGATTATTACATTGGAGATGCTGCTGGTTACCACACTATAACTCCTGAGGAATTCTTCAAATGCTTCGTCAGTAAGAAGGAAGAAGTACAAGCTGTGTTATCATCAAAGAAAGATAGTACATTAAGAGGAACTACATAACGGTGTGGCTCGTGGAAAATACATGAAACCACCTGACGTTAACGACAAATGTATTATGTAAGTTCGTTTAAAACTGTATCATTAATTGGTTCGTCAAACACCCCCCTAATTTAACCTCAAACTACACGTATCATGTTATATATGTATACTAATCATCTGATGATATAAGGAGACGTATGTGACGTAACCTGTTAGGATAAATGATATTTCAAGTATAATAAAAACCAATATTATGCATATATATACCATACGATGATGTTATTAATCTAACGGAAATAGCTCCCAAATGAGGACTCAGTAATACCATGAATATCAGGCAAGAGCTTGAGAACAATAACCCTCGTGTTTCCATGTTATATTTCATCTCTAGTTGAACATAGTATTCATCCGTATGTGCAATCTGTGAAGGGAGAAAGAAGGATCCCCCACACTAACACGGTAATATATAGATTGGCATTAATGTTTGCCATTAGTTAGTTTTGTTGCCTTCTCCCTAATACAAAATCGCAGGAGTGAATGGATAATATATATAAAAGGTGAAAACAACAAAACGAAATCTATTAGCTATACAAAATGGATTGGTCTCTGTTGAGATGCGCACTAGCGCTATTCTTAATTCCATTCCTCCTGGACGTAAGACATGTTAGAGGACAACCAAAAGGCGGGGGACACTTTATTTCCAAATTCAATACGGAAAGAGAGGCAAGGAATGTAACACCACTTATTGCAGATGTGGCTGATCTAAATTTTGGTAATGGGTACCATATTTCCCCATCGGTTGTTGGAAGTACTCCAGGTATCACAGCAACACCACTACCTGGATATGAGATATCAAAACTTGTGTATCAAAAGAATCAGATATTTGCAGTTAATGAAGCAAAATGTGAAGTTATTGAGAAATTTACTGTATACAGTGCTAATGACGACATAATTGTCATTGTTCGCGTTAATGGAAGGGATATTAAATTCGGTTTGGTTGGAGAGGGATTTGTCCCTCTTACTCCTAAGGAGTTTAATTACAGGTTCACAAGCATGGGAGAACCATGCACTGTGGATTTAAGTAAAAAGGGGGCCACAAATGAGGTTACGGTTCGTGCAGTAAACCTCAACGACATAGTAACACACAATTATATAGTACAAAAGGGATTCAGGGCTGTGAAAGTAGTTGATAAGGACATAACATTATGGGAGGGCGATGAAGGAGAATTTGCGAAAGACATTAAGTTAACACGTGTTGCAGGTGTACATCTTGTTTCCCTCATGATAGAGAAACCAAGTGGTTCGAAAACGGATTATTACATTGGAGATGCTGCTGGTTACCACACTATAACTCCTGAGGAATTCTTCAAATGCTTCGTCAGTAAGAAGGATGATGTACAAGCTTTGTTATCTTCAAAGAAGGAATGTACATTAAGAGGAACTACATGACGGTGTGGCTCGTGGAAACTACATGACAACACTTCAATTTAAAGGTGACTGTATCATGTGAACCTTTATAACTGTATCATTAACAGATTCACCAAAAACAGGTATATAAATGCAGTTCTAATGATTTTACCATAAGATTGTATAAAGCGAAATATATACGTGCTCTTCATCTGGTGATATAGGGAAATTTATGTGACGTAACCTGTTGAGATAAATGATATGCCAATTATAATAAAAACAAATATTATGCTTATATATACCATAAGATGATGTTATTAATATAAGGAAAATAGCTCCTTAATATGGACTCAGTATTACCATGAATATCAGGCAAGAGCTTGAGAACAATAACCCTCGTGTTTCCATGTTACATTTTATCTCTAGTGACCATGATATGTATTTCACAACGAAACCTAAGGTATATGAATGTCTATTTGTATTTTCTTTAATTTTGAGCAAATCGGATGTTTTACGAAACAAACAAATGCGATTGTTGTGCTACCCTTTGAGCTGATATCTTGCTGTCCATAAACAGTGAGTCTGCTTCGTCTATAAAGCGTCTCTCAAGCGTTTCACTGTTTTCAATTTCTCTTATCATGTTTGCCGGTGCAATTAGCTGCATACAGTAACGAAGGCTGGCATTGGATCCTATTTCTCCCAAACGGAGCAGTGCGTCGTCTGTTAGAGGAACATCTTCTGCATTGCCGCGTATGCGTAACACTTGAACAATCTGCATTACTCAGTATCCCATCAACAAATAACCAACCTCATCTAATGTGTATGGCAACGTTTTGATGATTAGTAGCCTATCCAACAGATCTACTGGGATGCCGTGTGGTTCAATGCTATCAGTTCCTCTCACAGTGCATACCTAGGGCACAACTCATTTCACGACGGGAATACACTTACACCGCGATTTGTGGACAGAATAACAATGGGTGCCATGGGTGATTCTAGTACCTTGGTAAGGTATGTGAAACACTCTATGTCGAACATGTGCACCTCATCAATATATACCACTCCTGGGACAACTTCAGCCACCCCCATCTCTATGTACCGGTTCACAGCTTTGTTTACTTCCATGCGTAGCTTCTCGGTGATTTCAGTCTTTTTAGGCTTGAGGTATTGATTCATCATTGATAAGACATCGTTACCGCCCTGGGATGAGGTTAAGAGGCATAGTGCTGACCTACCGTAGGATGAGAGTTTGCGATATCCAAGTCATGTAATGACAATTCTTGAACACATTGCTTCTGCTTATACACATCTCCCTTGGGCAGTGGGACGTATTCCTCAACTTCCAGATCAAATTCGGTGGCATAAACATCGCATCGGCCGTAGCGCCTTACTTGACCTGTGACATGGTGACGTCCCCAAGCGTATGGTCGTACCTGTAGTAGCGTCTATGTATATAACATCACCAATGGTGACCTTTTCCTTCACCAGTTGATCGTGTATCTGTGGAGCCAGCCTCAATGTCTTTGTCCCCTTGACTGTCTTGAGGGTGATGACCACTGCACTTATGCATTTCGCTGCGCAATCATAAACTACACTTGAGGATGTTATGCTTACCAAATCCACCACTCGGATTCTCTGTCTCTTCTGCTACGATTTCCGTAACCTCTCCCTCGTATACCTGTTTTTCCTCCTTAAGGATAACATGTATCGACTTGCGAAACGCCTCATTTAGAATCTCAGTCTTCTTAACTTCATTGCTGAACACCTCAGTACTAGACAGTATAGTGAACTGAGTGGAGGCATTCAGCTCCTTGGCTATGGCCATTGCAAGCGCAGTCTTGCCGCTTCCGCTTGGCCCCGCTAACAGAAGAGCACGCCCTGCGAAGGTTTAGTCTATAATGGAAACAGTCCAACGTGTGTAACGAACTTTGTCTACCCATGCAACAAATGCAAATACCTACCTGCTAGCTTCTTGGCCTTTATCATGTCCACGGCGAGCATGGCAGCCTCCCTAGCTCGGTATTGGCCGACCAGACCGCACCCGGCATCGAAGCATTCCGTATATTCCTTCCATGCTTTATCATTTAACCTCCCATCTGCGTTTGTGAGCGTGGCATCGAGGTTGAATATCGAGGCGCTCACGCCAAGGCCTTTGATGTGGCTGTGGACGGAGATTCTTTTCTTAAAAGTGCCCGGAGGATCGCCCTCTACCTTTATAGTATTAAGTTCTGGCACGCAGTCCTTTACTATGCCCATCGACGCCATCTTAACCCGGAGATCAAAGTTTTGGCAGTGGAGCATCAGGTTGGCGACTGCGGTTGCCTAACACAGGTGCGGGTCATTACACATTAAACCGACTCTGGCAAAATGCAATGCTGGAAGCAAGCACCCATGCAACCCATTCAATAGCAGCAAAGCTTAGTGATTTAAACTACCAAACTTTAACGCTTGCAATAATCCTTTACGATTCAAGGGTTTCAACAGGTTTGTCAAACATCCTCCGGGATATATGGTATTACCCCCAACTCGGTGACGTGTATAGTCATTTAGAAGAGCGGTATACCTGAAATGGCAACCATTTTCGACATTATCTGGTAGCGGAGGGTGTGTAAGGAGCACAGGTGTGGCTCTGGTTAAAGTACTAGGGAGTTCAGCTCTTCTAGGGGTATTCATGGCTATCTCGCTCAACAGTTACGCCCAATTTGTATATAATGGTGTCCAATGGATGCCACAGCCTACATCGCCTATGCCGCAGCTCCCTGAGGAAGGGGACGCCCGAAAGCGAACCACACACTCCCCTTTCGCAGCACATTGTGGACGATGTGGGAGGGCTTGCGGTGGACAAGATCGTCATGGCAAGTTCTGACATGGGAGATTTTGTTGCTCCGCCATGGGAACTGATCAACACGCATCTGGGAGATACTTCTCAGGTGCTCTGGGAGGACCCTAGAGGTAGGCCGGAACTGACTTCTAGGCAGAAGAAACGCTTAGCCAAGTGGGTACGATTGACTCAACAGGGGAGGGCTATGAACTTTTTCTCTTCCACACCATGTAGTGAACGCATAAAACAAGGATTTGTCGCAGACTGCTCGTTTTTATCATGTTTAGCGGCACTAGCCAACTACGAGAAGCGCTGTAAAGCCCCCCTGCTCACCAAAATCATACAGCTTGTTGTAGTTGAAGGAGATGATGCATGCCTGTTCGGTGACCATCTGTGTAACACGAAGGAAAGACCCCTAGGCGTAGAGCCAAAGATAGCGATAGGAGTAAAATTGTATTTTAATGGAGCTGCGAGGTGCATGCTTGTGGATGATTGGGTGCCTGTAAGGGAGGATGGTCGCCTGCTTTGTGCCCGCTCCACCGACACATCTGAACTGTGGGTCACGGTTTTGGAGAAGGCATTTTTAAAAATAAACGGAGGCAGCTACTCAATAAGGGGAACAAACCCCGGAATAGATATATACCACTTATCGGGTTGGATTCCAGACATAATTACGTTACCTTCCCTTGCTAGTACCAAGCCTGACAACGACATGTTGGAAAGCCACTACGGAAGGTGGGATGACATATGGGATGTCATATACGCAGGGTTTTGCAGTGGGTCATGTGTGGTCTGTGTTGGAACGGGAAAGCTATTTGACGCCATTGACGTTAGGATGGAGTACTCGGAGGGAATATCAGCATCCTCTGGCATTGTTAGTGACCATGCATATAGTGTACTAGATATTAAGGATGCATATATATCCAAGGGCACCAGAGCGAGGTTGTTGTATATAAAGAATCCGTGGGGAAAGGTCTCCTGGAAGAAACGCTTTTCCTCCATGGATACTGAATCATGGACACCGGAGATGCAGCAGCTTCTGAACTACAAACCAGAAAAGGACAAGGATAACGGAACCTTTTGGATGGAATGGAAGGATGTATTATATTGGTTCTCACACCTTTACGTTTCCTGGAAGCCTAACGTATTTCGTAATCGCATTACACTTCACCACATGTGGAATGCAAACCCTCTTTTTCTGGAGTCTGATGCCCCTGAGGACGTTTACCTGTCTATGTTCAACCCACAGTTTAAGGTCACAGTGTCGTTGGGTAACTATAACTCAGCTACAGTGTGGCTTATGCTTCTTCAACATAGAAAAAGGGGTGACGAAGATTTAAGGTATCTGGCTATGCACATTTTTTCCAAGCCAGGCCCGGTTATCTGCCCTACTCTGCCAGATGTTCAGGGTGTTTATAACAATGGAGAGTGTATTTTAATGAAGCTTTTGGTAAAGAGCAGCAAGCCAAGTACAGCGCCTTGCAAGCATATGTTGACTGGTGATGCAGTCATGGCATACGAAACAGAGGAAGACACCAGTTTTCTAATAGTCAACTCCCATTACCATAAGAAAATGGTCAGCGACATGCCTTTCACACTTAGGGTTCTTAGCACAAGGCCTGTTACTATTACCCCCAAGCCGTGCGTTGTTAAGGATAATTGGCACAAGCTTACTATTACTGGAAAGTGGGATGAAACAAACAGTGGAGGAAGTTTGAATGAACAATTAAACTATTTTAAGAATCCTCATTATCGTCTCTTTTTCGAAGAGGATAGCGAAGCAATTGTATTGCTTGAAAGCAGGGATCAACTATCCCTGAATCTTAGAATATTCCAGGGTCGTCTTGCAACATACCGCTCACTTAAACAGGGAAACATTATAAGTTCAGACGACTACAAGACACACTGCTGTGGGATACATCGCATTTTTAAGTCCGGTCAGTATGTGTTAATACCATCCACGTTCAAGTCCACAGACCGGGGTGACTATAGGGTTGTTGTTCATTCTGCGAAAGCATGCTGGATGAAACCCCTGCCCTACCCACATGCCAAAATTTACAACATTCCTGGAATTCACGTACAGACGATTGAATCACAAAAACCAGTTTTTATCGACGTAAAGGTGCCAACGTTGGCTTCAATAAGGGTAGAAGTACCTCTGGGTGTTATGAGTGACCTATACGTCTTATTCGCATCGTCATATGATGCCCCACATAGGTCTGAGAAGGAATTTATATGCAGCTACTTGTCTGATGATAACTACTTCTGCCTTGGTCTATCCTGCATGTATTGCGGAGGGCCCAGTGGACGCTTTAGGGCTTTACAGTATGATGACCCTCAGCCAGACAAGGAAGAATTTTACGACCTCATTTTATTCAGTGACATGAATGGAGGTAATTCTAAAACGGGAAGGACAGAGTCTGCCGCTGCAAGGGAAGTATTCCAGAAAAGGCGTGCCATCACTTTCACTTTAGTAGAGTTATTGCCATCAAAGAAACCTTACAAGTTATCTGCAGTAGGAGTTGCTACAGCGGGTACATTCACGTTTGTCTCTGAACAACCAATTACAATAATGTAACCGATGCAATAATTTTACTAATCGAGTAAAAGTATTATTGTGCGATGTTTCTTATTAGAACCAGGGCTGGTAGCTCGTTTTAAGCTTTCCAAGTGTGCCAGAGTCGGCAGAGGCATCGATAATACAACATATAATGTTGTTGATGGGCATATTGCACTGTTCTTGGTCCGTTGGGGAACGGAGGTAGGAGCAATAGTTGAGAACACGCCCGATGTACTCATCCAAAGGATTGAACTCTCTCTTTGGCATCATGATTGGGGTAGAAGGGTGCGATCCGCTGTTTGATCTCTGACCTTGCTGCTGGTTGGCCAATTGGGGGGGTATGGCTGGCTCCGGCTTATCCCTTGGAGTGCCTATTGTTATCTGAATAGTTGCGAAATCATCCGCAAGCACTGCACTGAGAGTACCCAGAATGTCTATCTTATACGTGTGGATTGCAGAGCACATGGAGTATATTACTGCCGGCATGACTCCCATGCGGCAAACAGGGCCTATCATTGTCTTCAGATTCCTAGTGAAGCGGAAAACACGCAATTTAGAGTATTCGACAAATATATCGCGAGAATAATTCAGCCTGAAATCCAGATGCTTCACTATTCCGTTGGTGAAGTTCATGCTTAACTTGCACGGTGTGGCATAAGATGTTACAAACATAAGCCCTAAAAGTGCCTGTATGGCATAGTGGCTTGTGATGCGCCTCTTCATTTCCATGAAATCTTGGTATGTTTTAAAGCGTTTCATCGCGTGTTTTACCAGAAGGTCGTCAGGGATGAGGGCACATACCTGACTGTAGGCGTCCATGAGCACTTCCTGGTGGGTTTTTTTGTACCATGTGGTGAACCAAGGATACTGCTTCTCCTTAAACAGCTGGTAAACACGGGTGAATGTGAGATCTTCCACACAGTCAGGGTTGAACTTTTTCCATCGCTGCAGCAGCTGTTGCGTGACTCCAATTTCCATTAGCATCTTGTGAAGAACCAGCAATAATAGGTTAGTCTCGTTATACATGGCGGGATGTGCATGTATATATGACTTTATATCAGGCATTTCCTTCACCAAATTTTTAAATGAAATGGACTTGGAGAATATGGTTGACATGGTTTCATCCTGCGAATCCTCCTGATACAGGCATAGGTAAGGATCCAAAGAGACCACAAGGGTGACAGGCAGTAAGATGTCCCTTCTCCTAGTTTCGTTGAACTTCAACGCATAATGGTTTAGAAGCTTTAGCATTTGGCTAACATGCTGGTCTGACTTCTGCCTTGTGAGAGGCAGCGGTTGCACAGTGTACACATAAATTTGGCCATTTTGCGCAAGAATAGATATAGATTTCACTGTATGTATACCTCTCTTCCGCTTCTTTACCTCAGGTAGCAATGATACCACTCCCATACATTCCCCTAAGCAATAGCGTTGTTTGGGCTTTAGCAGACTTGATGTTGATTGCAGCGTAGGCAATTGTAGTTCCATATTCAACATTTGAAGACGCTGGCAGAAGTGATGCAACTTAACATATTGCATCTGTTGCTGCAGGTGTGAGCTGTGCGATGACTTTGACAGTTCCTTGAGCCTTGAAATCCAGTTAAGAAGAAGATTCATGGTTTCACCACAACTCAAACTACCAGTGGATACATCAAGGTCTTTCATCATTTGTGATATGTATGCATCGCATTCTCCTCCGTCGCTTGTCATTGAAGAACGATGAGACATTTTCAGTGACAAGCCGTTGAACATTTGAGGAGGCACTCTTTCATTGAAAGGCAGATCGAGGCATTCCTCAAATATCGTTTCTGCAGCAGACACTATCTCATCTACAAAGTCTGGCCTTCCCATGTGGGTGATTGTTGCTGCAAATGATTCCAACATGGTGCCAACGCTTGGGTTTGATGATATTAGGGTGCTCAATAGACGCTTCATCGTAGACACCGTAGAAGATTCTAAGCCATTATCTCCATCTACTGTGGCATTCTGAGCGAAGTATTCACAGCGAAGAGGGTAAAAGACCTGCTGAGGCAACCTGAACATCAACAGCTGAAGGATGTGCTGGAACTCATGATTCTCTTTGTGGTTAACAGCAGATATTAGTTGCGGCAGCCACAATAGCCAAACTGATATGGGTACCATATCGCTATATGTTTTGAATGCCTCACTACAGATTCCTGATTTCACCACACCTCTAACCTCATTCAACAGGGTAACAACGCGCCCCAATAGCAGCCAGTGGCTGTGAGGTCTAATAGAAACAGCGACCAAATATCCTGTTATGGCAGCTTCATAGTGATCTGCTGGGTAATTAGATTCATTTGTTTTACCTTGGGTCATTCCTATGTGATCAATACATTTGTCATTGTACTTGGCCCAGCTGATCCAATTCTTAGCCATCATGGGCTCCAACTTCAACGCCTCAAGAAGATATTTGCTGGCCATTTCATTATCCGCACTGCTTGGTCTCTTTGGAAGCTCAAATGCGGATTTGCGGTTAATGGCATCCGCCATGAGGCGGAAGGTATGCGACTTCAGGGTCTCACAGCCCGAGCTTGGGAGAGTATTCAAATCCACACTTATAGCCCCCTTTAGTGCCTCATGAACATTAACAGGTATCGTAAGGTACTGCTTTATCCGTTCAATCATGATAACAAAGCAATCCTCACTAACCAAGTTGCTTTGTTCCAAAATGGACCTGTGGAACTTCTGTACCTTATTAAGTATAACAGATGCCACCAGCGGCAATTGGTGCGATTTCCGTGTTATTGATGCGAACTTTGTGAGTGTCCATTGTAGATCCTGAAGGTTGAGGCAGGCTTGAAGCTTAGAATCGTTAGGTACATTATGGCTGTTTAATAGCATGTTACGGACACTACTAAACAGGAAACTCCTCCAAGATAGCATAGAATTCCACACCGCTGGCAGATCTCGAGGACTAGGCATGCGCTTTCGCCACTTGTTTAGTATAGGAGGGACTTCTGGTATGTCGCCCTTGTCAACAGATCGCATAATGTCCACCAGATAGTTTAAGCCCTCATCAATCTCTAAGAGCTTTTGATGGAGCTGCATCGGTATTACATGCGCATCAGATAATCCCTTGGGGAGATGTCGCCACGACTCCAATACCTTGCTCCTTCCACGACTTAGCAGACTTTCCGCCTTGCGTCCACATTTGATTATGAGATTTGCCGTAATGTTGTTATCCGGGTCTTTGAAGGGTAACAGTGCAGTGTGCAACTTTTGATACACCCTGTTTATTGTGCAATCAGCATCTTCTAGTGCAAATGTCATGTTTACATCATGTATACCGTCCTCCGGAAGAACTTCGGCCCAATCGTGTAGTGCAGTGCTAGCCTGAAGGAAGAGTGGCTTATCGCCGGCTACAAAGGCGACATCTCTTAGTAGATCCCATTCACCCAACTGTTTTGTTGCGTTGACCCATCCGTTGTACCATATTTTTGATTCGTCAAAGCTTGATACCGCCTCTGCAGTTTGTCCAGTTAGAGCCAGAGATTCCATTATAGAGTTGAATTCACGCTGGGATTGTTTCCACTTCGCATGCTGAAGGAAGCACAATGCCAAACGTGTCTCCTGTGTGATTACCCAGGTGCGGTATGCACCTATTGCCATATCACTCATGTTAAGTCTGTCATATATATCCGATAGAACTGTTGCCATTCTGGTTATTTCTAGTGGTTGAGACAGCAGCTGCTTCTCTAGATGGTGCAAAACCTCGTCCCACACGCCAAAATAAACAGCCAGGTATTTGAGAATCTCGGGAGGAATGTGGATCGGTGGGTGGCATTTTATAGCACCCCTCAATATTGTCTGGCACATGTCGCTTTTATTGCATAAATGCTCTTCACGACCCAGATAGCAGCATAACGTTTTTCCAACTTCTTTTTGCTGGAAGGATGTGAAAGTGGTGTATAACTGGGGAAACACTGACGTCCAAATGTTGGATGCAAACTCTTCATCTGTATGCCACATCTTCCTTATGAATTCTTTGAAATAGGAAACCTTTACAATACGTTGGAAGTATATCTTGTTATACTTGTGCATCTGCCTTAAGGCTTCGCTTATATTTTCAATTTCTTCGTTGACAATTTCAAATGCCAAGGGACCATTGGGAGCATCGGTTTGCCCATTACTATGTGGACCTAGTTGCATCCTCCTGAATTGTTTTAATAAAATAACACTAGGCTTGAAGTGTTGAGCTACTTCTTCTTGACATATAAGGTCTATTTGATGCATGGAGAAGTTTGTTTTGTTGGGCACCAGTGCAGGAAGAGACGGATAGTGCTCGGTCACAGATACATCACAGTCAGCAAGTGCGGATGTGAAGAGAACATCTAGGTACAAAGGGATATAGAATGCACTATCCCTATTGAAACTGATGTTTGAGGATAGCAGATACTTTACCAGTGAAAATAAGCCCGATGGAATTCCCAACTCCTCATATGCGTCGATGAAGGAATATTCATCCCTTGAAACACATGAGAGATAGGCAATCAGCTTTTCTTTAAAGATCAGACTATCCTTGCCACTTTGTTCTAGGCAGTTCAACATAAGCTGGTAGTATGTTTCACCTAGTATGCTATGACAAGAAAGGTGGCGCAGAGCATACACGACTTCCAGCCTTAGTTCAACCCTGTGTTCCTGCTTCATCATTACTGATTTGACAACCTTTAACAGGCCTTCAAATTCCATTGGTAGCTTGGACTTCTTCATTGGTGGCACTACATCAGTGGATTTCAGTTCACCTTTCATTGGTTCACCGCTCTCTAACAACTGCTTGGGGAACGTCTTGCTCTTTCCCTTCATAAATGTTTTCAGTTCAACCCACTTTATGTTATCCCTCATGTCTCCCACAATAGAAATGAAACTTAATGTTTGCACTTTAGTCCCAGAATCGTCAGATTCAGTGGCTACGTCCTCCATATCCTCTTCATCCATAGGCACATTCTCACTACCTTTATTGGACTTCCTTTTCGCCCTTTCACCTCTTTTATATGTTAAACGAGCTTCAGTTTGCCATTTCCCAATGTCTAACATATCAACATCCACGGAGTCGTAAGGGTATGAACCGGTGATATCAGTTGCAATTTTGAGCAGCACTTCATTATACGGATGACGTGATTCCAGGGTGAATTTGCGAATCACCTCCACAATGCGATTCTTCACATCATCTTCAAATTCTGGCAATAGCCATACGAGTAAATGTATCATTTGACACAATTTAATGCTACCATCATTGTCATACTCCTTGATGAATTCATAAGAGTTGGATGAAACTGCTGGTATGGCATAAACATTGGTGTATACACGAATAAGACCCTTAGAAAACAACTCTACATCGGTGACATTTAACAACGCATACTCAATGGCAGCTAGAAACGACGGTGTAATATCCTTCAATACTTGCACCATGGTATCCCAATCTCCGCTGAGGGCAGCAAGCAAGGTGAGGGTAGACCTTACAGCCGTGGAGAAACTTCTACCCCTCTCCTGTTCAGGTACATACAACCTCTCTTGTTTATTATCTATGGTGACAGCAGAGGACATTCTCGACAACATGCTCAATGAACTGCTTGGGGTACTTTTATCGCTACTACTGGCAGTGGGAGCTTCGACATAATGCATGGTTGCAGTCTCTAGATAATGGCACACTAAGTTTAGTGTCTCCCCCTCATCAACAAGTCGCATAACATTAGGAGGGTCATTCTTTGCAGCTTTGAATGTACCTAATATAAGCCCCAGTAGCCACCTTGGGAATTTGTCGAGGTAGGCCTCGGTTACGTCAACCTGTTTGTGCAGATCTTCAGCGGGGCTTTGCACCTCTTCAAACTCTGACTTTAAATCTTCCATCTTTACTCTAGCATCCTTATCTTTTCCTTCACCATTTCGCAGAAATTCTTTCAATGTTACTGAACAGTCAGATGCCAACAAAGACCTATCTGTGTTTGCAAACTCTTCACTCATATGGGAGCATAACTTGAATATACACGACTGCAGAAGCACATTACAACATTCACCTTTCATGTACCATAACATTCCCAGTTCCTGAATTATGTAACCCACTTGATCAGCATTAAGTGATATTTGATCAAGTGTACGGGATATGATCTCCAAAATGACTGTACCAACCCTTTGGTACTTTTTCCTTTCATTCTCAAATATCTGTTCCTTTGATTGAATGTTTGATCTTCGACGACAGCCCTTAGTCATCAAAAGGTATTCATGATTCCCGTTGTTTGTTCTATCATGAAGTAAATGGCTCTGGTTAAATCTATAGCAAAACACTCTATCTGTTGTCAATTTCTTGACAACCTTACCAAACACATCAAAGTGAGGCGCTCTTACAAAAAGCTTGACCACAAGAGGTAAGTATGGCGTGATGTCATTGTGATCCAGGCTGTTGGAAACTATAGCAGATAGGATAGCCGTGATGCATGACTTCATTAGCCAATATGCATCAATATCAAGACCATATCGATCAGCAACAGCTACTGTGCCGAAGAGAGCATCCACAACTCCCCCCTGAACTAAGTTACACTTGATTGGCAGAATATCTGTCCCTATTACTTTTATGACATCCAACAAGACCGGGAGTATCATAGAAACGTCATCCTGTATATGTAACGAGCACACACTCAAAAGAGTCACAAGGCATCTGGGATTGTCGGAAAGCTCCTTAATCTTCGCTAAAAGTAATGCGTACCAGATCGAATGACGCTTGTTACTCTGAGGGATACTATCCTTCATACTTTTCAACATCTCACTTGGAACCGCTACGCAAGATAAGTTCTTTATCAACATGCTTGTTGATTCTTTAAGCTGCTGATACAGCGTGCTTGTTTGCTTATCCTTAGAAGACATATCCAGTTTGACGGTATAGTGCATGGTAAGGAATGTGTATATATCCTCAGAAACAAGCACATCTAGCAGTTCCTTGAAGACAACAGCTGCCGCAACGGGCGGGGAGTTAAACATATCGACTATCTTTGCCATGCAACATAAAGAAAGCAGCTTAGCCATGGCGTCGCCTTCCTCAAGTGAACTCCAGCAGAAACTTATAATATCTTCCTTAACCTTCGCAATTTCCTTAGACGCATCCTCATTGAGCATCCTCAATATGTGCCTCAACTGATAATTCCTCATGTCGAATATGTGGCCTCCAACTATGGGATTTAGCATCCCCTCATTCCTCCTTATGGGATACTGTTGCATGAATTCCTTAGCTAAAACTTTGTCGAATTTCGATGAATAATCTTGCTTCTTGTGTTTCATTATTTTATCCAGTAGAGTTCCAACAGGTGCCATATTGAATAGAACGGTTGCACAACTATATGCTAGTTTCCAGTTGACCACCTGGACATTTTCTGAAGGTGCAGTAATCAGATCATCAACATGCATGGTTGTGCTTGCGGCCACTTTTATCACCACATCTAGCAACTTGTTGAAATGCTTGGATTCTGATACAAGCTTCATGTTATCGCTGCATAGCCATGATACCAATGTTACATACAAAAGACCCGCGGTATGATTTCCGGAGCCAAATGCTGATACAGTATTCCAAAGTATGTAATCCATGTCAGCCTTTAGAGAGCCAAAATAGAGCAAACCAATGTATTCCATTTGCATATTGTTGCCGAAGACGTTGCAAATAACACCATTGTATGAAAGCACCTGCCATATGCCGTAAGCGACAGACCCTGGGATGATTACTCCCTTCTTAATGCGATCTATACTTTTGAACCACTGACCAAAGATAACATCTGCGCAGGCTCTTCTGGCACCCATATCAGATAGGAAGATCATATAGTCGATAAAATGAGCGTTTTTGTACTCATCGTTGACGGAAGAGTTCAAGGTACCCTCCACTAGGGCTTTGGCTACATTAAACAGTGACTCCGTAAGGGCCTCATCAACGAAACTTCTATACGCTTTAACCACCTCTAATATCCGATCCAGGAGTGTTTCATCAAATATAGTCTGGAGTTGGAATATGTATTCCTCCAGTGCCATTGACAGGGTCTTTGAACTTACTGAGACATTTTTTGAGTCCTTGAGTGTTCTCTTTGCCTTTTCTACAATTTCTGGACCTCCAACAATTATTAGTTTGATGAAGTATACAAGTACATGGTTAAATGTGTCTTCCATTTCTTCAGCAGCCTTGGCGTACTCTTCACTGGTAAGAAGCCTTCCTAATAAGTCAAGGTATAGTTCCCCTTGCGCTCTAAACATCTCGTCGATATCACCGTTTTCCGCAATCGACTGCATATAGGGCTGCATCCCATTGATAGCTAAATCAATAAGTGACAAATCTCCACCTTCGAAGGTTGCTAGGAAGACCTGTACGTCAGGTGCCTGTATGTTTCGTACTACCCCGTATATATTTTGAAGGCTGGGCAATATTGCCTTTCTGTCACTCACTGCACTAATACAGATTTGACCAGATGCCCTCAAGTACCACAATGGATGCTCCAATAGTGACGCGGCCCATTGAATCACCACAGGTTCGTCAACCTTCAAAAGCGCTTCCAATGCCTCCTTCATGACCCTGTAAGCCCGTTTATTACCATCATACAGTTGTGATATAGCGTTTGCAACATCTAATACAGCTGGTTTCAAAATTTCTGGGTATTCCTTGCACAGTCGTCCTAGGGCTACGCAGCTTCCCATCTTACGGGATAGTTTATGTGAGTTGCACTTTAGACACAACATTGTTACAATTGAGTTACACAACTGAACGCAGTGCATCTTGTTGGCTTCATTGAAGACCTCTAAGAGAATGTCAGTAGCCACCTCCCCCTCCATCGAGTCCACATGGTCAAGGGGAAGATCAAAATTGTATTCTTCCTCATCCTGTGTAACCAGTAGTCTATCAGCGACAGCACTTAGAACCATAACCGGTTCAACAGAAACTGAAATGGCCTGTGTTGTGTGAGCCTTAGTGGCGATGACCAAGTATCTTGAAAGTGCACTTATCAACATTTCCATATCTTTGAAGATTCCCTTATCTTTCCACCTCCTTCTACCGATTGCACAGGTTTTAACTAACGCGTGCATGAGTATGGTAAGGAATTCTTGGTTATCCTCTTGCACATGATATTTCACAACATCATTAGCTATGCGGCCGCGGTTTGGTTGCTTGCAGGCCACATTCAACCATGCCTCCGATAATGAAGAATCAAAATTCATCAATGGCGATACAGCACTTATGACAAAACCAGCGCAGCCTTCAAAGGCCACCTCGCTTATGTCCCTTCTTACCATTTGACGTATGACACAGTTGAGCCCTTCTACCACGGGGATGCCAACTGGTATAGCTATCTCAGGTTCAGTATGAGTGGGAACCTCCTTCTTTTCTGCACGAACTCCAACGATGGTAATATCACTCATGTTGTCGTTAATGTCCTCATTACCATCCCTAGACGAACAATGTTCATAGTGCGCTCCATTACCGTAAGGAACAGATCTAACGGGACAAATCCATTTCATGGAGGCACGCTGCACTTCTATCGACTCAGAGTTTTCTGATGTATCTGGTAGTTCATTTCGGCGGTCCATTGTCACAGCTATTGTGTAAGGTATATCTGGTTTCACATCCAACTCCCTGAAGCAGGTCTTTGCGCACAATCCAATTTTGGAGAATATGTTCATAATGATACCGGCATTCCTCTTGTAATGAGGTAGTCTCTCATTCTGCAGGTATTTGTAGAGACACTCAACGAACTGGGGAGTCACTTGTGATTGCTCATATACTAGGACCTGGGACAGAAGGTTATAGAACTCATCAGGGGGCAGGCAATCGCTCCAAGATTCAAGCATTTCGAGGGCAGTGGTAACAAGCTCCCATTTGAAATCCCTTAAAATGCACAAAGCAGGTTTAGCGCACAAGGTGACAATTTCAGGAGTGAAGGGACCCCTGGCCGCAGTCACCATCATGAGTTCTAACCAATCGCGATGCAAGACGGTTCCTGCCCGAATGATCTTTCTCACAATAACTTCAATAGGCATCCTGAGCATGAGCATAGTCAGAGAGTAGTCCTTAACTTTATTTATACCTCTGAACATTCCCGTTGCCACTGTGATGAGCCGATCAGGAGATGTGACAGGCAACTTTGAAACTGCTGTTGTAAGGTACATAATTTCGTTTTGACATGCTGCCAATGTTTCGGGATACTCAGCGAATGCTGCAAACATGCAGTTTGCGGCAGCTTGAGCAAGATCTAGTGCTGAATCTACGGTCTGTCCCTCGAGTCTTCTGGCACAAGGCTCCCACTCGCTAAGTGAAAATAGCCCTAACATACCCTCACTGTATGAAACAACATTCTTTAGGTATTCCAAAGTATTCTCTTTGTTCTTCAGTAACAGAAGTATGAACGTAAGCATATGAGGAGCAAAGATCTCTGCATACCCCTTCCTGAGACATTCGAACACACTAAGCAGGAACTTATCCTTCAAGCTCATCACGAAGACGACAGGTATCATCAGTTTAATCCACTGCTTCAGTGCAGTAGATCTAAAGATGCCCACGAACATCTTCAGTGACATTCGTATCAAGGACTTAATTTCGCTTGGCTGAAGAAAAGCATCGTTCACTAAACCATTGGCCCTTATATCGCTCAATAATGAATTAGCGGTAGATGCAGCTTCATATAAACAGCACATACTCTTGTATATTTCAATGCACTCGATTTGTGTGAGCGGCCTTTTACTATCAGGTAATTGGGCCTCCTCGTCGTCTTCAGTGACTGTTATTGGGAGTTTCTCTGTGTCCATCATGACTACAGTTCTACTTTGTTCACCATTTGCGCTATCTTCGTGGATGCCGCTTACTTCTGTGTGGACGCTGGTGGGTGTAGGGGGTCTCACCTTTTCCCCTTGCTCACAGATGGACAGAGTAATGACGCACTTCGATGTTATGTTGATAAGAGAGGGCAAAGTAGTTCTAACGAAGGTTACAAACCCTTCATCAGCCCATATTCTTTTCGGCACATTCAAAGCCTGTATTTCATGCGTGGCCTTGAACAGTAGGCACTCAGCGGCCTTTTGAAAGAACTGCAACTCCTTTTCTTTGAGGCTATCATACACCATTTTCATCCTGTTGGAGAAGACATACAACAGAGTAATGAGACGTTCACGCGTTTGGTAATCGTCTGTGCTGGAATATACATCGTATAGCCTGAGACAGTTGTCCGCCACGGCAATGAAATCATCGTCACTCAGATGGTTTAAGCACTCAATGAAGACAGATACCATACAAATTCCAACCATTGCTTCATGTTGCCATCCTTCGTTCAGTCTGATGAGCAAATCCCCTTCCGTTATATGTCTCAACAGTGGTAGGTTCAGCCTGCTCTCAGCTATCATTGTTATACAGGAAATCAAGGATGCGCGTTGGCTGTACGTCTCTGTATCTGGTAATAGCTTTGAGATAGCTTCGAAAATGCTATTGCTAATGGATTCAAGATCCTTTTGGTCCATTTCAAAAATCGGAGAATACATCCGTAGGGCTTGGCAGGCAACCTTGATGACTTCGTGGTTAAATTGGTGATTTTCTGGGAATTCTGATTCATCGCTACCAATCCACATACCTATGTCTTGTAATTCGAAATATGCCTTAATTTTAGGGAGAAGGTTTACGAAGGGCTTCTGATGTGTCCGATGCCTAGCCAATATTCCTAGCACCTCGGATATAGCACACATATGTCTTACGTTTTCCTCTAAAGAAACATGGTTACAAATTAAATGCTATATCTCTTACCTTTCTGCCTATATCCCTCTTCTACTACCTTGTTGAACACCTCAAAGACTTCATTAAAGCCACTGCAGCCAGAGATGTGACGGGGCACCTCTAATAGAGCACTGAGTATTTTTACAGCCCATCTGGTAACTTTCTTGTGATTATGGCGAGCTGTTACTATTAATGCGATGTTTATTATTTCGCTCTGATTGAAAATTATTCTAAGGAGGATAAAACCCACCGCATTTGCATCGTTTGGCGTTTCCCAATCTACAACGTCTGCCAAAGACTTCATAACCCTCTCTAGCAGTTCCAAGTGAATTTCTTTCGAATCCACGTATTCCTTGATGACGTGTAGCCGGTTTGAGACCCTTTCCACAAGAAGTGATCCGGTGACCTGGGCGGCCTCCTCCAGGAGATCACGCATGCTTTCTTCGATGTCTTCTTTCTCCATTGTCACCTCCATGTTTATGTCTTTTGATTCCACTTCTGTGGTCTCCACGCCCTTCAGTTTGGCAGCATCTTCGCCACCCGAACCTTGACTCGCCACCGCCCTCTCTCGAGGCACTTCTTCCTTGCTCTTAGAAGGCATTGCCAATGGAAGTTACCCAACAAGACACCTCTGATCGCATCTCCTTATTGGCGCCTAGAAGCGTTACGGAGTTGCGTGCTGCAGCTGCTTGCTACGGAGGTCCTGTCTTCGCATCTCTCGGTGTGCATCATGGACCTATATACATTATGCATCAGTTGATTGTTTTCAATCAACTCTGCAGGCCCCTCGTTTATAATTCCTCTAGTATGTGATATCATGTGCAAATGCCATGGTGCCTACACCTTGGAATCCTCAGCAGTACGACGTACACTGGCGATGTTACTAACAGTTCTACGCGGATATTCTGTATATATTAATGAAATGTGTTTCATTTAACGTCGTTAACGAGCGACTTCCATTAATGTAGCCGCTGCCTGATGGAGACTATTGATATGAGCAACGGCAAGGGGCTTGAGGTTACCCAGTATGGGCGACTTCTTAGGAGCAGCGTCCACAAATCGCTGAACCTTTTTGCTGGAGAGCCTCTGGCCAGCATTTGTAACCCTCGTGACGATTTTACGCGGAGAAGCATATCCTCTAGGATTCTCCAGGAATACCGCGATGTTTTAAATTATGTTCCAAAGGCTCCTCAAAGGCAATCGCATGTGCCAGGTGTTGCAGAGAATGAAGCACCCGCAATTAACGTTCGTAAGGCCAAGTCACCCCTTGCGGAGACCATAGATGACGTTCATGAGATGCTGGCCTCCTCGATGCCGTACGGAAACAAGTTACCATATCTGGATATATCAGTATCAGACGAAGTTAACCTAAAGATAGTCAACAAACGCTCTCTATTGGCGCTTGGAGACCAAGCAAACAACAAGGATGCTAAGCGTCACGAGGATGCTGGTGCCATAAGCGTGGTGACGGAGGCGGCAAAGGATAGTACAATGGCCTCCTACCTAAGGGAAACAGTGTCGGGAGGACATGCAATCGCAAAATTGGGTATTAAACCAAAGGACGGATCCATTCGCCGACGTCAACCAAAGTGGCACCCACCATGGAAGATGTATCGCATGATTGTTGGACACCAGGGTTGGGTCCATTGTGTAGCGGTGGATGTGTCAAATCAGTGGTTTGCCACTGGGAGTGCGGATCGCATGATCAAGATTTGGGATTTGGCCACGTGCCAGTTGAAGCTGTCACTAACAGGACACATCAATGCTGTTCGTGACATCAAAATATCGGATCGTCATCCCTACTTGTTCAGCTGTGGAGAAGACAACACAGTAAAATGCTGGGATATTGAGCAAAATAAAGTAATAAGGAGCTATCATGGACACTTATCGGGAGTGTACAACTTGGCACTTCATCCAGAACTGGACGTCTTGTTTAGTGGAGGGCGTGATGCGGTGGTCAGAGTCTGGGACATAAGAACCAAAGAGTCAATTCACGTTTTATCGGGACACAGTGGCACTATTATGAGCCTAGCAACTCAGCGCGCTGAACCTCAGGTCATCTCAGGTTCGCAGGACAAGACAATACGAATATGGGACTTGGCCATGGGAAAGTCACTGGCTACGCTGACAAATCACAAGAAGAGCGTGCGTGCACTTGCAATCCACCCCAGCGAATACACCTTCTGCAGTGGAGCAGCTGATAACATTAAGGTGTGGAAATGCCCGGAGGGTGTCTTCCATCGTAACATAAGCGGCCACAACTCGATTCTAAACTGTCTTGCGATAAAGGATGATGGAGAGTCTTCGTTGGTGGTGGCTGGTTCTAACAATGGGCAGCTGCACTTTTGGGACTGGGACAGCGGATACAAGTTCCAGACACTGGAAAGCGTCGTGCAGAAGGGCTCATTGGAGAGTGAGAATGGCATATTTGCATGTTCCTTCGATATGAGTGAAAGTCGTTTGATAACCGCGGAGTGTGACAAGAGTGTCAAGATTTGGATACAGGATAACGATGCCACACCAGAGACCCATCCCATCATGTGGCAACCAGAGGCGACTGTAAAGACCTATTAATCGATAATATGATGTACAACATATGAGTGTGTATGAACGTTGTTATATTAATAAGTACAGTTGCTGGTGAGTGTCTTTGTTAACGGAGGAGCATAGCTCCCTGTGTTCAGGTCACTCGTATCTTCCCTCTTCAAACTTTGGCTTGCGGGTCCAAGGAAGCATAGGTACGCGTGCTGTTGAGGTCTTCCTCATCCATTATAGCTTTACCCTCGAGCCTTTTGCCTGTCTCTATGTCCGCCGTTGGGGATACCTTATTCCTCCCGTATCTCAACATAAGGTATATCAGCATCCCATAGGTTATCGCCATGCAAAGGAATCCAGCACCAGTTGCTATGAAGACGGAAGATAGCCCAGTGGTATCAAACTCGTCCCTAAGGAAGTATACTCCCTTGGCAAAGTTTACACCGCTAAGTATCATTGAGAGCAGGGTCACGAAGGAGTTGTTTAGCTTCCCCATCGAGAGCAGCGAAGCTGAATCAATGAGTATTCCTATGATGGAAAGAATGTTGTTGAGTAGGGTGACTGCGGCAAAGATGGCAGTGGTAATTGCCAGGTACCTGTTGCTCAAATCACTTTCTGAGTATCCTAATAGATGGTTGACGTAGGCTATCATAAGGAAGGAGTAAGCTATGCAAACCACCATCAATGCAACTGTCATTTGCTTCAGATGAATGTCCATCCACTTGAACGTTCCAAATTTTGCACGTGGTGCCTCGGAAATGCTCTCGAATGATTTCACCATTGTAACTAGTCTTTCGGTTGTTTGTTCGCTTCGTTTAGGATTGGTGACTACTGAACTGTTATGTTCGGTTAATGAATTGAAACGTTGTAATAGTAAGGGTCTTATGATAAGGAAGGATATTTCCCCTTGATAGATTTCTGTGCTTTCTTAAATTTGGTAGGCAACACTAGTTGCATATAAATGTAATGTTGTGCATAGCATGTTGGAATAAATGACCCCCAATAGTGAGGATATTGAGGGTATTCCATGCGGGTACAGATGAGTCAGAGACATATCAGTTACTTTAGATTTTTAGACTCTATGGGCCACAGATGGGATCAACCTGACTATACATCCACTGGTTCGTCAATGATGCGGGTGATAACTCCAAGACAATCCCGTTTGTTGGCACAAATCAAACTTGCTCATACTACTACTGCGGGGCAAGTAGCCAACATACGGGGCCTTCGAGACGCCCTAGGACTATCTATTAACAAGCAGCAAGATAAGCCCCTCAAGATTGGAATATTCCCACTGATGCCGCTTGAGGGTATTGGCCGGGAGAGGCAATCCACCAAATAAGCCAGTAGCAATCAGACATAACCAATTCGAGATCCTGCACATTAAATCAACATGTAATACTATTTAACCTGATAAAACATAAGTTTATCAGGATACACAACAGCAGATCACATGTTTTAGATTAATGTAATGTAACTATTCGCCATGTCTTTTTGTATAGGGTGTGATCCACTCGGCGGGTAGACCACAACACAAATACATTCATGCACAATTTCTAATAATGGGCGCCGCTGCAAAGGGCAATAAAGGCCCTTCGGCGTCAGGCGAGCCTTCAAAGGTGTGTTTGCACTGGAATCCGCTGATCACGTTCGCAGGTTTACTGGGACAACACGTTTTGGCTTCTGAGGTTCACTATCTCCGTTATAACGGGATGTGTGCTTGGATTCCTCGCCGTACGTGGAATTGCTGGATTTGCTGTATTCGCAGCCGTCCAGGTCCTAGCTGGACATGTTTTTTTGGCGTATTCCGGCGTTCCAGACTACGTACTGGACACTTATGACACCTACACTGACCATGTATTAGTCGCGTTCACGACGTTTGTGGTACGTGGCTACGCATGTTAATACATTCCCCGCAGGTCTCCTGGATCATCGCCTACAGCACCTTCAACTTCTGATTGGAACGGGATTCCTTCTATATTTCGGGCATCATCGAAGCTAATACATCCAAAAAAGTGGATTCGTCGCTTACAATAGCCCTGCAAGCACTAATTATTGTAGTAAAGGACACATGGTATTACACTGATTAGCGCTTCAAATGCTCCGCAGAGCAATTAAGCCGCTTATGTAACAGATAGGAACACCAACGTAGATAATATGTTGATATAACTTTGCTTTTTTGCTAGTTCTTGACCTATTTGTCGATAGGCGTTCCGACGGGGAAGGCAAGTGTGACCCTGCATAGTGAGGGTGCCGGCATATGGTCATTATTTCTTGCAAGTATCAGTGTTTCACTATATGATCAGTCCACGTACATGCTGCATATCAATCATACACGACGACGGTTATGAAAAAAGCGCGGTACCGGTAGGGATCGAACCTACGACCTTGTGGTTAACAGCCACACGCTCTAACCAGCTGAGCTACGGAACCCGTTGATGGAAGTTCAATCTTGCTATTCATGACTCAGTAAACAGTTAAGTCGATATGGTAACTGCACCTATTCGTAAATCTATGTCATAGAAGGATTTGGTGGTGTGTAACATTTGGTGATAGACAAATTATGGGGGTGTTCATAGACTAGGGTGACCATCCGGATGGACGCCTGCGACTGCCTGCGGTGGTTTTGGTGTCTAAATCTGGTTCTGCTGGCTGTTTCACGACTTCAGCTTTAGAATCGACTGGTGTTGTGTCTGGCTCGTTTACCAGCTGCACGTAGTAATCCGGGTCATACACCTGCTTTGCTAGGTTCGTCGAGTACTCGTCTATGCTGAACACCTTCATGATTTTCTAAAACGATATGTGTAACGCTAGAAACACTTGCCTCAAGAAGGTAGGGGTTTTTAAATTCCACAGAATTCTCGATATTTTCGTTAATGTGGTACCCCTGTCCGTGAAGCTCTTTGAGTCTATTTATGTTCTGCTGCAGACAGCTATTAAATACATTATGTTCGTGTACCTCTAGCAACGGTGGAATCTCTACATCGGAGACCTGGGTTACGCTGGAACCCAGAGTTTTGGGCATTTTATATTGTGTTTGGGTCTATCTGATTATCTTCACCCTAGGTGTGGGTCGAGCCATCATTTTCTTCTCCAGCTTTCTCATGTTCACCGGGCTGTTCTTGGAAGCCTCAGTTCTGGCCTCCTCTATGGCTTCCTTCCTTTCCTGCTTGAATATGATGGCAACCATCTCCTCCCTGTTCTTCTCAATAGTCTCCCTAGTCTTATCCTTAACGTTGTAGTTCTTCGTGAAGTCCGCCAGCAGTATGACGGCCTTGAGTATCTGCAGCAGCAGCTCTAAGTCTCGGTTGAACTTAAGCTCTAGTTTTATCCTATTATACTTGCGATATCCGCTGACCTCCGGCACTGAGTCAACAATGTATAATGATTTCAGGTGCGGGAAAAAGTCTTTTAGCAGTGCGATGCAGTGAGACGCGTAGGTGGTGACGCATTTCTCCTTCGAGTTGATGTATGCTCGGAGGGAACTCGGGATTTCAGCCGTCTCGTGGACATGCATGGTCTTGGTGAGCTCTTCGTTCTTATCCACAAAAGACCTGTTTGTTAGCTTCTCCGTCATTGCAAATATAACGCAATCCTATTGTGTGTATAAAAATGTCCATTACCAGCTTACCATTTCCGGAAGCCACAGGTCCATCGTGACCACGTCCTCCATCCGTGTGAACCGGGAGAGTATCCACTCGTGGAAGGGGCACTGTCTCTTGGTGAGACGGAACTCTATGTCGATGCAGTTGCAGCTGGTCCTCCCTGTGGCGAATACGCGGAAGCGATTGAAGGAGATTCTCTCGAAATAAGAGGGACTCTCATCGACGAAGGCAAAGTACTCGTCAAGCACTTTAAATAATTCCAGGGCACTAAATGGAATTAAAACGTCATTTTAGACATTATGCAACGTGTAACGGCTGAGAACATTGCGCTTTGAAGACACGGTTAAACAGTAGCGCCAGATGGATACTGGACAGCCTCTATACAGATGTATGCAACAATAGAGCATATAGCAGCGCCAACGATAAACCAACCTTTTCTTCGCTATGAGATGATTGCGGTAGAACCCCAAGGCCGCGTATAGCATAAGAACGGCGACAAACACAAGGTAGTATGCAAAGTGCCTTCTAAAGCCTTTGGGCATGTCTTTGAAGTTGCTGTTGGAAAACATGTCCCACTGGACTGGGGCCGCCTTCTCCTGCGACTCACCAGATGGCTTCGCTTCATCTGCAAAACATGGTCGGTAATCAACGCGTGTAAGGTACCTGCTGCTGCATCCTCCGGTTCACCCTCAACCGCGAAGGCCTCAAACTCGATGTCCTTGGCAGATTCCCTGCCGGGCTTCATGTCCTCCAACCACTGAGGCGCTGCGAGCGTATTAGCTACAGAGAGAATCGTCACTAACACAGCAAGTCTGTGAGCTGTAGATTCATCGGTTCCTCTGCGTCGGCATTAACGGCGACAATCTGGCAAAGAGCCAGGGAGGCTATTGCGATTATGAGCCTTCTATAACCGGCCATTATTGTGAGCTTCAATTATGTGCAAACATTAGTACTGCGCCCACTACCCCTAGGCGTGCTCCCGCATCATGGGATGCTGAAAGCAAGTGAGAAGCTATGGCAAAGCGACACGATATGAGTGGAAGCCATACAGTGGCGACGCGAGCTGATGCTTCACAGCCGCATACGGACACAATTGCAGGCTCAGCGTGAAATATAGGTAGACAGGTGTGTGCGATGTGGAACGATTACGCCGTTTCGCGGCATCTCATTGGTTTATGCAATTACACATCACTGCAATGTCGACACAGTTTGCAATATTTCCCACATTTCACCTAATGAAAGGCGAAAAATCCAGAGATCTGGAGGGTGATACGACGGTTATGTGTTGCACCTTAGGTATGTTGCAGCATATGAGGCTTGTAAACCCGATTTTCAAAAGGCAGCTCGCCGCAGTATTTGACTGAATCACTGTATTACATACAGATTGTCGGCTTCTGTCTAGCATCGACATGTAATGAAGCCATGGTGCTTCACAGGAAAGCTCTTGTGTGGAAGCAGATATAAAATATCAAGACAAAGGCAACAAAAGGATCAATGTGCCGTACTGTTGAATTTTAAACATTTAGTGCAGCTAAACAACGCACCTATGCCCTGTGTAACATGTGTTATGCTAACGCGACAGATAGCAAATATACGCCTATGCGACGTTTATAATGTGGTCACTGAGGCAGTGGTGGTCGGGAAAGCAAGACTCTGAGGAGCGCGAGGGCAAGGTGTACCTGTTGACCAACTATTCGCCGTACCTTCACACTGTCTATGAGCCGGACTATGTTCCAATAGAGGACTCCTTCGCCAGCGCCCAGAGGCGCCGCTTCTGGGAGTTTATATCGCTATTCTATCATAGTCACAGCGGTGTGAATAGTCTCTCAGCACAGGATGCCGAGGATGCGGCCAATCGCTTCGCCTTCCTTCGTGGACACCATGAGTCCAACTCCATCAGGACGACGAAATACTCCCTCTTCTCGTTCCTGCCCCGCGTGCTCTTCTTCCAGCTAACCCGTGTCGGTAATCTGATCTTCTTGGCAGTCTCATTTCTGCAACTCATCGAGGATGTATCAGACTCCAATGGCATACCTACCTACCTGATACCACTTATCTTCGTCATTGCGGTCTGTATGGGCCGCGAGATGGCGTCAGACCTGGTCAGATGGCGCAGCGATGAAAGTGTCAACAAACAACCTGTTCACGTTTTCCGTGGTGGTGTCCTCAAGAAAATGAGATTGTGTGACCTCCATGTAGGTGACATTGTAAAGGTGCACGCATACGAGTCCTTCCCCTCAGATATGGTACTGCTAAGCTGCTCAGACGAACAGGGAGTCTGTAACATTGAGACAAAGAATGTTGATGGGGAGTCCAACGTCAAATACAAACATGTTATACCAGAACTGGCGGAGTTGTTCCGCAACGACGAGGATGCTGCTCGCACCCAAATAAAACTCATCTGCGAGCCCCCAAACGACAGCCTAAGTTCCTTTTCCGGTGTTGCTTACTACAGCAAGGACTGCATCGATGGTAGGATGAAAAAGCCACCTCACAGACCAAGGCTGTCCATCACCGGGGCTCATAGGGATCCTATGGAACTAATGGCCTCCTATGATGTGGAAATAAACAAGGTATACCTGAGTTTCGACCAATTGTTGCTCAGGGGAACCTCCATGGTCAACACGGAGTGGGCGTATTGCGTTGTAGTTTATGTTGGCCATCAGACCAGACTCCTCAAGGGTTCAGTTTCCAGCTCCACCCGCAAGAGCTCCAAGTTGGAAAACATCTACCAAAGGATACTCTGCTTTGTCATGATGATTATGATTGTGTGTGTCATCTTTTCTGCACTTATGAGTATATGGTGGCTTCTAGCCGAGGCCCAGAGCCACACATATTTAAAGGTATCACTTGGAGGATCAACCACCAGGACCTTCTTCGTTACAATGGGGAGCATGGTGCTCTTACTCGCTGCAATGATTCCAGTGGATCTTATCATCATTTGGGAGGTGGTTCGCACTGCTGAGTCCAAGCAGATCAGCTGGAACCCAGAGATGGTACACGAAGGGAAGTTTGCAGAGTCGAAGAGTGACCAGCTCATTGAGGACCTGGCCCACATAACACATATTTATTCCGACAAGACGGGAACTTTGACTCAAAATGTAATGACATTAAAGTGCCTAGGGTTTGGCAACTTTGGTTGGGTTGGGGAAGAGAGATACGCAGCAACGTTCTGGAACATTTTCAAAACCACTACTGCTGAGGGCAGGAAGGCAATGAGACAGTTCATCATGGTGGCAGGGCTTTGCCACAGTGTCGTTACTCACAAGGATAATAACCATGTGACAAGGCCCCCTGTCGTGCTAAAGGAAATTGATGGCAAGGCGGTTTTGGTTATGGTTGAAGACTCAAATGTTCAATACGACGCCGCTTCTCCTGATGAATTGGCACTAGTTAGCGGTATGGCGGCATTGGGTTGTAGGTTCTCAAACAGGCCAAGCCTAACGGAGATCGACTTGTCCCTAACCCTTCCAGAGGCTCAGAAATTCCTCTTATCTGAGGAGGAATTCGCTCTGTGGAAGAAACATGAAAAGCAAGGTATGGTTCCTGCTATTCGTTATACCATTCGTGACGCCGTTCCATTCGACAACATTAGAAAGTGTATGAGTATGATTATCGAGGACACCACTGGTGAGTTGCTCGTATTGTGTAAGGGGGCTGACAGCGCTTTGATAAGCTACATGGCCAAGCAACAGGTAATAAAGGTCGATGAAATGGAAAAGCAGCTGCTTGAATTTGCCTGTGTGGGACTAAGGACACTGCTTTTCGCTGTAAGGGAGATGTCATCTGCAGAGTACTTCACCTGGCACCAGCAATATTGGGAAGCATCACAGCTCACTGAAAATCGTGATGAAACTGTGGATAAAATAGTAGCTGATCTCGAGAGAGACTTGCGTATCGTCGGTAGCACGGCTGTGGAGGATCTATTGCAGGATGATGTCGGAGAGGTGATTCGTGATCTAAAGGAGGCGGGGATTGTAATATGGGTTCTCACCGGCGACAAATTAGAAACAGCTTTGAGTATCGGACGTTCCACAAACATGATAACCGCAGATTGCTGCAATGCCATATTGAGTGAAACGGACCCTAATGTGATACGGGCTCAATTAGATAAGCACCTACATAACTGTATGAGTGCCTCAAAGATCGACAAGAAATCGAAAGAAGAAGAGAAAATCAGGGGAAGGCGAATATCGTTTGCTCCTTCGTTGGATGGGAAAACAGTTCCCCGCAAGAGGAGTTCACTTACCGAGTTCGAGAAGTTCAGCATTACAGTGACAGGTGAAGCTCTACAGGTTATTTATGAGGATGAGGATATGAAAAGTACATTTTACAAGGTTGCTCAATATGCAAATACTGTTATTGCTTGCCGCACAACGCAAACGCAGAAATACCAAATCATCATTGATAACACAAAGCACAACGAGAACAGCACCTCACTGGCCATCGGGGACGGAGCCAACGATGTGGGAATGATTCTCACTGCTGATGTTGGCGTAGGCATCTCTGGAAAAGAGGGAAACCAGGCGTGTAGATCAGCAGATTTTGTTATTGGGCAGTTTAGGTTTTTGCGCCAACTTCTGTTTGTTCACGGTCGTGAGGCACTGAGGAAAAATTCATTTTTGCTCTACTTTTGCATTTTCAGGAATTTCAGCTTCAGTTTCATCAATGTAATATACAATTTCTACACAGGATTTAGTGGTGTTAGCGTGTTCAACACTTGGAGTAAGCAGATTATCAACCTGTTCTTCACATCGATTCCTCTGATATTATATGTTATACTAGACCGCGAACTTCCACTGGAGCTACTGACTCGGTACCCTATACTATACAATACTTGGAGCAACAAGCCTGTTAACAACCTCATACGCTCTTTGATTAGGCCCTTCAAAGCAAACAGGCTGGTTGATAGGTTGAGGAACTATCTTGCCAAACGAAAGGGAATTTATGACCCAGCTACATTTTGGGGGTTCATTATCGCAGCTCTGTGGCTTTCCTTTTTAGAGACATTGATCATTCTGCACGTGTTCAACGGCGTCGAGTTCAACATTATGAATGGAACACCCATAAACTTCAGCTTCAACCTCTTCTCGCAAACCATGTACGTCAACCACGTCTTGGCAGTCAACGCCATTGTATGCATCATGTCAAAAACATGGTTCTGGCCTAATCATTTCTCCCTTTGGGGTGAGACTTTAACAATGCTGGCGTTTTGGTTAATTGTAAGCTTGGTGCCGGCCTTTGCCTACATCCCAGAGGCTCACGTGTTTTTGGGTACTGTGGAGACCCTTCACAGTTCCTTGTGCTACTTCTTTGTTATCCTAGCTCTGCTTGTGATAACTGTGTTCCCATTTTGGGGATACGTGTACTACACGACTATCTTTAACCCTTCACTGGAGGACCAGATCTCACTGCAGCTAAAACGTGGTACATTCCAGGGAGTTGCTGCATTCAGAAGGACTTCAGTGGCATATGTTGGAGAGGAGTCAGCGTCCAAGCCTGCAGAGGCTACCGGTTTCGCATTCGCCATTGAACGGAAAGATGCTCTACTAGGTGCGATACACCGCAAAATACACAAGATGTTCAAGACAGATTCACCCACGAACAAATAAACACTAATCTGCTTCCTTTGTGGCGAAATCCCACTGCGTGTTATCCAAGGGGCATACGTGCCTGGTCTTTAGCCATTTTGATATGCAATGCAGATGGAATGCGTGACTACACGTTCCCCAAGCGATTGTGCATTGATCGTCGTTGTTTGTTGAGTTCTCGAGTCCGTTGGACTGCAATAACATTAGCTTTAAAATAGAAGCAGCCAGAGACGATGGCTGCAACTTACTTGGCACTCGATACACAGATCCATGATATGGTTCCTGCATATTGCACAGTTATCTACTGCGATATCCCACGACCACACGGCCACGGCAGACCACTTCTTGATCTTGAACTTGGGTCTTGTTGCGATAGTCTCCATTATGTTGTGGCAGGGGCGGCTACACATTAGGCACTACATAGACCGTCATGAAAGCACTACAGAATAGCCTTCTTTTGTTATTATAATTGGTTTTACAATGTCACAAAGGAACGCAAGTGTTTCAAACATCGAGACGGCTGCTCCTCTCACTGCCGACCAGTACCTCTCCATGAGAGTGCTGTATACACAGCTGACGAACAGCCGCTTGTTTTTCGAGGGGCAAAGCAAGAAGACGACAGCAGACATGCCAAAGACGCTAAAGCTGCAGACGCTGCCTACAGATACCCTCAAGATAAAGTCCAAGGTGAAGGACTTGAGCTACAACTGCAATGGGACTCGCCTATTTGTTGTATGCCGAGAATCAGTTTCTATAGTGGACATTCACAGCTTGGCGCTCCTGAGCTCACTAAGTGTGAAGTGTGTCAAGGTTCTATCGCATCCCATTGACCCTAACGTATTTGCCCTCTTGATTATGGATGGCAGTGACAACCCTAAGCCTTGCGTGCGGATATACTACCTCCCCCAGGTAGTTGGAGCTACTCCGGATGTGAAGTGCAGTCTATACAGTACATTTGATGAAGTTTGGTATTCCGGTGCCTGGTCGCTGGACGGAAGTACCATCGCTGTGGTTGACCGGGGAAATCACCTGCAATGCGTTGACGTCACCACCTTCAAGGACGCAGAAATGAAAGAGGATGACGCCATCTCCCTCTCAACCGAAGTTTACGGCTTAATATACACGAAAGATGCTTTCGTTGTGCAAAAGGTGGACGGAAAAATGGAGATATTCTCCATGGACCTTGAGTCCAGTGTTGTCGAGCAGGCGCATTACAACATTATACTTTGTTCAGCATACAGCGCAGAGTTGGACATGCTAGCCACTGGAGGAAGTGATCACATTGTGCATCTGTTCTCATGCGCTGAAGACTACACGTGTGTTGGCACATATCCCGGTCTGGAGGGTAAGGTGGGAACAATCTCATTTTCACCCGGAGGCGCATTACTGGCTTGGGGAACAAAGGATACGATGCACTACTCGACAGACAGCAGTGGAGGAAACTCAGATGGTACTCCGGAGGAGGAATTCTTTCTCACTATTGCCGGAACAGACCCACAAGAGATATACGTGCAGCACAAAATGCCCACTGCCGTGACACACGTACAATTCTCTCCAGACAGTTACACATTGGCATATGCCTGTGATCTGGATACTTTGCCAAAGAATCTTGGCACGAACCACATGATAGGACTTATTCGCATATGAGAGTCTGTCTAACGACATCGGTAGGACGACGCCAGACAGCTGCGCACGCTGCACTTTAACACTGAAACTATCGCAGTAATATATGAAATGGCTCTATATATACCTATGTTACGATGCTTAGCCTTGTTTGTGCTATGCATCGGAAGGGTGTGCCATGCCAGTGGCACCAAGTCCAAGCAGCAGATAGGTAGGTCATTCTTTTGGGTGATGATCAAGGGTTTGCAGTAGGATCAAGCATATGGCAAGGTTGGACGCAGCCGGAGGTGACCTTGGAGACCCTTCACATGTAAGTTGAGTATACTGATCATCAACCTAATGACGCTTAGAGCTCCAGAAAGCATAATATTACTCTCGCCTGAAGTAGACACCAATGCTGAACATGCAGCGACACTAGGCATTCCCATATCAGCTCCGTAAGTTCTGGTACAATGGCACTTGTGTATGATTCTTGCAGCCTACCCCTCAACGTCGTCAAGATGCCGGATTTACCGGATGATATAGAGAAACTCAGGAGTGAACTGGTAGGAAGTTGGAACGTGCTATATTAAGAGCTCAACAGGAGAAGGTGCTGCAATTCACGAGAAAGCGTCAACTTGAAGAAGAGAAATTCATTACCCCTCATGGAGGTACGCATCAAACATTATACCCACATGCCTTTAAAGGAACAGTGGCCAAGCCACCAATGGCATCACATCCACTAGAGGGAGGGAGAATGTAAGTTATAAAGTGAGAAAACACAAACTTCAGAACTCCACTGAACTCCGTGTACTACCAGAAACCGACAGTGTATCTGGTTACGCTGCTATTCTACTTTATGATGGTTCCGGTATCGTGTCAGCTGTAAGTGAAATGATCATGTCATGATAAAATGTACTAGGTTAGGCGGTGGGAGGACGCTTGTACATCAGCACATTCCTGCCATGACCACGTTTGCCACATACTTCATCGCTTGGCACATCGGCACATCGGTTTTCGGGGTTAACCTGATAGCCATGATATTTTGTGTATTAGCCGCATATGGAGGGAAACGGTATGTGTAACAACGCTTTTAAACACATATGTCCTAAGGATTTCTATGAAACCCCTCAAGTGGCTGCGTCTGGGACCGAGCAGTAGGTTACCATCGACATTACATGACATTCGCCCAGGCATAAGAAAGGAACCAATTGGCTGGGTAAATGGCATACTAAGTGTTTAATGATGCCTATGTAGATTTTCGAGATAATTTGCGTCTGCGGAATTATGGCCAATGTGATATATCGCACTCTCCTGTTCCTTGTATCGGCATTGCTAGGACTTACCCACCTGCCCCTGTGGGTGTCAGCATTTATTCACATATGGTACAGGCTACATATGGTTGTGGTCTCAGCGGTAGGCAATCAAACAAAGGGCTCATATGGTATCAGTGTATTCTTGCAGCTATGGTCAAGCTCATGCCAACCTACTTTGCCCAGGAACTCGTTTTTGCATTTTCGTCGCTGTATATTATCCTATCTGGTAGGTTTGGGGATGTATGCGTCATATACACTAGGGCTCTCGTATGCAAATGATATTCTCGTCTACAACAGTATCATCGGCACAGGTCTGGTCTCCCTGGACCCAAGTACGTTTGTTATGAGGCTATACACATTTTCATAGCTGTCTTCTTCGTCCCAGAACCCCGGTACTACTGGAGTAGTAGTTTGTACCTAACTGCGCTCTGCATAGCCAGCTTTTACACATCACTAATCAGTGCGGAGAAGGTGTACTCCGTAACACACACTCCACAGGCGTAGTGGCCCACCAGGACCAAGGAAAGCCTCCTAAACACAATTATAATTTTAAAACATGTTTGGTTTTTTGCGAATATCTCTCGCTCGTCGAGCTGAGGCCATTCTCTCACAGAAGGCTGCCCGGAGCGCCGAGGACTTCTATGGCCTACTATCGTCCGGTGGCTCAGCAGAAACCCATGAACTCTATGAAGCGGTCAAGTTCTTTGCCAGCAGCCTCCCAGAGAGGCGTAACGCCCTCAAGGATGGTCGCTTCGGTGATATGCTAACTCAAATTGACAGTCGTGTTCCTACTCTCAACTCTTCATACATTGGCAACTTTGCACTGAGATTGTCAACCATTGTGCTTTCTTCTAGCAAGAATGCAACTGATGCTGCAGCAAACGCTGATAAGGGCAGGGAGCTCCTGTCCAGGCTGGCCAATACCATGATTCAAAAGGGTGGCCAACCACGTGAGATTTCCCAGGTGGCTTTTGCCGCCGCAGCTATTGGCTTGGACAATGATGCCCTTTACGAGTTTGCCAAGCATCAGATGACGCTCCAAATAGAGGCGGCCACCCCGGATTCCCTAAACCTATCGTTGCAGACTGCATATAAGCGCAATTCACGGGACAAGATATACTATGCGCTACTCTGTGAGAAACTGTGCGAGCTAACCGATAGGTTCACAGCCTTGGATGTGATGCACACGCTTAGAGCCTTGGCAAAAACAGGGTATGTTAAACGAAAACAGTTAGCAATGGTTACCCAGATTGCTCAAGGGGTTCCTTCTGAGGCGTTTGTCGACACTTATCATGGACAATCTGGATCAGTTCACTGTAGAACAGCTAGCAGAAGCATCTTACAGGCTCTCACAGCTCAAGTTCTTAACCAACAACAACTTTGCCAAAATATTCAGTGCAGTGAACCCAAAGCTAGACTCCCTGTCAGACCAGTTGAAGCTGGAGTTGTTGGCTGCAGGCTGTCTTTGTGGCAGTGGTAACACTGGCGATATCACTAAGTTGTTGTCATCTTTGTCGCTAAATGGGTCATGGGATATATCTGGCATCGTCGACTACATATATGCGTGTGCCTATCTGAAGTCATATGGCCCAGAGTTGCAAAAGGCGCTGGATGAACTTTCCCAAAGGAATCCTGTGCTCACCAGGTAATAAGTCTATATTAACTGGTCAATATCCTGTAGAAAATATGCGCTGCTGTTGAAGGAGTCGCTGGATGCTTTCGAAGTTGAAGCTGCACCTGTCCAAGTGAAGCTAGGGGCCAGGTGGAAGGATGCCATCTCAACATTTGGTAATGGCTTTTATGATTTTGTGCATTTCCCTGTAGAAAAGACGGAGAACGAACTTACACAGACCACTCCAGGCTTCCAGGAGGTAAAGAAGATATTACAGGGATCGTCAAACAACTTTGCGGAGGGTGGTCAAGTAGGCCCATTCTCGGTTCCATTTTTAGACGCTGAGCGAAAAATGTGCATTCTTATCGAGTTTGCAAGCAATATGAGTCCCCTCATTATCAAAAAAAGGTAATTTGGAAATGACTTGCCTCAATGGTATTAGGTGTCTGGAGGCACTGGAGCACCGTGTAGGTGTGGTCAAGTATTGGGAGTGGCGCCGCCTAAAGACAGAGGTGAGTACCACACACACCACGTTATAATTATCGTCCAGTCATCGCAAGCCGATTACATGGCTAAAATTCTCCAGCATCTGGCAAAATGACCGTGTTTTCGGGTCAGGGGCTTTCCAAGGCAAGGGTAGGAACCAACCTCTAGTCTTACATATCACTTAGCGTCAAGAGGTGGAATATGCTTTCCGTCTTTTCGACAAGCGCAGAAAGGGGCATCTGAGCTTCATGGAGCTGAAACAGCTCCTCGGCGCCATGGGTGTACCGCTCAATCGCCATGAACTTAGCTACCTCCAAATGGGTAATTTAACGTGCTGTATCAATTAATATATCTGTAAAGAGGAGGATGTGCGCGGGATGTTCATTTTGGAGGACGTGTTAGCCCAGTGCGAGGCGTTTTACACGGACGAGTTGATAAAGGAACGGCTGCTGTCCTCCTGGAAGGCCCATTTCGACGGTAGGAATACAGTGAGCCGCGAAGAACTTAAGGAACTGCTCTGTAAACAAGGTAGGAACAGTGCAAACAGCTGCTGGTTTCATTCTATACAGGTCAACGGCTGATGATCGACCCATCCGAGATCGACGCCTTCTTCAATGTCTATGGAGATGAAAACAACAGACAGGATGTCAATGTCGACAAATTCATAGAGATGTGAGTCTGTCAGGTCTTGTCTCAATGTTTCTGCAGGGTTTTGTCCGAGTGATTATAGGGATGGACATCTGGCACACTAGGCATTAGATATTAGTTAACCTAAACATGAAATCGTATTTTAATGGAGGAATCCACATACACACTGCAATGTTGTTCTGTTGGATGTTACTCCTACTAACACCCCTTAATGCTATAGGTGTTACATCGCATTCTTTACGTGGCAGGGCCTCATACACATCGGCCTTCCTAACTGTTAGTGACAGATAGACAACGTAATATTGCACAGAATCCATCGCAATACTCGACGAGTGCCAGCAGGCAGTCACCAGGATGTAATTCCATCAGCAGTCCCTTGCCCACAGATGCCGTGCCCATCAATGGTGACGCCCTGGTGGTATGCAACTGGAAGTGTTATACCTCTTCCAAAGATGCAAGGCACCACATAGATCGCTTCGCCAGGCTAAAACTGCCCAGCAATGTCAAGGTAACGTCGTGTCTAGTAGCGTCAATGTTGTTGCAGGTCATCACCGCGCCTTCCAGAGTCTTCCTGGGAGACATGGTAAACACCTACAAGGAACTGCAAAGCGACTGCATACCCTGCAGTCAGGACGTCAGTGCGGCATCGCCTTCCTTCGGCCCCTTCACCGGAGAGGTGACCGCTGGCATGCTCAAGGTTGGTGATGCACTGACCGTTATGGGCAACTATGTTGCAGGATATCGGAGTGAACTGGACTATCATAGGGCATTCTGAACGCCGTGAGTGCGGTATCGCAGGAATCGTAAGTGCCTAGTACTGATTACTCCACCTCCTGCAGGCTGAGACTAGACAACTGGTAAATCGCAAGCTACGTTCATCCCTAGATAAGGGCTTGAATGCTATTGTCTGTGTCGGTACGTTACACGGCCATTCGTCCCAATGGGCGCAGGCGAGACCAGAGGCGGAAACATGGCGGAAGTTGTTCAACAACTCCAGGTATGTGTACGCAAAAAAGTGGATATATGGCACCAGGACACCTTCGAGGGCATTGAAGACGTCAGCGAGCGGGTACTTATAGCCTACGAACCATCGAAATCGGTGGGCACGGACAAACCCGTGCTACCAGAGGAGGCAAACGCGGTCATACAGTACATCAAGGATCACACCGGCGGCCGATTTGACGGCTACAGATTCCTATATGGAGGATCTGTCAGTCACAGCGGGGCTTCTTCGTACGTTAAGCAGCCTAACATTGCCGGTATAATGGTAGGGCGCATATGGCAAGACGGGGAGTTCGAAAAGACGCTCTACAGCATCAACACCGCGTAATAGTAATGTATACAATCACCATTAGCTAGACACACCCCTAGAAACAGTTACACATCTCGATCACAACTCCCAATGGCGCGTATGATGGGTGCAACCGGGTGAAACTCAGCTTCCCGCGGCCGTACGGCACGCAGGGCGACGCTCCAGGCACACGCCAGCCAGTGTCCCCCTATGCAGGAAGCATATAGACATACACAGCAAAGCTGTGGGGGTGTGCATATCTCCCACATCCCCCAGGTGGCTTGTGTGGCACTGGAATGGCAGCCGGGATTAGTCACACTTTTCTGTAAGTTTAGGCTCTTGGTTTTTTTAGGCTCAACAAAAACTTATCGAAAATGTCTGGTCGTGGAAAGGGAGGAAAAGGTTTGGGAAAGGGTGGAGCCAAGCGTCACCGCAAGGTGCTTCGTGACAACATCCAGGGTATCACCAAGCCTGCTATCCGCCGTCTTGCTCGTAGGGGTGGTGTCAAGCGTATCTCTGGTCTCATCTACGAGGAGGTCCGTGGTGTTCTTAAGGTGTTCCTTGAGAACGTCATCAGGGATGCCGTCACCTACACCGAGCACGCCCGCAGAAAGACTGTGACTGCTATGGACATTGTCTACGCCCTCAAGAGACAGGGTAGGACTCTGTACGGTTTCGGTGGTTAAGCGTATCGCTAATCATCTGATTTAGCAAGGAAGATCTCAATTTGACTCATTTACTCGCCTTTACACTCATTTAGGTTTCACTTGAAACCAAACATCGCTTAATTTCCCCTACCTAACATTATTACACACTTCATACACTATAGATAGACTTGCATTCGGTGTTTGACTGGTTTTAAATGTGTTTCGTACGAGTGCCCGTTATACGCGCCGAATGCGGCAGTGTGCTCGCAGTTGGCTGCCCTTCCATTGGTGTTTGTGTACTATTTTCATATGGACATGAAATGCATGCTGACATTGAAAACTACCATTACAATGTTTTCATTTTACTACATTGTAGACGCAGACTTAATTAACCCATGGAACTATAGTGGTGGTAACCGCTGCTCCGCCTGATACGATCAGCAGAACACTGCGGTCTCCTGTGCTAGCGCTTCGTGAGGCTTCACATGCTGCAGGTTACCTTCCGATAGCTGGCACTGCCGCTGGGATAGGCGCCTAGTCTTAATGGACCTCTTCTTGACCTGGTCTGTTACTGCGGCGTCCACTCCATCGTAGCTTAACAGTGGCATCTTCCGCCCTGCCTCAAACTTGGCGCCGCTATTGTCATGCGATGTATCCCTTTTACCTCCCTTTGATAAAAAGTTGCGAAAATATCCTCCTGTACTGTTTTCTACTCGGCCGTGCTGACGATCCTGAGAGTCACCCATTGTGTAGTTCTTCATCCTGATTCTACGGTCAAAGATACTTGGGAGACCCACTAGCCACGGGTGAGCTAGTGCATCAGCTGCGTTTGCGATTCTCTTGTGACGGTCAAAGCACAACAACCGTCTGCAGAGGTCCCTTGCCAGAGGGAACTCAACCAATGGTGGCATGTTAAAGTCAATTCCATTGGTCTCCGCTGCAGTAAGCACGGCATAGCTGGCTTTGGCGTCGTACATTTTCTCCATCGACACCGGTGGCACACCTGTCATTAGAATATACAGGACTACCCCGATGGACCACATGTCGGAAGCGGTGGTGTATTCCTCTCCCCTTAGAATTTCAGGGGCCAAATAACCATACGTACCGACCAATCGGCGCTTGCCATTTACAATTTCAATCTTCTCGGCATTAATGTTATCCATCATCTTGCAAGTATCGAAGTCTATTAGGACCAGTTCATATCGCTCTGGAACTGACAACGCCGAGTTTGTTGAGTTCTTAAACATGATATTCTCCGGCTTGATGTCACGATGTAACATGTTTCTGTTGTGAAGCTGCTCCACAGCAGAGAAAAGCTGCTTCATTATATACTTGCATATGTCCTCCGGGATTGCCTTTTCGGTTAGCAGGAACTCAAAGAGTTCACCTCCCGCAAGCTTCTCCGTTACCATATAAAACGACGTGTCAGATTCCCACACTTGCTCCACTTTCATCAAATTGCACGATGGCTCAAAGTTGAGAAGCTTCTCACAAAGAGCCCTCCAGTTGTTTAGCCCTTCTGGTCCGGGGGGAAGTCTAGACTTGGAGATAATTTTCAGCACCTTCGGCTCGCCTGTCTGCCTGTCAATAATGTCCCTAAGTACAGGTCTAGAATTGTTTTTTTTGGTGCAGTCAGCGCATACTCGAAGTTCCGATCCGATATAGTAATAACTCGAGAGTCTACTTCCGGCTGATAATCTACGAATCCTCTTCATGCCTGGAGGAGAAAGGTCACTCATCAGACAAGGCTCCATAAAGGGAGTGTCGCTGACGGCAGTGGTGGCTCGACTGGGATATTCTCCCTTTTCACCACCGTAGAATGTTGTTCGGTGCTGACCTTTGCAGCTGTCCATTTCCGGTCTTTTTGGCATCTTATGGAGTGTAACCAATCTGCGGAGATGTTAACATCTGATGGAAAACGTGCTCAAACAATCATTCTTACTGTTTCTAAAACAACAGCAAAACGGCGCACTACATGGGTGAGGATGCAGAAGCACAATGCATTAGCACACAGAAAAAACATAAACCCCAAATGAACTCAACAAGTAGCTTCATGTGAGTCATTTATCTATGTTTTCCATGGCATAAAGCCAAACCAATGCATATAACACAATGATTAGGTACTGGACACAACATACGTAACATGGAAAATCATTCCGCAAAATTTAATCATACCTTTGAATTCTTGATTAAATGGATGTATTTACAGTGTTGGTTCGTGCGATCTAAAGCACTGAAACCGGAACAGGTTATGAGCCAGCTGAGGCGCTTCGCATCGATGCTCTGAATTCTTGAAACCTATTCGCCTACCAATGACACCGCTTTACCCGTCCCAATTCTTAACTGCAATTTGCAAGTGTTTCGGCCTACCAATGTTTGATGGAATCCACTGCTGTATGTTGCTTCGGTGATGATGCCGCTACAGTGCTCCAGATGATGTTGCATTTAGGTGCAACGCGGAACCAGTGGACCGACCAAAAAGGGGACGAAACAGCGTCATATACGCCGGAAATGAAACAAGTATATTTCCTTCTTGCGATTAGCCTCAGTATTTCCCCGTAATTGCCGCGTATCCGACAGTTTACACCTCAAATGATGTCGCTCCAGGCTTCTAGGCGCATTCCATTAAAGGCGCAAACTCACTTTATGCTCTACACATAGAATTATCGATGCTTTAACCATTTACAACGCCTAAAGGGCAACTTAAATTTGTTATCTTCCCCTTTGAAGTGGAAGGATTGGCGCAACACACTAGTTATCACTTTTTATTTACAAGTTGATATGGTCATATAGTTTCACGCACTAGTTTCTTTATCTTCATAAAGCCTTAAAATCACATAATTCCTTATCTATGTTTCTTTGTTTCACTGCTTGCCTTATCAGTTGCCTATAAAACAGGATGTTGTCCAATATATGGTATGAAACGTCTAAATTTCACATCTTTTTGAATAGGAATTTTCCGATTCTGTTGGTTGTGTAGATCAGAGGTTCCTCCTTATGCTGACAGCCTTAATGCTCCTTCCAGGCTTTATGTATTCCCTAAGGGCTTTGTCTAACGTCTCCCGCACTACGCACATCTTAATGGAGAGATATGGAAGTAGGCTTCCTTTGTTCGAAGGTCGTAGTTAGTCACAGTACAGATACCACATCAGACGCATGATGGCTCAGCTATCCTCTGTCTAAAGTGAGGTTCGTCTATTCGCTATCGTACAAGGAGGTCAACGGGTCCCCTCTCCAGGACTGCTTCAGTATCTTCTTAAACTCCTCGAATGAAACGTGATCCTTCCCAGGAGCTGCCTCCGTAATCATCAGCTGGACGTCCTCGTCGTCCATTCTAGTGCCTGTATGCATGCTAAGAAGAGATTGGCATCAAGACCCACCTAATCGTTTCAATACATTGTGTAGACTGTTTACAGTTATCTTGCCTGTATGCTTTCGTTTGGCTAAGGGTTGGACTCACCTGTGCCGTCCTCCAACAGCGCGAAAATCTTGGCAGCCTCGCTGGAGTTGTACCGCTTGTGAATGACCTGTAGCACCAGTGTCTTGAAATCCTTCATGGACAAGTAGCTGTCTTCCTCCTTGTTGATCTCTGCGAACATGGTTCTGATCTGATAAGAGTGACAACAACGATAGTGGGATGTGCGTACCGTGTCCCGGCTGGCATTCAACCGGAGAGCTCTGAAGGAAGCCTGGCACTCAAAAAAGTCCAAAAGGCCGTTGCCGTCCCTGTCAAACAGCTCAAACGCCTCTTCCACTTCCCTTTCCAGCTCAGGATTGAGAACGTTCCTCTGAATCCGCTTGATGTCGCCGATTGGCAGATCGGCATCCGATGCAAATGAGTCGACGTCACCCATCCTGTGGTTATTACTGCGATATGTGTTTGTGGATGTTTTATAGGCTGGGTGTGACGGTGGTCGGAGTTACCGTGGCTGTCATGTGTACGACATGAGTATGCCGAGACAGAGGTTAACTCACAGTTAAAAGATAGTGTCTGATCAAAAAAGCGTATGTGTGATGAAATAAATTCATAGTGTTCCCACAGGAACTGGAGTGTGTGTGATTGAGGTGTAGGTGGGAGCGCTGGTAGCCACACCCGGGAGGATTCCCCCTTGCGTGGGTATGTTAACGCGTTGTTATGGTAGATTTTGATATTTTGTATATGACTATGTGACCGACAAAGCGTGACGAATTACAATGATGGAGGATAGTACGTTACAGCTGTCGCTTGGAAAGACATGGCATTAATCCGCCTAAAATAGCAGAGACCGTAAGGGTGGATCATACAATGAGACGGCAGTTTTATGGGTAAAGTAACGGAGGCGACAGGAATATCTACAGGCAATAACACGAAAGTGTAGCCACGATAGGCGGGAAGCAGACAAGGCTTTCAGGCAGTTAGGAAGGGGATGGTTACACATCGTTACACGATAAAGGCCCTGGTGGTAACACCCATTTGAATCATCACAGGTTTCACTATTGCTGCTTCCTTTAGCGTTCATTTGATGTGATACCAGTACACCCTGCCTGGTAACACCCGGCCCAATAGCCCCCATTACAGCAAACGGACGACGAATTGAGGCCTTGCGCTCCCACGTGTTACATTAAAACCCTTTGGGATTATTCGTGAGGAAATATCATTTGCGCTGAATATATCGCCTAAGATCGTATAGCAACGGATAACGAAAATGGTAGGTTCACCACAACAGTGCCACCGGCTTCCTCGGCTACCACCCGGTTACAGGGGATATGGTAGCCGTCTTTAGCCTATTTCATTGAGTACTTTGCGGTAGCATCGGTAGCGTCATTAGTATACAACCTATATGCCCATCTCATCACTTATGTAGGGTCGCGGAACAAAGAAGCATATGAAGCGCATTAATGCGCCTTCGCATTGGTTTCTGGACAAATTGAACGGAGCATACGCCCCTAAGCCGTCTCCAGGACCACACAAATCCACAGAGTGCCTTCCCCTGATCCTGCTTCTCAGGAACCGTCTCAAGTACGCCCTGACCTACGACGAGGTCAAACTCATCGTCATGCAAAAGGTTGTACGCATAGATGGAAAAGTAAGAACTGACATTACCTACCCCATCGGATACATGGACGTCGTATCTCTGGATCGTACCAACGAACACTTCCGCCTGTTGTACGACACTAAGGGCCGCTTCATCCCTCACAAGATCACCGCTGAAGAGGCCGAGTACAAGCTCTGCAGGGTCACCAAGACCTTCCTGGGCCCCAAGGAAGTTGGAATGGCAATTACCCACGATGGTCGCACCGTTCGTTGCGTACACCCCGATGTCAAGCCTGGAGATTCCCTCCGCATCGACATCGCCACCGGTAAAGTCCTAGAGTTCCTCAAGTTCGATGTCGGAAGCCTCGTCATGGTCACTGGTGGCCACAACCAGGGACGTGTAGGTACAGTGGTTCAAAAGGAGAGGCACCCAGGCAGCTTCGACCTCATCCACGTCAGGGATGAAACAGGAAGCAGCTTCTCCACCAGGAGCACCAATGTGTTCGTCATAGGTATCGGCGACAAGAACTACGTGTCACTGCCAAAGGAGAAAGGTATTCGTGTGTCTATCATTGAGGATCGTGCACGGAGGATCGCACGTGCCCACTAAACAGACTTTCTATAAGGTCTAAAGTTATCAACTACATAGAGCCTATTCACTGTTTCGTACTAGCAATGCCCTTTCGTATACACCTTTTCGTATACGCATTTTCGTGTACGCATTTTCGTCTACGCATTTGTGCATATGTAGGTAATACTTTATCGGATGACATTGACGTCGTTGTTTAAATTATCATCGGGGAGCCGTTTTGCGCTTTTACAGCTCTGCCCCCACGTATTCGTTGAGGAATTCCTCTTCCTTGCGCTTCCGGGCGTCGTCTTCCAGGTTAATGTTGTAGTCAGATGGGAAGCGCAGCAGCTCCCCGTGGTCTGTGATTGAGCTGGTAGACAGTTCCATAGCGTGCTTCATCCACGTGTCGCGGTCCACAGGACCCTCTCCGATAATGGCATGCACGTCCTCCAAGTTGGTCTCATAGTCCTCCTTGGCCTCTTCCATGAAGGCCGATACGAGTTCCGCTTCAGAGAGAAAGCCGTCATTGTTCAGGTCGAAGGGCTTGAATTCACTCTCCAGAAACTCTCCAACGTCGTCGTTGTCTAAAGGAGACTATGCAGCCAATCTATATTGCATACCTGTTTTTGATGCGGTGTACTCGGCAATGGAGATGAGACCGTCGCCATTCTTGTCATGTGCCTGTAACGACAGTTCATATTTTCCACCATAAACGCCTACCTGCATGATTTCCCTCACTTCCAGCTGCAACATTGCTTCATCGCGTGCTGGGTTTAGCATGACGTAAAGCTCCTCCTTGTTGAGCTTGCCGTCCTTGTTCTTGTCTGCAACCTCGAAGCGACGAGTGAGGCCGTCGACGAAACTTTCATACGATCCGGATTCGGGAGGGAAGTTCTCACTGAGCTCCTGGAACTCGATGAAGCCGTCCTTGTTGGTGTCTATCATCTCCATCTCGTGCTCCAGCTGGATGCCCTGGATCTTCTGGAGATTGTCCCTGTTGAAGGTTTCCATCTCATTGTTGTCGACCAGGCCGTCGCCGTTCACGTCGATAATGTGAAATAGCCTCCCCATACGGGCTTCAGTCTCCTCACGGCTTAGAATCTCCGGAGGCTCGAGGCCGGCAGCATCGTCTGCGAAGGAGGCATGGGCCCCGAACGCCAGGGCGACGAGGAGAGTGGCGATACCAATGTGCTGCATCTTGTTATATAATAGAGCACAAGACAAATGCGGTTTATAAAGGGGTAAATGTGGAGTATTGATCGCAAAGAGCCAGGGCCATGTGTGGAAGGCGACCCCGACACACATTAGACGAGAACCAACAGGAACGGTTGTTGATTCAACAATGACTATTCGCATACACACCACGGAATCTTACACATGCTGGAATCCAATAAGTAGGGCTATTCATTAGAGTGTAATACAGTATTTCATCATTACTACACAAAGTCAGTAATGTTTCCGTGAAATTCGTAAACAAAGTCATTCCAGGCATAGCGCATAGTTTCGCCTATCCAGAATATGAATCTTGCCAACCATGACATTTCGTCAGTTGGTGCCGTGTTGGCTATGTCGTCCACGTACTTTTTACGTAGGATGAGATAGCCAGAACTTAGTCTGTATGAGAAGGACGCAGCAAATTGTGCTGCGAATGCATTGATTGAGATCACGCGAATAGCATTGGCTCCGTGTTTGTTATCTTTATTCTTCGAACAGGCAGAAACTCCGATGTACCCACTGTTGTCTACCACGGTCGTGAACGAGTTCATCACCAAAGCTATTATGGTGACGTTGACCCTGTTGTCCTTCAATCCCTTGTAGATGCTCCCTTGGGGGTTGTGAAGCGCGTGGTATATAAAAGGGACACACAAAATGGGAGGTATCATGCACAACCACAGTAAATGCCACCCTCCTGGTGGAGGCCCCCATGGCTTACTCATGGTGCGGGATTTGGTCTTCATCATGTGCACGATAAAAGTGACTATAAACGAGAAGAACATCACACTAATGATGATTGGATGACACAGGTTCCGTTCTACCAATGTGTACGGCAATATCCCAGGCTGGAAAAATGTCCTAAAAGGCCATCCAAGTAGACACATGAAAAAAGGCGAATACGTCAACCTCATGATTTTCAACATGCTGAAGTCACTTTCTGCCTCATCGTCATCGTCCAGATCACAGCAACCATGCGCGCAACGCCTTCTGTACGTTCTCTGGTGTATTCTGTAGCCTAGTAGGCGCATGAATATCCTCCTAAAACGAGATTGCGATCCAGTGCTTCGTGCACTATTAACAGTTGTTTCTGTGCCTTTGTTTACATCCTCAGTAGTGCAAAGACGTGTAGTTGCAGGAACAGAAGGAGTTGTGGTAACCACCACGCTCTCGCCGCCCCCCTCCGTACCCTTATTAGCATCTTTTTTGAGAAATACAAAGTGCAGAATCCAACAAACACAACCTACAGTAGAAACAGTAGTCATTAAAACCAAATGTACGCTTATCATTATCGTTGCTTTCCCAGGGATTACCACATCCATGAATACCTGCAACGCCCAAAGCAGCAGCTTCGGCACTTTGAATGATAATGACAATACACTCATTTTATCTGCAGCCATAGGATAGAACGTCGATTGGAACATTCCCTGGAAAAGTGCTTGGGCCACTATTGCGTAGTAGTAGTAAACTGCAGCCTTAGGAGAATAGTATATTCCCATTGCGATTATTCGCATTGCCAACAGCATTGCTGTTAATGCAACGCTTAAAAACTCTATATGACTAGGTATAAGCATCTGAATAGTCAACATGAACAGGGATCCGACAAAGTTGCTCATGGTCTTGGAGGCGTAGAGCTTTGTGAAGTACATGGCAGTCGTAGAAGCCGGTATTCCTAGCGATACGGTGAGGTGCTTGGAGCCCACAGACGTCACCTGGTCTGGCATGTAGAGGCTGCACGCTATGGCCGCAACGGCAACATCGTACAGTTTGATCTGCAAGAACCACTCCTTCCATGATTTAAACCATTCTAAAGTGGCCTTTCCAGCCGATTGAGCTTCTTTTTCTTTAGTTTCACTCTTCTGACATCCATTCTCTTCAGCCATTCTTACGTATTCGGTTACCGGTGCATCCTAAACTCCCCAAACTCGATAAAAACCAACGAAACACCTACTGGTGGCATTTCGGAGAGACAGTTAAATGGCATGCAATTTGTTTGAATGCAACTTACATTTATTCAGTATGAATGATTCTCTTGGGTTTCCGAATCCAGTACTATCGTGTACGCGTTAGGCGCCCTGGCGGGCCACAGGGCGGGCAGGATGATGAGGTAAGGGGCGGCAAATTATACCTTCATTAAACAAGGATAGAAGGAAAATTAATGTCTTACGCCTGATTGCACTCTCTTTGTTTATTCATGATTAGGAAGGAGATGATGTCTATGCGACGTTGTAGCAACGACGCCAACCATATTAGTTAAGGCTCAACAAACCAGCTAGAAGATCACTATTTATTTAATCTGAGATTACGTTATGTCATGTAAAGGTGTTGAAGGGATCCGTGCCTCCATGCTTGGTCTTGTTGACACTTGACATTATCTCTTACAGTTTTGTCTAGTATATCTCACGGTAAATGACAGGTGTATGGCACAACACATTAAATTGTGAGATTCTCTTTCTCAATATTGCCATTAGATAACGTATAACTCTAGTATGTCTAACCTACTGTAACGATGTGGATGAGGAATCTCCGCGATGTAGACATTTACCTAATTCCTATCTAATAAAACTACTGGGATTCCATGTTCTGGGTAATGTTTGTGTCATTATGGGTTAGTTTATCGCAATTGTGTTTGTATAAACTCCTACTCCCCGCAATCGGCGAAGCGTTCAACATCGCACATCGTTCTTCCACTACCAGGCTCTCTGTCATGCCTATGCAGCATGCACAGAACCGTAACAGAGCATATACATCCGATGGAACTATAGTTAATCGCATTAGACAGACTCAACTGTTCTCGCTGGCCGACTACGTCATGCATCGCAAGGCCGGCCTCGGTCCCAACGCCTCTTCCCGTTGGGGGAGACGGATGGATCGAGAGCGCAAACACAACTATGGAAACGTCCCCGGAAACGAGGAAATTGGGGGATGCAACCCGGAATACAAGTTTGCGGAAACCTTCTTCGAGGATGATGAGGAGGTACACCAGTGGCCTCCAGAGAAGATGCTAGTGCACTCTGGGAAGCTATATTGGCATCTCAGGGGGAAAGATGGTGAGGAGATATAGATGATGATTAATGAGTATAGGCGCGCCATACGGCTCCTACAAGTCACTCCTGGGTCAATGGAACTTGAGGGATTCCTCAGTCACTGTTACCTTCGACAGGTGGGAAGCATGTCATATCCCCAATAAATCTTTCAGGATTCAATCGGATCCATTCGCCCCTCCATCAAACATACGTGTGAGAGTTCCAAAAGCAGAGCACAGGTAGGCCTTTTAGTCGCTTGTTTACATGGTGTCAGATTCCCGGATGACGTAAACAATAGCGCCATACGGAACATGGCGGCCTGTGACGCCATAACTAGGAAAATCTTCTCAGAAATTGAAAATCTCGAGGAAGAAGGTAGTAACGCATCTCCTAGGAAGTTGGGGTTTGAGATCATTAAACCCAAGCAATACGTCATCCAGCGGAAAACGGTGATACTGAATGACGATTATCTGGAGGTGAGGTTGCTGGTACATATGCCGGCCAACGGTCGCCGAATAAACGGGAAGTTGGCAGTAAGCATGTTCAACGATATATTGCCGATTATCGTGGAAAATGCCATGACATTTGACAAGTATGATCAAAAGGCATTTTATAAGCACATACATTCAGTGGAGGATCAGGAATGTAAGTGATCATTGAGAGTTTTAACAGTTTTCAGATCTCAGAGCAAAGCTGGCAGAGCTAGGATTGATTGCCTTTGTGGCAAACGGCGCCGTCCTACCTCGTGAGAGTGGTGCAAGTGATGAACCTCTATCCGGGGATTCAGTGCAACCATTTAAGGCCCCCAGTACCATGGAGGTCACAGTAACCCTTCCAAACAGAGGAACGGTAGAAGGGATGGGTATCAAACAAGGTGTAACACTGATTGTTGGTGGAGGCTACCACGGGAAGACGACACTGCTAGAGGCACTTCAGGTTGGTCACATGACATAAACACTTCATGGAGGATTAGGTTGGCTGCTACAACAAAATCCCTGGAGACGGAAGAGAATATGTTGTGACGTCGACAAATGCAGTAAAGATTCGCGCTGAAGACGGTAGAAGTGTAAACGGGGTTGACATTTCCAGCTTCATCGGAGCATTGCCAAATGGAAAGACTGGTAAATGCTTTAGTTCCCAAAACGCTTCTGGATCCACCTCACAGGCGGCAATCATAATGGAATCCATTGAAATGGGTGCTGATGTGTTGTTGTTGGATGAGGATATCTCTGCATCAAACCTTATGTATCGGGATGGCCTCATGGATACACTGGTGTCCAAGGAGTCGGAGCCTATTACAACTTTCCTTCTTTTGGTGAAGCAATTCTACGAGAAACTCAATGTTTCCACCATATTGGTCTCTGGATCCTGTGGACTGTATATGGATCAGGCGGATACCATTATCCAGATGAACGAATACAGGTGCCTTGACAAGACAGATGATGCGAAGAAGATTATCGCTGATAACGGAATTAATCTTAATGAGGTAATAAAGGTTGTGTAATAATGCAAATTGTTCAGGAAATTGAGAGGGCGGTGTCTCAAAATGAGTTGTTCCAAGACGGTCTGGTCAATAGTAGGGTCGTCTCACCACGTTGGTTATATGTTAATTGATATCATAACGCGCAGAAACGTTTAAACGAGTACAACAGAAGATAAGACAAAGGGGAAAAGCAGCGATTCAATACGGAACGGAAAACATAGACCTATCATACGTTGAACAAATTGTGGAACCAATGCAAACGTGCACAATAACCAACATAATAATATACCTGGAAAGCCTGTTCCATGAAAACAGACAAGAATTGCACAATAAGTAAGTTTCGTTTATATAATGAGACACGCGGCAGAACATTGAGGGAACTTCTTGAAAACATATACAGTAAATGGACGTCGTCTGATAATGGTTTGTTCACCTATCTTACATGTTAATAAGGTTTAGCTGTTGGCTACAATGGACTAGATGAGGTTAATGGGTTCAAACCATTCCCAGCAGTAAGTGTAAATTCAGAGTGTCAATAGTCGCAGGGGGACTGTTCCATGCCTCGCATCTTTGAAGTGGCTGCGGCCATAAACAGGATGAGCAACTTGAAAATATCGCACTTCTCCAAAAGCCCATATGAAAGGCAGCGCTACACCACAAATTCATGAATCATGCCCTGTGAGCATGTTGTGAATCTTTATTAAGGTTTCGTCATCCCTGAGCATCAAACACTTGCAATGGTTCATCTTCTGAGTTAACTTCTTGTTAAGGCGGTTGCATAGCTCAACCATTTCTTTCGATGCCATTTTGTCTGATCACGGTTATTATCAAAATGAGCTTTCTACCTTGTTTAGCTTTTATTTTGTGGTATTTGTTCTGTAGCATAGCTATTTTCTCGTCAAACTCCTATAAGTAGTAAGTGTTATAAAGCCTGAGAGATACCTTTTGGCGCACTTTATGAGCCTCCAGTAGCTCAATAAGGGAACACTTCAGTCTCTCAAACTCTTTTGTGTTCTCCTCCAGCTGATTGGTGTAACCGTGTCACCGTTACCTCGTACCTGCTTCTTCTGGCTATTGTGGTTGTTTGCTTCCTTCTCAAGCATTTCTCTATGGTTGCGTAATTGGTTATCCCTTAGTGAGATATCGGAAAAGAATACTGGCTATACCTGCTACTAGTGATTTCGTCTTTAATTTTTCTGCTGTTCCATGAGTTGGAAGGAGAAAAACAAACTTGGACATTTTACAGATAGCCTGCTCTATCTGGCTATCGCATTCGCGTTTAGCTTGCACTGCAGCCTCTCTAAGTTTTCCAACTATTTGCACAAGGTCCGTCATGATGACGTGTGATGTTCTCAACATGTATAAGCAAGAGGAATGCAGCCTTACACCTGGTAATAGAGAGATGAAATAAGGCAACTCAATGAGCTTTATTCATCCAACTCCAAGAGTCTTTTGCTTTACAGTTTGGGCACACAATGTTACCTTTGTTGAGAATATTGGTCACATTTTTCATGCTGTTCCTGAGAAACACCTCACCCTGCTTACGCAGCCAGACGGTAGTGTTGCCATACAGCTGTTGCAGGAATCGTTCTCTAAGTGAATCTTCGGAGAGAGTTTTATCACTGCCTTCATCGTTGTTTGCGATATTCAGAGCATTTGCATCCAAGCTAAGGGTCTTCTTCTGGATGCATTGATTCAGTATCATGGAGGTTGCCATTTTATGTGTAATGCCATAATGACACTTTTTGCAAGTGTATCTGAAGAAAGCCAAGCTGATTCTCATTTATGGTTAGTTGTAGGAGCACATATGAAAAATATCCACTTTAATCCTCAATTGTCTAATTTACAATTAGACATGTTACACATGGCGATGTATCCATGATTACGCAGCATTTCATACACAGACCACCTAATAAACCATATGAACTGCCTGGATGTGGAGATTCCTCATGCTATATTATGAGCAAGTTGTGTAGTATGTGTAACATCACATGTATCAGTTGGTTGCCTGGAAGGCGTTGCTGAGAATTACTGTACTATTTTACTTTATAAATGGTGAGAAGGGTGCCTATTTCTGTTTACAACCGCCTGTCTACTAGTAGTTATCGCAGCCGCCCCTTATTAAGAGGAGTAGGAAGGACACGAAGACTGGGCAACAGAAGCAATATCTCACATGAAGGAAGCACAACTGACCATTGTATTGATGCGGAGCGTGACAGTGATGGCAGCGGATGCAAAATACATCCCCTACTCAGGTTTGCCTTACTCAGGTCGAAGAACATCAGTAGCCTGAACAGTATTCAGCAGTCTTCGTTCCTATCTGTTCTCAGTGGGAAAGACGTGACCATCCATGCACCGATAGGTAATTGTAGAGGAAAATGAATGATAGACTGTGCAGGCTCCGGTAAGACGCTGGCATACCTTCTGCCAATAGTGAACAACATCTACAACATACACGACCTCCTGGAAAACCTGCAACTCAATTCGAATGATAGGGGATCCAGGCATGATGAAGATTCCATTAGAATCAAGTCTTTAGGCTACACTAGGAGCGTCCCGCATGCACTGCTGCCTGCAAAATTCGAACATCTGAAGCAAGATCACGATAAACTACTGGACGCTGGAACTAAGGCTATAGAATCTCAAAGTACAACCACTAAGCTGGTAGAGGCACTGTATAATGTAAATCCCAAGGAACTAAGAAAATACTGTAAGCATTTGCCATTCATACCCAGGAACATCTGGACGAAGCGTTCAAAAAATGCCATCTTCCGATCACTCATGTCAAATCCTTTGGGAACAGTAAGATGCTGTGTCGTTGTCGTCCCAAATAAGGACCTTGTATCGCATGTTATAAAGGAGTTAAATGTTGTGGACCCACTGGGACGATTGTCAGTACAGACATTGACCCATGTCCACCACGTTCCGCTTCAGGAGGAAAATAACATAAATGATGTTTCTGTGGGTGGTAATGAACAGCCATTTTATCCCTCTCCACATACTCTACATTATCTCAGTGGAATTCCCAAGAACCTCTCTCTCAGCATGGAGGACGAACAGAAAATGATTCGTTCAATTCCAACCGTGAAGGCCACAGAAACAACAGTAGAGATGGTACCTGTAAACAAGGGCATTTCACAGCGAAAGCTTGTGAAGGTTCCCAGTGTGGTGGATTCCTCTCTACATATAGCCAAGGAGGCACTGTCGACTGATGGGTTCGTGGTGAAGAGTGTCAAACATACCAGGAGGCCTATTATCAACCACCCAGTTATACAGTAAGTCTGCAAAATGATCAATATACATGATCAGGTACGGATGTTCTGATATAATCATAACGACTCCCCAATTGTTCTTGAACAACATTCTCTCAACGAAGAAGTTAAAAACAGTCCCTGCATGTGTGGTTTTTGACGAGGCAGATTTCTTGTTTGAAAACAATGCTACTAGACGTGCAATGATGGAGATATGTGCCATTCTAAGACCGCGCCCTCCCATCTTCAATCCTCTGGTCCACGAGCGTAGGCCGAAACTTCAAGAGGTACCACCGTGTCAATTCATACATGTGGCGTCTATTATGAATTACGGAGGGATGCAGACAACAGGTTCTATGTTGTACGAGCGCTTTACGACAAGTCATATGATCTCTACGTCTCGCAATCACTACATTACCGTGATGAACATGCAGTTCCATAAGGTGGATAGCACTGTGGATTCCAAGATTAAACTGCTGATTGAGGTCCTCGTGGAAAATCCGTTTGCTAAAACAATAGTATATGTTGAGAGTTTGAAGGTTGTTAAGACGATATATGATCTGCTGAAGGAAAAGGAATGGCCTGTTCTGTCCTTTCACAGTCGGTCTTCACTTCCTACCAGGTTGGCAATAGTGGAGTCCTTCAGGAAGGAAGAGGTTGCCATATTGGTTTGCACTGACCTAATAGCACGGGGAATTGAGATAGAGGCTGAACACATAATCAATTTTGACTTCCCTAGGAACTCTGCGGCATTTATGCATCGCATCAAGAAAAGACCAAAGAAGGTTACAAATTTCGTGGAACCTGACAATGAATACTTGGCCTCTGAAATAGGCAAAGTGCACTCGATAAACATTCCTGCTAACCACATTCTCTCCAGGAAAAGGAGTCTGAAAAACAGGAGAATGAATGTACTGAAAAACAGGGAGACGTTTAGGAGCCACCGTAGAGTGACAAAAACACAAATGAGAAACACTGATGATTCACATAAAAGGGATTTGACGTCACAGCTAAGCATGGAGGATATATTTGGTATGAACACATCCCATATGGATCAGGTTTCAAAAGGCGAAGCTATTCCACCATTAGGTCATGACTACACCGCTCAAGACCATGGCTATGGAAATGCTGAAAACAACAATAGCGAAGTACAATACAGAAGACAACGTATGAAAAGGAGGGGTCTAGATTTTTATAACAATTTCAGTTCTTTTTCTTAGGTCTCCCATGTTTGTTTAGTTTCACCGGCTTGGGGTTACAACCGTGAACCTCTGGTAGAAGGTGACGTATGCAGAAACGTTTCCTGCAAAACTTGCAGTCATGGCCAACCACCTTCACGTCCACCGTGCATGCCCTCTCTCCTGACTGCGATCGCAAATTACAGTAGGACACTGAAGTTATATGCTGCTGCAGCAACAACTCCTCCTCTTCATCAATGTCCTCACTTAACATTGTCATTTAGGTATATATGTGTAATGCCATGACACGTATCACTTGGGCACTGGGTTGAGCCACTGTCCACCCTGTCCATAGGCTCCGGCGACTATTTGAGCGACTGAACACACGTGTAAATGCGCAATATGTAGCTTACCTGCCGCCTGCTTGTGGGCGACGTACGACATGTACCAGCACTTGTAGATTCCGTAGCAGACGAGGCCGGCTCCGAGGGGATTTGCCCACCACCAGTAACGGTATTGTGACACACGTCCTATTTTGGCGAATTCGTTGTTCAAGTCCACGGCGAGGCTGCCAGCTACCTCGTGGAACTGCTTGCCTTCGGTGTTCTGCCAGGCACGACGCCACACCAAGGGGTTTATTGCTCTTCCGGCCTTGGCAATGTATCTCTGTATGTGCCAACCCATGTTTAATTTACGTCATCTATTTTAGTGTGCTTATCATATTACTAGGATTCGTTGCGTACTAGTGAATTAGCCGCCCGCCTGGTGGCCTCATCGGAGGAGAACATCCTGAGCCGCAGTGGAAGTTACTGTCACTATAACCTACTCATGCTTCTTTTCGCCGGTGAAGTAGTGCAATATCCCGGGCTTGAGTGGGATCCTGTCCCTGAAACGACATTAGACAACATTCGATAATGTGTTGATTGGCACATGTGTAGATTAACATATTGTCCATTCTTCCACTAAATTTGTGGAGGAATAGTATGCAGACGGTACTGTCACACGTTAAACTGGTTGTACAAGTTCATAGACGTGAAGGCACCTACCTGAATAAGTTGGAAAACCCGAATGCAGAGGGGCTTAAGTAGTTCAAGGAGATGTGCAGAGGAATCTTCAACTTGTAGAACCACTTTTTCAAAAACCTGCTGATGAAGTTTGACGGTATGTAGGATATTCCATCTAGCATGGAAATATTTGAGTGGAAGAGCCCCTTCCCGATGGCGAATTCCAGGACATGGTTGCATACATCTTTCATGTTTTCTATTACATCCCTTCTCTGCATTTGCGCCTTAAGTTTGTATACCGTCGATGATTTGAGGATATCGAACATGTAAGCTTTGACAAGCCTGCAGTACCTGCTGTCATAGGTTGCGATTGCATCTTGTAGATTTCTAATCACACATTAAGAAAACACACAAACACTTACAAATCTAGGTTGTCATCGACTGGGAATGTCTGTATATGCTTTTGGAACTCCTGTAGGACAGCATCCTGTAGTTTCAGGGCAATGCCATCCATTAGGAAGGCCAACTTCGTACGTAGGGACTCTTCTAGTTCGTTACGAACTGCTTTCACTTTCGCATGCTTTATCAAACCCCTGGATTTCACTGCATTGTCGTAATCCTTTAGAAGACTGATAATTAGGAGATCCACCTGTTCCTTTAGTTTGTCTGGAACCTCCCCAAGCGAGATACCCTTTTCTTGCATCCACTTGTTAAAGCTGCAGAAAATGCACAATTACACATTCTACTTACTGCAGTTCAATGGCGTTTGCTTCTGTCAGAAGCTGGTGGAACCCTTGTGCGTCTTTTGCCACGTCAAGTCCCTTTAGTTTGCTGGCAACATCATTAACAGATGTTCCCATACACTCCTGAATTACTCCTATCCGCTTAGCAATTTCATCCTTCATTCTATCCTCCTCAATCAACTGTCTCTTACAAGCGGAGCGTAATGCCATCAGGTCGTCAACCCACGGCTTAATGGCGTTTAAGGACGACACTGAGTCCCCCACTGTTGTGAAATGGAAAGACGTCTTCAACATGTCGGATTCCTTCTTCAACACCTTCTTGAGGCTGCTCTCGATTTCTTCTTCGTAACGCTTCTGGAAGGCCTTATTCTTGTCATTGGCGAATTGCTTTTGGTCGTAGTTGTAAATAACGAAACTAATATTCAGCTTTGCCTGACAGAATTGCCTCAAGGTGAACAACAGTACATCTAGCACTTTGATTGGGTAAAGTTCCGCCCCTTTTGAGGTCAAGTTGTCGTGGTTCATCAGCACAATGATGCCATCTGACTGTAGTGCCATCTTAGCCAATTCCAATATGTTGCCTTGATTGCTTCTCTTGTTGAATATTGTCTCGTTGCTCAAAGCGTTTAGTCCTATCTTTACTCCGTCAACGACGTATATTTGATGAAGAGGGGTATTCCCATCATATTCCTGCGATTTCACACCTTCTTGTTCTGATCTGCCAAAAGTTGACCACTTATGAACCTCAGCATCATGGTTTCCTATTCGTACTTTGATGTTTGCGTCAGTTGGTATTTTGCTATTCCTTTCTGCCAATAACAGGAATTTACCGCCACATGGAGCTACTGACGCAGTGCTTTTGGCAGTGGGAATAGTGCAAATGGGAATTCTTGCGTTACTCAATCGAGGCATCTGTCTTAACCCGCTACATGCTATTAAAAGCAAGGCGCATGCCCATGTTAAATGTGCAGAAACCGCCATGGCTTCAGTGTTTTATGCGATATTGTAATGAACCATAGGTGTATCCAAACACCGCTGTTTCATGGATGTTACCGATAGACAAAGGGTCAAACCCAATATTTCTGCCTTTCTTCTTGTCTTAAGTGCCAAGTACCCCTACTCTGATAGAGGGTTAAATGCGGTAGTCACTAGAGGACTTCCTTATTTGCAGTTGATGTTGACCGTTGCCTTATGGCTTCTCGTTGTTCCTTGGCCGTAGAGTAACGCTTTGTTCTCTTGTGGTTCATGTGACTATAACGAGGCAGCAGTTTCTTGTAGGAAAATGGAGCGTCCTCAAAGTCAATCCCGAAGGTGTCAATCAGTTTGTCGAACTCAGGCCTGTTTGTTCTGTAAAGGTACCCCAAGAGCCTTCTACGTCTGTTTGCGAGTCTGATAATCTGTAGTCTCGCCTGTACGTCTTTGTGGTTCTTAAGTACGTGCCTTGACAAGTAATCTATCTTGGCAGTCAATTGTGCAATTTGAACTTGTGAAGACCCTGTGTCATTTTCATGCATTTTAAAAGGATCACGCAGCTCCTTTTCGTACAATCTTGAAAAGTATTTTCCTCTCACTCTAAGTAAACGTGGATGAAAACTCCACTCCCCCTCGGGAATGTAATGCGATGCATAGCCCAGTGGATTCAAACCACCAGGCCTATCTTCACGTCTGACGTCCTGCTTGACGTGTCGAAGTGAAGGAATCTTCTTAAATACAGGGTCGAATCTATCCAAATCCTGGTTAACAAAAGGATTCTTAGGTACCTTCTTCTTTTCTGTGAATGTTTACATAGGGGAAAACACGCAAGACAGAATCATTTCACACTATGTTATTAATGCAATTGGACGTACTTTTCGCTGGCAAGTATTCTTCAAACGATTTCCTGTCTGTTGTGTCCTTAACCACCTCCGTGTCTGTTGTCACTTCATCTGGCGCTGCCTGAAGCGTGAAGATTCCTATGCCCCGAGTCTTGGTTAGAAGGTTCAACCGATCGACAAACGCGCTTTTCCTCTTTCTAAGCTTCAGTATGCGGCTTCTTTCACGTCCGAATCTGATCTTATAGCCTTCCAGTGTGCACAGAAGGCTATAGACAAAACACAGTTTAACGCACAAAGAAAACCATCGCATAGCTCATCCGGTATGTGATCACATTACTCGTACTCAATGAAATGTGAATGTCATGTCGAGTTTGGATCGGGTACTACTTTGGGGTAGGACAGTGTCTGGCTCTGCTCGATCCCGCACACTACCGCGCAGTCTCATTCTTCATGGGATTCCATTACTATTTATAAATGGGGTTAAAGAAGGTATTCGGAGGAGTTAATATGCCGCTGGCAGGAGCGCTGCTGCTCCTATGCGCGGCCGGCCTGCATACTCAGGCCGACGTCGTCAACGAGAAGCTCTCTGTTCAACCTCTGAACTCCCAAGATCTGCTACTAGTGTTGGATTTAGAAGTAAACACGGAAAACCATGTTCACTTTCAGGAACAGATGGCATATCCAGGTGTTTTGATGGATACGCTTGCACCTGACTTTTCTAAGCTCTACTTGAGATCGCAATGTCTATCCTTTGAGGCAATACAGCATGCAGGTGAATGGAAGGAAACTTGGGGTAAAGCTGACTTTCCAATATTCAAAAACGGGGTTACTCTTCAGGCTAGTTGGTCTGACGTGCATAGTGATGTCGAAGTATACAACTACTTCGAGACGCTTGCGCATGACCTTTGGGGGGTGACGGGGTCACAGTTTCATTTTTTAACATCCAAAGATGTTGTTATGTTTGACTTGACTCGTATCGCGTCACTTGAGGACCCTATAAACCTTGGAAGGAAGGCCAAGAACCTCATGGCCTCCTTCTCTGAAGACATATTCTGCGTAGACAATATTTACAAGTGGAGAACAGTACTCCCATCCATGGCCAATGATGGATTAATATCTATCATTAACGATGAACGTATCTGGTCGAGGGCGCCTTACAAGGGGGTCAAGACTAAAATGGCCTACAAAAATTCAGTGTTATCTCTCCTTGTGCAATTCCAAGTTGTTGTTACCGGAGAAACTATCGGTAACAGCCTATGGAATATCTATCCACGCAAGACAATCCCGTCAAAACTGTTGGGAGTCACCAGTAGTGCTGTAGAGTTCTTCATACCCGCCCCCTTCAGATCCAAGTACGAAAGAAAGAATACCGTTAAGTTTGACTTCCTGGCTGATGATCAAAAGGCCGAAATTGACACCTTCTTTGCGGGTCTAAGAATGGTAACTGCAAAGGGATTCAAGGGAACCCTCAAACCTGGATTGACCTTCAAGGTCTCTGAACTCGATAGTATGACTCATAACGTTTCCATGAGGATGCAATCATCACTGTCTATCGTTGTCAAAAACAATGAAAATGTGGAGAAATACGTGAAGTTCGTTCAACCACTGCCATACTGGGCACTCCCACAACTGTCATCGATGACAATAAGAATTGTTCAGAACGAAGGAACGCAAAACCCCGAAGAGCTCTATTCTTGTGAGGCAGATAAGTGCCTCTATAGAACAAGCTATCGAGAGAGCCACATGGGTCATTTTCTAGCCATGGACACAAAGACGATGACGTTCCACAACATTAAGGATGTCACTCCTGGAGAAGTGGATACTGTAATGCAGTTGAGTCGCTACGCCGACACCTCAATTGAAACGTTCGATACAGAATTGGAGGAGAATCTTAGTTTGCCGTTGGTGCTATTTGAGAAGTCCCACCTCTGGATCCAATACGGCTTCTCTTTGAAACTCCCTCCAAATTCAGCTGTGTTTTGCCGGGTGGAGCTACAGAAGAATAAATTCACCCATAGTGAAATAAATTTCATCAGATTTAGGGGGCAACTGATACACTCTGGCATAATCATTGAAAGCCAAAAGGCTACCTTTGATGATTTCGCTGAACTGGATGCGGCGATACACCTTACTGGGGAGTTATTCATATCAGTGTTGCTTGTTGACACTACCATGGTGTTCAACGTCATGGCTTTCATTGGCATTATTAGCGGCCTCCTCTTTGGATTGGTGTTCAACATTTCCACCAAAAAGTTCTCTTTCGGAGAAATAAGGAAGAAAGAAAATGTGAAACAAGACTGATAAATCAATATGTATAAAACGGCTACATGCTAAACCAGTTGAACATATAAGAGAAGTATTGTGTACATTATCATTGAGATAAAACATGTGGACACGCACATCATAGCTATTATGCATCTGTGCCTAAGGTGGCAGCCACTGACATTGTATTTGTTCAACTGTCACTATACCCGCCATATGGCTTAATCAAGAGTACCTACAGTTATATGGAATGCCTAAACGCATTTTACCCATTTATAGAAGCAGATAAATACACATTGGTCATGGGCGTCAAGCATATGTAAAACCTTTTATATATTATTTACGTGTTTTAAATGATGAGCCACGGATCTTTATCTCGCGGCGTCATACAAGTGCCCCTCTAAGTAGTTGAAAACCTCCACGGAAGGTTTTAAAGAAAGGGGGCGACATGGTCTGCTGGTGCATGCCTGTTATTGTAATGCAGACGTCCAACTGACAACTTCAAGAGTGAGTTGTAAAACCTTATATCAGTTCATGGTTACCAAGGTGAATCCGTTACTACCCCGATATAAATGCCCTTAGTTCTGCCCATTAAAATGCAATCGTATCCAACCCTTTTACCATTTTAAACCATTGAAAACACAACATCCAAAATTTACTGGCGGAATGCAGTGCCTTTGAATGTAAGACGAAGCCTAATGGAGCTGTATATGTAGATACTGATGACATAATCCGTAAATGACTGGATCACTATTTTTATAAACAAATGTTATTGATGGAGTATGAACTAACTACCTTTCACTGTCTGGTACACTGTATAGCCCAGGAAGGATGTACCAAACAACAAGAAAAAAATGTTGAGGAAATTGATGAAATGCCTGAGACTAGATTCCTTGAATTGCGTCTTAAAGAGAGGCATTGTGTATATTCTCTCCGGTTCACCTGGTACAACTAAGGCAACTGGCTGTTGGCCGTCACAGAAAGCTCCAAAGTACTTAACGAAGAAGCCTGGGATTGTTTCAAGGAAGAACTTAGAGCATCCTCTCCTTGGTCTTGAATCACCCCTTACAGACTTTGTGGTTTTCTTCTTTTGGACACTTTGACTCTTCTTGGATTTACTACCTCCAGATTTTGTTGGCTTATCCGTTGCAGTGGTTCTACTCTGCTTTTTGCCTCCCTTAGCTTTCTCAGTTTCATTAACACTAGGTTTCTCAGTCTCAGTACCCGTAGGTTCCTCTGTTTCACTACCAGTTGCTTTCTCAGTCTCAGTACCCGTAGGTTCCTCGGTTTCACTACCAGTTGCTTTCTCAGTCTCGTTAACCGTGGGTTCCTCGGTTTCATTGCTCGTAGGTTCCTCAGCTTCATTACCCTCTGGTTTCTGGGAATGACTACCCTCCGGTTTCTGTGACTGACTACCCTCTGGTTTCTGGGAGTGACTACCTGTGGGTTTTTGCGACTGACTACCCGTAGGTTTTTGCGACTGACTACCCGTAGGTTTTTGCGACTGACTACCTGTAGGTTTTTGCGACTGACTACCTGTAGGTTTTTGCGACTGACTACCTGTAGGTTTTTGCGACTGACTACCTGTAGGTTTTTGCGACTGACTACCTGTAGGTTTTTGGGTTTGACTGCCCGTAGGTTTTTGAGTCTGACTGCCTGTAGGTTTTTGAGTCTGACTTCCCGTAGGCTTCTGGGTTTGACTTCCCGTAGGCTTCTGGGTTTGACTTCCCGTAGGCTTCTGGGTTTGACTTCCCGTAGGCTTCTGGGTTTGACTGCCCGGAGGTTGTTGAGTCTGACTGCCTGTAGGCTTCTGGGTTTGACTACCGGTCTGTGTCACTTTCTTCACATTGCTGTTCTTAGCATTAACAATTGCTAGAGGAATGAGAAGTAGCACTAGTAGTGAAACCATTTTGCCTACAAAGATAAATCAAAAATACAAATGCGTCGACACGACTAGGGTCTTACATACAGACCCTACAAAACATAGAATTAAGATTGCATAATATCCAACACCCAGCACGTCGGAGTGAAGTTATCACTGAGGGATGAGCAAGTGGCAATCCCATAGGAAGAGTATGGGGTGTCTTAAGGGTAAGATGATTCAGCAGAATAATAACTTTTCAAACGTCTAAGAAGCCTCTTTTTAGAATTATATGTACGTTTTGAGAGTCGTGCGATGTCTATAAGGCATGCCACTACATCGGTGTCACAGTGGCTGCAGCATCATGGATGACACACAAGTGTGGATGCAGTGTCACATATACGGGAAAGTGACTCAAAATTTTAAATCCACAGGAATTTATAATTGTTTCTCTTTAAGACAACGGCTTAGACATCACCGATGTGCGACTCATTTTGCTTGGAAGGCCCATGTACGGAAGCCTCGTCCACAATTGTAGCAAAATACGAACTTCTTATTTCGTTCACGACGTTAGAGGGTCGTGAGAGTGATATGTATAAGATGTACGCGTTTCAGCGGGTGCGTGTCTTCATGTCTGTGTCTATGTTCCTGCTAGACACGGGTTACTCTAATACAGTATTATTTTACTGATAATAGATGTTTTCCAAATGCTGTGGTATGTATTCACATGAACCACGCTTAAACTTTAGCTCTAAGTGGAAAACAACAACAAATTAATAGGTTCACAGTCTCATGCTTCCACTGTGTTCTCCTTCAGGAGCAGGTCAAAAGTTCCTGTTCCTAGGGGCACAGGTTTACCCATGAGAATGCATTCGCTTACCCCCTTTATAGGGTCTCTTCTGTGGTGCACTGCAGCCTCAAACAGGTGTTCGTTGGTCTCCTCAAACGATGCCAACATCAGTGTGGATGTCCTCATCTTTTGAATTCCGAATCTGTTTATTCCGATGACCTCACCCCGGAAGGTCATTACATCTCCCAAAAGCTTCATGTAACGGTTATCTATGTCAATAGAGTAGGCATCCATGCATTTCTGGATTTCGTTGATTATAACAGCCCGTGCGGCCTCGATGCCCAGCACTTTGGCCACCTCCAGTACGTGGTTGCTCTTTACGCCGCTTGACCTCACTCCCCATTCTCCTATAACATCCTGTAGACCGTATCCTTCAACAGCAACTTGGTAGTGAAATACATCGCCTCCATCGCTTTCCTTCTTTATTACTGCCCTCTTGACGTTTTTGCCTCCGGTGACCATTATTTTCAGCAGTGCCGCTATAAAGGCGTGCTGCTGGAAAAATTGCTGTTGACTTGCTGTGAGCTCAATACAAAGCTTCCACTTGCTTAGCACGCGTATGCACTGCTTGCCCAGTTTGAACTTGGTGTTGATATTATTCTCGAGGATGACGTCCTTTACCTGCAACAACATTAAGTGGACATGGAATTTACAAACCTTAGTGGCATCAATCTGCAGAAGCAGCTTCTTTATAAGGCTCTCGTTGAGGGTTATTTTTAGCATTACACCGTTGGGGCCAAATATCTCCTTTATGTCGCTGCATACTTGACCCAACGTGGTCTTTTCTATTCTTGCCTTAACAGCGAGTGCGTAGTCAAAATCCTGATTATTCAACAAAGGCACCTCAATAATTGGCGTTTGTATGGTATTGGCAGCGTTAATGATTTCCTTTATGCGGGGCACCCCGAGGGTCACATTCATGGAGGCCACTCCGGCAAAATGGAAGGTCTTCAGGGTCATTTGTGTGCCAGGTTCTCCTATAGATTGCGCTCCTAGCGCACCTATAGCCTCTCCTGGGACACATATGGCCTTTTGGTAGTCTTTCCAGCAACATCGTACAAATTCGAAGATTTGCCTCACCGACAGCCGGTCTTGGCACTTTATCATGTTGAGTCGATACTCTGCAGGGTTCATACCGCTAGAGGGGAACTTTTTCAGTATTTCCTGGAAATCCTTAGAGACATCCATGTTATCTGCCCATCTTTTGATTACATTGACGATAACCGAGTTGAAGTCATACTGTTTGCGTAGTCGCTCGTCATCTGTGAGCTCGTGGGACAGATCAAAGTGGTCCTGTATGGCAGAAGGAATAACCTCCTTGAGAAGCGGGGAAAGGAATTCTACCCAGTTGACAATTTCATTTGGGAATAGTGGCAAGTTTCTCTCATGTCTTGTAAAGTTTTTGTAAACCGAGAAAAACGCCTTGAGGTTGTTGATCAGTTGTTGCGATATTCGGGATTCAACCTGTCGTAGCTTTGTGCCGCTCTTTATTCCCCAGTTCTTGAACGCTTCTAACTTTTTCCTCAGTTGTATTGGGATGTGCATCATTATTTCGTTACCTTCCATGATTTCCTGCAGCAACTCACTGTCATCGTCTGGAAGTGGTTTTGGGAGTATCGCCAGAAGTTTTAGGTCACTTAAATCAGTTATGGTTGTAATTGGGGTTATACATCTGATGTATTTCAGTGTCGTATGTAGGGATGAAGTGTCCATATGCGGCGATGCTCCTCCCAGGCCATCGTCACCGTATAGGAACTGGACAACCTGCCCATCGCTTGTTCTAACAGTGTGGTCGTACGACACTGACAGCACCTCCAAAGCCTTCATAAGTCTTCTTTGCATGTATCCAGTCTCACTAGTTTTTACAGCAGTGTCAATTAGGCCTTCCCTTCCGGACATGGTGTGGAAGAAGAACTCCTCTGGCTCCAATCCTGAAAAAAAGGAGTTAGCTACGAAACCTCTGCTCTTAGCGTCCATACATCCTATGTCGAAATGTGGTAGTGTTCGGCCTATGAATCCATCCTGAATTCGCTGCCCAGATACATTTTGCTGTCCTACTAACGCAACCATCTGAGCTATATTTATGAGTGCTCCTTTTGCACCAGAATTGAACATGATCAACGGCATATTATCGGGACGCAGGTTGTTATTACATGCCTTACCAGCCTCGTTACGTAACTCATCTAATACACCTTTTACTTTTAGCTCTAGAGTCTCCTCCCTGGAACATCCAGGCAGTGCCTGAAGAGTGTCGAAGTTGTCTATAGCTTGTGCAACCTTGTCATACCCCTCTTCCAGAAGCTTGTGCTTTTGTATAGTGAGTTCCTTTCCTGGTCTGACATCTTCCAAACCTATGGTCATGCCGAAGCTGGCCAACCATCTGCTAGTTAACTTTGACACTCTAAGCATACACTCTGCTGCGATATATCTGTTGTTACGTGTTAGCAACTGATAGAAAAGCCCACTCTTTGACGCGCCAAGTGACTTTTTACCCAAAGCTCCACAAACCAGTTCTGAGTTGTGGAAGATGACATACCCGTCCGTAGAACACATACAATTGTCCATGCCTTTTGGTGGACCTTGGAATTCTCTTTCTTTGCATTCGAAATTGACAACAACTCGTTGTTTCCTGTTCGGTTGCAGCAAACAATTGAAAACTTGCTTGCCGGTCCAAAGATTTACCGGGTGCATAATGGCCGGTGGTGGCAGGTCCACCTGGATAGAAGCGTCAGTGAAGTAACAACATATTTGACAAAACTGCTCCCTTGTCAGAAACCTATCCTTAGAGGTTAACAGATAGCTTGCACTTAAAAAGTCTTGAACTGCTGCGATTAGTGGCTCGCCATTTCTAGGTGTTGTTAGGTTGTGCAGGACTGTCATTAAGTGGAGTGCTTCGGCCTTTGCCTCATATGTCTGAGGAAGATGGAGATTCATTTCGTCTCCATCGAAATCAGCATTATACGGCTGACAAACACACTCATTGAACCGGAAGGTTGAACCTGGCATGACCCTAACTCTGTGTGCCATGATACTCATCCTATGCAGTGACGGCTGCCTATTGAATAGAACTACATCTCCGTCCCAAAGATGCCGCAACACTATATCTCCTATTGCCAAATTATCACTCATCTGTTTGGGATTAGCATATTGTAAGCTTCTCTTTCCGCCGTTTGCCTTCTTTACATATGTTGCTCCTGGCCACAGAGAAACGCCATTCAAAACAGCTTTTTTCAAAATCCCTATGTTTTGTGACGTTACCCTATCTGGAAATGTCAGCTTCATTGCAATCCATTCGGGAACCACCACTTCGTCTATTCCTACGTTCGGATCGGGAGAGATGACTGTTCGTGCAGAGAAATCAACACGCTTTCCACTTAAGTTTCCCCTAAAACGTCCCTCTTTCCCCTTCAATCGTTGACAAATCCCACGACCAGGTTTGGAAATGTTACGAGAAACGAGCAACTGCGATACGGCAGGAGCCTCTGCGTTTATCATTCTAGTACATTGCAACTGCAGACACTGCCAGCTCAGAATAAACTGACTTATTTGGCTCCCATTTCGCACTTGAGTCTTCCAGCTATTGTTCAGTTCTACTATGTCCGATAATATGCATGTCAAATCATCTTCTGTTGTTCCTTGTCCCTCGATTGAAACACTCGGTCGAATGCAACTCTGCAACACATATTTTTCATAATATAGACACATACCGGTGGCACAGGGATGTTTGTTATGAGTAACTTTTCGGGAGAAACTACATTGAGTATTTTCACGTGCATTGGGTCCATTGCCTCAAAAAGTTGCTGAACGACAAGCGGATTGAGATCTTCCTCCACCGTCTGCATCTTGCCTCCCTCCTTGAATTTTATTACATGCCTCAACTTCATAAATTGGTCCATCACGGGCTTCACAATTCGTCTAATAACTCCTTGCTTCGCGCCACATTTTGGACACTTGGTAACTTTGCGGCATTCCTGCATAATCTGCTTGAACAGCAACGGCTTCAGCAGGGGGTCATCGTTACGCCTCCTTTGAAGGTCGAGAAACTTCTTGCTCAAGTTCTCAGGCAATAATAGATGCGAGCACTTCTTGCATATGCAATATAGTATCTGAATGGTGTACTTGAAGAAGCCAATGTGGAAGACGGGGAGCTGGAGACCTACGTAACCCCAATGACCAACGCACTGCTTCAAGTCCTTTCCACATGTTCCACATAAACTCACTCCTCGGTTTAGACCTGTGAAAACAATGATATGGCGCTAATTTGAATACCCACCTAATTTCAGGTCAAGTACTCCTTGTGGAAGCGGCTCGTTGGTGTTGTTATCGTAAAGCTCACGCTTCACAACCTGCAACTCGGAAAGCTGGGATATGGATTCCCGTCCCATTACGTCGAACTGCACGCCTTCTATGGTGCATCTTGTGACTGCATTCTTCACCAATTCCTTTTTTGCATGGACCCTCTTGGCGATGGTGTCTTGGGATTTAAATGACTCCAGTGGCAGGTATGGCACTCCAATATCGTCGTCCAAACCATACATACCCGCGAAGGTCACCTTTTTGGCACTGGAGGCGTTGCCTCTTGAAATAAGGCCCTCGCTGGGTTGACTACCCTTTGGCAAGTCACCCTTGCTTGTCTTAGACCGCTTACTCTGAGGCAACATTTTGAACCTGTATATTACATTATATAAGGAGTATATGTTTGCGATATTGAATGTGTTGCTTCTGTCTGAAACCCGTCTGATCTGTCTTTTGGGGATAGCACGACAGAGCCAGTGATGTCATTAAAAACGCTCTTAATACATTAAAAGATAATATTAAAACTGTGTTGTGTTAAGATACCGTCATCTTTGGACGGCAGTGGAAGATAATGTGTGTTCCTTTATCTCTCTTTCTCGTAGATTATTTCGTATCTGCTTTAGCAACTTTTCTCCATCGCTATTGAGCTTGAGAGTCCTTCTTATCCAGTTGGGCAGACTCGCAAAGTCGTTTTTCAGCATCTTCTCTTCCTTTAATGTTTCAACTTGTGAATGTGCATCCTGAACAAAGTCACCGAACCTGGCTCTATGTTTGCGTAGGTCTGAAGATGCCATAGAATCCCGTGAATCTGTGGGCTGCCGATTCATCAGTGTCTTGTACTCTTGCTTCACCCTTTGTAGCAACCGCGAGTGGAAATCCTTGTCCCCCTTGAAACGTGCCAAACACAATCCATCGTCGTAGTCTGCCCATGTCCATATGCCCGGTTTGTATATGTGCAGTTGACCTATGGCGTCCGAACTAATTGCCACTAGTCCTTGATCACTAGACCACAGACAGTCTGATGATATCACCCCTGAAAGGCTGGAAACGTGGCCTCCATATAGGCATACCAATCTAGATGCCAAATGCCAAGAGTTGGACATATCTTGGGAAAAGGTTCTGTGGCACAATATTGCATCATCTCTGTCAAAAATATCCTTTGCAATGTTCCAAATAGCCACTGTTGAGGCATTGGTTGATTCTCTTGAAAAGAGGGGCTCGGCGTACTGAGCCATCACCATCGTGTGATTAACCCATCTCACCTTCACCACTGGGTGATACCACCTTAGGTGCTCGTAAACTACATTCGACAGGTAGCTTGGGATTGTTGCCATCCTAACAAAGTCAATTCCTGGAGGCTTCCCCCTGAAACCTAGGCACTGCTTCCAAATGTTGTAAACTTTAATCTTTCCAGTTTCTGCCCCTATGACCAATAAGTTGGGGTACTTCATGTTCACATCAACGGATAGAAGAGAATTAGTGTCTATCCTTATAGTTGCATCGCACTTGTTGGAGCTTAGAGTCCACAGCCTGAGGTAGCCGGCATCGTCTGTCGTATAGAAGAGGGGTTCATGAATGAATTTACCCGCAACTACGCTTGTGTAATCCTTTCCTATTCCAAGCGTTGCCGTGACGGCTGTCGGTCTGACGTCTTCGGGGAATTTCATCTCCATTATTGGCTCCCTTGTGCCACCCTCGCTTATATTCCCAACGCTCCATACGCAAACCTTCGTCCCTCCTACAGCCACTACGTAGATAGGTATCACAACTCCTATGTTTTCTAACGATGTATAAACGAAACGGATGCTCGTATCCTGCGATATTCTACGTATGGGTACACCCCTGTACGCTTTAGATGTGACATCCAGACCGAAACATTTCACAGGCTGGAATGGTAACACAAAATCAACACTCATTTGCCTAACTGCCTCTAGTTCCCTGAGATCATCGTCAGTTACTAGGCAACCTGTGCATCTTTTTGTGGTCTCGGAATCGGCTACAGGCACATCTGATTCTTCTTTAGCTGCTTTAGGGGCTTCTTCCTTTAGGGTGCGATATAGCTCTTTTACCTTTTCAGTGAATGCTGCATGCTTTTGTATCCATTTATGAATTACCTCTAGAGTCACCTGTATCATCCTAGTTATATCTACAATGTGCACTGATCCATCTACCTTCTTGACCGCAGCCAGGTAATTACGCCTGCTCTCCACGATCGCCGATGTTACGTGTAGACCGACTACATGAGACTTAAAGCACACCTCAGGGAGGTATAACTGGGTACGAAGGTGTATTTTTCTGTGGTCACACAAGTCACACGGCTTCTCTAGATTGAACTCCTCATCACTGTATGAATGAATATTGAAACTTATTCCGTCACAGATACACTGAAAGTCTACCGGTTTAGGCACACTGTATAGCATGACCTTCTTATCCCCAAACGTTTCTGCTTTCTGCTCGCCTCTTCGAATTAGGCCAACTCTAAGCGAATCCTCCACCTCCTGCTCTCCAATTTCAGACCTAACTACCATACATATGATCTGGTAGTTTTCCCCGATGTTGACGAACTCGTTTAGTAATTTACATAGTATCACGGTGGAGCCGATGTTGACCATGGCAAGGTGGCTGTAGTTGAAGATTAGGTTAGAGAATAAACTTGTTGACATATCCTCCGTTTCGGCAGGGCACCAATCACTGTATTCTTCCGGGTTTCTGTACCAGTCAAGAGCCAATATCTTCTTCTCCAGTGCAGTCCATTCATACGTGTGCCTTGTTTCAGGGTCAAGGAACAGCTCCCTGAGGTACTTTGTCCTGTTAGCAAAGGCTTCGGCATCTAGACGACCAATTTCCACTTTGTGACGCCTGGAATTGTACTCCTTCCGCTTCTCTAGGTTGAGAATCCTAGAGGATGCCCTTTGCTTTAGCGTAAACTGCGAATCCTCCATTGCTTATTCACACATTAGTATCACATTTTCATAGCACTAATCCGCCATAATACTACTGGCTGATTCATTCTGAAATTCTCACTGGTGCTCATGTCTTGTGCTTATCAGACACGACGCCATTGAGGTTGCATCACAATTACAGGAATCTATGGTCTACACATTAAAGTCATACTTGTTATCTCACTAAAACGACTATTCACGTAGAATCGGCGTTAGTTGGACCGTCTAGGAAGTGCTTAGCTTCACGTTGCATCAGGTCAAGCACACCCTTTGCAAACACAGTGGGATCCTTGACGTTGTAACCTCCCTGTATGGACACTACATCCAACAACTGTTTAGCAACTTGTCTAGGGACATCACTCAGCTTGTCATTCTTTATCATCCCGTTTAGATGTTGTATGATAGGGTGATTAATATTTATCTCCATCACTGGCTTGCTCACCATGGAAGTACCAAACATTTCCGTGTCGCTCATTCCAGCTGACGTCGCCTGCTGCTTCATATATCTTTGCATGCTTGGCGATAAACCAAAGTCCGTCTGAACTAAGATTGCAGGGGACTCCACTAGCCTGTTGCTGATTTTCACGTCTTGCAGGTCGTCTTGGAATAAAGTCTTCATCCAACTGCATAGTGTCTCGTATTCAGATGCCTCAGGACCCGCTTTTCCAGCAGCATCCTCTTCCCCTTTCAGCTTGAGGTCACTCTTATTTACATCAAGAACCATGATATTCTTGTATTTTGATGCCATGAGGGATGACATGCAGAATTCGTCAATTGGCTCCAATGCGAATAATACTTCATAGTCCAGAGCCTTAAGCTTCTCTAATGACGGTGAATTTTGTGCTGACTGTATGTTATCTGCAGTGAGGTAGTAGATGGCCGGCTGATCTGGCTTCATCCGCTCTATATACTCGTCAAGTGTAACCCTCTGTTGGTTGGACTTGGTGGACCAAAAGGTCACCAGAGATGCGAGATCCTGCTGGTTTTCTCTGTCTTCCACAACTCCGATCTTGATGTATTTCCCAAAGTTGTCTGAGAACTTGTTGAATCTCTCTGCATTGGATGCCTTGAGGTTCTTGAGCATGTCAATGGCTTTAGTTGCGATACGTTTATTTATTACAGTTAGCGCCTTTGATCTTTGAAGGTGTTCCCTCCCAACATTAAGGGCTAATTCATCACTGTCTACTACACCCCTAACGAATGTAAGCCATCTGGGCACGGCCTCTGAAAACTTGTCGTTAATGAACACCCGCTTGACATATAACCTGATGCCTCTTGACTGATCATCAAACATATTTCTGCTCAGTTCCCATGGAAGTGACCCTGGAACAAACAGTAGACAACTGAATTCTACCTGTCCTTCAACCTTGAAATGTATGTATGATAGAGGGTCGTCATACGCTTTGAATGTGGATTTATAGAATGACACGTAATCCTCTGGCTTTATGTCAGATTGATCCCTTCTCCAAATTGGTATTTGAGTGTTTACATGCTCCCACTCGTGCCGCTTTTTGCTAATTGTCTTGTACCTTCCTGGCTTGCCTTCTACTGAGGTAGACTCGTCGGGGACTCTCTCATAGTCAACTTTTTCTACCCATACCTGCGAATTTAATATTTTTGTATTCAACTGATATCACAGTACACATGTTCACAATAATTAGCTGTAAATGCCATTATATCGTCTATCATATCGTTTTTATATCACAGTTTCCCAGGCTCCTCTGTGGGTTCTACAGAAGACAACAAGGATCCTCGTATAATACAAGTTTGTAATCATTTAGACGTTGGCAATTGACAGTGAATATGTACATTAATATGTGCGTATTGCTTAATATAACATACCTGAATGGGGAACCTAACAAATTCTGAATACTTTCTTAGCAACTCCTTTAGTTTATAGTCCTCTAGGTAGTCGTCACATTCTGGCTTTATGTGCAATACAATACGTGTACCACACTTCATAAATGAGTCTTCAACGCTTGGGTCGTTTATTTGACCTACACTAAACGTTCCACTAGTATCAGATTTCCATCTGTATATTGGACCATCTTCATGACCGAATGCTCTAGAGAACACTTCAACTTGACTTGCTACGAGAAAGGCAGAGTAAAATCCAACACCAAATTGTCCAATAAGATTATTTGTATCAGTGGGTGCACCAGTATCCATCTACAATCTTATCTATACGGCTGCTGGACAACATACCTGTTTCAGGAACTTTGCAGTCCCAGATTCTGCGATAGTACCGAGATTCTTTACCAACTCGGCTTGAGTCATTCCAATTCCATCGTCTTCGATTGTCAATGTGTTTCTCTCCTTGTCTGGCATAATGCGTATGCCTCCAAATGCGTCCTTTGGCACCTTTTCCTCTGGGTCGGCATGTATCCTTCTCTTGTCTAATGCATCCGCGGCATTGGATACCATTTCTCTCAGGAAGACATCCTTGTCGGTATATAAGGAATTCACGATAATATCCATCACTCTGCTCACTTCGGCCTGGAATGGAAACGTTTCCTCCTTTTCTACTTTTACAGGTTTGATGTCGTCCAATTTCAGATCGTCATCATAGCGACTTATTTGTGCATTGTCCATGCTTCCAATCTCTGCAGTTAGGCCTATTTTTTGTTCCATGGCCTCCTTTATGTTATCCGCGCTCCCCTTTGGTGTGTCTGAGAAAAAACCATAAGCCCCTGAACTACGCCTGCCTTCCTCATTTTGGTTAAGGTATTTTCTTAGTCTAGGAGTGAGAGAATTGATAGCCTTGGGCCTAGGCTTAAATGCAAAAGTGTCCCTTATTGCTGCGATATGGAGAATATAGAAGACCCACCAGAGGGATCTAGCGGAGGAAGACCGACCTATCGTATGCATCTTCAGCATAGAATGGTTTCTGCCAACAGACATATGTCCAGAGGCATAATGCTATATTAACATTTCTAAATATCCATTGTTTTCCCCGGACCAATCACCAACTGTCTGGAAGACCGTATACACTGGCCTCATACACGCTCGTAGGGCTGTCTCACTGCATTGCCAAAGGTTAACTCCCTATAGGTCATTTAGACATTAATACTCAAGATTTTAAAATTTAACGTCTGTCTATAAGTGTCTAACGGTACATTCGGAAACGATGGCCACTATGCTTTACACATTCTGCCGTCATGTCTAAGGTAACAATCCCTAAGGATGCTACCGAACCACTCAAACACCAGCCGCCCAGAGTAATATCGCAGGACTCCCTCGGGGATTAGGCGTCCCTGCTGTTGAGCAATGTCATTCGCACTGGCATGACCCATGCCACTCTTCCAGGCTTGCCCAATTTGGCAACAACGAAACTATGGATCCCGTTAAACTCGAAAACGGAGATACTACGAACGGCTGGGTACCTCGGGTCGAGGACCCTAACCCAGGTGCACAGCCAGCCACATGCGTGGAGAAGAAGGGAACTCACAATGCAGCGACATCCACTGAGGCGGTGAATGCGCTACCAGAAACAAATGGAGATGGTTTGTCACTCTCCAATGTCGTTGAGGCATACGAGCTTCCTTCGTACGGCAGCAGTGTATACGGCAACTCCAACTATGACGATGACTATGATTCTGCGGCACACTCTAATCAAGACGTCTATGGCGGAAGCAACTGTGATGGCGTTAGCACACCAAACAGTGGCCCCACTGCAATGAGCGATACCTTTGACTGCAACTTGAGTGAGAGCGAGGACCCCGAGTCATACGTCCCAGGGGGATACCATCCAGTCAAGGTTGGGGAGGTGTACGACGGCCGTTACAGAATTGAGGGTAAATTGGGTTGGGGTTACTTCTCCACAGTCTGGTTGGCTGCGGATATAAAGCGGAGGGAATTGTTGTTGTTATGTGAATTACTATTAGTGCGTTGTATATAATGCAAATGCTGTGAAACAGGAGATTACACAAGTGGCAATTATCTCTCATTAGTACACACACGCTGATTATACTGAACGTATAGACAACGATAAAAGGGAACCTTGGAGTGGGTGATGTGCGTGCGCAGTAGTATGGCACATAGGATCACTGCCTGACATGGATGGCTTGTTTCCACTTCAGCATAAAATGACATGGACATCCACTGGTGCACAAATAACCTTAAATGTATTATTTTTCATATCGCATAAATATAGGCCCATCAAAGTTTCTTGTTTACTTCGCAGAGTTTGATGTAGACAGGATGGAAACGTTTCAGCGAAGAAAATTCTCTCCCTGCTGTTTCAGTGTCCACGGGGCATATACCCATCAAAATAAACCTATAGTGATATACCAATGAAGTACTCAATTGCTGTATTTTCATTCTCCCTACTTAAGGTAGTGGCGGCTAAGCTGTGGTATCCCTTGGATGTCAAGGATTATCTTTGCAACAATATCAAACATGGAGAAAAGTTGCCTGATGACGTGGAGCCTGAACTCCTGTTAAAGAAACTGGATACTTCCACATTATCGCGAGAAATAGCGTACTCCGTAATGAAAAACAGAGAAAACTATGCTATGCCAGAACTCCTAAGCCTATGGGAGTATTTGGCTCCCATGTCTACGGTGGAACGAAGACTGCGATTGTATGGTATGTCAATAGCAAAACACGATGTAAGAGGCAACGGAAATTGCCTCTATCACTCATTGAGAACCGGATTTATTAAACATGGATTCAGCGTAAAGGTCTTGCACAACTTTATAAATGAAAACCTTAAGCCTTCCATTAGGGCTGCTTATGACGCATTTAAACCATCTGGAGCATATTATACAGCATCTGAGTTGAAGAAATTAGCACATATTTCCAATTGGGGGTTCGACCCAGATGTCAAGGAATCTATGGATCACTTTGATGCAGCTACATTTAAAACTCAACTAGATGACACAATATGTCAAAAGCCACATGTTACCGTAGATAGGGGCCTTGGTACAGCAACAAGATATATGTTTGATTACGAAAAGTACAGAGACAGATTAAACAACCAAGAGGATGTCAAAACTGTAGCATCGGATATGTTCAGAGATATGGAAAAGTTCTTCAAGATCATTTTAGGAGATGTTATGGATGTGTCTGCTTTACAAAGGATATTTAGCTTTAGGGCGGTATTTTTCAACCAAAAGGAGTCAAGAGTAACTTGTGGCATCATGGATGACGGCATAAAGGTGAAATTTTACGTAAACCTATATTTCAACGTAAGTTGTGTATTCTATGAATATATTTATTAACAGGAGGGCTGCCACTTCGCACTTACAGGGCTCATTGATCTGCACATACCATACCAGCCCTACGAACCCATATCCATATTCCTTGCTCAGGACCTTCCCCTTCCTTTAGCTATAATCATGGGAGATGATTGTAGATTGTCAACCGATTAAATATTTACATCACCCATTTTTTAAATGACGGAATGGTGTGAAGTTGTACCACACGAAGCTGCTATTCATGTGTGCCTACACGATGCTTGGCCTAGTTTTTTGCGCTACCGTTTTATCCATTGTAGGATCTCAACGGGCAACGCGTGGTGGTATAGGGGCAATATTTAGCACAGATGCATTATCAAAGATTGCTCAACACTATAATGAGGAAACTGAAACCAGGAGGAGTGTCTGTTATAGGTGGGAATCATGGAGACCCGTTAGCCGCAAGTGGGACAGCTACCTCAATGGGTTCCGCTTGGTTTTGTGCAGACGTAACTTTGGTGGTGACGGGAACTGCCTCTTTAGGTCAATTGCTGGTGTTTTGAGGACCCACGGCATCAAAAGAAGGGTCACAGGAATAACTGCTACTCACCTTCACCCCGCTCTTTCTAAATCTCTCAACGAATATGACTTCTCTGGAAAATATTATTCAATTCAGGACCTTAGAGCTATATCTGCAATGTACTTCATAGGTGTCGACCCATATAACGCAGATGCAGTGAGGATGTGGGATTATGATTCCTTTTACTCGAAAATGGAGGTGGCTGTTCATCTAGACGGTGCTCAAGGCTATAGAGACGTTAGATGGAAGCCTAAAAAGGTCATGCAGGATCTAAAAGGTGGAAGGGATAGGGTGGAAGTTGCAAAGGAAGTATTTGATAAACTCACTAGAGTGAAAAATCCTCAATCATGGGGTCAATATGAAGACATGGTGGCCATTTCAGCTGTACTTTCAATAGATTTCTACCTGCTCGGTGACTACGATACAACCGTTCAACTGGTAAAGGGACCACACCCTATTGATGGACCATACCCATGTATGATCCTTTACTACTCTGAGATGACCCATTTCGATGCTGCAGGACTTGTGTTCCTTGGTTATATGCAAGAGCGACCCGTTATTACAAGCATGTTCCGTTCTAACAGCTTACCTGACGCCTTTAGTCTCCTCCTTCCTAATCAATAAAGCTATCCCCTCACCAGCCAGCAACGAAGTGTAGTTAAACGCGGTACCATCAAACGGATCACATGCTCAGTCGCATTGCTCTTGGAATCTAGATGTATTAATAGCAAACGCAATGAGATATGGCCAACGTCACAATGCAAGGTTCCAGATAACACAATCCAGTAGTCATTGCCACAGTTGATCTATTGAGCTCTGACGAAACTAATGAAGGGACATTTCTGACACAAGTTTTATAACAATCTTTTTGGTTTAAATTAGCGATTGTTTGCCAGCCAAGAAATCATTGGAGTGGAAGTACCAATCTATATATGCAGGGGGAAATAGCATATAATGTGGGATAAATTTTCTCGACAACACTGGAAAATCGCAGGGTTAAACAGAGATGTTGAAGTGCTTTCATAGTGAAAGCAGCTGAGATTGGTCGAGCTATCGCAATTCTGTCATCTCACCATAGGCGAATCGTCAATATGCATTAACAGAAGGTTGTTATATCCTAATGATCGGAAAATAAACAAAAGGGTCTACCAAAACATTTTAGGTCCTCAATGAACAGATATTGTTTAATATTTTTGAGTGGTGGTCCATGGCTTTGATATGTTTGTGGATTGCTGCTACAAATGCAGTCACTGCGTAGAGAATTACATTGGTCAACCACTATAATCATATTTACATTAAAGTAGATGTTGCCTTTAGTTAAGGCAGGTCTAGATATAAGCCGTTGTACTTTTATTCAGTCGTTCGCCCCGTAAAGGAGCCTGTTTGCTTCCTCAATCGGGATGTCGTATAGCAATTGCTTTCCGCAATCCACTCCTTTGCCAAAACCTTTTGCTCGCTCGTCTGACATACATGTGCCACATAAGCCACTACTTACCCATGAAACAGCCTTTGCGGTTCATAGGAGATAGCATAGCTCCTTCAGTAAACCACGTGTAGAAGAACATGCTCGGTATGAAAAATAGGCACAGGGAAGGAACACACAACGCCCAGTGCCTGCAAGCCATTGACACCTCAAGAAGAAACATACTTTGACGGGTAGTAGGTGATTCCGAAGCTATGCAACACCCTTGATGGAAGCAATGTCCATAATAAGTAGAAAACTGAGAACAAAGTCAACAAATCCATCATGTATCGCTTACCTACGAATATGTTACAGAAGGTTATAATGACGTATGCCTTTATCTCCCGATCCATTTTATGTCTACTGGATACCCCTCGTTAAGGATGCCTACACATAAGGCGCCTGTGATACCCCTCGCCTCACATTTCGTTTCAAGCCTGTTCACCTGGCTAAAGACACGCAATGTGAGTGATCAACAACAAATGTAGGCGACCATGTCCATAGTGGACCAGGTGTTGGCGGATGCACGGGCCGAGCTGCTCAGCTCCGTAGCAGACGTCATTGATTCCATCAACAACAAGACGCCTAGTGCATCCAAACTGCTGGAAGACTTACACAGTGAACTGAAAAACTGCGTTACAAGAACGCCTAGGCTTCACGTTGTCAGAAGAAGACTAGACGCCGAGATTCTTATTCAGGACTTCCTTAAGGATGGAAATAAGATCACGTTGGTCTCTACACAAGACGTTGTAAACCTCATTTCACACCTCTTCAGCACAGATGAGCTGCTAAGACTAGGCTTTGAATCTATTCGTACCATGTCTATGCAACATCGCCATGGATCGCACAAGCCAGCAGAAGCTTCACCAACTCAAAGGCACATCAATATTTACCTTCTGAGACCCACTATAACAGATGCTAAGATACTCAAGGCTAATATACAGTATGAGAAGCGCAACTTCTTTCCTGTTATGTGCCTCCCAGACGTCTACGATATGTTCCCTCAGCTGCTACAGCGAGTCCTGGGTGAATCGTTCACAGTGGGCAGCAGGGAAGACGGTAACAACCTCGTACACCTCTTCCCGTGCAATATACACATGGCACCAATAGAGCCCTCTGTCCTATCTATGTTTCTCACTGGATCATTGAAGGATTTCCTTGCTGATGGAGACCCGATGGTATCGTGGTTCTTCGCCAAGTCGATAGAGTATCTAGAATGCCGCATCCTGCGCGGAGCTATATCAACTGTGACGTGGCTCGGTCAACTATCTAAATTGGTTTGTGAGGCCATGATCAGAGGGCGGCGAGACTGCGCGGCAAATCTCACTGTTCTGGGATTGGATACAGCAGTACAGCCATCAGACTTATCTTTCATGTCTCAAGGGCTGAGGGCGCAGAATGAGCACAACAAAGCGACATCATCAGATGAAGCAAATCATACCGTCATTGACCAGGAGGTTATAAAGGAGTGGAAGCAGATGATGGGTGTATCATCCCTGCTCAACGAGGCCGTGGTGATGGATCGGCTGCTGGACATGGTAACGCCACTGTGCCTCAATTTCACATATGAGGGCCTCCTAGACAACATATTTGGCATAGAGCAACGGCAGGTGAGACTGCCGCCTGGCATCCTTGAGGGTCATTCTAACGCCCCCCTCTCGACCCATGAACAATATCGCAATAACTTGCTAATGAATAGAAATGAATTTAACGAAGTCACGACCGAAGTGATGCCGTTAACCTCAACATTCTACAAGGAGATACGCTGGCTGTGTTATGCAGATGCAGCAAAATACCTACATCAGAGGGCCTTGCAAATACACAAGGGATACGACCATGGTGAACTCAATACCATTGGTGAGATGAGTGATTTCGTGAAAAGATTCAAAATTCTTCAAAAGGAACACTCGGAACTCAATAGTCACGTAAACCTCATGTCATGGATATCTTCGTTAATAAAGGGTGACATAATTCAACTCTTGCATCAACTGGAGGATTTCATCCTACACTCGTCATCAGATGTGAAGTCCGAGGACTACAAGTTGTCGTCTATCACTGCAAAGCTATTCAACAAGCCAGAAGACCCAGGTATATCCATGTTTCTCGATGTCATATACGCTAATGCTGACATCAAACAAGTATACCGATTGCTAATGCTACTCAGCCAAACTCGTGGCGGCATAAGAGAGGATAATCTTAAGAATATAAAAAGGGTCATTGCAGACCAATATGGCTTTGAGCAACTGATGACAATTCAACTCTTTGAAGACATGGGACTCATTGGGGTTAACAACAATCCCGATACCATCAGATGGTCACGTCTGTGCAAGAAGCTTAACTTGCTAGTTGACAGAGAAACGAGCTCATCTGACTACTCCGTATTCTTCGGCGGCTATGCACCTATGTCGATGAGACTCTTGCAGCTAATTCTTGTGACACAGAGCATTTCTACCATCAAGTCAGAACTCAGTTTGCTTAACTCTCCCATCGGCGTACTGCGGCAGAAAAGCCTGCTGAAATGTGATCCCAAAAAGAATTGCAGTTACATGCTTTTCGGCCTTATTGGTGGTATTACGTTGGGGGAAATCGCAGCAGTCGCGTCCATGAACCAAAAAAGGAGTCAGCAGATCCTTGTTCTGACGACTAATGTCATTAACATGCAAAACATCGTAAACGCAACATTTTAGACGACTTGTGGATATCAATGTAATATAGTCTATTTGTTCATCTGTCGCAGTGTTCTGTCGTTCTATTAATTTCCCTCGATGTTCAATGAGCAAGCGTTTTAGTGGCTCTGCATCGGGTTATTAAATAACATGAAAGGTCAGTGAAATAGATCTCCAAACTTAATTAGATATTACCAATGCCGTCAACTGCCCTTGAAAATTCTTTTACATCCACTTCAACGACGGTAGCATCTCCAAGCTTCAACATTACGTCGTGGTTGTCTGGATCGCACTTAGCGGCCCTGTCGAGCTCCTCTTTGTATACCTTCAACTCACTCTCAATCTAATCGCAAATCAGTAATAAAAGAAGGACAAGGGTGAGATTAACCCCCTTATTTCTAAAATAACTTACCGTTTGATTTGTGTATACTTCCTCGAAGCTCAGAAAGTGATCTTTCAGCTTAGAAACCCTCTCGCTAGGCTCTAAGCTGTAGAATGGAAACTTTTCCATTGCTTCCATATGCAGTGTAAGACCTTCCACCACTGATGTGCTTATTTCTGCCTCTGTTGGGGTTACACATCCCCCTTGATCTGCTTACACATCATATTCACCACGAAAATGAACGAAACCTTGGGGATAGGCTGCCCTCTGCGTAGTTCCTTCCTATCCTCACTGAGTGAAATCCTTGGATGTACACTTCGGATTAATACGGCAAGAGGCGTTGAGGTTAATGCCAATCGACTCAAGGAGCATCTTGCAGGAAATGACACCCTTGTAGAAATAAAGCTGAAAACGAAGCATCTCAAGGGAGAATGTCGAATAATACTACCTGTTGGACCTGCTTCCCCGCCACAGGAGCTCAGGCAACCTGTGGAAGGCATCGCATTTTCTCTTGTTAGAGGTAATGGATTATAAGTCATCTCTGATTTAATTACAGTTTCCATCGCATACAACCATACTGAACCGTGCCTAGATGTCGTTGCATCTGAGGCAACGCAACTTCCACCCTGTCCTGCGGGTGTTGAGGCTTGGAGTCACTTCACCACTTACGCAGAGGGTCTTGGTTACGGTTCCTTCGAAGTAAGCCCAGGGTGTGGAAGTTGCCTCTACAATCTCATAGAGCTGTTCGGTTTTAACGAGTATACAGCGTCTAGCAGCAATCTAATACAGTGCAGCTCTTTAGACTCTTTACTCTACGTAGTATGGCACTGGGTATGTGCCTCCTACTCCATGGGCTTTGGTGTCAGACTAGTAGCCCCTCACAAGGACAATATAGATTCATTTTCATATCATAATGTGAAAAACACATTCAACAGATACCTTATCCCAAACAGAAGATTTATTTTGAGTGGAGCCCTGCTGGATTACCTCCAGTCTGACATGATGGTATTGCCTCCCAGTATTGCTAAAGTTAATCACAAAGTGGAAGAACCAGAATCCGACTTTTCTGGTTATTCGTCACATTCAGATGCTGACAAAGATGTGGAATATGACTGGCCAACATTTGAGCCATTCATACAACTTTTGACTATGGCCATCAACGAGTATCGCACCGTGGTCCCTAGTGTCAATGGGACATTCCTGGATGAGGCATTATGGGTTTCAAACAACTCCATCGACTCAAGCTGCACTAGGTATGTTTCTACATTATGATTCAGCATATATAGGGATGTCATTCTGCAGTTAAAGGCTTCCAGTGATTGGCATCATGGAGTCACTTCATCTGCAGAGCTAGTATTGTATTCTGGTATATACTTCAGGAATTACATACAACTTAGAGCGTTTGTGATTAATTCTACCCTTGTTTGTTTGGAGCAGCTATTTGTCAATGAAAATATGGAGTTCCTATCAGATGAGGGGAATGCACTGGTTGACCATGTGAGTCAGTATATTGGCAAGCTTAACGGGCATCTGAGTGAAATGACTGCCACTAATGCCATATTTGACGTGACATACTCTAAAAAGACGGGTGATATGTGGCTTATACGCGCAAGTTGCTTAGGTTCTCTTCCAACAAACCTTATTCCCTTGGAGGACGTATACCACTACTACTATACGGGGGTAACCAACGGTATAGACCTAGGTGGGCGAGCAGAAGCTAGAGTCATAAATGACATCCTTGTCGTCTTCTTAGGGAAAAAGTCCAGTCGCTCAAAAAAGCACTCATGGTGCCCAAAGGATGTAGGAGAACTCAAGTTTAACACCCCTGATGATCTCATAGACTTTTTGCGATTTCAAACATCAGAGTGTTAATGTGTGGGAAACTGTTATAATATACAATAACTAATAAACTGTTAGTTTTAAATGTGGGTTCTATGCCATCTTTGTATGCCGTGGCTCTTATACGTTACCATATACAATACCATATGGTATTCATTGCGATGGGCACTGTATATTCATATACTTATGTTCCGAACTGGAATGAATATCCACATCCACATTTCGATGTTACATTGGGGTTGTTGAAGACGAATCCTTCCTCTACATCGGATACCTCGTAATCGATGTGGCAACCCAGAAGGTGGAATGAAGCCTTGTTTTCAATTACCAAAACTGGTTTGCCATTTTTGTCCACAATCAATTCATCCATCGGATCCAGAGATTTCACATCCACCTTTTCCATTTCATAGGCATATCCATTACACCCCTTTACCACGAAGTACAGTTTCACAATCGTGTTGCCTGCGATTTATGTAAAGTACACAGTAAAACATACTCTCAGTAGTCAGCCCGTGGAGATGCTCTATGGCACGATCTGTTAATGTTACCATTTGACCTTTTGCTGGCTTTAGCGTTCGTCTTTTTACCTCTACTCCCTGGCCACTGGCCTGAGTAGAGAATAGCATGCTACTTCTCCTTGAAAGAAACCATGTTGTTCCTATTGTCTTTGATTGTATAGACATTAAAGAACTATCATCATAGGAAATTGTCGAGTGTCCGACATCTTCCTTTTGTGTCGTAAATCTACAAATGATGATAATTTCATAACTCAGTCGTACCTCTGTCTAGTCTTAGGCAGCAAAACGCACCGCATTTGCCTTTTAGCACATTTCGTGACCTCTTTCGCTAGTATAGATAGCGACATCGTATATAATCGATCTCTCTCTTGAGTAATATATCCAATCACATGGCCGCTATACCAGCATCGATGACATACACATCATTAATACAAGAGCTATAATAGAATAAGCCTAGAAACCAAAAGATTCTATAATGAAATGTAAAAGAAGTGTAAAATATACCACACAAGGCGCATATTGATCACTGTCACAGCCACTCGAAATACTCAAGAAGACAGTGCGAAAAGTCATTAGCACTGAACGATATACTGCTGTCATATGCAATTTACATTAATTTGGTGTCACTCAACATGTTAGTTAGGAATGAAAATCACTCCCATTCCACATCCTAAAATATAGCGATACGGCGGCTTGCCAAATCCACCACCTAAGGGTCCCTCCAAAGCACGATCCTCGGATCACGCTTGCAAAATGCACGAGTTGACAATGCCAAATTGTCATCGTTCTGCATCACCCTGCCCTTGCATCCCACCAAAACGTCTGCATACGCAAGTGCGTCCTTCCCGTATACCATCTTCTTAAGGTCACCCACTGTCGCACTGTCCTCGAGGTACACCTTCTTGCCATTCTTGAAACCGTCAATCAGCTCCTTCTTTCCCTGCAACTTGTTCCACGCTCCCACTATAGTGTCGTCAACGTAGTTCAGCCCCTTGAGCAACATCGACACTGTGTCCTCCTTCGGCCCCTCCGCCTCCTTCATCAAGCTAGACGCATCTATCTCCCCCTCGTAGTCTATAGGCCCTCCAGCAGTTGGTGCGATATACAGTCGGTAACCCAGCTTAGTTTCTGCGCGGTACCGGGTGTACCACATCACCCCTGGGAACACGAACAACATTACGTACTTGTTGTTGCTCTGGCTGTAGTGAAACGAGTTGTACATCCTTCCGAGCCGATACCTCACGCTTCGCCGAAAGGCGGTCAAAGACGAACCAACACTCATTTTCACAACCCTCTCACTCCTGTCGTAATGTAGCCTTCCTCTCCCAGCATCACACAGAGAGTGCTCATTCACATGTCTCGATATCTTTACTACTGTAAATATCCATTGTTTTCCCCGGACCAATCACCAACTGTCTGGAAGACCGTATACACTGGCCTCATACACGCTCGTAGGGCTGTCTCACTGCATTGCCAAAGGTTAACTCCCTATAGGTCATTTAGACATTAATACTCAAGATTTTAAAATTTAACGTCTGTCTATAAGTGTCTAACGGTACATTCGGAAACGATGGCCACTATGCTTTACACATTCTGCCGTCATGTCTAAGGTAACAATCCCTAAGGATGCTACCGAACCACTCAAACACCAGCCGCCCAGAGTAATATCGCAGGACTCCCTCGGGGATTAGGCGTCCCTGCTGTTGAGCAATGTCATTCGCACTGGCATGACCCATGCCACTCTTCCAGGCTTGCCCAATTTGGCAACAACGAAACTATGGATCCCGTTAAACTCGAAAACGGAGATACTACGAACGGCTGGGTACCTCGGGTCGAGGACCCTAACCCAGGTGCACAGCCAGCCACATGCGTGGAGAAGAAGGGAACTCACAATGCAGCGACATCCACTGAGGCGGTGAATGCGCTACCAGAAACAAATGGAGATGGTTTGTCACTCTCCAATGTCGTTGAGGCATACGAGCTTCCTTCGTACGGCAGCAGTGTATACGGCAACTCCAACTATGACGATGACTATGATTCTGCGGCACACTCTAATCAGGACGTCTATGGCGGAAGCAACTGTGATGGCGTTAGCACACCAAACAGTGGCCCCACTGCAATGAGCGATACCTTTGACTGCAACTTGAGTGAGAGCGAGGACCCCGAGTCATACGTCCCAGGGGGATACCATCCAGTCAAGGTTGGGGAGGTGTACGACGGCCGTTACAGAATTGAGGGTAAATTGGGTTGGGGTTACTTCTCCACAGTCTGGTTGGCTGCGGATATAAAGCGGAAACCGCTCAAGTTTGTGGCAATTAAGTTTCAACGAAGTGCCCCTAGCCATACTGATGCCATATGTGATGAGATGGACCTTCTGAAGAAAGTTCGTGACGAAGTTATTTGTCGAAAGTGGGTCAGCTCAAAGAAGATATATAAGGAGGTTTTGGGTGATCTTTATAATTCCACAAGAGGCGTAGTTTCATATCTTAATTGGTTCACCGTTAGGGGTCCAAATGGAAGGCACGTATGTGTTGTTCTTGAGCCTATGGGTCCAAACATTCTATCGTTAATAAAATTATACAAGTTCAAAGGGGTGCCTTTGCCCTTAGTTCGTAAGATCACGGCGCATGTATTATTAGGTTTGGACTACCTTCACAGGATCTGTGGTATCATTCATACTGACCTCAAGCCGGAGAATATCCTCGTTACATCTAAACTCAGCAACAGCACTCCTTTGGAACATTTGAGTAAGAATCAAGTGGTAAAACAGTATTTGGATGATAAAGCATCGACATGCATTCCATATGTTAAAGATGAAATAAAGTCCTGCCGTAGCGATCCGTCACTCCTAACCAGTTTTGACGAGGCTCATGCACTACAGGAAACTCTTATGAGAAAACCATATGACCATATTGTTGATTACATTATGCAGCCGCTTAAAAGCTTGGGTATAAAGCAAGTAACAGATAATTGTTTGTATCATCCTGCAGTATCTAATATATTGGGATTAAGCTCAGGGTCTAATCCCAAAAAGAAACATCGAGTGGTTGTTAAAACTGAGCAAGGAAAGGTACAGGTGAAGCCAGTGGATATATTAACTTTCAATGACAAGGAAGCAGTTTTCAAGATTTGCGACCTTGGAAACTCCTGCTGGATCCAAAATCATTTCACTGACGAAATACAAACAAGGCAGTATCGTGCACCTGAGACCATTCTTCAGTGTGGATATGATCAGTCTGCCGATATTTGGTCGCTTGCATGCATTGTATTCGAGTTGATAACTGGAGATTATTTATTTGACCCTCATGGAGGAAACAGTCAGGAAAGAGATATAAATCATTTACAGCTAATAGTGGAACTCCTTGGACCTATACCAAAGCACATGATAAGAGAGAGTCCTAGGATGAAACATCATGAGCGTGAAATCAATGATGTAAAGCGGTGGCCCCTCGATAGTGTGCTGGTTAAAAAGTACAAACTTGAGCCCACTGTTGCCAAGAGCTTAACGAAGTTTCTGCTTTCAATGTTAAAAACAAACCCAAAGAGTCGTCCGTCGGCAGAACAGTTGATTCACAGCGAATGGTTACTGGAACAAGTTCAAGGTGAAAATACCTCCTTCCCAAGTAACCCAACAATGCCTTTGTAAGCGCATTACTTCTTTCACACAGTGAATCGATGCATATAAGTCATAACAAGACTATAATATATACATACAATTGCTTGTAACAGGATTTGCATTATCCGGTTGAAGGATATATCACCTAGCTTATTTAACCCATGAGCTTTCGTGTTTTATCATGTTATGTATATGTACCTAATAGCTATTTAATGTATCATTAGCAGTTGTTTCATACTATGTACAGCTTAATGAAGCTATCCTTTCTCGTTTGTTGCTAACCGTAAGGATTAAGGCTTTCTGATAGTGCATTCATAGATGATATGCAACCAGACTTGTGAAGCGTTATAACATTGTCTGAATGGGAGAGCATTACGACAAGCGTCTTGCTAAATAATCAACAAGAACCGCTTCATCAATTCCAGTGTCTGGATTAATTGCAACACGTCGTGTTCACGCCTGGTATGTTATTTAAAACACCTGCACCTTATGTAACATATTTGTTTAATATTACCTTTCACGCGATCGTTGAGCGATATTGTTTCCGGTACAGTTTTCTGTGCCTCCGGTTGGTTTTTGCTTTTCTCATCCAGCAATCTTTTTGCTATAGACACAAATGCAGTCTCTATGTTATCCCCTGTTTTTGCCGATACGTCCATACAGGGAATGTCATGCTTTGTGCTAAATTGCTGAAGAACATTATAATTCGTTTGTTTCAGAAGCTGATGTATGCATAGAACAGTGCTCACCTGTACTTCTTCTGTAGCTACATCCCTAGATTCAGCTTCGTCAGACTTGTTTCCCAGCAACAATGTATGAGTGCCTTCCGGGGCAAACTTCTCTACCTCAGAGAGCCACATATCAAGATGATCAAAGGATACCTGCGGTATTTTCTCATTTCGTGACGTTTTCTGACCTTGTCTGTAATGTCGTAAACGAGTATTATACCATCAGCCCCGCGATAGTATGCACTCGTAATGGTACGAAAGCGTTCTTGTCCCGCAGTGTCCCACTATGTGCTGTTGAAACGGACCAAATGCAGCTTACTATTTGCAATTTTATGCGTTTTCCTTCCACTTCTATTGTGCGAAACCTCTGAAAATTCTGCATTATAAGCGTTAGGACGTACGAAATCTACTCCAATAGTGGTTATGTAGCTGTCTGTGAAGGCATCGTCCTATAGGAGAATGATAGGCGTCGATATATCCACCAACCGCAAATCGGAGTAATACACATGACTTCCCTACCCCGCTGTCTCCGATCAGAACCAACTTAAAGAGAAAGTCGCTGCGTGGAAATGTAACAGTCACGTGGTGAAGAAAGCTATATGTGACCTTCTATGTATAATACGCTCTAAGAAATCTGTACTACTTACTAGTCCTTGGAAACCCTGGATACCATCTTTGCAAGGTGCCGAGATCAGAGGGAACTATGATCTCCAGCGTATCAGACAATATAATATGTCCACATGAGAAGCATGTTCCTAGTATGGTGCCGTAATCTTGTCTTACCACGTAGTGTGTATGGGCTCACGGATAGGCGTGCTATGTGCTACCCCCAATATAGGCGCAATATGTGAGCCAGTTACATCTATACATCGGATACCTCTTTATGTATGGTGAATAGGCATTACCTAGTCTCTTTAACATGAGAATTGTCAAAACAACCCCTGATATGAGTGTCTGATTCTTTCATATCTATGTATGTACTATTCTGTTCATCTAATTTGGACTTCTTTTGCTGAAAACACTAGCAGAACAATATGCAGCCATCCGCGATATTTGAGGCGTCTTTAGGCCTCTCAGCTTTGCGGCAATGTGCAGTTTGTCTTTCTGCCTGTGGCCCTGCCCGTGGCGGCTGGGAGACTCTGCTTCATAATATTTAAAAATCAAGCTGTCTGACACCTGCTTGATGGGTTTTGTCCTAGGCGCCCAGTGATTGACGACGTCTGTGTGTGTCTACCCTCTGTCTCCTACTTTAATTACCCACTGCCACGTCAAGTCATCTTAAGAAATCACTAATTCAGCAAATTTTGCAACTCAATGTAAAATTTCCTAGTAGCTTCTCTTTTCTGGGCATAGTTGTTGCGAGAATCACCCAGATTGGCTAGGAATCTTTAACCAGTAACCCTTTCTGCCAGCGGTATACATTGGCCTATACCGCTACCATTCTAGTCGATCGAAAAAGACTTATCTCCGCAGCGTTCTCATCACGCTTGTAGTGCTAGATATGAAACTAGAGGATATCGCTGACCTTTAGAGCTCTCATTTTATCAGTTTGCTGTAAAGTAGCACTTTCAGCAATCCTTTACCAGCATAGTAGGGAATTTGGGTATATGAAAGAGATGCATAGTGAAAACAAAGAATCTCCCAACCAATCAGGAATCCTCTCTGCGGATTCTAATGGGTTATCGAATACAGAAACATCTAGCTCCAGGCCCTACGTGGAAGAGGTTGCAAAAATAGATATAGACAGCTCCACATCAACTGTGGCTCCTCCACACTTCGCATCGTACGACTACTATAATGGGGAACTACAGCCTACAGGTGGTAGTCCAGTGCCCATGGTCAGATATGACACGGGTCAAACATCAATTCCCACACTCTACGATGAGTCACATGGGACACCTAGCATAGAAGACCAGGGAGTAACATATTCACCTGCACCTGAAGAGTGTCTGACAGCACACGTAGAAGATATGCATGACAAACGCGCAATAACGCCCTATCAGGACACACTAGACAATGCCAACTACCCCTTTTGGTACACTGAGACTCCAGTCATGCCCAGCTATTCACCGATAACATTCAGCGACGGAAAATACAACGCCGCCATTCCAAGATATACAGGATATGCATATCAACAACATATACCATACTACCCCACTCCAACAGCAAATTATAACGGCTACGCGCCGGAAAGGAAGGGCATGTTTAACGGAGGGTATAACATGCAGGATGCGTTCTACCCCGGTAAGGCCCCCTACCCTGTGGTTCCCCCAAATAGAAGATCTCCGAAGTGGACTTCTTTACCATCGCGTAATGATTTATCTCCTGCTTCCTACTATAGTATGTCGCCTGACGCTATGTCGTACAAGAGTTGGACGTCACGAGTACCTGGCAGCAGAGATACCTCCCCACCTACAAACGTGGCTGTTCCTCTAATACTACATGACGTGTCTCGAGATGTGGTCCCAACTCACATGGATCAAAGCTATGAAGCGGATTCATTCTACAACGAACTGTCGGCACGACTGCAGCGTGAGATAAAGAAGAAGAGTGTCATGGGTACGGCAGGAAGGCCTAAGCTGAATAGAAACAACTACGTTTGTGCCAATTGCAATGCTAAATCTACTCCACAATGGAGGTATATAAAGGGGACGTCTGTATGCAATGCGTGTTACATGCGCATAAGAAAGCAAAAAATGAAGCGCTTAAAGCAGGAGACGGAACAAGACACAAACCCCTATCAAGGATTCACAGGAACGGATCATACGGAAGGTGAAAACAACGACAAACAGGAACAGCATGAAGTGGGTGATTCACATGCTCACTAACCAGAACCTATTGTCATTTGCTGCCATGGATCGCTTGAAAACACCCAAACACAAAATACAACAAGCTCTTAGATTCACTATATACTTTTCTTGTTAGAATTGTCATTCATATTTCATCGTTGTTTATAGTGGCAACTTTGCTTGCATCATATAATGAGCAAATGTAACTTAGTGTAGATGCTGCATCGAGGAAAATTCACTGTTTGCTATACCTTTGCTCATATAACATGGAACCCCATAACCATTACTCATAATGACAAAAATGAAATCTTATGTAACTGTTGTATCATTATTCCTTTTTAGTATGGTGACAGCCAAGGTCTGGTACCCAGTGGATGTCAAGGATGATTTATGCAATAGGATCAAAAATGGAGAAAATATACCCACCGATGAGGAAGATATATACGATAAAATAAAGAAACTGGATGTTTCTACGTTGTCTCGAGAAATAGCTTACTCTGTTATGATAGGCAGAGAGAACTATGCAATGCCACTATTGGCGCATCCATGGGAATATACTACGCCTCTCTCTTTCATGGAACAAAGACTACGATTGTATGGTATGTCAATAGCAAAACACGAAACGCCAAAAGATGGCAACTGCCTCTTTCATGCATTGAGCATGATATTTATAAAAAATGGGTACAGTGCAAAGGTGTTGCAAAAGTTTATAAATGAACGCATTAAGCCATCTGTGAGAGCTGCATATGAAGAATTTAAACCCTCTGGAGCATATTATACAGCATCTGAATTGAGAAAGCTGTCACAGGTTGTATATTGGGGTTTTGATCCAGATTCTAAGGAGTCAATGGATAAATTTGATGAAGATCACTATTTAAACATCCTTAGAGATATAATCATAACATCTGTTGTGCCAGATCCAAATGTAAATCCCTCAGCGATGAGTAGAGGTACATTTGATTATAAGGCGTACATGGATCAAATAGACGGAGGAAAGGAAGTAAAGGAAGTGGCTTCAGAGATGTTCAGAGATATGCTTAAGTATTTTGTAAACGTATTTGGAGACTACTTAGATATAAATAATCTAGAGCTTTTATTCTCTTTTAAGACTGTGCTTTTCAACATAGAATCCCAAAAGCTGAGCTGCGGCGAAGTGAGCAGGGACTCAAGAATACAGTTCTTTGTGACACTATACTATCAGGTAAGGTCTATAATGTTCATAAGCCTAGCTTTCCCCAGGAAAATTCACATTTTGCCATTCAAGGACTGATTGATCTGCACGAGCCATACCAGCCCTACGAACCCATATCCGCATTCCTTGCTCAGGACCTTCCCATTCCTTTGGCTATGATGATGGTTGACGATTGCAGATTAGCTAGGGATGATTAATTGTTGAAGTTGGATAAGTGTAACTGCAGGGTTGGTGTAAAGCACGCATGTTATTTCACGGAGGCAGTCAACAAAATACCTGAATAGTATCAGCCTACAACATTTTATTCCACCTTCCTAGACATTAGCACTGAACGATATACTGTTGTCATATGCAATTTACATTAATTTGGTGTCACTCAACATGTTAGTTAGGAATGAAAATCACTCCCATTCCACATCCTAAAATATAGCGATACGGCGGCTTGCCAAATCCACCACCTAAGGGTCCCTCCAAAGCACGATCCTCGGATCACGCTTGCAAAATGCACGAGTTGACAATGCCAAATTGTCATCGTTCTGCATCACCCTGCCCTTGCATCCCACCAAAACGTCTGCATACGCAAGTGCGTCCTTCCCGTATACCATCTTCTTAAGGTCACCCACTGTCGCACTGTCCTCGAGGTACACCTTCTTGCCATTCTTGAAACCGTCAATCAGCTCCTTCTTTCCCTGCAACTTGTTCCACGCTCCCACTATAGTGTCGTCAACGTAGTTCAGCCCCTTGAGCAACATCGACACTGTGTCCTCCTTCGGCCCCTCCGCCTCCTTCATCAAGCTAGACGCATCTATCTCCCCCTCGTAGTCTATAGGCCCTCCAGCAGTTGGTGCGATATACAGTCGGTAACCCAGCTTAGTTTCTGCGCGGTACCGGGTGTACCACATCACCCCTGGGAACACGAACAACATTACGTACTTGTTGTTGCTCTGGCTGTAGTGAAACGAGTTGTACATCCTTCCGAGCCGATACCTCACGCTTCGCCGAAAGGCGGTCAAAGACGAACCAACACTCATTTTCACAACCCTCTCACTCCTGTCGTAATGTAGCCTTCCTCTCCCAGCATCACACAGAGAGTGCTCAATTGAGCCTACAAGATTAGTGGAATGTTTGTGTTGGTTTCGTATGTAGTTTTTCTATTCCTAATGTAGTTTCGCCTCCCGTGATTATGCGGCTACACCTGTACTACCCCTAGCACATCTCGGGTGTGCAACACATTATAAACTTTCACATTTTGAACCTAGAAGCCAATAAGATGGGTCTAGGGGTGCCCAGATGTTGACAGTTGTTTCTCTTTCCTAGTACTTGCAGCGTCCTACCATCCTCTGCTTCAACAGGGGTGGATGCAGCAACGACATGTTGTGACCCTGCTAATAGATTGGGAACATAATGGAGATATTAATCGAAGCAGTGAAGGTCATAACCGCAAGTTTGAGCAAGCATGCTACCTCTTTGATCGTTTCTGCAAGTACTAGCAGCAAATTGTAGGCTTCATGTTCTTAGTCATAATGATACCAGAACAAACCGGATCGTCTCGCGTATAGGCAGGGCGCGTCATAACGCTTCAGTGAGGCGTAGTGTAAGTGGAAAGCTGTTTGGATTTAACCCTTTCCGCGAAAATGCGGATACCAAGGTCGAGGTTATTGTAAAACCCATTGCCGACGAGGAGGCCATACAGGTTAGAGGTGAACAAGCATCTAATATTATGCCTCAGCTTGGAGCTGACCTTGTGGCAGACGTGTTGTTAATGTCACTCATGTTCTCCTACATGTTCTATTCACTGTATTTAAGGTAAGTGACGAGTTATGCCTATTTGTTTTGTGCAAGCCGCTATTCTCCATTGGGGATCACAAATATGCAAAACACTCTGGCTTACATTCATTATTCACCTCAAGCATAACTTATAAAAACCAATAGGCGCAAGAAGTACAACGACCTGTACAATAAACAAACGGAACAGACGCAATTCCTAGTAGCTCGCATGGACTACTTGGAAGCAGAACTACAGAAACTTCAAAAGCTGTAATACTTCTATTACGAGATAATATGCCGAGTGTTGCGAATCTACTACTGTATCCATAGGATAAAGGTTATATTAACAGTTTTAGCTGCGGAGGAATACCAATGATGAGAGCCTGGAGAATTGTGACCTGTAGGTGTATAAGCACGGAGCGGCAAGTTTCACCGCTGAAGGGGGCTGCTGTATTGCAAAATGTGGATGATATGCATGTCACTCCGTTCATTAAGCAATTTTCTGAAAGGCTTTCTTTGTCATCATACAAAATAATCGAGGATGACTTTCGACGTCTGGCACGGTACAGTATGCTACTTGATCTTTCATCTGTAATACAGAAGTAGCAAGGTGCCATTTATAGCGCTGGGTACCTTCCTTATCGTACCTGGGACATTTGCTCTTGTAACTACACCTTCTGCTGTCGTCGATGAATTAATTCATCACCAGTTCATGTTAAGCAGCTCCACCTTATCTTGGATGTCTTCATCTACACTGCTCTTTCATATATTGAGATTCAACACGTCTATCGCAGGGTATGATTAATAAGTTGCCTTTTACATTATTCAGAATATCCGTGTCACTATTTGGGTTGATAGGCTCATCCTTGAGCCTGATCATCGGTGACTACTCTGCTAACTGTGGTTATGCCTGCTTATTGATAACACAAACTGCATTTGCTCTTACTAATAGTCCGTACCGCATTGCGGCCTTCAAAAGATTCGGTAAGTCAATATGAGCCTGCCTCATGAAATAATGTGTCACTTGTTCATAGCGTATGTAGGCAGTACACATAGGAGTTGGAGGACCCTATTCCCTTTGGCGATACGTTGCCCACCTATATTGCCAGTATGTGTGGCCAAGCCACTCTTCTTTATGTCATCTCTGAATATCGCACTTACAATACTAATGGCACTAAGGAGGCTGTATGTAAAGAATGATCTGTCAACCACTAGTCACGAAGACTTCATCAGAAGATACGAGGAAAAGAACCCTGTTAATAGTAAATACAATGGATGACACCATAGGTCTTTCAAACATTATATTAATGACTACATTTTACAAATTGGATGCCTTACATTGCTATAAGGTTTTCATTAAATGATGTGTTCTGTTAACGTAAAGCGGACTTGCGTCTTCAACAAATACTGCTTCTCTTCTCAAAGAATTACTTTTCTAGGTATTCTTTAACCTTGTCAATGAATTGTTCGGTGTCTAAGTATTGTTCAGCTGAAGGATTTCCGTGTATGGCAATCGCCAAGTCCTTTGTGTAGAAACCGTCATTCACAGCATTTACTGGAGCCTCTGCTAGCTTCCTCCCGAAGCTCTGGATGGCTTCATTACCATCCAATGCCCCCCTCCTTTCCAGTGCACGTGCCCATGCAACTATTGATGCAATTGAGTTTGTTGATGTTTTCAAGCCCTTCTGGTGCTGCCTGTAATGCCTAGTGACTGTGCCATGGGCAGCTTCGGAAAGGAAACACTTTCCGTCGGAAGAGTAAAGGACAGATGACATTAGTGCCAAAGAACCATATGCTTGAGACACAATGTCAGACATGACATCACCGTCGTAGTTTTTGCAAGCCCAGACAAAGCCCCCCTGTGACTTGCAGGCAAAGGCTACCATATCGTCAATGAGTCTGTGTTCGTAGTATATGTTTAGAGCCTCAAATTTCTGTTTGTAGTGGGTGTCGTACATCTCTTGGAATATGTCTTTGAATCTACCGTCGTAGGCCTTCAGAATGGTGTTCTTAGTGGACATGTATAGTGGCATCTTAACATCCAGAGCATAGTTGAAGCATGCTGTAGCAAACCCTCTAATGGAGTCATCAACGTTGAACATTGACATAGCAACACCAGGACCCTTGAATTCAGTTACTTTGTGAACCTGAGACACGCTACCGTCTGTATTTTTGAAAACCAGCTCCAGAGTGCCTGCTGATGGTACTTTGATATCGGTAGCATTGTACTGGTCTCCAAATGCATGACGTCCAATGAAAATCGGGTTCTTCCACCCTGGAATGTACTTGGGGACGGATTTAGTGAGGATTGGGGCCCTAAAGACAGTGCCATCAAGTACGTTCCTTATTGTTCCGTTGGGTGAGCGGTACATGCGTTTTAGGTTGAATTCCTTCACCCGAGCTTCATCTGGCGTAATGGTTGCACATTTCACACCAACCCCGTGTTTCTTGATTGCCTCAGCCGCCGCTAGTGTAACCTGGTCATCCGTGTTATTTCTATTCTCTATGCCAAGGTCAAAGTACTCGATGGGCATATCCACATAAGGAGTAATCAGCTGAATATACATGAAGACTACTTGTCAGTGTAGCCTACCTTATCCTTAATCATTGACCAGATGATCCTGGTCATTTCGTCACCATCGATCTCGACGATGGGATTCTTTACTACAATCTTCTCCATTTTTTCTACCTTTCCATGTGATAGGTTCTGTGCTGCAGTAGAAAATCCTGATTTTGCAACGTCAACGATGTGACTTCTTCCAGCAAGCCCACAGAGATAGCCGAGTGCCAATAACTGGTTGTGAAGGCGATCAGACACGTGGGAGCGTAGACTTGCGCGAAACAACCTCATTGCCTGCTATAGATGTATGTTCACCGCGCCAATGTGTAAGATCATCAACTAAATGTTGTATAATATGGGGTCATCTACACCTATAAATCGATAATACCAGCTGCTTAGACAGACGCTAGGCTCTTCACACACTTAAATACTATTTTATGTTACTGCCAATGGGCTGAGTTGGACATCTAGCTCGCGTTGCGGTTGAAGCTAGTTGGCTAGGCATGATGCAATAATCATCTTCAGGCAGTAGACATCTATTCTTCCTTCGACTATTCAAGCTAATGCGTGCACACAATTTAGACTTACCCTCTTGAGAGTATCATGTGCATTGTCCTTGATGTCTGAATGCGTTTACGCGTATGATGTGGTGCTGTCTATTTTTTGATGGCGTGATGTATGCTGTGATTCTAGGATGTTAGTTGGTTAGTAGTGGCGTAATATACGCCCTGATATTAGAGGATTACGAAATGGCTCCTCGTTTCACGTCCTTTAGGTCGATGTGGGCTGAGATTACTCACAAGGATGAAATTGAGAATACGGTGTCGCCTGAGAAACCCTTACTCCCAATCCGAAACCCACTATCTCTAAGAAGTAGACAAGCGGCACCTTCCAGTGCAAACTCTCTACCCATTGCCAAGCCACCTATTAAGTCGCCACCTTCCAAGGTAAACAAACCCGCCCCTGACGATGCATGTAAAAAATCAGAGGATGAAGGATCACTGAACGTATCTCTTTTGGCATCCAATCCCACTGATCATAGCGAAAATGCCGTGCATGCATCTGCACTAGTGGAATCTGTGATACCTGTGCTTAGGGCTCCCAACACCAGGAAACTTGTGGATGAAGAGGGGGAAGGTTTTAGAACTTCCAACGAACAAGATGTCCCTACTTGTTCTAGAAATGATGGAGCAGTGGGAAAAGTCGAGAAGCAGTTGGATTCCTCTGTCAACTCGTGCCCAGAGCTGAGGGACCGAGCTGCAAACGACGAAGACTTTGACGTCCTGGAATCTGGCATGTTTAGGGTATTGATATTTACTGATACTCACCTCGGGTACAAATCTTCCGATCCAATACGTGCCAATGATGCCTTTGATACCTTTGAGGAGGCGCTTTACTTGGCGAAAAACCTGAGGGTAGATGCTATTTTCCATGCAGGCGATCTATTTGATGAATCATATCCTTCTAGGAGTGTGACATATCGCACTATGGACCTTTTATCCAGATATTGCCGTATTGGTGAAACTAGGAAAAATGCAGAAACACTGGAGATTGGTTTCACGAGTAATACCTCCTTATGTGAAGATGAAAAGCGCCCGTTTCTTCTCAGAACCATGAATTTGAGAGTACCAGATGAAAGAAAGATACCCTTTTTCGTTATTCACGGCAATCATGACTGCCCAAACGGCGCTAATGATCTCTCCCCTATAGATCTGCTGGATGTCGCAAACCTGGTTACTTATTTTGGTAGTGCCTCAGATCTTAATAGAATAGATCTCCATCCATTTCTGTTGAATAAGATGGGTATTCGGATTGCATTGTATGGGCTTGGTTGGGTAAAAGATGAAAGCCTATACAAGGCATTCGAAGATAAGAGGGTTACCTTTCATCCACCACCAAATAACGAAGAGTACAACTGGTACAATGTTCTGCTTTTTCACCAAAATCGCTATCCAAGGAACAGCAAATCCTGTAAGGATTACATACCAGAGGAACTATTACCTGATTGGCTGGATTTGGTCATTTGGGGACATGAGCACGAGTGTTTGAGGGACCCACAGCCGAGCATGAATCGTAATTTCCGTGTGCTTCAGTTGGGATCAACAGTACAGACATCTATGGCAGTTGCTGAGATGCCGCACAAACACTGCTGCCTTATGGAGCTAACAGCGGATAAGGTTGATTTCTACCCTATTACCCTAGAAACAGCCAGACAGCTACACTACAGTGAGGTTTGTCTCTCACAGCTAGATCTGCCCGAAGATAGTGAGAAGGCAATAAGCAACAAGCTAACCGACATAATAGAAAACATATTAAGCGGTTTCAAAGATCGGGAAAAAACACTACTAAGGGCATCAACTATAACAAAAATTATGCAATCAGGTCCAAGGTCTAAAGTGATTGATACCATAAATTCTTCTATTAGACTGCCTTTAATACGGTTAAGAGTTGAACACAGTGGATTCCAGTCCATTAGCCCAAGGACTTTCGGAAATGCATTCAAAAGTAGGTTTCACCCAGTTAATTCACATTCCCTGACAGATAGAGTTGCAAATCCTACAGAACTGCTGCGTTTTTGGCAAAGAAGGAAACAATCAAGTGCTCAGGCAAATAAGGATGCCAAAGGTATTCAAGGTGGCTCTGCAGATGTTAACAACCATACTGTGAAACAAAAGGTGCTATCTACTTTGGAAGATAATTGCCGTCTAAAGATCATGTTGGAGAAGGAACTAAATGGTGCTGTTGAAAGGTTTGCCTCTGGACTGGAAACCAATGCAATTAGTGAATTCGTAAGGAAAACTGTTTCTGATGCACAGAACTTCTTGAGCGCTACAATGGCTGCTCATACTGGTGAACAGATGAACGAGGATATTTACAATCAAATGATAGAGCGGTCAGTATTGATGAGGACACAGTCAGGGAGAATGGGAGCGTGTGATGGCAAGATTAAATGTGAAGGTGACAACAGTAGGACCATGACACTGGACCCTCCCTTCACATTAGCCCCCGGTTACATTTCTCCCCCAAAACCAGAAGCGGCAAAGGATCTTGTGTCATCAATTGAACACATTAAAGACCAAGGTGCGAAAGGTTTGGCGAGCCTGGGTATGACATTTCCGATGGGCAGCATGACAATGAACTCCACTGTTATTTATGACGGCGCATCATCTGACTCAAACAAACGCGTCAGTGCAAGTGTGGTACCAAATGGTGAGAAACCTAAACGTTCGTGCGTTAAGGATGCGATGCGTGTCATGGAACCTCAAATGCCAGGGAGCCATAATCCATTGGAATCCTTTAATATAGCAAAGAATATAACCACTTGTGAATATGTCACGAATGTTTCAGTGAAAGGAGAACCTTTGAAAATGTCTGACTTTGCCGATGACGCCATGCCGACCACAAATGTGAATGCGTCACGTGCAGCTGATGAACATTCCTGCGCCACTGATCCAAACGACTTGTATCAGTATATTCAGGAATGTGAGAAGTTTGCAGCGCCGACGAGTTTGGGGGAATTGCATAATGGTACGGAGAATAGATCAAAGGCTGCATCATTAACGACAACGATGTTAGGACTCCGTAAACCCATTATCCAAGAGGAAGCCACAAAAGGCGCAGCTAAGAAGGGTAAGACGAACAGTCTAAGGGACAGTCTCCTGAATATGTTCTCAAAGAAGACGTGAAGATGTGCATTATGCCACAGCTACACAGGAGATAGACACACATGCCTCAAATGTAGTATAGTAAAGAAGCTATCACAGTAACTCAACCATAAGAAATATTTTAAGTATTTATATATATTTTCACCTTTTATGGTTGTCTAGGCAGATACGGTGGCTTCCAGCGGATAAAATATATGGACTTCTGCTTCAGACAAAAAAATGTCTAGCAAGGAGGAAGATCTAATCAAGTTGCTGCATAAAATTGACAGCGCGCTTCCTGGAAATGATGGAAGCAATGATTCTGTCACTACATTGCAGCTTGCCTCTGGCAGTGGGCATGATAAGGTAGTGAACGGTGTTAAGAGTCTGATGGCAAAGGGCTATGTTACCCTCGAGGAAACAAGAAACCGTGCACATTTCCTCACTAAGGAGGGATCTCTCTACACAGTGGAAGGATCTCCAGAGTTCAGGCTATTTGAGCGTGTTAGAGCATCATCTACCGTAGGTCCACCAGCCCATATATATAAATCACATTCAGCCTTTAACCGTTTCCGAGGCTAGTGCTGGAATCCCCAGTGCAGAACATGGTCTAAAGAAGGCTTTACGTACTGGATTCCTCCGAATAGGAGCGGGCCAGGCGCTTTCATTGGGTCCTTATGCGGAAGGTGAACCAAATCAAACAGATACGACAAAACAGTTGTTAGAGTTGGTAGAAGCGTTTGGCAGTAGCGAAGAGGATATGCTCAATAAGATGGGTGATGTAATAAAGGATGCAAAGAAACTACGTGCGGAATTGGACGATCTAAAAAAGCGAAAGCTTATTGATACACGCATGGAGGTTTCTTATCTAGTCCGCAAAAGTGACAAATTCCAGTGCAGACTAGTTCAACAAGTAACAGATTTGACGCAGGCGCTGCTGCATGAACGCAGTACGTGGTCTGCTGGAGACATGAAACCTTACAACTTCTTCTCCAGTGGCAAACGTATACAAAGAGGATACCTACATCCCATCACCCGCGGCATGCGAGAGTTCCGTGAAATATTTCTCTCTATGGGGTTTGAAGAGCTGGATACGTCCAACTATGTGGAGTCCAGCTTCTGGTGTTTCGACTCTCTGTACATACCACAGCAACACCCTGCCCGAGACAGCCAGGACACCTTCTTCACGAGGGCTCCAGATCTAGCAGACACATCCCTAGTGGAAGCGTCATATATAGAGGCAGTTTCAGAGGCACACGGCGATGGAAGAAAGTACAACAGCACTGGTTGGATGTATGACTGGAGACTAGAGGAGGCACGCAAACTGGTACTTAGGACCCATACAACAGCTTCGTCAGCGCGAATGTTGAAGAAGATTGCCGAGAACTTTGATCAGCTGCAGCATACGTTCCCTCGCAAGTTCTTCTCTATAGACAGGGTATTCCGTAATGAAAACATGGATGCGACACATCTTTGTGAGTTTCACCAAGTGGAAGGGTTTATCATAGGATTTGGAATGGGATTAGGGCACCTAATGGGTGTCTTGTCATCCTTTTACTCCGCTATCGGCATAGAAAAATTGAGGTACAAACCCGCGTATAACCCTTACACAGAGCCGTCTATGGAGATTTACGGGTATCATCCAGATATGAAAAAGTAAGTATTATTCCATATGTTTCATTTCTGTTCTAGGTGGGTAGAAATCGGTAACAGTGGAATATTCAGACCAGAGATGTTACTTCCAATGGGATTCCCCAAAGGTGTGTCGGTCATTGCCTGGGGTCTTAGTCTTGAGAGGCCGACAATGATACGGCACAACATCAACAACATACGTGACCTTGTAGGGTGTAGCTATTAATTTGCTACATCAATGTGCTATTTTTGTTCGTTACGATATCCTGCACACTATACACGTGCTACGCGATCAATAATTCCCTTGTTGTACACATAAAGAGGCTAACATAGCTAAGAAGTATGACATAGCTTATTAAAGTGCGTTATTGCGCTTATTTTCTACTTTGGATCCTCTATTTGACAGTGCTTCTTTCTGTCTAATGTTGCTACTATTCCATACGTCACTTATCGGTATGTTTAAATGGTTGCGTGACTTATTCGGTGCTATTTCATAGTATGTTGTGGCTTTGAATCAGATATAGGTGGAGAATTGATGAGGTTTTACTTGCAGATTCTTAAATGCAGTGTCCACTGGACTGTGATTGAAATTGAAAAAATGGTGTTGTATGTATCCAATAGCACGTTATGAATAAACATCAAGGTATTTGCATTAATTATATTCCATGCGTCTGTTTTTGCAATTTGTGCATGATGACATATGGCTAATTCACTTTATTCTTTTCCTATCACATCCTTCATTTGTAATTACTCATGTTTCGTTACATTCATCATCGATTTCAGCAATAGTATTCTCCTCCCTTAGAGTCGGTGCTTCTACCATCCCTCATGAGTTGACTCAAGAAGACAGTCTGGATCATCTTCCACAATGCAGCGAGGTTCTACAGAGTGGCAGTCCTGCTTTGGAATATTGCCTCAACGGGTCTGTTTGCCGCATAGACAGTGCAACTGATGAGTATGCGCAGATAGTTTGCGATTGCACAAATTTGTCAACGCAAAACTTCTTCTACGCAGGACCTCAGTGTGCCACCAAGGTTATGCGGAAGTACGTTGTGCAACAAGCACGCAATCTTCAGTCCACATTGAATGTCGTAAATACCAGCTTCCTAGAGGATGTCCTAGGTATGAATCAGTGGAAGAACGACGTTAACTCTGTTGGACCATTGCCACTTTAGATACATCACTAGACATCTCTAATGATTACGTTTAACAAGCACCAATACTTAAGGATCTACTGACACTCCCAAATCTGTGAGCTCCTTTGCGTAGATATCCATTTTTTGTCTGGTAGCCTGCATGGTACTTTTTGTTTCCTCTATCATTTCCTTCATCTTCTTTTGATCAGCCTCATCCTACGTTTATTATGTCTACATAACACAATTACTAACCATATCATCGGAGAAGTGAGCATTTAACTTGTCGAGTTCCTTATTATAGTAGTGAAGGTCACGCTGCAGGCGCTTCATAGCGCCTAGAAGTACGTCTACTCGATCCGTCATTATTTAAAACAGGTACAAAACAGTTATGTCGCTATTGTCTTCCTCATTTCTAGTGCGTCACTGGCGTCTTGGTAGTATCCAGGCAGCGTGCTGTGTACACTGTACCCGAGTTTGCCATATAGCGATAATGCCGCCTTATTTTTATGGTTAACGTTAAAATTTATGAAGGTACACCCTAATTCATCACGACAAGCCTTTTCGAATTCTTCCATTAACATCATTGCGAATCCTCGTCTTCTATATGACGGTCTAACAACTAATGACGAGACGTGACCGTATACCACACCGTCATCTATATTCGTATTACCTGAAGAATATGAATGCGATACGTGGTATACATGCACATGGAAATGATTATAAAGTCCAAATGGATCATCAGAGTGTGAAAGAATAACCCATAGATGAAACACGCATTACCGAAAGCAGACATAAGGTAGATGTAAATAGAAGGCAATGCGTCTCACCATTCCCTATGAAGACATCATACCACCATTCAATTCCATCATAGATATGCCATGGCCGGTTTTCACACATACAAAACAACGAGGCAAAAAACACAATAAGAATCACCTACCTACAATGAAGGCCGCGAGTTCTCCATCAACTTCTACTACCATGCACAGAAGCGGATAGTATAAAATGAATTTTAGGTAATCAGCGAAAGAATATATTTCAACAAAATCATCCTTCTCAACACGACGAATCGCATAAATATCAGTGAATGTCATACGTCTCATGGCATAATATATTTAGTATGATTGTCTTAGTTTACATTCCCTCTCCTTACAGCCTATACTTCCAGCTGCGGGATTATGGGTACTGACTCCATTTAAGCAGTTTTTGTTTCGTCTGTATTTTCCACTTTCACAGGCTGCACAGCGGGCATTGTGTAGGTACCATATTCCCTAGCAACAAGAGCACCTTTGTTTGCGACGACCATAAATTCCTTTAATTCACCTAAAACCATTATTCACAAATACGGAGAAAGTTACCTTGAGCTGCGATGGCGGCGTCAACAAACTGAATCACTGCAAAGACATTTTAAACTGCATTAATTCAACACACCTCCAGTGATCCCAGCGCCTATTATTGAAATGATAGAAGTTATTCCAGCGACTTTCATGATTACGATGATTCCGCACGTTACTGTACTTGGTATAAGCAGTGTATAATATCCGCAAGGAAACTGCAGATGTGTTCGCAATGGGAGTTCCTAAAAATCCTTTAAACTTGTTTGAATACCCTCAAAGCAGCTTATGCAGGGTCCATGCTGCCTACAACATCATACACCCCGGTGCATCATCCGAAAACAACGCTGCAGTAAGGGTGTGTCGATGAAGGCAACATGTGTACACACTGAACAGAATTCTTGAGTTTTTTGGGGTCTCATGCGTATATCATAAATGAAAAAGGTGCATTCTGCAACCTTTGTTAAAATGTCGTTCCGTTAAGCGGCGTTTGATGTCGCACCGTCGTAGTTACGATGTCCAAGTTGAAGTTCCATTGTTAGATCCGGTATACCGACCTTCTTGTTAGCATTTTCCGCACTTATGCGACACCTAACTCGGTAGTTGCTTTGACAATCGGCGAGCTGTGTGTCATGGAAGCAAACAGACGTCGCGCTCACCTTGAAATCATTTGCCGGGTTCGGAGGTAAGAACACGCTAGATGGACATTTCATTTCACCACATAATGTGAAACAGCTATATCCCTCTGGGTATACATCGAATGAAGCATCCATGCATTGTATTTCGTTACTCTGTGCAAGTGGATGTCGTATTCCTTCCGAAGACTCACCTCAAATGGTACACACTTGTATCTTCTGGTGCCTTTTGGACAGTCTGTACATATATGAATGCTGCTACAAGCCATGCTACAGCTTATTGGTGGATTATGGAATCACCGTTTGTTTACACACCCTTAACATGAAAGGATGTAATGGAACATATGTGCCGAGTAGCAACAAAAATATAGCGAAAATAGCTTGATACCCACCGTCTAAAGTTGAAAATTCACTATTACTGTCGACCTTAAGCCTTATTTTCCAGGCTGAACGCTGTCAATCACGAACAGAGGGACATACTCTCGGCTTGTGGATTACACACTAGACCTTGATCCAATGCAGTAGCTCCGCATGACGATAGGCAGTATGTATCCATGGTTATAGACTCCGGCTGCAGGTTTTATGGAAGGCATACTAGGGACTCACCTTGAGTGTACTGCACAGAGGAATACTGGTGTATATTTTCTGTATACCCTGTATGCGTCTAACACATAGTGAGGGTATAAAAACATCAGTTAATACCTGCGGTGTTGCGATAATGTGTGTCTAGCTGTTGCAGTTTGCAGTAGACAGAATGTGCAAAACGACATCATAAGTGTCAACGCACACATAGCCTCCATGTTACTCACTATATCATTTACAATGTTAATATTAACATTTGGTGGTCAGTTATGCGATGGATGTCTAGATATTGCTCCCCATCAGGGGGCGTGCATGAACGAAAGGTGGTGTCTCGTCAGTAGATGAGGCAACGCTGATAGTGTCACCCCCTGCTCCACCTTGTAGAAATCATAAAGTGGAATAGGAGTGAACTGAAAGTTGTTTGGTATGACAAACGTGCAGTTTTCTCGCAGCATCACCTGTTAACCGTTATACATTCACTAGCCTTTAAACATTACCTGATATATCATTATCTTCTCCTTCGGACGAACCACATGTTGCGGCAAGTATGGTAGTACTGGTGAGTTGAAATCCGGGCGCCAGAATTCCCCCAACATGTCTCCAACCTTGATATTCTCAGCGTTGGCTTTCAGGTCTAATTGGTGTGATCCTTTCTTTGACATCGATACAAAGCGTGCTACCTTTCTACGTAGAGCCTCTCTTGGGTTCTCATGAACTTTGCATTTGCCACCAAGCAAACCGCTGCTTCCTCCACTGTCCTGAAGAAGGAGAATATGAGGAAACCCATTCTTGTGGCACAAAACTAGTCCAAATACTGTTATTCGCATACCATTCTGATTGTACGCCTTAACCCTTTTCTTAACTGTAGCCTCTGTAGAGTCAAAGAGCAGTCCGTGTCCAATGGTAGTGGCTTCGGAGCGGAAGTTGTACGCATGAACGGGATACACCGGCCAATCTGGCCGTTCTAGGGTTTCAGTAGAGTCTCCTGATCCCGTGTTTAACATCTTGATAAACACAAACGAATGATAGATAGATGCTGATATATGTGCCCATTAAACATTTCTTACTGCGTTGATGTTACATGGTTTATTCTTGGTATCTTGCGATATTAATATGTTACTAATACAATGAATCTTGAATTGATCCTTTTGGAGGTGTGTAAATAACGTAAATGTTGTATGGAATCCCCTTCTGGGTGAGGAAGTTGGGTATATTGCTGCTTTACATGGGTCTATGTTCACCAGAATAAGTCATTTAAACATTAAATTTTGTTACAGTTCCTTTATTTTAAAAAACTGGAGAGTTGTCCTTTGATTGTTACATGTTTTGTTCCTGCTGGTAGAGGTAATCTTCAGTCTGTTGTTATTCACCTCAACCTCCTTAACGATGGTGTATAGTGAACCTTGCGGCACATTGATACAGTCTATAAGTGATTCTCCATTCAACTCCACTGATAACCACTGCTCCTTCTGTGAAGTGTCACCGACAACCAGCTCTACCTTGTACTTTCCGTTTCTTGGTACATCCAGGGACCAGAAGTTAGGCTGACAACCCGGCTTCTGGATACACTTCTCAGATTCGCCGGCAGGTGGGAACGCTATTCCCAGTGCATTACCCTCATGTACGTTTGGACGTAGCCACCCTGCATTGTCATTAACCCAGTGAAAACCTCCTAACATGTAACCCGTTTAACAAACATTTTATTGAACAAAATATATGTAACACATCTTTTAACAGTTTGTTTATTTCACTATAATCACCATAGGAATTCGAAGAGTAACATAATTATGAATCAAGTACCACCGCATTACATATGAAAACATACCATATGAAACTTCACCCATCTTTGCATTGCCTGAAGTCCTTTGCAAGTAAGATGGGTCAACTGGCGCCTTCATCGCTCCGTTGTCCACTAGGAAATCATGTTGAGGCAGCCTATTAGAGGCAGCCTTAAAGAGGATGGACGTTGCGAAAGGTGTAGTTCGAATATGTTTGTCTAGCCTGGATATCACAAATCCTAGCCTTTTGTCGTCTCTTTGTGACCTAACAATCGTAAGACTGGCGTGGCAGACCTGAGGATGACCCCCATGCCTGCATAGATCAATGTTGAGAGCGCTACATGGAGGTGTGCTCATAGGCAGAACGTCTCCCACACTTTGCAGTTCTCCTTTTGAAAGGCATTTTCTGTTACATATGAGTTCGTATGCGTGTCCTTCTGCCAACGGTTGTACGTCGATATTGTTCTCCAGTGTGTCACTGCAGTTCATAAATACCCTAGTCAAGCTTCCTGACTCTTCCTTTATCTTCTGTCCCAACAAGTTTATAGCCACCGCAGTTGAGTTTGAGTTCAGGTATAGCTCTTCAACCCGCATAACGACACTGTCAAGCTTCCTGACTCTTCCTTTATCTTCTGTCCCAACAAGTTTATAGCCACCGCAGTTGAGTTTGAGTTCAGGTATAGCTCTTCAACCCGCATAACGACACTAGTTACCTTTCTAGGCTCACTTAGATAGTAATGGTGTGCCTTCGGATCGTTGGAGTGCAGGATGTCGAAATACTCCATGGTGTCTTCGAATTCTAATGAAAGGCGGCGGACCCACCTCGACGGATCATCACTCTGTTTTAATTGGAACCCAGAAAGTAGTATTGGGTGTCTGAAAATTACTTTCAGCCATGCTCCAACACCGTCGTTTGAGCGCCATATCGCTCCCTTCTTGTCTATCAGCTTTCCAGACAAGCCAGCTTCACACCCAAAGCTATCATTCAACCTAGAAGACTCTTCACAAGTTAAGTAAAACTCTGAATCTGGAATTGACACCACAGTTACGGGCCCTACCACCTGTGCAGGTTCGAGTTTTACTTTTTCTGATAAGAATATCACAAAAGGCGTTTCTGCGACCTCTACATTGAACTTATATGTATGGTTCTTCATAAGGGTGGCTTGTTTTACCTTAGTATTGCTAACCTTTCCTTCTTTGTCCACCAGATCCACACGAGTGTTTGCTGCATCCTTGAATTTTAATGCATCAGACGTTACAGCACTTATGGGAAATACTTCTGCTATATATGCTACGTACATTGTGCAAGACATATTTACTTGCATCACGAAGGTCTTGAACTCAGGGGAACGCAGAGTAGTTACCATCTGGGTAGAAACCAGGTCATTCGACATGTTTGCGATAAAGGTTCCCTTGTCATCCATATGAGCCAGCGCTCCGTTATAAGCCTCATTTATTGCGAAATGGTCGTGAGAAAGGTAACTTATTGAAATACCGGGAGGTGTGGCTTTGGTGTATAGGTAGTCCTTTATCACCTCACGTGGGACACGTGTAGATGACCATTCAAGCTTCAAAACAGAGTTAGCAGATCGATAATGGAACTGTTGCGAATGGCTGAACTCTATCTGTATGCGATAAAATCTCCCCCCAACTAACTGTTGAGATTGAGATGTTAATGTGGCCCCCCTCATGATTGTATCTATGGAGTATTTATACCCCTCTTCATCACTGCCCTGTTTCACTATACCATTGTTAATTATAGCAACGCCGTCTAGTTCCATCCTTACGTATGATGTAGTTTCCACAGTGAAGACAAAGTTTCCTGAATGCGGTGCCTTAATGTAACCACTCCAGATGACAGAGAAACAATGAGGGTTCAATCCAATTATTGGCATGAAATCTGAGAATACAAAGTTCAATTCACGATCGACTCTACTTCCATAGGCTGGGAACTCGAATAGGTGCCCAGCAAAATAGGTACCTACCAAACCATCACTGAGATGACTTAACACATCAGAAGGAATCATATTCTTTACTGCCTGGTATCTGCACTGTTCACGCTTTAGCTCCTTCTTTATGGCTTGTATGTCGTTGGAATAGGCCTGCATTTCTTTGAGGTCCTCCTCAGAACCATTGAGGAGTTCCTCCAAACGGGTGAGAGAAAGCTCTATGTTTTTATGACCAACTCCACAAAACATTTGTAATCTTTTCTCCATGTTACCCAGTAATGACCTGTGCTTATTAAGGGTCTCCTTTAATTCTTGTGCCTGTTCCACCTTTTCCTGTATTTTGGTTATCACAGCACGTCTAATCTTCTCGTAGTTAAGTGGAGGTTCACAAAACCCCCAATCACGTTCTAGTTTCCCATTAAGTTGCGATTCATGATAACACCATTCTCTATCTTGAGTTCCATCTGGTGCAATTTCCTTGGTACAATCAGTATATATCTGATTTTTTTCCACGAATGCCGAGGCGCACAAGTTTCCTTCTACAGTTCTTCTTGCTCTAGCACGGTATTGTGTGAGGTAGTACATCAAGTCATCTTCCTCTTCCTCTTGTGCCTTGCCTTCTTCCGCTTTGTATCCTGGAACAGGAATAGTCGTCGTTTTATCATTTCCCGGTGATGGAGCAATACCATCCTGATTTACATTGTCCTTTGATGGAGGAATTGCTTGTCTAATAGTATCATCAGTAGCTTTAGTGGGATCCAGCTTGATGCTATCAATTTCCTTTCCCGTTGACCCAGAGTTTGTTGTCTTCGAAGAGACTGAATGAAGCTGCGATAAAATGTGTGTTGCAATATATAATACACCAAATGAGCAGATGCATATTGCGGCATCCCATTGTCTCTAACACACTATAAAAAGCTACTAAACGTTACACACCATCTTTATTTTTCTGTATAAGCTGGGAAGAAACGACATCACCGCACACCAAGAGTGGGGAATGTTACCAACAAAACATGAGTATAGATGTGGCTCTGTGTTACTGATTAACTTTTGATTTGTTTTTCTGATATTGCTTAGCCATGCTTTGTCCTTATGTGAGTAGACCCTTTTCGTCATACCCACATACGGAACTGGACCAGCAATGACTTGTGGATATGATATTAAAGTGGAAGTACCTCTCGGGTGATGTGTTATCTCATACCCTTTCATTCAATCATCAGTAATCACTTATGACACATACAATGATACATCATGGCCAAATCTTTCATTAACCCGTGCAACATGGAGTAGCCTCGCACATATCAGGCTCATCATTCAAAAAGGCGTTACTCCACTCGTTAATAGCATCTCCCTGTTTTCGGCGGCGGAAAACAGCTCGTGATGGATACATAGGGATGCGTTTAAAATCCGCGTTGGATGCGAAAAATTCTGCAGTCAATGGCGCAGGAGATCCAATCATCTGATTATGGTCAGTTATGCGCGACAGAAAACATACCTGTGGTAGAGCTTCAGTGCCCATTACCTCCTGGTAGTCACCATACTGTGGAAGGTGGCTGGCAGCATAGTAGTTCTGTGGTTGGTACATGTATTGCCCTTCTACTGCCATGTTATTCATTTGTGCTTGGTAAAGATTTGGATCACATTCAAACGTGCTTTGCAAAGGCGCATAGTTTCCCACCTGTTGATAATCCATTGAGTATCCATCAGAAAAACGATATCCATCTGCCAACAAGTAACCCTCTTCTTGTGGAGGCACCACAGTTATACATCTCTTTTCATGTTCTTCAAAACCTGCAGAACAAGTCTGCCCTGGTGTTATTACACAGCAGTTGTGCCTGTTGCTTCCTTGATAATCCATAGCCATGCTTTGTTATTTTCAACGTCAATTATGTATATAAAGTGCCGCTGCATTTGACATAACAACGAACGATTATGGATGTATCAAGTTTCATTTAAACGAAGAATTATGATACATGACGGTGATTTGACGAGTCCTTGAACCATAATGACGCATCTGGTAACAGGTGCACGCCATCACAGAATACAGAAAGTTTTATAACACGCCGTTTCTTGACGTATTTTAGTCTTGTATGTATTATATCTATTTGCACAATGATTAATTACAACGCACAAATTCGTTTTAAGGCACTGTTCGAAAACCACGGGTCGTGTTGTCGTTTCAATGTGTACATCCTTCTGAAGCAATGTGAACGTTTACATGCTTATTGTTATGAATATGTTAGTGAGTATCATCTATTAATATTCTCTTTACACTGCCTTAGTCATGAAGTAGCTGTTTTCAACCGGAAGGCTGTATCGATGTTGCTCACATGTGTTGTGCGATCTTCCTTAAAGAGTATTAGTGGATATAGCTTAATAGCACATATCATTTTAAACCGTGATGTGCGATAGTAAATTTAACACAGTTGTTGCAATTAAGTCATAAACGTCATTGCGACGCATTAAGAGGAATCATAAGCTTTCACCAGTATTACAAATACCTTAAGCTTTACCTTTCATCCAGAACCTTATCTTTAAGGTGCATTAGGCAAACTGTGATGAGTAGTTGACTCGATATGTTGAGCCAAGAAAATCTGGATAATATGTTCAGTGATGATTCGTTGTTGCAAAATCCATCCATAACCGAACCACACCGTTGCACTAGCGATATTTGATGGCATATCATCTGCCCAATTGTGAAGAAAACTGGCATAGATTGATCAATGGGAGTGTTGAGATCGTCCATGGTGAAGCTTAGCCTTCGTTTCTGTATCTCGTTCTGCTTCTCTAGATGTTGCATTAGCAACACCATTACCTGCCAAGTAAACCCGTTATACAGCGATAGAAGTCCATCGTTTTTAATTGTCCCAACTGCAACTGAAAACCCGTTCATGTCTTCCTTTCCGTCATAGATCGTCATCTTTGATGATATGGTGAGCATAGGATATGTTAATAATTCCACAAGCACCCTAACCATAAAATCATATGGGTCTAGGTCTATATTGCGCCTAATAAATCTCTTGAAAGTTACATCTTCCCAGAAGCAAAGAGACCGATGTTCATCAACAAGCTTCGCATATGTTCCCTTATACTTTTCCCTTAGTCGACTAACCGCAGCGCATTCAAATGTCGCAACGCTCTTGAAGACTTTATTTGCATAAAGCTCTATTTTCGGAGATATGTATACAGGTACCACAAATGTCATCATATCACAAAGCAGCTTGTGAACAACGAATTCGGGAAGACCACGGAAGAATCCCACAGCGCCATGCTTCCGCCAAATAGAAGTCATAAGGTTTTTTGTAAATCCCAACCCACCTGGAAACGTCAGAGTAAACATATTTGGGAATAACAACAAACTTCTGTATACTCCATCTGACTCCGCTTCAATATCAAGCACCGATTTCTGGAACCGCAATACGCTGAGGCATTGAGAAATCCGGAACATTGGGTAACCAATTAAATCCGAAGCAGTAACTGTGATTATTATCTTTTTTGGTTTCGTACGGCTTCCTTTAGCAGGTCCATGTGAGAAATCCGTGATAGCTGAATCGTAGTAGTCGACAACGGAAACGTCTGAATCTTCACTCCTAATGAACCCGGTTGGGTACATATCCCCAGTTTCCAGTGCTTCCATGGCTGAATTATTGCTTATGATGCTTCACATGTGCTGTATCCAGTGATTTAGGGTACAAGATATGTACCCAGAAATGATTAAGCCCTATCAGAATACTTATGAATTATCCTTTGTTAAATTCATAAACCAAAAATGGATGGCACATGCAAATTCTAAGGGGTTACCATCAAAACTCATTCCATCTATATGTATGCTAGCGAAGATTCTTTTGTCTGATTCCTTGTCAGGGTATTACAGATCCTTCCACTGACCAACCATAGTCTCCCATATGTTACCAGTTGGAAACGCTACTGCATTTAAATTGGAAACAAATAAGAATACATTGTTTTGACATTGGATGATTTTTATAATTGGAGAAACACTTGTGTTGCCTGCTATGGAATGTTAGGCTGAAGCACTTCCAATACATAACACTAACATTTATACACATCACTACTAAAAAGTCAATTGTGGTGTAAAATATAAGATTCTTCATGGTGGAAGATGCAGCCTGGACTTGCCAGGGCTGCATTAAGCGGCAGGACCTATAACTGTACGTATCTGTGTAATCTTAAATACGCGATAATTGCACATTAAATTCCAACATTTTCTTATGTTATCTGTTACCTTTGTTTTATAACATAGATCTAAGCTCGTTCAATTTATCAAGAGAACAAATTAACCCAATAGCAGCATTTGTTTTCTATGAATTCATTGTCCCGTGGAAAGTTCTGCAAAATCGAAGGTTAACTGTAATCCCTTTTGTGGGTTAACACAGATCGTTAATATTTGTTTTGAACCTAGAATGTTCAATGATATTTATACTGGAGTGGAATCATTGTACAGACACAGCAGGTGATGTGCGTTTTACACCTAGATTCTAGGTGTACATATTATCATTAGGTTTTAACGACCGGAAGACACCATTTCAAGTGATTTAAAGGGCTCTGCTATCGAAGAACATTCAAAATACCAGCAAAAGGATTCAACTTCATCTGCACACTTGTTTTGTATCTACCCTACGCATCCTAGCTTTAAACCATTTGGGGTGTTTATGGCCTGTTACCGTGGCTTATATATGTTCAAAACGTTGATGTGTGAAACATTCCATGCAGAAGACTGTGTTTAAAGGTGTTACCGTCATTGTGGCAGCCCTGGCTAGGTGGTCTGTTTTATGAATTAAAGCTGTGTTATGAAACTATATCGTCAAGCTACTTATGAGCAAGTTTAGAAACCAGCCTTCAACTTCTCTGGTGCACTTCAAGGTTGAAATCCACAAGTTGGGCATTTGATATTGGAGTTATTTGGTTCTATGCATGACCCACTTGTGACTATCACAGGAATATTTAGGATAGCTGCTATTCCATTCATACATATTGTATTCTCTGGGTAGTATAGAGGATGATTTGCACAGTTTGGTAGTTGTAGCTTTCCCTTTATAGTTTTGTCGGTGATTCATTATGAGGACTGATTCTGTAACGACTGCATAAATCAAAAGAGCATGTGCTTCATTATGAGGTAATAACACCTATTGATGCAGTTTTTACAATGAATGAAGTAATTGGGGACTATCCGAGGGTTACTAGCAGGGAAGAGAAGCAACTAAGCATATTTAGCTTAGAGATCCCAGGCCCTAGCAGCGAGGAACCACACCTGGGTGTCAATACCTCTAACCCGGGATATATTGAAAAGGTTCTAAGTGATTGTAAACATCTTGTTTTTATGATGTTTATGCGCCTCCTTCTCATCACAGCTATATTCGTTGTTGTTCTTTTGCTTCAAGCACTTTGCATATGGAATGGCGAACGTATATATGCGATATATCGCACCGGAACTTATATGAAGCCGCAGTTTGAAGGGCAATACGTAAACTATACTATGAGTGCCCTTTATGACCATATTCAGGTTGCATTTTCAAACTGGTATGGAATAAATGGGTTCTCCGTGGACTATGTCAATGGTGTTGTTGGTGCACTGTTGAGCCTTGTGATCCTGAAGTCAGTAGTATTCTCTCCCCTAATGCCAAGTCTCCAGATGCTTGTACGTTACATATATATCATGTCACAGATCTATTTCATACGAGGATTGTTCGTTCTCGTGACCGTGGTACCCACGGAAACATGCAGACCTATAGATTTAGACGAAGGATTTTTTGGTCAATACTTTCAGGTATTAAAGGGATATCTTTCTATTGAAAAAACCTGCACTGATGTTATTGTTTCAGGACATGCAGCTGGAACTACAATACTCGCATGTTTATTCGTTTTATACAACCGTTCTTGGTTCCTCAACACCCTAGCTATCATTATGGCATCAATTATATATTTTACACTCATCATATCAAGGACTCACTATACGATTGATGTCATGTTTGGTATCTTCATTGCGGTTGTATTATACAATACCCACATGAATCAAATAGAACAGGTTGGAAGGAGAGTAACTGAGGATGAAAAGCAAAAATACTCGAAAATAAGCAACATCACTAACTATATTGCCAGTGTTGAGATGGTAGAAGAAAGAGTTAAACTTTTCCTTAAGCTGAATATGATGAAACAAGCAGAAGGCGCAAATATTGATTATAATCAGAGGGCTCGCATTGAATATTATTGTGCTCTCTTTGGTATAGATGATGACATTAGTGCAAAAGAGGTCTACAGAGGCTTCGATGTGTGGTCAATCGCCACTTTTAAGCTTATACGGAACCAGCTTAGACAGAAGGTTCGAAGACGGAGGGTAGATGTAATAATCGATAATCCTGACAGTGTAAATGTCAATGTATAAACAGTTTAATATAAATAGTACACATTAATAAAATGGACGACTCCATGGACGGTAAATGTAATAACTGATGATGTGTAACCATTGTGCAGTCGACGAAATCCTTGATGAAGTCGAGGCTGAGGAGAGTAAGGTCTTATATAATTCGGCTCAAATCAATGGTAATGTGACAATATACCCTTTAGACAGTGTCATTTCCAATGGAATCTCAAGTCTACATATACTGGACCTTGCTCGTAACTTGTCGCCTGGTGGAGTCCTAGGATACACAGCACGAGATTCTCTATACGCTAAATCATGCGAAAAGGACAGAAATAAGTTATATAGATCAGCAGCACTGTTACAACGAGGTGAAGAATTTGCAATCAAGGCATCCGGGTATAGTATGTCTCATGGTCCACTTTACCTAAGATACTATGAAAAGAATAAGGGAGAAGATTATAGAGATGACGATTATAAGGAAGGATTGCTGGGCCAGTCCATTGATGAATTGGTTCAGGTGGGTTGAAGGCATCTACCTATAAACACTGTACAGCAAGTTGTTGGAGAGCAGCACTGTTACAACGAGGTGAAGAATTTGCAATCAAGGCATCCGGGTATAGTATGTCTCATGGTCCACTTTACCTAAGATACTATGAAAAGAATAAGGGAGAAGATTATAGAGATGACGATTATAAGGAAGGATTGCTGGGCCAGTCCATTGATGAATTGTTCAGGTGGGTTGAAGGCATCTACCTATAAACAACTGTACAGCAAGTTGTTGGAGAAAACGAACCCAAAAAGGCTGATTCCTGCCATGAGAGCTTCCAGTTTATAAGAAAACGAAAGCATTCTAGTAATGATTCAGATAGTAACGAGAGTTGGCTTATAAAGTATAATCCAAGATATTTTTCTGACCTTCTTACGGAAGAAGCTGTAAACATTGAAGTACGTGATGCATGTAATTCATTAAGCATCCTCAGGTACTAAATTGGCTCAGTAGCTGGAAGTGTAGCAATCTACACAATAGAAAGAAAACAGGCCAACGATCAGAAAGTGTCTTCGGAAAGGCCGCATATAAGGAAAAAACAAAAGGTACCATATATACTTCATCAATTAAAATCATAAAACTCAGATGGAAGTCAAGATGCTGACAACATGCGCAAAATCTTATTATTAGGCGGCCCAGCTGGAGTTGGGAAGTCTACTTTGGTAAATGTTTTATCACGTCACTGCGGGGTTTGACGTTGTGGAAGTAAATGCTAGTGATGACCGCAGCAAAACGAAACTTTTACCAATAATAAAAGGTATAATCATGGCAAATGCCATATCAAAGGATCGACCAAATTTGTGTCTGCTGGAAGAAGTCGATGGTCTACATGCGGGAGAAGGCCAAATTATAGGTGCTCTTAAGGAGTTGGACAATAAAGGGAGCATAAAGCGGCCTATAGTGTGTATATGTAACGATCTCTACAATAAAAACCTGAGAGAACTTAGACAAATCGCAAAAGTAGTTTTAGTGGAAACCTGTGATGCAGAGGCCCTTAAGGATAGACTTCTGCACATAGCTGAATGTGAAGGGTACAAAGTTGAAGAAGAGATAATAGAGGAACTGATGACATTACATCATAATGATGTAAGGAGCTGTGTTACGGCATTAGAATTTATCATAAAGTAAGTGTTAGCATATTGTTTTAAATATATATATCATCAGGAACCCTACTCTTTATAACAACCTTGATGTGTTTGCCAAGGATAGGAGCCAAGACCTGCTGGTGTTCCTTAAGAGCCTTTTCAATCCAAAACTAACACCAAGCGCCGTACGTGAGGCTTCCCTTTCGGTAGCTTCTACACTAGGGACACACGCCACATGCAATCTTGTGCTGGAAAACGTTTTCAAAATAGGGATTAAATCGCAATTCAACACAATAGCTCTGTATGATCTGCTGTCTCAGGGTGACATATTGCAAAATACATCATGGATACAAGTTGTTCTCTCATTTGTTAAAATGATGCGACTAAAGTCGGCTTTCAATTTTATATTGCCAATGTCTCTCTCTGCAGCCATACAGCCGGATTACAAATGACTAAAAATTCTGGCATTATCAGGATAATACGGTCTCATGCAAACGTTGCCTCTGGTAAGCCACTCTATAATGTTTCACAAATGAATGCAGCTGCTCTTTCAAGTCACTTCACTATCCAGGTGTTACCAACCATGTGCATGATAATAACGGCACTGAGAGGCTCCTCTGGTTCTGCAGGTAATGTAACTAATGCTATAAAGGATATAGATATACTATGGGAGGCTTTTGGTCCTATCAAGGGAACGACTCTGAACCGTATGATTAAATTAGCCACTCTACTTCAGCTGTATGGAATAAATGTCGTTGAAGTAGGTTTAATCGGTCAAAAGTAACTTTCTTACAGGTTCAGGATAACATGTCCTTGGATCCTCCTATTCTCGATCTTTCCTGCATAAAAAACATTACTCTGGACTACGAAACGTGCAAGATGCTGAAGTTGATAAATCAGGCAAAACCGCCAAAAAAATCTGGTGATAGACCAAAAAATCTACAGTTGTATGTCCAAGAGATGTCAAAACTTGGTTTCTACGGATTTATGAAGAAGTACAAGCCTGCTAATGGAACAGAACGGAGTAATCAAACAAAATCTCTTTGTAGAAAAGACACGCCAAATATACCACCATTAACATTTACAGAGCTGCTAGAACAAGAGACACTGCATCTCGCATCTGTCCTGAAGGCAAGTGACCTGGATCTAAATACAAGAACAAGTGGAATATATAAGTTCCAGGTTGAACAATGTGGGGCAGTTAGATACATTATCAATGACATATAGCCCTTATATTAATTTTTCTTTATTACCTTTAGAGTTATGTATGTTTGTGACTGTGCGTAAGTGGCAGTAATGCTGACTTCATTAATAGTTGACGGACCATTTATTTATTTAAACTAACTTTAGTGAAGTTACTCGTCCATGTTTGTTTAAGTTGATTATATAGTTGCTTATAATAGAACCTCTGCTCCGTTAGTAATGCTGATTAATTGGCCTCATCTTTAACGTTATTCAAACATTTATAATGGTTTTTTATACTCGTACAACCGCTGTCGCCTATGTTAAGTGACGCTTTCATGGTGTCATAGAAGCATTATGAATGTAAGTAGGCCACACAAATGCGTGTTATATCATCTGAAGTGGTTACCTATGGTAATGTTATATTAATGGAAAGTGACCAGTGTAGGAGATAACCACACATAATAAACGACAGATGGATAACATAGCATAAATTATATGAGTAGTAGATTAAATACTTCATATTCAACTCATCCCTATTCTATGGCAACCAGGATCCTCTCTGGCTGTGGGGCAGAGCAAAAAATGTATATTATCTACTATAAAAAGACAGTACATACGACATCAGCATATACATTCATGTGTTGAACGGTTGAGACGATCATATTTCCAAGCGGGTGCGGTTACTCAGAAAATGAAAGGTAGGAAGCATCGTCAAGGTATCACACCTAAAGTCAATTAATCACGGAGTTGCATTATAACGAAATGAAACCACAATATGCAACCACGAGAAACGATATATGGGTTTTGAGAGACTTAAAAACCCTAAACTATTTGTTAAAATATTGAACCACATTTCAAAGGCTTAGATAGTATGCTCTTAACAGTTTACCGTAATGCCATTTATATGCGCTGTTTTTCGATTTAAACGATCTATATAGTTCTAGAAAGCTTTAAGAACGTGTTATAGAGAGAACAAATCATATTTTAATGTTATAACTTGTTTACGGAATTAAGGTGGTATATCGGTATATATTCACACTTTTATTAAAACATACGTAGAGATTTAGCCGGAAACAAGAATATACATATATAGAATGATGTGTTCTATGTATTTATGTATATAAAACGTGAAAATAAGGTTGAGCACCCTGAACGGCCATATTTCAGTGGGATGTGGCAAGTTCTACCTGAAGAACATTCCCTTTTTACTAATGGCAACAAATGGATCTGAAAAGGGATCCTGATCACCTAAATCATTGTAAACGGTTGATATGAACAGTTGTTGGTTCACTTTGGCTACTTTAATGAACTGAATAAGTGAAGTTTTTATGAGTATACCCCGTGACAGCATCTGGCATATCATTATTATATTGCAATAATGCAGCTCTATGAAACGACGACAAATAGTCTGAATTACAACAGATATACAATGAAACGTGTGGATTACACACAAAAGAGGAATGTGATTTGTTGGAGCTCAAGATGAATTCCTTCATCTATATTGGTGGATGGTATACAAATTTTGAATGAAAATCACTGAATATGTAAATATAAATGTGGAAGTGTAACGTATTTATGTGATTGAATGTTTTTCGGGTATAATTAACTTTTAAAAACAGCGCAAAACTTCTTGACGGCTATAGACTTTTAACCAACCCTTGAGGTAGTTGGATTGATGATTAAACATTTTTGTGCGCGATAGCAAGGAGATACAACATACAACATGATGTATCTATTAACTGAAAGCTTTACAGGATTATATATGAAAAAGAGGAAAATGACATACGCCTCTGGTAGGCGCGGCGGAAAGTGACAGATGCGAAAAGTTTTGAGAAACTCACTCACACTAATGCCCTGGGGCACCTGAAGAAGGAAACAAATGATACTAAACGACGCGTAAACATTCATATCAACGATTTATATGTATTTACACACGACATCTCATGTCCGGTATACATGACAAAAGTAAACACATTCTGCCGGCACAATATACCAGACACCCACGTAATGTTTAAATATGGTCTTTCGTTGGCATACATAGGTTGCTTGCTCAGTGGTCTTTTGTGTCGTACTTTAGTTATTGCCCAAGCGTCTCTACATCCCCATGGCGTTATGCCAAGGAGCCAAATAGAAAGAGTAATAATAAACATATGGGATTTAATTAAAGGGGTATAAATCGGGGAGAGACTTATATATCAGGGGAACGGAAGATTCCTGTCATATATGTGGGACCCATCGCTATTCACGGCTGATGTAAGAATCACGGTATATTATGGCCTCAAACGACGGCCAATACTCCTTGCTTACTAGAAATGACAGAAACTACTGTTTCAGAAACATCGCCACATGGGCTTTGTCTAACAAGGGCCTATCCAAGCGAAAATGAACTGTCTGGAGGACAAATCGCAAGCAGCACATCAGAGTGTTCATCTTCCACATGCGATACAAGTGGAAGCCAACGGAGGAGCGTGAAATACAACAATACGAGCTCAATAAGATCACCTCTACATTCCCTTAAGAGGCCCGCTAAGGCAAAGGCGCAACAAACCTGCGCTACTAAGCCGAGAATAATCTGCCCTGATTGTGACGCCATGAGGTTACAGCTTACAGAAGCGAAGACACAATGCTATGATCAGTGGATAAGTCGTATTAAGATATTGGAGGATATGCTAAAAGAGAAACAGAAGATCAATGACGAAATACAGACAGAGTACTATGGGCAGTGCAGCTTAGTGGAACATGAAAGGAATATAAATGCTTCCCTCAAGCAGGACAACTTAACACAGGCGACGACCATTTTGAACCTTAGAAAAGAGAATTATAGTCTTAGTGAAACTCTGCAGCAAAAGGATGATTACATAGAGGACCTTTCTGAAGAGGTTAAGAAGTTGCGTGAGAGAGAACAGCTGAATAACCAACTAAGGGAGCTTGATAGGAAGACTATTGAGAGGTTAAGAGCGTCTTTGACTAATTCGCCAGATGAAAGCTCCATGCATCAGCAACAGCAGGAGCGAAGGCAGTTGAAGCATAGGAGGAAGGGATTCGGGAAGATTACATTAGGCAGGCAGAAAGTAGTTATCATTAAAAAGAATCGCAAAATCATAGCAAATAAAGGAAGGAACAGTAAACGTGCAGTTGTTGAAGACAAGACGCCCTCTGATATATGACGTAACAGTTCGTGAATATCCACATCCCTAAAGGATAACTTTACGTCACCTAATCGCAAAATTTAAGAATAACAAATAAAAATACTTTCCAAAAGTAAAGCTGTTGTTCAAAGAAAGAAGGAGAAATGTCGGCCATGAAGACTATGATTATAAAATACTTAGTAATTGGTTCGGCCAAAGACAGATGGTCAAACAAGTAAGCCCACTATGTGGACTTACAAAAGGCATGACTAATAAAAGGCAATTAACGTGTATAATTGTTTTTGTTATATGTATATATCCATTCAATGTATAGTGACCATCACATTAGTCATGGTATTAACTTTTTTTAGTTTTACTGCATTGCTAATGATTCACACTAGGTCATCTCCAGATTCTTTTACAACCCTGGACCATGACCCTGGCAAGTGGTCTAAGACGTAGTTTGCATGTTCCATTGATTCTGATACAGACACAACTCTCTTAATTTCGCTCAAATCGAAGTCATTTTCCAAGCGCTCCATCGCACTAATAACACTTTCCAAAAAGTGAGTGCGAGTTTTACCTTTTGCCTTAAGTTGGGATTCTAACACCTGGGAAGAGGATTCGATGTACGCCAATGACCCTGTTGATCTGCTATTCAAAAAAGACTCAAAATCTGAGCGGACTGGAATGAGCTTAAGATAGCACAGGGAGGTGTAGAAAAACACCAATTCCTTAGGAGTGAATTTGTCAATCCTATTAAGGGAATGAAGTGCGTTCTTTACTAAAACATCGCAGAGTCGCTCCAATTTGGTCTTGCAAAACTTCCCAATGCTCATCTCGGCGTTATATAATTGCGAAAGGCGTGCAACACTTGATGGCTCGAAGTGGAGAGCATTTCTCTCTATGTGAGGAATGAGTGCATCAAAAACCCTGTCCAACGCTTGTAAACGAGAAAATGACCAAATTGCTCGAGCTAAGTGACGATGGAAGATGTTGTTTACCTTACGTGGATCATGAATTTCTGAAATTACCATATCAAGGTAGTCTGAATGAGAAACCCGTAACCTACAAAGACTGCAGATGTTGGCTAGTTTGTTAACCATTGGAGTGTCATCGTTTATTGCGATTATTCTTTGCATCAAGATTGCTATTATAGGAAAATCCAACTTTGCTGAATCCCGTTCGGCTCTCTCTGCAAAGACGCCCAAAAGATCACTAAGCTCATAGGAGTCCATGCTTTGCATCTCAAATTCCAGTTGAGGAAGCAAAGAATCTCCACCAAAGGTAACTAATTCCGAACAAAATTTCTTTAGTTCAGAGTTTCTAATGTTTGATGTTATGAGAGTCCACGGCTTCATTATTGAAGAACGGTACTGTTTGAGATCCAGCACTTCAACATCGAGAGGGACTGATGCTGAATCACATTCTTGGATAACGTGAGCTCTCTGCAAAATTCGCGATATGCAACGAACAATACCCAGCCGGTTTAGAACAGTAATTGAACCAAAAACATGTTTGTCCTTTAGACGTTTGATGATCTCATATAGTGCGATGTAGTATGACAGCGATCTATGATAGAATTTCTATGATAGAATCTTCGATGGCACGTTGGCGTATGAATGCTGGCAGCTTCGAATAGGCGATTGCTATTTGAAGTACTACGGATGGGGGGAACTTATGGGCGTTGTAAGCTACATTATGTTCCAGATGTGGAAGGAAAGTCTCCTTAATGAAGTTCTTAGGTATTGGTTGCCTCAATACAATATTAGCATCACGTTTTTCCTGCAGTGAGCTCTCTTCGCCTTTACTCGTACCTGGAGTAGTATCCTTATTTGGGCTCAAAGTAGAATCACTCCCAGTATTGACCCTTAGGGTGCTAAAAGGACACTGACATCGCCTCTTGTATGTAGAATCACGAGATTCGCCACTAAAAGCATTTACAGAATCCGTTACAGCACCAGATGTGATTGTTTTTGAGAACTTAGGCCAGACGGCACGCTGCTGATGGTAGATACATCTTCGCAAATGCCCATAATTCCTTATTAAGCCATGCATAGGCAAGTTAACTTGAATGTGCATAGTAAAGCGGTTTGCCGATACATGTAGACAACTGTAACTCATTTTAAATTTACAGAGAGAGTCAAAGACAGGGTTTAAATCTGATATAAAACATATTTTAACAATAAAAGTGAACAGAATGCAGCAATAACGTAATGCCTATCACAGCCTGTCATAGCATAAGGTAAATGGAGGAGAGGCACACCGGCGATAGGGGCTCTGTATATATATATATATATATACACATATAAACATAATAATTATATCAATATCTTCTCACATGCTCATTGTTGCAACAAACAGTGACATACGTAATACATTACGATTTTTTATAAAGAGAAGGAAATGTTGCATTGTTGTTCTCCATAAGGACTAAGCGAGGCATACACTTTCATGGAAACAACATAGCTGAATATCCTGAAGACGCTCATATGCACTTGATTACATATTTAGCAAGGATATTCACAATTATAGCATTAATATGCAACAGCAATTTTAGACCTATCTCCCTCTTGATGTGCCCATTAATCAATTACACTAACACTTTATACTTTTAGAATGATGGGTACCTCATTATATCGAATCTCTTCCTCTGATATAAGAGATACAGCATATAGATGACTGCTGATCCTCACCCAGATCAAACTATAGTACGCATACAAACAAGGATGATAGGGTAACACAAATTACAGGGGCTGTTCTAGCATTTCAGTGTTATATAGCACGGTATAATTGCATTCCATAGTGATACAGGTGATATACATTTCCATGTATACCTAGTCCATTCTTGTTTTTAGCGTGGACACGGTGATTTTATCAGGGGTTATCAAGTGAACTTCCGCCCCCCAACCTGCAAGGCAATCTCTGTCCACAGCTGCCATAAGACACTGCGATACGGTTTCAAATAGTTCTTCAGGTTCCATGTTGGGACGGTACAAGGATTCACATATACCGAATAACTGCTCATGACTGGTTCCGGCGACTACAAAATCCTTGGCGTTACATGGTGCACCAATGAGATCGAAGCAAAAGACATGTGGGTCGTTGTTTTTGTCGAGACCAGCAACTACTGAGGAGAGAAACCAGGGGGAGAACCTACGGGAATACAGCATGGAGCTAACCATATTGGCTAGCGTCTTGACCCCCATCTTACTTTCACAGCGCAATTCGTACATGTTTGTCTTGAATTCCACCTCAGCTTTCCTGTAAAACAATAAGTAATAGCATGAGTTAACTAACATTGTTTGAACATCTGTAGCTAGACCACATGCAGCAAAATATACATTGTCCGTTATTTTGAATGCTTTTGGGAAGGAAGAAGTGATTGTATGCTGCTGGTTCAATCCCAAACGCTTGTCACATGCGATGGCAACACAACCATTACCGACCATGGCAACTACAGCGCCTCCGTTATAGCTTTCGACACCACTCTGTATAATTATTCAGGATAGGAAGTAAAGAAAGATATGTAAGTAAACAAGAGCAAAAACCAAATAATAACAGTTTGCGTTGGAAACACAAATGTTATGGAACATATATATATATATATATATATATAGACATAAATAAGACTGGCTACATATTCACAAAGTTTTGCCGAAAGACACAATATATGTGCTATTACGGCAGAACCAAGAGGATCGAAGAAGGATAAACAAATAGAAAGCCGGACTTACCATCTTGGCACTATGTCAGGGGGTAAAAGGTTCTGTTTGTGGCCTTTTGATGACTCTTCCTCCGCTGAGTGCCGTTGAAAGTATATATAACAACGGATTCTGACCGCTTGTATAACTGTTATTGACCGGGTTGCCAATGTGTATATGTCTTTACTGGTGTGAGGCTGACACTACTTGGACGTCCTATTATATACCATTCAACCACCACAGGAGGCCTTGAATATTCTAACAGCATTAACATGTCACATTCATCTGGCAAGGGAGTGTTTTCTAATATAAATCGTCTAGATAAATGGGTTTTATGACAATTTGCATTGTCTCTTTAGGCTAACAAACTGCGGAGACATTTCCTCTGGATGAAATCACATTTTGACAAAGAAGGCATGAGTTCGAATTCATGTATGGCGTTCGGACAAGTATTCTAGCTTCTGTTGTAACAATGATGATATTATACCGAGTGGTATAGGAATAACATACTGAAAGACATGCTTTAAACACTGTAGTTTCTCACTATACGGCACTAAGATATAACCACCTAATGGCTGTTGCTGTGCATTTGCTAAGAGCCTCGAATAACGTGAACCAAAAATACTTGCATACTTCACAGGAATGAATAACTTAATATGCCTGGAGGAACAAAGAATACATCGCTGACATGCATATGTGCGAGATTATAAGAGTACGCCTTGACACTTTTATATTATAAAACTTATTATTGAAGGTGTAGCAGGAAGGACAGAGATTGAGGCAGCGGGGAAATCAACACACTATTGACCCCATCAGAAATGGACAACAAGCTAGGAAAACATTCTTCATTGTCAAAAGGACAATTAAAAAGACAAAATGCTCGCACTTCTGTCAATACCGGCGGTCATATGCTGCCTCTTCTTTATGGGAGGAGGCGCAGTTGCATATGCAACTAAGCGTTCTGTTGTATCCCTAGTTGCTTCCTCTCTTATCTCAGCCATGTATGGAGGTATGTTTTAACCAGCTACAATCATTCTGATCAGTGTCCTTTTACCTAACACTTGCATACAAGAACACGGTTATTGGATTCTGTATCGCTGCTACTGCTTCACTGTGTGCACTCGGAATTGGTGTCTACCAGCTCTTCTTCGATAGGAGTGAAGAGGTACGTTATGTTCAGTATCTGGTGTGATGTATTTTGCGTCAATGAGTTGATGCTTACGTATAATCTGGGATCTCTGGTGTTTACTACTACGAAATCCCCACGACACACAGCTGCTTCCATATCTCATATGCAACCAAGGGATATCGTTTTCACTTACCTTATGATTATACACATCTGATTTAAAGTGGATTGTTTTGTGGAGATGATGTTATGCCCATGATATAAGCGATTCAATCACGTTCAGACAAGAAAGAAGCACGTGGCCACTGCAGTATATAGTGCTGGTTTGGCGTCAACCTTCTTCTACCACGGTGTCCTTTTCACTAAGGTTGCTCTGGGCCAGACTCCTAAGGCCTAAATAACTATTGCTGTAACAAACACATTTTAAACTTCTAGATGTGAATAACATCAGCTTTTATCTATATTATATAAAGGGGAAGCGGAGAAGCAGTCATGATGTTTGCCACTCCACTGTGTATGGCCTTTATCGCAATTTTGGTTCCATTTTGTTGGCGGGCAAATGTTGCATTCGATAAAGAAGTGGACCGCATTCTTAAAGAAGACCCAAGGAAATGTGTCGCCTTAGTATTTGCACACCCTGATGATGAATCAATGTTCTTGACGCCTTTCCTTGAGTATTTTCAACGTAAAAGGCCAAGCGTCACTGGCCTTGACGTTAAAATGCTCACTCTTTCCTCAGGTAGGTGGCACTGCACTTATCACATTTAGCAAAGGCAATGCTGAAGGAGTAGGAGAGCTTAGAAAGGTAGAACTGTCGAAATTATGTGATAAGTATGCAATTGACTGCAAACTAATTGACGACCCATTGCTTCAGGATGGACCAATGTTGTGGGATACAAGTATCGTTGTGAGATACGTAAGGAGTTTCCTTGACGAAACGGCATGCAACTTCGTTGTGACATTCGACGATTGGGGAGTATCTGACCATCCCAACCATAAATCCGTAAGTCGGGCGGTTGTTGCCTTGAAGGCTGAAAAGCCCAATCTCCTGGTTTGGCTGCTGGTCTCCCACATCAAGCTGATAAAATATGTTCCGTTACTTGGAATTTTATCCGGATTATTGAGGGGGTAAGCTGATCTATAAATGAACATTATGTACAGACGATCTGTGTTCATCTTTGGTACATTCAAGGTGTATGCAAACATGAAAATACATGCGACCCAAATGAGGTGGCATATTTTACCCTGGTCGTTTTTAAGCAGTTATGCATATGCAAATTCCTTCCGCAAATTGTGAACTAGTTATTTCAACGCGATTGATTCACTGTCTTACAAGCTGCTAGACTTTAACCATTGGGGAGTCGTATTTAAAATGTGAGTCTCAAACTAATCACCACAACTACTGAATACACAAAAGCATAAACTCTATAATAATGATAAAATATGTATAAACCAAAGTTTTAACAAGTTGGTTTTCAAACCTTATTTCTTCCCAATACAGAAGTCTCTTATGTCACCGTCAACCATTTGGGGGTTCTTTTTTGGGATTGGAATGCTCAACATTTTAGACTGCTCAGTTATATCCGAATCATCCTTCCTTGATGACGTATGGACATCATTGTGCTGCTTCGCCTTGGGGATTTTAATCTTCAAATCATCGGCACTAGAATTGTCCATACCCTCAGCAGCTGTAATATGGTGAGAAGCACCTTTAGAATTAGGGGAAGCAGCTACATCATGACCCGAAGTAACATACTCCTTTTCCCGTGAAGGTGACTCTGTTTTTGGTTGGTCTACTGACATTCCTTCAACATGATTTCGTGAGTGCTTGGAGCGTGGAGACGCAGACTTTTCATTATCATTGGGGGGTTGAGGGTCCGCGGCGTCAAGTGTATTAGAAGCCTTCGTAGCATCCGCGCCAGACAAATTCAACTTCACTCCTGCCCTGGTGAAACAGTCAAGCAAAAGGCGATCCATATCTTCGAGTGCTTTTGCATAGATCGCCTTGAGCTGAGGGTTTTGGATGACCGAATAATCTATTGAATTTGGTTCGGATGTTCCTAGACTTTCCAATAGTTCCAATGCTGTATTTACTCTAGCTCGCCTGTCATAGTACTCCTGCTGCTCTTCACTAGTCAGAGAGTCACAGCTTCTGCGGGTATGAGACATCTTACCAGTAAAGGCTTTAGTACACTTAGAGCAAACAGTTTTCTTTATCACTTTCCCCGGTTGTACAGCTGGTGTTTCCTTAGTTGCGGAATCGCCTTCACCAGTTGCACCAGTCTCCTGGCCCTCACTTGGGACGAAAACTTCAATCTTCAGAATTTCCTTTGGGTAAGGACACTCTCCTGGATGACGAACGCTATTATGAAGTGGAAGCTTACAATTATCACAAAGAGACAGTGACTTGTAAGGAAGCCTGGCTGACAAGAAATTTACCTCACGCTTCAAACGGATGATTCCGGCTGCTTCGTCTGCTTCCTTCTTTACCCTTGCCGTTTCGATGCGTTTGGCTATCTCTTCAATCAAGTTTGGTGGACAAAGTCGTTCGTAAGCGGTGCGCAGGCGGTTTTCGAATTGCAACTCTGTAAGTCGGAAGTTATCCAAGAAAGTGATGCGGTTTTCTCTACGACGTCTTTTACTCTCCTTATCATCTGCAGAGTCTGTGGCTGCTAGCTGTTTACGCAACTCGCGTTGCTGTCTCTGCTGGTTTTCACGTTCTTCCTTGGTCATCTTCTTGCGGCGCTCCTTCTCCTGTAGAATCTTGCACTTGGAACATAGAAAGAAAATCCAGTTGCTAGCATTCGCGTTCAAACCACGTTGTGTGAGTGCATAATAATAGTCCTCACCTACGTAGTGACGAGAATAGTCAGGCGGGAAGCAGTCATAACAGAAAGATGTAGGGCAATTTGAACAATGAATCAGCATGTTATCACACTGTGAACTCTTTCTGAAACAGAGACAACACTCATGCCACCGACATGTCCAGGTACGTTTTGTTTCCCCAAGACTTTCACACATTCTGTGGTAGCTTTTAGGACAACGGAAACACGGGACGAGTTCTCCGTAATCCACCTCAACAGTTTCACCGTCCTTCTCCTTGTGAGTAGTCTTGTAGTTCTTTGGGTTACCACAACAAAAGCAGCGACATTCGTGACGTATTGAACGACTTTCGGAACGTTTTCTGAAACCTTCAGGTACGTACATTGATGCCGGACGACGGCGCTCACGACCAGAACGCCACAAGAAGCCACCGTTTTCAAGTTGTCGCAGCAACTCATCTTTATCTTTACTTTTGCTGAGAAGCTTCTTCAACTTCCTATGATTCAACATATCAGAAACATTGATGGTTACACCGTCGATGACGAAAGGAGTTTCATCACTGACTTCTTGCTCATCAGGCAGAGGCAGTTCCTCATTCTCAATAACGTCTTCCTCTTTCATGACATCAGACACATTGACCATCTCTGGATCATTTTCCTCTTGCAGGATAGCGACATCCTCAGACTCGTCAATGTCGGCAGAGTCATCAAGTCCCTGAGGAGGCTTCTTGCGACCACGTTCGATAAGGTCATCCAAATGCATTCCAGTTATATCCTCATATTCGGAAAGCTTAAGAGCCTTGTTACCATGTGTCATCATCTTCAAAATGGCAGCCGGAGTGAGAGATACAATGGGAGCCTCGGCAGCCTCTTCGTAGTCCATGGTCTGGCGATTGGAGTTTATGAGCAACTTATCTAGATGTAACTTCTTTTCACGACACAATGCCATACGTTCTTCCACAGTCCATTCTGATATAAGCTTCCAAATGTGCACGTTACGCTTTTGGCCAATACGGTGAGCACGATCAATGGCTTGGAGATCAATGAAAGGGTTCCAATCCTCGTCAAACAAGACTACATGGTTAGCAGCCGTGAGATTAATCCCCAACCCACCTGCGCGGGTACTGATAAGATAGATGAAATAGGGGCTGGAAGGGGAATTGAACTCACGAATATCCAGCTCTCTAATGAGCTTGTTTGTTGAACCATCCAGACGCATGTATTTCCATCCACGAGAGTTACAGTAGGCCTCAAGTTCATCAAGTACTAGCTGGAACTGTGTGAAAACAAGAACCTTGTGCATAACGGGTTCCTTGGAAACCTTAGTCATAGGATCCTCATTTTCATCAGTTGTTGCACCTTCCACCTTTTCATCCTTTACGTCTGCTTCTTGCTTAACACCATTCTCTTCCTTTATAGAGGCTTCTTCCTTAATCTTATCTGTGCCATTGGTACATTGAGCATGCTTGATATTTTCAGCCCCCGCTTTGTGGGTATTATTCATGGAATCATCATCAGCCTTCAACTCAGCCTTAACTTCTGCTCTCCTTTTGTTGGAAGTGGGAGCATGAGCCTCAGGTTTATATGGGCATATATTTGATACTGGAACCTCGTAGAGTCCATCAACCATGAGTTTTGAGTTACGCGCTGTGGGAGTGGGAAGACGCACAACAAACTCATGGGTTTCTGGAATGAAAGGCTCATGTGGGTTAACACCTTTCATTCTCTTTCTCAGCTTAATCTTGTGTTCAGTTATCATTTCTAGCTCTTTAAGATGCTTGTTAAACTGGTCAACATATCCAGGTACAAATTCGCAGTTTTCGTAATGCAACTGGCATAACAGTTTATCCAGAAATGTAAGTTTCGCGCTAGCATCTGTGTGAGCCTTGTGTCTCAACCCACGAAGATAGTTGGCCTCAGTCTCTATTTGGTTCAGAAGCGGCATGGACACCTGTTTGAAGAAATCAAACAATTTCTCAGTCTGATATGCACGACTGACAATACCTCTAGGATGGCCACAAATGATGCGCATCTTGATGACCATACCTAACAACTTCTTCACACTTATTTGCTCTTTCATAAGAGTTCTGACACTCATCAATGTACGGTACCAGTGAAGAGATTCTTTGCTCAGTGGTAGCCATACATCGTGGAATATTTTGGGCTGAAGCGTAATAGCCTCCTCCTTCAATCTCCTTAACATTACACGACTTAGAAGATTTTTAATAGCCTCTAGGTCTTCCTTCTTGAAGTTTGTGACGGGTACGCCTGCAGCGGCAGCTGCGCGACCTCCTTTGCGAGGGTTATTACCAAAGGCCTCGTCAATGAGAGTGGTGTCCTTCAATATATCGGGGAACATGAAATTTATAAGGGTAAACAGTTCCATTGCATTATTCTGGAGAGGGGTACCCGTTAGAAGCAGGCGCATATTAGCGAGGATACGATCCATTGAATGACGAGCTGCACCGGCATGGTTCTTAATTCTATGGGCCTCATCTAGAATAAGACATTGCCACCGCGGAACGGTTTCCACGAAAAACTCCTCTTCATTCTTTACTGTCTCGTATGTTGTAATGTACAAATCATATAGACCCTTATATGACAAACGGTCCTCCATGGCATGCAGACGTTCGGTGCGAGAACCACAAATCTTGATGGAAGTAAGATGTGGTGTGAAACGATGTATCTCACGCAGCCAATTTCCCACGGTTGACAGTGGAACAACAATGAGGTGAGGGCCCTCAATCTTCATTAATTTCAAATAGGAAAGAAAACATAACGTCTGTATGGTCTTACCCAAGCCTGCAAACAATGAATTAGGACATCACAGATGTAATATTCACATAAAATGCTATTATACATTGTGTTAGTAAAATGCAAAATCCATGATTAAACTTACCCATCTCGTCTGACAGAATAGCACCACCAGTCAGAAATGATCTCAGGAGCCAGTCAACACCATAAACCTGGTGTGGTTTAAGTTCTACGCCAGAACGTAGAGGGCGACCCTCCATGCGCCGCCCACTGGGGTAAAACATACTTTTATGAGCCCTACCTATAAACTTTTCAGCCTCTGTGTTTGCCTCTTCCTCGAAATAATCCAATATATCCTCTATACTTCTGCCTGCCGCTATTAATTTTCTTCGACTGCTTGAACTCTCCTCCACAAGGTTTCTTGTGAGGGAGTCCATTCTCTTTTCGGTAACAAAAGCGGAAAGTTCATTACGATGGGCGAGGAGGAAACGGTTACGATACTTTGTTATCTTCGTTTTCCAGAGCTGTATGCATCGGCGACGTTCCTTCAGATTTTTCTCGATTTGTTGAACGGTCCAACGTTTGTGCATCTGATTCAGGAAGGGGTCCTGCCCCCTGCAACAGGGGCATTCCCAGACATCACCAATGGTGCCTGCATCAAATTCTGGAAGGCAGCCATGGTGGAAAGAGTTACTACAAAAGTCACATCCCAGGAGTTTGCCGTGACGTTGACAAACATAGCAAATGGAAGAATTTACATGTTCACCAGATTCTGTGGCTATGGGCTGTTTTCTGCGGAATTTTACAACTTGAAAGTCCTCAGGTTTGCACATAGGGCAGAACCACTGGTCGCCGTCTGGCTCAGCAACAAGTTGTAGACAAGTGATGTGGTAGCTGTTGGGACACCCATCACATAGAAGAAGAATATCGCGGTCATCACGATTTTTCTCCTTACAAAGCTTACAACGTTCATCATTTTCAATGACATTCTCATCTACATAGCGTAAACAATTTTCACACTGGAAGTCGGTGAAGTCAAAGTGTCCTCCGACCAATTCACCATATCCACCGGTTGTTGCGATATCTTGCTCCAGACACTCTCGATGAAAAGACTTCGGACAACTAGTACCTGTAAGGAAGTATAATAAGGGGGATAGAGGGCCTACATTTCACAATGATGTCTTCGGACTTGTAATCATCTTGGCAAAGCTTACACCAACCGCGACGCGGAGCCATTGTTGTAAAGGATAGATCACGACAAACAGGCGTTTACAAGGAATGTGAACGCCTAGAAGAAACACATTAAACCCTTTAAACTAAATAATGGCAATAACATGTCTAAACACCAAGCAACGGCCTTGTCACGCAGTTACCTTCCTGAAGACACGAACAGACCAAAATATAATGTCCATCACACTCCAAACAGTAATTAACTCTTATACCAACGGTAAGACCAAGCCGCGCATAAGCGATGAAGGACTTCGAACTCACGCGCTACACAAAACAGCAGTGGGGAGTATCCAACGCAATGGGGTCTTATGCATTGTCAACTCATGTCTTCCGCCTTCTTTTTGCGTGTTTAATGCACCGGAAAGCCTAAAGCGCGCAGATGTGTCCCGATATATCTTGTGACCCTATTTACACCGATCACTAGCAAATGCAATGTGTAACACACAACTTATTAATGACCTAACCAGCGACGATATTTGACTTTAAGCAGGCTGAGTATCTGCTCAATACATAAATAAACGGATAGCTGCAAGAAATAGAGCAATTACTAACCCAATTAAGTAGGGGTGTACGTAGGTCAATACACCTCCTCAGAGGCTTTGTACCATGCAGTTTGGTTTTTTGGAATGTTATAAGCGATACAGATACAATTATATGTGTTTAGAGTGCGTGAATGCTCAAGTTGGACTGCTGTCGACCACGATTCCTCCTCCCACCACATCCCCGCAGAATCTTATCAGTATGCGGCTGAGAAGTGGCATGTAGACAGCCAGAAGACCTCCATCCCCTGTGAAATGTGAGCGGTTTTCGATATGTGAAGGGTGTAGGCTCTCAACACAGTTCAGGGGAATAGTGTGGACATAGATGGGTGAGTTCACCTTCAAGGTCAAAACACCCTCCTTCCCTGGCCAAAGAGAGGTCACACGCTTCCACTTGCTTTGACCTAGGTATTCCCTAAGAGAAACCAGAGCGGCACCAACGTGGAAGCTACCAACGTAAACATCAAGACTTGATCCAAGAGTCAACTTGTGCCTGGAGCATGGGGGAACATAAACCCTGCAATTTACACTCGTTGCTTCCACCAGCGGTCCAGACCCTGCTTTTATGCGATATAGATCGTTTTGATCCACCATAAGTCTGTCACCAGTTACTGCAGTGATCTCTTGCCCCTTTAAGGTCATGCAATCCGCAAAATCCTGGCTATAGCAAAAGGAACTGTTTTTGATAGTAATTCCGGGAATATTATCAGCAGAATTTGAATACGGTGCAGCCGTAACATGTGCTGGTGATGCTATAGCCAATTGGCTGCACATAACGGTTGTTTCGCTGGGCAATGAAACCAGTTTACAAGGCACACGTACCGTTGTTTCCAAAAAGCCAGTACACCCCAGCTGCGTTTTAGACTCTTCCCATAGATCGAAAATATGACACACAACACCATATGTTTGTTTATCGCTTGCATGTAATACGGAAGTATTTGATTTACTTTCGGCTTTGTCACTCATGTCACGGGGTGCATTGCGTTCCGACTGGCGTAATTTCAACACCTCTGCAGATACAATCTGCAGCGCCTCAAGCAAACATGGACCACCATACCAATCTATGTCATTTTGTACTAAATTCAGCCCTTTCAGCCCAGATGTAGGTACATCAATGAGGGTGATGTCACTGCCATACAAACTAGTTCGCTCCTTAAGGAGTTTGACAGCATCTCCGTAAATGTCCTTTGCGTTTATCCTGTCGACCTTGTTGATACAAACGATAAAATGCCTCATCCCCAGGGACCAAAGCATGAACATATGCTGCTCAAAATAGGCATTGGTGTCTTCCTTCATAAAATCCCCAATGTCAACTATAACCACTGCAGTAGAGGCAAAAACAGCACCCTTAACTAAATTGGATACGAGATCATGATGGCCAGGAGTATCTATAAAATTCACTTTAATACGATCGTACTTGATGTATGACGGGAGGGAGTCAGCTTCTTCGTGACATTCGCTGTTGCAGCTAGCTTCAGCCCCTGTTTTAGTGGGATCTGCAGTGGAATGGTCAACAGTGCGATTAAAAGTATTAATTCCATGCTTCTTTGAATACTTTGGTACATGGTTCAATGCAATGATAGCTGAAGCTTTCGTTGGATCGATTGTTATGCCACGCCTACGTTCATCTTCGCCTTGATCTAGAATCCACGCCAATTCCCCATTTCTTATGGTTTTGGAATCAACAGCTCCAAGTAGAGAGAGTAAATGACCAAGTAAAGTTGATTTTCCAACGTCAACTCGACCGCAAACAACGATGTTGAGCGAGGGGATACTATTGGTAACCTTACTCTGTTCTAAAGTGCCAACAGTAGAATCCTTAGAGGCTGCTGCCTTTGGTTTAACAATATTACCTCCAACATCCTTCTTTCTGGCCGAACCAGCTTGGGATACATCAGATGCCCTAGTTTTAATGTTTACTTGCTGCTGGTTCTTTGTGGCAGTATGGCCAGGAGGTTTTCGTCCCTGATTCTTCTTCTGCACCGGTACTACGAAGTCATCATAATCATCCTCCCCTATATCACTATAAGAATCAGCATCGATGCCTTCATCATAGCCATAGCCCTTATATCCTGCCATTACTGCAGAAGAGTGAAACACAAGTGTGTAGACGCGTTAAACATACAAGGGAATTCATTGGCATTTATCCACTTCTACATCAACAACATTATGTCTTTATCACAAAAAGTATAGGAATCCTTCTATAATGTGCAAGCGCATTAGCATAACACCATAAACAGTGTCGTGATGTTGAGTATCACATAAGGAACATTCCACTTCATATCGCCTCTCACAAGGCTATCGCAATCGCAATCAGGAATCACAATATTTATATTTATATTCCATTGGTGGTACTTTTCCAACTCATCTGGAAATACACCTATCCTAAAGTGCTTTGTATAAGTATTTAGGCTGGCCTATAGCTTCCTTAAGCTACTATTTCAGAACATCTTAATCGCAGCAGTATGTTCATTATTTGTTTGAACAATGGATGAGGTGATTGCGCAAAGACTTTGTCACATGTTAGCAAACTGTGAGGAGGAGAAGCGTACAACAGCATTACGCAGCATTGCAAAGCTTTTCAAACAGACGGATGGAGTTGCAAATGAGCTGACCCTTTTGAAGATATGCAAAGCCCTGTATTACATGCTATGGATGACTGATAAACCTCTGAAAGTCCGGAGAGTTGCTGTTTCGATAGTCGAGTTGCAGTCCGGATTTACCGATCGCAAGAACAAGTTCCGCTTTTTCTCCTGTCTCTTTAAGTCATTATCCATGGAGTGGTACTCTTTGGATAAGAATAGGTTGGATAAAATGTTATTATTTGTTAGAATAGTGATTGCTGCATTTTTGGAGTTACTAAATGCTGGCAAATGGGACAAGGAAGAATTAGAGGAATTCGGGAATATAGTGTTAGAAGAGCAAGGAATATTCAACAGCAGGAGTCTTGGACTGGCCTTTCAATTCCTTCAAACCTTTTTGGAAGAGATGAAGGGGAATATGGAGGAGCAGAAAAGCAAGAATGAGTGGTCGCAGTTGGACGAAATAAGTTCTCTGAGACTAATGAGACCATTTTTGCATCTCGTCATAGACCTGGAAAACAAACAGCTGGTAGATACGCTATTTCTCTATGTGCTAAATCGCGTTGGGTCCATTCCAGGTGTACCATGCAAGGCAATAGCCAAAGCAGTAAAACTTCTATCAAAAACGGAATTGGTAAAGGGGTTTAAGAGAAAGCTATTAGTAAAAGCATCAAAAGAAATAGGCATTGATGGACCTTTGAGCCCCGAAGAAGAAAACGAGGTACATGGCGTCATAAGTCGAATAGAGACGGCACTGCAGCCCACTCCCAAAAAAGCCCCAAAGAATCCTAAGACACAAAAGCCTAAGAATGAACGTATGGATGGAGAGACACCAGAAATGGACAATGGAAAGGACAAAGCTCCAAAACTTATGGATATTTCTGACGAAATTGAGGATGATATGGATGATGAATTCGAGGAGTACGACGATGATGGCTACCTCACACTCAGAGATATAATCGGATGTAGGAGGAGTAGCGAGTCATTAATTAGACGTCTGGGGAGTATAGCAACTTCGGCCACCCTGAAAAAGTATTTGATTGACACAGGGCGCCGGGATCACAAGATCATGAAAAGGCTAAATAGCCCATATTATAGTAGGCAGTTCTTTTTGCTAGCTTTGTACAAATTGAAGAGGAGAAAGCCATTAAACAAATTCAGATATGTAGGAGAGCCAGACAAGATCATGGACATAGGGAAGAAGGCAGTAGCACCTCCAAGCAAGAAGGGTTCCATTGATATCGCAAAGGCCTTGCACAACATCAAGCATGCTAAACCGGGGAAGTCTATTGTCAGAAAACGCAATAGGAAACCAACTGAAAGCAAGCACGTTGTTTTCAATTTGAAAAACAATCAAATAGCAACAATACCAAAGAAGAAGAGGGGGTCTTTTACGATGCCAGTGTGGTATTGAGCAACTGGTTGCTGCACATGCAGCATACAAACGTACAGTTTCAACGAAGCTGATACAGGTATGAAGCTTTTCAATAGCGTATATGACTGAAATATGGGAACCTAGTGGAATAATCATGAGGTTTCATCAATTAGCGATAAAGGCATATTACCGTGGTTATATTGTACATAAACTACAGTTTATTAGACGCTAGTATTCGAGTTCTTCAGAAGTCTGAGATACAACATATCCATCTTCGTCACAGTTATAAACTGCGGTGACCTCTTCCAGATAGTGGCACAGCATCCCTTGTATCATGTGCTTTAGTGTTACATCGCTCTGAGCACATCCAATGCACGCACCGCTTAGACGGACATAAACATAACCTGAAAATGATATGTCGGAGTCATACATTCAACATGGAACTCTTAGTGAGTGAAGTATTGAAATGGTTTTAATGGTTAATAAAACTGAAACAATGTGCAAAACATACCAGTATCTGGATCATATGAAACAAAGGAAACATCTCCGCCGTCTTGCTCAACAACTGGCTTAATGCGTTTATCAATTAGGAGCTTGATAGACTCTACGACCTCAAGTTGCTCGTCACTGTAGCTTTGGGGGAAAACAGCCTTGTGCCCATTGGAGAAATAGCGTATGCCAGAGAGACCGTAGCTGAAGTTTTTGTTCGGAATAGTGTACACGTTGCGATAGTAGGTGGACGCATTTCGCCTAAACAGGCGTATAAACGGCCGCAGGAGCATAGGCATGATACAACCTTTTGAAATCATGAGCAAAACATGCTTAGAACAATAGATTCCATGGACAATCGCACGCCTCTTAATTAATAGAAGCGGGAAATACTATAAACATTTTATGTAGTAACACTAATGCTTCATGTGAAGGGTGGGAGAGATCATTATGGAAGGCGTAGCTCTAACTCGGTTCACCTAGCATGCCTCCTATATGACACAAAATAACACATGAACATTTATTCTATGATATGGTTGCCTATGTAATACTGCTAGAAAATGAGCAAACCGCGTATAACACATTTCTACGTGTACACCAAATGCTCAGGTGTAGTAACTGCACAAAGTCGTGATTCCATATTATAAGAGGCATTTTAAGCCAAAAACTACCAATCTTGTATTATTTGCCTACGCTAGATCACACTAATATTGAAGATTCCTAAAGCATAAAACAGCTTCTAACGCTGTAGACAGGTCTGGCGGCACGTAGCCACGGGGGGAAATGCATCACAACAGACGAAAGTTGGGCAAACAAAGTGGCCGGAAATTTATTTCAATGTCCGTTAAAGCTATTAAAGCTTACATGGACTAATAAAGCACTATTCATCTGATATTAAATGCTTGGAGTAAGGTGGAGGACCTTATACTAGTTTGGGGAGGATAATATATGCGGTGTTCAGACTTGTTTTACAGCATATTGCGGTGAAACGACATCGGAGCCTAAATATTGAGATATTTAAGGAGTAAAAATGTTAATTAGTGGATGCCAAGAGATGGATTTAATCGTTCATTACTTCAACCATGATATAAGGAGGTTATATAGCCAGATAAATAGTGAAATAGATGAATCAGAACGAGAGTCTACCCTCAAAATGATGAGGGAGCTAATATAAGTCAGCCCAAAGGGCTACATTTAACATTTCATTGGGAGGATAGGCATCTTAATTGGATTTCGTGAAATGGAGCAGGCTTCATCTTTCAATTATACCAAGGAAGAAAAGAACCCCGATTCAGATGAACAACTAGGTCACTCCAGCACGGACGCCCCGGAAACTCCAAGGTTACACGATGAGGTAAATGCAGACAAGTCCGATGTGTCTCCTTTTGTAAATAGCATAGACGGAGTGGAGGCGAATTATGGTGTATTAACTGGAGCGAATGTTGGTGTTGATGAAATTGTCTCTGAGGAAAGGGAAAACTCATCAACTAAGGTTGATGATGCAGAGTCAGTGGTCCTTGATAATCCACAACCCAATTACGAACTGAATAGCCCATATATGAGAATTCATGTAAATTTAGAGGAAAAGAAAACACATTTTGAAGACATATTGGGCGATGTCCATTATTCGGATAGAGGAACGTATATTGATAATGTTGATCAACACAGAAGGGTGCATCCTATGTATTTGAGATCATCGAGTCTTATTATATATGATAGGGAAAAATACCGCTCACTAAGCCCGGGATATAGCAGCTCAGATGATAATGGTAACAATTCATTAGATGGCAAGCAGAACATATGGGATATTAACTCTGATAGTCCAGACACATTCCTCTACCAAAGACTGCAGTCGTTCGACAGAAAGGGTGCAGAGCAAAACGAAAAATGGAGAGACATCATAAATAAGGTTGAGCATTACTTGGATGTTCACAGTTTGCTGATGATAAGGCAAACTTGTGTGGCATTATATTCTCACAAGTATACGCTTAACCCCAACAATGAGTTATGTTTTCGTGGATTTGTAGGTTATGATTCCAACGTTGTTGTCAACTGTGTTTTACCTCTGCTTATAAGGGTGCTCCGAATTACGGACAAAGTTAATTTGGCATTGCACTTTAGTCAGTGTTACAACTTCAAGAATGTATCTGTGGTACACATGCTCACGAGGCAGTCACGCCTACAGAGCAGATCGGATATACAAGCGTATTGCAGAAATATGAGAGAGCTGACGCTGGACTACTGCCATCATCTTAATGACAAAGCGCTTGAGGTCATGCTCACCACCAAATTACCCAACCTAGAAATGCTGAGCCTTGTAGGCTGCAGGAACGAGAACATGGTTGGGACTCCCTTCATTCATTTGCTAACTGCGGAACGATGGCCAAAATTTACTAAATTTAACTGCAGCTTTAGCAATATAAGCATAGACCCCATTCAAGCCATCGCAGATGTCATCATCAAGTCAGGTACTGCTTTGATACAGGACGAAGATGACATAAACGAGAGAACATCTACCACGGAGGAAGATTCATGGATTACTGGAACACTACCAAGCTGTTGCAGTAGGAGTGATGTGTTTTCTCCTCCTTTACTTCCATTGGACCTAACGGCTTCGCCCATGAAGGACCCAATGAAACATGCTGAGACAAAGTCTAACATAAAACTGGAGATTTGTGGTTCCTGGGGAAGTAGGATGTTCCTAGATAGGTATGGTTTCGGTGCCGATCTTTTTGCCTTCGGCGCCTCATTAAAAATGAAGAACAAAAAGTTATGCTCAAGACTAACAAAACGCGTCCAGCGTACACTTGAGGAACTGAGCCTTAAGGAAGACATGAAAGCAGACCGTTGCCTTCAACTATTAAAGCAGCGAGGAAGCGAATTCTTGGTTAACTGTCCCATTATCGAACAAACCAACGCTAGTGCCATGGACATGTGGACCCTTCCAGTATCTATCGCCATAATGAACGACGACATGGAGATGTTTGATCTACTAATTAGAAGAGGAGCACGTGTAAACATATGGGACCATTGTGGAAAGAGTCCTCTTTACACGGCATGCGAGGTAAATGCTGACAGATTTGTTAAGAAGCTTTTAAAGTCGGGGCAAGCCCCTGAACCCGTGGACATTAGGGGGTTCTCACCGCTCTCACTATCCATAGAGCGGGATAATGCTGCTTACCTTGAACAATTTCTGAATGCTGGGTTCCTAGTGAATAAGTGGTGTCCACACTTAAGGAACTACATGTCACCCTTATACCTGGCGTGTAAATCGAAGAGTAACGAATGTATAAAACTTCTTCTCGAACGTGGAGCGAACACAAATTGGCTATACCACGGTCGTATTACACCGACGTTAGTCGCCTATCAAAACGATAAAAGGTGGTTACCAGTGTTTATCAAGTACGGAGCTGGTAGGGACAAAAGTAAGCGGTACCTGTTGTCAGATGTTATGAGTTGTGCCATTTCGAACAATGATGTAGAGTCAGTTGCAGTTTTGTTTGAAGCTTACCCAGACTTGATGGACAGAGAACACAAAATTTGGTCCAAGCCGATAATACAGGCAGCACAATTAGGCAAATATGATGTTTTGAAGATGATGTTGGATAAAGGGGTGAACGCTGGACAAGAAGACAAGTCCATGAAAACAGCTTTACACGTCGCTGTCGAGGATAACAGGATAGATTGTGTGAAACTCCTCATTGAGCACAAGGCTGACCTAGACAGACAGGACGTACTGGGAAGGACTCCCCTATACATCGCAGTAATAGAGAACAGAGTGGAAGCAATAGAGATACTACTAGAACACGGGTGTGATGTCAATATAGCGGATTTCTCTGCAGGGGAAACTCCTCTTATGGCTGCTCTACGCACGCGCAACTGGGTTGTAGGGAATCTAATTTTAAGCAGCGCAGAGGATATCAAATGCAACCAGTTGGACAAACTAGGCAGAAGTGCCTGTGTTTACTGCCTTTACTTCGAGAACTACGAATTAGGGCAGGTTATTCTAGGAAAATACATAGACATGAATCTCGAAGGCGCAGTAACGGATGTACGTTGGTTCCACGCAATATCTAGAGAAAGAATAAACTGTAAAACGGAAACTCTCAGAGCTCTCAAGAAGTATGTCAAGATGTTTAACCGTGTACACTCCTTGCTCATTAAACAGAATAGCGAGGCACTGTCTCAGTGCAGCAAGCGATCCCTTATGCAGAGCCTGAGGGAAAAACTAATGCGTCCCATTTCCAACATAGCAAACAAGTAATTTTTATAAATTATTATTGGTTAAATAAAATGACTAAAAAGAAAACTGAAGCAAAGGCTAAGCTCCTTGCCGAAAAGCGGGAAAAGCAGGAGAAGAAGGCCAGGAAAAAGTTGCTAAAAGGCACAAAGGAGGAGGACATCGGAAACATCATCAAACGATATCGCTATACAAGGGAGCAAGCTGATAATGGCAGGCTCGTAGATGTAGATGGAGGCCGTCCGCCTCCACGTGCCAGTGCAACCTTTACGCCAACTCAGGGGTAGGCCTATCATATCAACCTATATCCTCACCAGGGATACTACCATACTGTTCGGAGGGGAGTTCTATGACGGAGTTCAAGTGGAAGTTTTCAACGATGTCTACTTTTACAATGTCAATAAACAGGAGTGGAGACTGTTGCAGACGAATGTTAAGCCTCCACCAAGATGCGCTCATCAAGCTGCCATATTCAAGTAGGTAACTACAATGGAATATAAACACGCTCCAGTAACTATCTATATATCTTTGGGGGGGAATACGCGACGCTTAACCAGTTTCACCACTTCAATGACATGCATCGACTGTGCCTCAAAACTCTGAAATGGGAGCCAGTAGATGCAAGTGGGCAAATACCAACACCTCGTAGTGGTCATCGAATGGTGAGTTTAGGATGCTGAGTCCTCAAATTCTGCAGGTAGTATGGAATGGACATTGGGTATTATTTGGAGGATTCCATGACACCACGAGAGAGATAACGTATTACAATGACTTGTACATGTTTTCGTTCAAAGCAGCAACATGGAAACGTATATGCCAACAAAGATTCGTGGGCGCCATTCCAGTACCTAGAGCGGCATGTGTCATGGTCACCCATAGAAATTGTGAGTTACACCTCGTTTAGTTTCCTGTGCACATTCAAAACCATCCTTTCATTGTTTGAAATGTATCCAAAGCGGTATCATACTTAATTTCATGACTTTCAGCCAATAAAATTTTGGTTTTCGGGGGATTCACAAAGACAAAGGACAGTGACAGAAACGTCTGTGGGACGTATCATCAGGTGAGTACTCGTGACACCTGCTTTTTAGTCGTTTCCAGGACTCATGGATAATAAATATGGACCGCGCTAATCAGGAGGATGTGTTAGTGTGGGAGAAAATCAACACCAAGGGTAAGCCTCCATACTCCATTGGTAAGAATATAGAGATTACGTCTCATGAAACGAAGGATTCGGAGTGACAAACTACAAAAACTTTGGTGTCGTTGTAGGGGGAGTATCGGATAGCGACACGGGTGGTACATCACTCAAGTCAATCTTCTACAACAACTGTTACACCTTGAATGTCGAACAAAAGTAGGCTGAGGTCGCAACAGTGAGATATACATATGCAGACGGTGGTATCCCTTGACGATGGGCAAAGATGACACGGCTGATGAACCTCAGGAAGGTGCAGAGGCTCTTGCAGGTATATTATAGTGCATGTGTTAATCCAATATGCCCAGACAAAATGGACAAAGTATCTATTGCTGAAGCACTCCCACCTAGAATGAACCCACTAGTGTTCGTCAGCGGAAACACATTGTATGTGTACGGAGGCATAGTGGAACAAGGCTCGGTGGAAGTCACTCTAAGTGACATGTGGTCCTTTGACATAGCAAAGAGGTACAAATCACTGCTCTATAGCACATAGACACACAGGGATGGATGGAAACGCATAGACAGTGGCTTTAACTTCAAAGACATATACAAGGGAGAGCTGGGTATGGAGGAAGACTCAGAATCAGAATCTGGCGAATCAGGAGATGAAGGTGACGATGATTCATGCGAGGATGATATGAATGAGATGGACACAGACAGTGAATCTATGGATGATTCGGAAGATGAGACAGAAAGCTCAGAGCACGATTGAGGGCATGTAACATGTACATGTCGATTAACACTAGGATTCGTCATAAACCACCCTAAAACCCTCTGTCACACTACATACATACCGTATCTAGTTTAAGCATAAATTAGGAGTGAAAGAGTACCCGTGTCTATGTCTATGACGCGAAGGGTCATTCTGCGGAAAAGACAGAAAAGGTGAATAGTTTACACTAAGTAGCAACACATATAGAAAAAATTAAAAAACCTCACAGTAAGAGAATTTTCCCAGGTGAGCAGCGGGTGAAACCCCCAAAAAAGGTGCTGTACGTCACTTTGCACAGCTCAATTTCCTCCGTAACCCCAGACCTCCTCGCCACTAACTATTGTTTGTTGGTAACGGTGGTAAATCCTCAAATTTAAGCAGACTTGTCTAGACCTCTTACCTGTTCCACGATGTCTCCGGCCAGAGAAACTGAGGCAGTGGAATTCTGCCAGATGTCTGAAATTTCCGTGGGAAGAATCCTCAGAAAAATCCAAGAAGATGACATCAAGAATAAGAGGACACATATTGTGGCCACAATGGGCCCAGCAATTAAAGATGCCGAGACAGTCGCAGCCCTTATTGACAACGGTACGTCTATTTAACATGGAACTAGACAAGACGCCTATTTATGGGTTGTGAGCCGTACATATAGCTATGCTTCTGTTTTCGGAAGCTGTTACACTGCGAAATAATGATTGATTATGTTCATTGTAGTCTTACTGTGAGAATCCACACGTTCGGCTGTTTTCAATGATGTCGTTCATATTTTTTCTTTGTAATTTACATTGTCAATATACATATCACAACGTAAACTGGCTGTTTTCATAATCATGCAGGAGTGAATGTTTGCCGCTTCAACTTTTCCCATGGAGACCATGCCTCTCAGGGCAAGATGCTTGCTATGGTACGCGAAGGAATTGCAAAACGCCCACATGCAAACGTCGGTTTGATGTTGGACACCAAGGGACCTGAAATACGCACTGGGTTTCTCAAGGAGCACAAACCAATCACTCTGGTCCATGGACAGTCACTTAAGATAACAACAGACTACACCTTGGAGGGGGACAACGAATGTATTGCTTGCTCGTACCCCAAGCTCACTCAGTCTGTAAAGGTTGGCAGCAGAATCCTCATTGCTGATGGAAGCCTTGTGTGTGATGTAACTGAGATCCATGATGATCACGTCGTGGTGAAGGTACTCAACAATGCTACCGTTGGAGAAAAGAAGAACATGAACCTCCCTGGTGTTAAGGTTGAACTACCCATCCTTAGTGATAAGGATATCAACGACATCGTTAACTTTGGTATACCCAATAACTTTGACTTCATTGCACTTTCTTTTGCCCAGTCTGCAGAAGACATCATGGAGTGCAAGAGAGTACTGGGAGAAGCAGGGAAACACATAAAAATAATACCAAAGATTGAGAACGTTGAGGGGATCGTAAACTTTGACGAAATCCTGGAGGTCTCTGACGGTGTTATGATTGCTAGGGGTGACCTCGGAATGGAGATACCCCTTGAGAAGGTATGCCTTGCTCAGAAATATATGATCAATAAGTGCAACAAGGCAGCAAAGCCTGTTATTACCGCAACACAAATGTTGGAATCCATGATCACTAATCCAAGACCAACCAGGGCTGAGGCATCTGATGTCGTCAACGCTGTACTGGATGGAAGTGACTGTGTAATGCTTTCAGGAGAATCCGCCAACGGAAAATATCCGGTTGAGTGTGTAAACACCATGGCTAGAGTGTGCTTCGAAGCTGAGGACTCCATAGCCCACCGCAAGGTATTCTCCGAAATCATTGAATCATCTGAAAAGGACGTAAGAACTGAGGAATCATTGGCTAGGTCTGTTGCATCATTGGCAATGGATCTGAATGCAGCTGCCATCATCAGTTTCAGTCCAGATGGCTACCTCACTCGTTACATCTCCAAGTGCAAGCCCGCATGCCCCGTTTTCTCCCACTCTACCGAGGAACACGTAGTGAAATACATGAGCGCTTGCCGCGGTGTAACCGGTAGACGTGTGCCCTCATTTGTAAACAAAGAGGAAAACATCAAAAACGCTTTGGAGGCCGCCAAAGAGGTACACGCCGCAAAGAAGGGCGACCATGTGGTTGTGATTTACCAGGATGAGAAATCCATTGAAGAGACTAAGGACCTCATTCGTGTTATGAGAGTATAGTAGGCAAGAAGATAAAAACATATATTGTGTTAAACACAACATTATATTCTTCCCCATGCTATACATGACTAACTTAGTGAAAACTCTTGAATGAACTGGATATATCTTTAATAAATTGTTACATGTGATAGAGTAACCAATAGCTGGTCTTAGGGATATCTAACCGATGAAACTATGCTTTCCTAGGCTGGCAGCGACTGTTCCTAAAGCATTCACGGAGCACGGTGGATGGAAGATACAAGTGGCACTGTGTGTAGACAGACAGCCGACTGAATTCGTAGAAAGCGAATACGATGCTGTCTATCGACAATTTTTTGAATCTTGGTGCCGTACAACGAAGAATCAGCTGAAGGTGCCGAAGCTAGCAACAATAGAGAGCAAAATAACACACAAAATTGTACCTTCCAAAGAGGATCACAGTACCGTTGTAAAGGAAAAAGCAGAAGATTCATATGAGCCAACGGGAGAGCTTGAATCATTACTGGCAGCTGAAATAAAGCTGACACCTACGAGACGCCGTACACAGTCCACTCAAGAAAGTACCGTAGCACATTCCAAAATCAATGTGGACGAAGATATAAGAAATGTCGATAGACTAGCGCAAGACTGGCTGTTCCTTGTAGTTAAACACCGAAATTTTGGTTGGATGCTGCCCACAGCAGACCTGTATCACGGAGAGGGATTACGTCAGGTTGGCTTCAGTTAGACGGCAATATATTCCTTATAGACGCTGAAACGTATCTGCGAAGTGCAGCTTGGCCAAAGTTACAAGCCTTACTTCCTGGGATACGCTCCATTTCTACATAGAACATTTCCGTTCAAGTCTGAACAGGGTCAATCAGATATACTTGGAAACAAGGTATGTATCAATAGTATTGATAGAATAACATCTTATCAGATATTCTACTTTAGGGCTAGGCATGTACCTGGAAACGAACTAAACATTCCTTCGGAATCTACAGACATAGTGGATCATGCCTGGTGCACAATCGCAGAATTTAAATCAAAGCTAAAAGACATACATCTTATTAATTCGCTTCCCATTGTTAACAATGAAGGTTCATAAGAAGGTAAAGGTGAATCCGGTGGCACCGGAATTGGTGGCTCGCCTATGCGACCCCTTTTTCAGGTCAATGATATACGTCCTCGTATTTGTGTTGGCGATAATTTTGTCGTTCAAGACATCAGGCTACGACATTCGCGTTATGGCAAGGAAGGCAATGTCAATAAATACGTTGAACATGGTTGACAGTCCATGGATGGTGCCCGTGTACCTCGTCCAGATGGCGCTGTCGTTCATCTCCCTCTGCATAGTCGCCTCCAGATATGTTGCATCTGGCGCTAAGGTGAATTACATTCTGATGGAAACTACTGACTTGAGCTATCATACTGCCGTCATCACTGGTTTGTTCATTGATAGGATTACTCAAACCTTCTAGGTGGTACTGCTGGCGTTGGCAGGGAAATCGCACTGCAATTACTCAAATGGAAGTGCAAAGTTATTATAACAGGAAGAGATAAAACTAGAGGAGCAAACGCCATTGAATATCTCAGGAAGGAAGCAAATGTGAAATTGTAGGTTACCTTTACCTGGATCCATATTACTGCAGTGACATGATACAGTATGTTGAAATGGATCTAAATGACTTAAAGTCTGTAAAAACTGCAGCACAGGATATTATGACTACAAATACATCAATTGAATTTTTCATTAATAATGCCGGCATCGCAGGAGAGGTTAATATGAATGCATACAAACGTGAAGCAATGTTCGCAACAAACTTCCTAGGCCATTTCTACTGGACAAAGCTATTTATGCCCACCCTTATTAGGGACAAAGCGCGAATAATAAACGTGTCAAGCATTGCCCATTACTATTATAACCCGACACATGATAGGATATTGCAGACTGAAAAGACTCTGTCAATGCCCAAAGGCACGCCGGCAACAGCTTACTATGGGAGGTCAAAACTATACAACATTTGGCATACACAGGCACTGCAGCGCCGATTGGATAAACTACAGAAAGATGGTAAAGGGGCAATTTGTGTTTCTTGTGCTCCTGGGATTGTCGATACACTTTTGCTTGAAAAGTACGCATTGAACTCTATGGCGTATGTAGTGAGTAGTCTATTGAGACTATTCGTTAAGTCCCCCTGTGATGGTGCCCAGACGACCCTGTAAGTTAATAAATTGTAAAACGAATAAACTTTAGGTACCTCTGTGCTGCACCCCTGGATGAGCTCGTTCCTGGAGCCTACTACTATGAATGTCAACTGGGATATGTGAGCAGGCATGCCCAAGACGTTGAAAAGCAGGAAGCATTGTACAACATGGCAGAGAAAATGGTAACTCATTAATATTTTTTGTTTGCGATAGATTTTATAACATCCAATGCAACTTGTTCCAGGCAGTGGTAGTCATCAGCAGTGATGCCTTGGCATCCCATTAAGTTTAGTATCTGTGTTCTAATCGAACCATCAGAACCACGTAAACAGTAAAAGCTGACGTTTACACCCAATTTTTCCTCCTCGTTGCTCGGGTCTAAGATATAGGTTCCTCTCTGAAACTTGAGGAAGGTAACAGTACATGGAAGTGCCTTGACATGCAGAGGCACGCCAATAAAATCAACCCCCTTGAACCGTTCAACCAGTTGCTGTGCACAAACGTCTTCTTCTAGGAAAATCTGCAGTTGTTTAGACATTGATATGTGATTCTCCTTAAGGAGTTTAAGTGCCTGTGGTGATATGTAAAAGATTGATAATAACTTGCCTTGCAGTCATCGTTAGAGGCTTGTTCCAGTGTTTTTTCATCCAAATAGCGTATCACATAGGACCCCCTTAGGTTGCTATATTCCAAAAGTGCGATAGGCAGATGAGCCTTTTGTAAGGCAAACGACGTTGCAAGAATAGCCATGTCAACTAGGTTTCCGTCATATTCTTCGAAATGGATTGCTATTTCAATCTTCCATGTTAGCCTCATTTTCACAATATACTCACTTATTTTATCGTTTGCCCCTCCTTGAGGTCCGGCGTCAAGTAGTTGGTGGAATCTCAGTTGATCGACAGAAAGAACATCACTGGAGTTTAGCACATTCTCGATTATGGCAGAGACGCAGTAGTTAAGGTTTGCACAGACACCGTTTACATCGTACACGTAAGGTTGCAGGTGTTTTGACAGTTCTATATCAACAGTAATCAAGGAATCACTGTCTGGGCATGCCTCGGCAGGCACATCACATAATGTGGGAAAGGCCTTCACGACGCAATGCACATGTGTTTCACCAGCCGCTAGCCGAACGGATGATATAGTCGTCCCCTCCTCCTTGGGCATCGATGAAAAGTTCCTGTTTTCCCCAAGAAGGTCGACCACGTCTAACTCTCGGTATTCATGGAGTTTCCGCCCATTTGGTCTCACATACTGCCGAATAAAATCGGAGTAGAAACCTATGGGATCTATCTGGCGGTACACATCTCTAGGTATAGAGGAGTTGTATGAATCAGTAGCATCCATTTCCGTCATGGTATACAAAGGCGGCGACACTGCCGCGCATCGAGGAGAAGATACCTCAACCACAAGCCAATACAACTCTATCCGAGAAATAAAACTGCATAGCGGAGTAGCCCTGTGCCAGAGTGGGAAATATGGATGATGTGTTATGGCTACCGCTGGCGGCACCTTCCATGTGTAGTGTAATTATGCCCAACCTCATGAATATCCGCTGAATATTCCATCAGCAACTTTGTTGGGTATATATGGATGTGAATTGCGACATGAAAGGGGAAAATGTGATATATTGGTGTACGGAGTAGATCTTCTGATCTAACAAGTTGCCCCTGCTATACTGTGACAAATACTGGTATAGGACAGCATAAAAATGGTTGGAATAGGCAAGACTAACGACAGAATGTTGGCATTCACGTATGCATATCATGCATAGGGGAGTACGCGGTGCATACTCAGGAGGAATAATACCAGTCACAGTATAGCAGGGGTAGGAAATCGCAAGAGATGGCACGTTTTGCAACAAAGACATAAAGAAGACTGAGTGTTGCTGTTTCATAACACAGACAGGTGGATCTGGTTGTAAAGGTAAAAGATCGAGTTGCACAGTGAGTCTGGATAATTCATATCATCGTATGGTTGTATTTTCTGATCTCACTTATATTAAGCGTTTCTGGTGTTGTTTTCCAGCAGCAGAAGGGCTAATCTTGTCAAATTCACGTCAAAGTTGCGAGGAAGACTAGCAGCACGTAAATTTCACTCTCTGGATCCGCAACCAAGACGTTGTCTGTGTCAAACCGCCAATAGAAAAATAGAATCACGTGGAATTTCATACTATAAGGAATATTTCACGGCTGCAAGGTCACTATTGAAAACTTGCGACAATTATCGCATAAGAAAAATCGCTAATGCAATGAAATTGCAACCGTCGACAGCATGGAAAATATGACCATCGAACAAAGACAAGATAGATTGGATGGATATCCTGTGAACTACAATAGGCAAATTAGATCGTTCCCCACATATTATATCGATGTCCAACCTAAAGCGCCACAAACAAAAACCAAAAGCTCGGGTGCAGCACCTTTCGATCCGAGGATGCTTATGGAAAATGATATATACTCACATGGAACTGAACTCTATGTTGACCTGCCTCTAGATGAAAATTATACCGTGAGGCAAGATGCTTACGGCCAGGAACATGCTGCCACCCCTAAAGAACACTTCAACATGGCGCAGCTACCTGGCTCAAAGGGATCTTATATGTTCAACAACATCAACGAACTGAAAGACCCTGCTGCTCAATATGCAGCAGCCAAATACGGAGGTGTGATGGGTTATACCAAGTTGCCAAAGGTGCATAATTATGGATTCCCTCAAGGTGGCGAGTTCTATTTGGGTCCCCCCTTGCAGGCAGGCCAGCAGGGGGATCTCGCATACAACGACTGGCACCCAAGGGTTTACTCAATGTATAATGACAGTCATATAGGCGGCAATGATAGCATAAACTCGACAGTTGACGGTGACTCGGTGGACGACATTGACGAATCCATTGGCGCAGACGGTACTCTCCCTCCACCGAACAAGCGCGATCCCATATATACGGCTGTATCTGGGCTAAAGTGGAAGGCTAAGAGTAAGAAATGGGTGGTTCGTTGGGATAATCCTATAACCAACCGCAGAGTCTACAAGTACTTTAGTGGAGTCAGGTATGGATTCATGGGTGCGCATAAGCGCGCAAAGTATTACTTGGAATTCCTCAACGCATCAGTAGGAAGACTAGACGCCCCAAGTGTCGGTAATCCCTTTTGCAGGAGGACAGAAGGACCACCAAAGGGTAAGACGAACAAGGGGCTAATACGAAAACTCATGAACAAGGGCCGCCCAGAAAATATTGTTAAGGTTGCATCCCCCATTTATGGTTACAGCGATTCTGGTGCCTACCAGGAGAATATGGAGTACGCAAGATCAAACTCGTCAGCGACAATGGATCACCAGCCTAAATATATCCACGGCTCAAGCATGGATGATCCATACTGTCCAATGGATGGAGTCGTTGATGGATATTAGGCTGAAACATTAGGTAATAACAATATTTGATTTTGGGCATATCTCACTAGTGGCCCTCCAGCAAGGTTTTCTTCCACCAGTGGCCTATTTTAGCCACCTCCCAGGAATCACAAGACTATGCAGTGATACATCCAGGAGCCACAATCGGAAATCGGTATCAGCAGTACAAGTGACTACTAATAAACAACACAATGAGGATTGCAATTCTGGATGGTATGATACTGCGCGTCTAACTGCCAACTGGAACTACGCTGCTATGTTTGCAAAATTCACAGTTTAAGAAACGACACAAACAGCTACATCAAGTGCTGCGCTGCAATCGCCTAGACATACTGTCCAACAAATTTTTGACGCAACGTAATATAGCGATTTACAAATTAAAGTACATGTCACTTTTTAGTCTAGTCATCTTCCTCTGGGTACTTGTAGGGGAGGTCGATGTAAAGCCTCTGAGAATGCATTAGTAAGTTTCATACTATCGGCTAGTTCGTAAAAGTTGCAGCACTTACCCCTTTGTTAACTTTCTTCCATACGTTGTCGCAAACAGTGCCGAGTGCATAGCAGCTGACGCAACCACCGAGGACGCTGAACATCCAGTACCCTTTGCTGTGCTTCAGCACATGATCATATATCCTATAACGAAGGTGAAAACGCCAACTACTGATCCCTAACAAACCTGCTGGCGTTCAACACGGAAAAAACAGGAGCGAACATGTCCTTTCCTCGTCTGCTCTTCTTAAGGCTATCCCATACCCCCTTTGGGTACACGTCCGAGTAAGGACTGCCAAATACCATTTTTCCGTTTTATATTTCCCGATAAATAAGAATGAAGTTTGGAAACACTGCTGTGCAACACACCCTCCCCAGAGTAGGGATACAGAGTCGAGATAGACACATGTAATCTGTAATTTTTGATACATACAACTGCACTAATTTACGTTAGAGCTGTATTTAGGCGATCAAATATTTCAGTACTCGTACATGTGAAACAAATACTTCAGTTTCAAGTGAATCACGGCGGAAGTAACGCATAGTATCTTCTAATCACCTCTAGTGCTTGGTCTGTACATGAATGCACTTAATGTGGATTTACTAATGGTATCAATAAAAGGATTGTGTATGAAACTGTGAAGAATCACCAAGGGTGTATCCCTACGCTACCTGTTTCCCAGCTGTACTAGTACTGTCTATTATTTGAAATTAACATAAAATATATTAGAAAATGCTTTAAATAGGGTAGATATATCACATGTCCATTTTCATCCGTGTAACACCATGTTGAGCAAATGACTCCATGTACGATTATCGCAACTCGTCTTTGAAGATGCAAAATGAGCTATTCGTGGCTAGTATAGATTATACTCTGTACTTTGCGCAGATATTACACCTGCTGTTTCCCTTATTATGGCTATTGAATCTCACCAAGGCAGGAAGGTCACGGTTCTGCTATCTTCTGTTTTTCCTTCTATACACATGTCATGATGGATGGCCATTAAAAGGGATTGGAAGACGTAGCAGAGGCACAGTAGTAGCAGTATCGAGTGATAGACGCGGATATATAATCAGCGCTGCTAAGTTTTCTACAAGCAGTCCTACCGCCGTGAATAACACCTTCCACATTGCCTTCATCCGAAATGCAGAGACAAGACTCCACAAAAAATGCAGGCAAAATACTATAAGAAGAGCAATTAACCAGAAAAGTGAGAATGAGGGAGGCAATATCGCAACAGAACAGGTATCTGCAGATGGCAATGCTGAGCTAAAGAAACCTGTAACCATTAGACGGGTGCCGCGCAAAACTGTAGGGACTAAAAGAATGCGTCCAGGACAATTTTCAGGTCCACTTACAATTGCTGATGTAATAAAGTACCGAATGATACCGCAACCACCTTCACTAGAAGAAACCCAGAAGGTTATTGAAAGAAAGCCGTGGAAGCGAATGAATATAACGGAAAAGATTAAACAAGAGAAACAGAAGATAGAGGAAACTGACAGGTTCCTAGATGATTATTTTCATGGTTATCTCGTATCTAAGGGAACGGATGCAGGGTTGAGTGGTGGAGTGCAACATATTGACATTTCCCTGTTTAAAAGGGATGTTGACGTTAATAGCTCATCTAGCAGCTCTATTTACAAGTATAATGCAGATGAGCTACTTAAGATCTGGAATAACAAAGGTGGCTACTTCTATACTAATATGCCTAAAACAGTTGCCATGCTACAGATTGTAAGAAAAATCGCAAAGGAGTCAAACGCAGATCAACAAATGAAGAAAACACTAAGGGATCACGTATGCTTCAAAAGAATCGTTGGTAGCGTTGTTAGACATATGAAATACGTGACACGAATAAAGCTACCAAACCATCTTAAAAACTATGACAAACTGATGAACATGGTCCCCATGTTTAACGAGCAGCAGATGGTAACCATTTTTTCGGTTTTGGCGTACTTGGGGTTTAAGAAGGAGAAGGTGGTTGATGCTATGCTCAATCATGCTAGGCCTTTTAAGAGGTTTAAGCCCGAAGAAATGAGAGCAATAATCATGGCATGCCTCTCGATGAAGTTTGATCCCTCCACTATGGTAGAAGAATATATCGAAAAACTTAAGGTCGCCATGAAGGATGGAAAGCACCCAAAAGAAGATAGTGGAGAAGATGAAATGGGATACTATTTGGATGTTCTGAACATATGTAGTAAGACTGACCACATGAACAGCTGGATATTCCACCATATTGCTGACTTCATGAAAAACAGGGATAAGATGTGCACTGAAGACGTAGTGGAAGCCATTTGTGCATTCACTAACCTTCAACATTTAGATGAAGAGCTGTTTTCGCATCTATATGAATTACTGATGAAAAACATTGCATCACTAAAAGGCAAAAAGCTGGTGAAGAATCTTGTAAGTTTTATAGTTTAGATTTTCATGCGGTTTTTAGATAGTCTCCCTTTCTGTGTGCCATTTCAAACCGCCAAAGGAGCTAGTGGATCATTTAGCCTCCATGGTTCTTAAAGACCTAAAGTCCTTTAGCTTGGTCGAACTAGCTTTATCGCTGAGGTAATGAAAATTCTTATTGTTGACATGTTTATGGTAGAAGCCTGGCCTTACTGGACAACTATAGTGAGGAGCTTTATCGCAAGGTTTTCAGTTTAGACATATTTTCAAAACCCCCATCTGTCAAGGTTCTACAGCAAATAAACCTGCAAGTGAACAAAAATAGAGCAGCATATTCGGTTTGTCTTGATATATAGTAGACCATAATGTAACAGGCATATCTGCATCCTGCATCTTCAAGTGTTCTGAATACTGTATTTGGCAACGTATACCAGGCATACCTAGGATATAAAGTGCTGTCAAAAGGACAGAGCAATCTCAAACTGCAGAAGGATGCTGAAAACAAATTGAAGGTTTGGTTAAGACGTATTCTTTACATTTGGCATAGGAAATATACACCTCTGGAGTAAAAAATTGGACATTCACCTCTTCATCATTACACTTGCAAGTTAGGGACTTGATCAAAGAGGTAGGTTGCAACGATACTTGTAAAAGAGAGAATAGGCTTATGGTATCGACTGCGACATAGAATACGTTACAAATGAAGGACTAGTATTGGATATAGCAATATTGCCATCAAGTCTGGACAAGTACACTAAGGAAATAGGAGCAAAGGACTTCTTGAAGGATAAAAAATGTGCAATAGAGGTACACGGACCCTTCCACTACTTGCAAAAGTCAACTGAAGAGTTCCCTCCGCCACTGGATAACCCTACCTTATACAAAGAGAGGCATGTTAAAATGTAAATGAAAGATAACACAATACCGCAGAATATTGAAAGAAACTGGTTGGGATGTTTCGCACCTTCATTACTGGTCATTTGTGCCATGGTAAGTGAGAGATGACTGCTGCTTCAAATTGCCTCAGGATGAAAAGGGAGCACAAGATAAAAGTTCTTGGAACCCTTCTCCCAGACTGGGTCAAGAAGCTATGTAACAACGCTGAGAGAAGCAAGTCTCATTCATAGAGCACCTTCAAAGTCAGCGCCTATGGAGTCACTTTTGTACTCTGCAGCAAAATGAACAAGATTCACAGGAATCGAACCTTCCAAACGGCACGTACATATGTGGTTGTCTATGATTTCCTGAAGACGTTTATATTAGCAAGTGCAGAACTAACCAACTCATCATTAAATGATAAAATGTCACTATAATGTATCACTGTATTAGGCTTCTTCCAGGGTAGAACCAAAGGTTCTGCTTTGCTTTCTGATACACCTGATTCTCCGAATGTATGTGCGAGAATGTTCTGCAGCTGTTCCTTGGCCTTCTTTGCAGCAGTGCCACTAAGGTGAAGAAGCAAGAGAAGAAATAAGTAACTAAGGGATTTGGAAGGCAGTACCATAACGGTAAATATCGCACTGAGCATACAAATCACATGTGCTCAGTAAGATAAAAAATGTAGTTATGATTGGAGGGGTGAGGTTATGCAGCGGTGTGTATAGGGAAGTAGACAGAGTGTGATGTCTTGCTTTAGCCCCTTACTGGAAGCATATAGTGTAAATATCGATGTTGTGGACTAATGACAAGAGTATAAATGAATCAGGAAGGATGTGATCGCAGCGCTTAGAAGAATGAGGAACGCCGTAAAGCGGCTCGTGCGTAAGCACGGTGGTTTAAAGGCACCCTTTAAAAGAAGAACAGTTAGAAACATCGACAACATGCCATTTGCATCCGATTTCATGTGTGCCACGCTGCCATCAAGCAGATTAGGTGTGGAATTGGTGAAGGGAGCTATCCTTGGATTCAGGAGGCATTCAGTAGACAGGTTTATAAAGTCCCTTGCGCTGTATGGAAATGAAGCACTAGAAAGATCACGCCTAGGATATACCGAAGAAGTGTATGGTCATAGTATTGATACCATTCTCCAGAACTACATACAGAGAATGCCATTAGATCAGCTACTTGTATTGTACCAGGTAAGGTTACACTATAAAGCCATCATAAACAAACAGCTTAATCTGAAGTGTACAATGGCAAACACAGAAGTAAAGTACTCGTTTATTGAGGCAATTTCTCGCAAAATTTCGAGCTATATGCAACATGTTACTTCATATGATACTGTTGGGGATTTCCTGAGGCAAAATGTTAAGGGACTTAGAACACATAAGAAACGGCACGAATCGCGTATGTGTGATTTCCTATTTCAAAGAAGGGGTGATTTGTTAAAATGTCGAGAAGAAGGGTTGGTTCTTGTAGATAATGGAGCACACTCTGAGGAAGGGTTTTTATCATTCAAAACAGCCAGGATTAAATATAAGAATAGAGAAAACCTTCTCACAAGTTCAAATGGAACTGAATATGAGTTCGCACATTTTACTAATGATGATGGAACCGTGATCGCACATGATGAGACAGTGAGAAATGGCAATGAAGAATCTTATCCGAACGGGCTTCATGTAAAACAGCAAACAAAGAGCTATACTATTATGCCTTATAACGGTCAGGAAATATATGATTCCAGTGGTATTCATGAGGAAATCAAGTATAATGTTTCATTAACGGATCTTCACCCGGATACAATGGCTGAGGACTGTTTGCTTTCAACAAATTTAATTGGTTTGGTATTTTGTCATATTTTCAGCATCAGATTCTGGCAAAAAGGGTTTCCTTTTGACACTTGGATAAATCAATATTTTGCTCACAATGCAGCAATGTACCACCCTGCATTCACAAGGTTGTATGTTGCCAACGTTATCGCACTTATGGAAAGAAACGGAAACCAAAACGACTTGGAGAGGATCTGTAATACATTAAAAAGCGATCTAATGGCTTATACAAAGAACGGTTTTTTCCATGAAGAAAGGATACTCATTGGGTTTTCTGGGCAGACACACGAGACGAAGTTTGGAGTTCATGAAATGGTAGAAATGTTATCGACAGTGAAACGGCTAATACAGCATCAAGAGTTCAGGGACCTGTACCCATGGGTTGTAAAATTGCTGGTAAATATGATTAAATACAGACCTATAGATGCCAAGTTGTGTAACAGCATAGCAAATGTTTGCAATAGGAATGACGGTGTAGGAGGGGTTGAAAGCCTCTTGCAGGTACTAGAAACTAAGATGCTTGAAAACATTGATGATGTTACGTTTGTGGATGTTTGCTGTATTCTGCAAGCTATGTACAAGCATGATCTTCATAGCCAGGAGCTGGTGGACACGGTGGCTAACAAACTGAATACAGTCGATATTGAACAAATCAGCATGTCTACACTTGCATTGTGTATCCAAACATTGGGGAGGATGCAGGCAAACTTCAAGGACACTTCATTTCTTCATAGAATAGCAGATATGTTTGTTTGTCAGCCAAAGAAATTCATAGAAACATCTGAATCAAACTGTTCTGGAATACTTTGGGGATTCTATAAACTTCATTTCAAGCACAACAAGTTTCTAGAAGTTGCATTGCAGAGATATTCTGCAAAAGACCTAGGCACCCCTAATGTTAACTCATTGGTTATATCGCTTACTGCACTAACAAGATTCGATGCTTGCAACGATCCGGCAGTCCTCATAGAAATATACAAAATGGTGCTGAGGAATATATGCAACGTTACAGTCTCAACTGCACAACAGCTTATTACATGCGTAACTCGGATGCAGGAGAATATAACGGTATGCTGCGCAGATGCGGTACTCTATAAACAGTTGCTTTCTATTGGTGGCAAACTCATAAATGCAACAATGAAGCATGTATGTGAGAGGCTCATGGACCAGATTAGTACAGTGCAAGCAGGAGCTATGCTAAATGCCCTTCATCGTTCCAGGCACAGGACCCAGGAAATAATCGCGCCTCTTGTCGCATCAATCGCAGGGTTCCACAGAAAGGGGCAAGATTGGAATTCCGCCATACACACTCCAAAGAAGAGTATTTTGTGTTACGAGTCGCTTCCTCCTTGCCCATTCGACGTTGATGTATGCAGCAGGAGGCTTGAAAAGGTAGAAGTGACGCACCTCGTGGGCATATGCGAAGCTATACACGGCCTTGACTATTGGAGCCCATGCTCACTACATCTGATGTTACAGATAAAGAAGCATATAAAACCCCAACTGCATGACATGAAGGCAACACATATTTTAGCATCATGTTTATCATTCGTTAACTGGCCTTTCACAGACTTTCAGATGGACGAGGGTAATGAGGAAATGGAAACACTAGAGAGACCTAAAAAGAAGGAAATGTTGCAAATAGTCAATAGGGTTGTGAAGCATGAGTCATCCCTGCTAAAGGAGAGATCTGAAAGCTGGTTTGATGAGAACCTTGAATGCAAGTCTACTGAATTAGATAGCTTCAAAGCCATTGTAAAGAGGAGCATATGGAAGGAAGAATACCTCCTTAATTGCATAGAAAGTCTGCACCGCCAGGAGCATTTCCTATCAGCAGCGTCAATGCCTCTTAGAAGACTAAAGGCATTGTACGACTTGCTGAGGTACAATGTTTATATCGAAGATTTCGTCGGACCGAAAATAGATGCACCCGTTGAAGCTAGGGACTTTTCTTCTTCACAGTGTCCCTTTCTAATCCTAGAACATACACCTCCAGTGAAGACATCTAAAATCATCAGCATAATGCCACAAAACTTGATATCGTTTCAGTCACAGCTGTATTCAATTTCTAGAACTGAATCATTCTACAACTTCCTTTTTGGTGATGGAAGCACGCCGAATGGTACCTCCAATGGCATTGAGGAGGAAGAGGAGCCACAGATTGAACAAGCAGGATGTATGGAGTTGCTCCAAAACGGTAAAGAGGTGCCCACAATTAGACCCCTGCACGTTTCAATAGGTGACGATGAGTCTAAATGGGATTTCTCGTCATCATGTTACCATAATCACCAGGGATCAGGGGCCATCCTTGAGATGGACAGAAGGTACATTTACGTGGATCCGGTGGTAGGTGGATTCCGTACGACGCTGCTGTTGCTGGATTCCCGCCTCCATTACATTCCACATTTAGCAGAAAACATATACAAAGTTCCAGAATAACTTTTCTGTAATATTGTAGCCGCTCTGATTATAGTCCTGTGCAATCTAGCTACTCATCACAATATTGACTATGTTACAATTTAATACCTAGTTTTGGGGCTTCCTATAAGTTATATTTGGCTATATACGTTTTTGTATTGTTTGAATGTTAATAATATTTCTTGAGGATTTACGAGTGAAGTAAAATTTTGTCATATATTTTGAGTCAGTGACCTGCTTTGGTTTCCTTGATAGTCCCGTTTTCGGAATATTTTCTCAACGAAAATCATACTATTTCATTCCTGATCTGAAGGAGAATAACGGCTAGGTGAAGGAGGATCTTCATTCAACAATATTTTCATGTCACTATAGACTCCTGTTATCACCATGGCGCAATCAACTAGGCTAGACGTAACATCTAGTAGCATAACTCCAAAAACAGAATGTTGCCCATCCGACATATCATCGTGTATGGTTCTATAAGCCTATGCCAGAGGAATAACTATCACAGCCATGAAGATTACTTTCATTCATCCTTATGTGGGGGTCATACCAACACCAAGCTTGAAACGTATAGGGGAAACCAGGGAGAGGCAAAGGAAAGTCCTTTTACAATCAGGTAAAGAATTTGTTTAAACAAGTGCATATAGCGCACTTCATATTAATTTTATAGTCATAAACCCATAAAGTATTCCCAACAGCTCTATGCCAAAGGGAATGACCTTGCTTTACTATTTATTGACGCTTGTTACTATGAAGTATATACCAACCGCAAAACCTACAACCAGAACAATTGCCAGTGATATAATTCCATAGAAGAACACAGGATTCTTTTCCTTCATCTCAATAAAGTGATCGTATGCTTGGGTGAGAACTGTCCATTTCGAAGCAAGAGCGTGGAGCAGATTGTTGTGTGTTTCTTCAGTTGAATCATCAATTTCATTCTCACTGTAGCTTCTCAGCACGGTGTTATGGCACAACACTTCTGGAGTTGGTATAGCCAGACTTATGAGGCCGAGTAGTACGAGACTCAAAAAACGTGACGGTTGCATCTTCTTTATTCTCCCTTATGTATTTATATTCGATAAACCCTCTACCAATAACACCCGTTGTTCCTTACCAGGGGGCTTATAGATACCACACATTACAGGTAGCTATTGTCTACTTTTGGATGCTTATTATTGCTTGCATTTGCATTAAACTACCCCACAATTACAATGCATAAAAAGTTTTATAAAATGCCAAAGTGGCTCAACGGTATCATTATATAATGCTAATAGGTGTGTATAAACTGTGTATCACCTAGACTTGGCATTTGTTTACATGGGTCATAGACACGCTATCGTCACCCATCAATAGTATTACAGACAAAAAACTGGCATTATAGCTACTTTATATCACAGCTTTCTATAATAGTAGGAGCATCATGTTATTCTATAACGCATGCAAACATTAAATTTAGCCTCAGCAGTAATAGGGGAACATTTAATAACACACTGTTTTCATGTGTTCACTCGCATACCAGCAAACGAGGAGTGGAGACAACGATTATTTGAATTTAAAGGTAAAATGTGTAGAAACTTATGCAATTCTCAACCCAGTAGGCTCCACTAGATGAATTAACTCCTTAACTAATGAGGCCTATGTCCATTCACCTCTTCATGTCCTAATCTTTAATGTCGAACGAGTTACCACAAGAACAGCGTTTTGAAACGTTCTTGATGTTGTCCAACACAAATTTAGACCCTACAAGATTACTTTGGTAATCTATGGTGCAAGAATCAATTAGCTCAAAGCTGGCTTCGTCACTGAACACACTGACACATCCTTCTGTGTTTAATATACATCTATAGCAGGATAAAACAAATGGATTAAAACCTACTTCAAATCGCCAGGATCATCCACAAGGCGAAAATGATATTGGAATCCAGAACAGCCTCCTCCGGTAACAGAAATTACAAAGCTCTTGTTCCCATGCTTGTGGGCCATGACTTTAAGGCGTTCAATTGCACTGTTGGTGAAATTCACATCTCTCAGAACCCTACAAAAACGGAGCATCACTACCCAATCACTTGTAATTTATTGCCTTGTTGGCGTATTGAACGTATTTATCCAGGGTGAAGAACTCTAGTTGGCAAACAACATTAGACTTGGAGGTAACAACGACGGGCTTCATTACATTGGTATTTTTAATGGCTTTATGATATATTACATTGCTTAGTCGCCTTTTCTCCTCAGTCAACACAGTATTGTCGATATAAGTCTTATTGGTGGAGGCTCTACATCCTCTTTCCGACGTACTTGATTCGCTGGGCAGGAGGGGATGTAGCAAACAGTCCTTATTAGACAGTTTCAAATTACCATTACCAGTAGAAGCCACACCTTTCAGGGATATATCCACTTTAGATGAATGTATAAGCCCATTATTATTATTGCCACGAAAAGTGACGTAGCTTACACCAGTTGTCTGTGAACGTGGCCTTACAGACTTTGCAGTATCCCCTTGGCCAGGAGATGCTGAATGGATAGCTAGACTGTGCGATGACTGACGCGGTGCTCCAAGTTCAACACGGGAATCACCCTTGGTTTTTGATTCCTGAAGAGATGCACTAGATGCCCTCGGTTTTTCTACCTTCCTTTCGCCTGAAATAGTGAGTACACGACCAGAAGTATATGAATGATCACCCTTATGGATATTATCATCTACTTTCTTTAGAGTGGCGGACGGAATGCCGCCCGCTTTCCCACTTTTCCTGTATTGCCTCAGGGTAACTATGGCATCCCTACACATCCATAATATATTAGTGAAAATCTCACCTCATGCTGTTGTCTACACTTTTAGCTGTTATTAAACCAATGCGCTTGACGAAATAACGGCACAAACGCACTCTCATTGTCCACTTGTGCCAACACATGAACGCTGCGAAGAGGTTTTGTCTCATTTTGAGATTCAACGTGTTAAAGAGAGCCATAACGGCTATATCCTTCTGGCTGTATAGATTGTCTTCCACAGGAACTATGATTTCAAATTCTACGGAAGGGCTTACTTTATCCTTCCGTGGGATTACAACATCGTTAGTGCGATCGGAAAAGGAGAAGGCGTTGATCGTGGCAACTCCACATACCTCTGATTCACTGGTAGAGGGCTGTTTAATGAGCCTCTTATCGTTTTTTACCCCAGTAGCTGCATTTTCTTCATCAGTTGTGTAATGCATCACACATACCTTTGCCTCTCCGTGTTTTCGGGCAACTCAGGACGCTGAAGAAGGACCTAACTTTACCCATTGTTAAACAATCAATTTACAGCTATTATTGGTGTCACTGTTAGAATGTGTCAAGCTAAAGAGTATGTGTGATTCTGTGAATCACGTCGCTTGGAAAGTGCACTTTTCGACTCTGTACGCTCACCGATTATACAGCTGTATACAGCATATATAGTGACTCACAAGTAAGAGTGGCTATTTGCTACTCTTACGTGGGTTGTGGACACAGTTGGTCCTCTCTATGTGAACAGCGGCATGCTCTCGTTCAACTCTTCTGAACTACACATTTAGCAACCTTCATTGCATTTGGCCAGTAATGACACAGATACAAACGATACTGTTTACTGCATCAGGTCTGGATTTTAAATATTTCATCTTGTGCTATACGCCATATTAGACATAAGTATACCAAGTGATTAAACAATATATAGGCAAATAGTATAAGCAGCGTCGTTAAATAATGAAAGTGTATACATTTAATATGTTTATTTGTTATAAATTTAGAAGACGCCCCAGTATGTTGCACATTGCGCCACTCATACCCAGACAACAAGCATGATTCTATAATGCCATCCATGGCACCAAAACCTGTGTAGCCGTTATCGCATACAATGGATGCTGATTTGGGTGTAATGTTACGCGTCTCTGCGGAGGTGGAGAACGCCCTTCCAGAGTTTTGCAAGGGTCTCCGCGGGAGCGAATGCCTGGAGCTGTACCAGCTTGCGGATGAAAGCTGGCGTGACGGCGACTGGTCAGCGCTTTTCCACTATGTGGACCGCATATCTGTGTATGTAAGGGACTACAGGTACGCCAGAGATGTGGATAACCTGGATAAATTGACTACCTTGGCACGACGTCTTTGGCTTCTTGCTACCACGGAAGCTGTTATTAAAGACAAAGATCGATCAGAACTACCTTACGACACTGATGTGTTGGTGGATCTGGAGCATATAGGCAGGTTATGGAAACCAACATTACATAAAAGGGTAAAAGCCCTGGAAGGTCTTCTTGAAATTGCAGAATGCGTGGACTGGTCGACGCCAACTGTATGGGAGATAGAAAGCGAAAGGTACCATGAAGAGGTTGCAAAGAGGCTTGATTTCATACGGGTTGAGGTACTTGTGCATCTCTTCGAGGATAGTCTTGTAAGGACTGATGCCAGTATAAGTGAAAAGCGCCGAAAAGGATGGATCACTGCTTTGGTAAACATTGCCACCTTTATGAGGAATGTGTGGTTATTCCGTGAAGAAATGGGATATAAGGTAATAAACCATTTTTTGGGAAGTGACTGCAACATTGACATGCGGTCTAATGAGATATTTTTCAAGTTCAGGATGGTATTACTTATGTGTCCAAATTCAACATGCTACCAGTTACTTGTCAAAGGAGACCTTTTTAAATGGTGGTTTCTGGTGGATGAAAACTCCGTGAACTCGTGGAGCTCTATGATGTCTTCCTTTCTTCTACGGGCGGTTAAATTCGCATGGGCTACAGGAAAACCTTATATGATCGAGGAGGTAACTTCAAAGATCCCTTATATATTCCAGCATATATATTCTGCTTTGAAGATTCCAAATATCGCAAACGTGACATATTTCAAGGAGTCTGTACCAGGTGAATTCACAGCATATTTGGAAAAGCCTCTTAACTTCATAAAAAAGTTGGGCAAGATTGTGGCATACCTTGTAGCTCCTGTTGTGGAAGAAATGGAAATAGAGCAAAAGAATGTAGCGGAAACGATGGATTATTTGACGGCACTTGTAAACGTAGTTTACCCATACACTCATCCGTCCAATGGAGGGAAATGGTCACTTAACATAGCAAGCTTTATCAGGAGCTTTGTAGTGGGTTACTCAAGGAGGGTCTGTCGTGAAAGATCACCAAAGGCTGTTGCATCAGAGAAAATGGGAATGGTGATAGATGGAAAACTGATGAAACTGAATAGGGAAACGGACGCGGCCATCGTGGAATTGTTTTATGCTCTCGCTCTTCAAGGGATGTACTCTAAAAATATGCATCTAGCATACTCATGTGAGGATGTGATTAAACGGCTTTGTAATTTACAACCAGACACCATTTTAGTAGGAGTACTGGATCACTTAATGTTGTCTTGTGAGAGTGTAACAGAACCACATCAAGTTCTGAGTGCATTGCGATTGTTTGCACAACTGTTTCCTCTAATAGTGAAATACACACCACAAGCGATATCGACGTTGCTGGATATCTCACTAAAGGGCATAAATTCAGCTGATCCCTTCAAGACAGGGCAAACATTGACACTTATAAACGTCATCTTCTCACATTTACCTTGCAAGGATTTAAGAGACTTGGAAATAAGTGACAAAGAAAAACTGGAAATCGTGAAGGCGATATATACTAAGGAATCAGATGAGATGATAGTAACGTCTGGAGACTCATTTCATAACCCACAAGACCAGTTAATTGATGTAAAAAGTGGTGTGATTCAGGTTTGTACAGACATGAAGACATCTGAGGAGCTAGATGGAGCCTTTTCTGGTGATATGGTTATATTACATAATACAAAGAACATTGATGATGCCATATCTGCACTGGACAGAATTCTTGATCAGCGCAGAATGATCACTGAGAATTTCTCATTTTGGTGTCAAGAGTGGTTTGGGACTATGTTACAATTGGCAGAAAATTCTTCAAAGCCAAATTCAGGTACAGATTCTCTAATGAATGCAGTTGACATGGGAACATACATATTGTCGCGTTCTGCTCTTGTTACGGTTCTATCGCAAACTGATGAGCATACCTTCGCTAACATATGCGAAACTTATGTCCGTTGGGTTAAGGAGAATGTGTTCCGCCCTGATTCACTGAAATACATGACAGCACTTGCTTCGTGCTTGAGTTACTCTAACCCCAAAATGACGATGGATTTAGTTTTTGATAAGTTGTTTTTACAGTTCCAAAGGGAAGTTAAGAGTTGCACTGAAGAGTTAGGAGAGAAGCAAGTTGTATGGTATAATTCCTGTTTTGGTAGTCTAGTTCGAAGAGCAAACGTTGACATATTGCCACGCCTCTCTCAGATAGAATATATCCTAAAGATTGGATTTAGCCATAAGTCTAAAAACGGATTTAAGTACGCAGCAAAGCTATTGCAACGCTCTGTAGACTCACTTTTGGGTGTATACTTTACAGACTGTAGGTGTTCCACGAACTTCAGGGAAGAAATGAACCCTGGACTGATTCTGTGGGATCTTCCATGGTTCCTGCGTGATGCGAAGTTCCGCGATGGACAATGTGATATAAGTGGGATAAGAGATGTGCAATGGCATATATCTAACAAAGAAGAGGTAGAAGGTGCCATGAGACTCTGCATATATTCTGTTTCTGTTATTGTGAATATGGTCAGTGGCATAATCCATCTACCCTTACCCAAGACTATGGAGTCATCAATGGCGGTTGATATTACCCTGGATTCAAGTCTCACTCCATACATGAGAATGAACCGCGCTTATATATTGGCCAAAAATCTATTACGATCCATGAAGAACTTTGCTGTTGACGAACGTGATATGCATACCAATGGTCTTCCAACTGTTTCTCCCTTCGAAATACCAGAAGTAAAGGAATTCCAAAGATTTGTTCTAGACTTGATTCTGTCGACAATGTCAACGTTCGGAAGCATAGATTCTACGAATGATCTAGCAGTCACCAAAATATACCACAAAATGTTGAAGGTAGTGGAAGAGTATCTATGCAGAACGGCACAACAGGGAGAAGACGATCAGCATTCAGATGGCAGCTCTCTCGTAAGCTCCATCAGGCAAGCAGCCATTTTAGGTACCTCTATTACAGCTTCTAAGTCAATGCTGCATTGGACATCGTTTTATTGCGGAGTGCGCAGCTCGACATACTGGCAAGATGCACCGCGCGCTACTTGGCTATTAGCAGTACATGATAGATATTACAGGAGGCTTTCTGCTAGAAAAGGACATCATGAATGCAAGGGAGAAAGACAAACGTTGCTAAACTTTGTTTTAGATTGCGCAACATGCCAATATAAGGACCTATCTGGGTATGCACAAAACATACTCAAGCCCATTGCGTATCTTCATCGCAATGTATACGCGCGTATGGCTGAATACCTACTTGATCGCGGTATACATATGTATCCTCAGTCTGCCAGTGATAACAGCAGCGCTCTTGAATGCTTGGCTTGCATACCTGAAACAATGAAAACTCCAATTATAAAGAAGATCGCAGTGAAGTCATATCTGTTCAATAAGTTTTGCAAATTGATTTGTGGTGTAGTATCAACGGCGCCAAACAAGGATTCTCTAATGAACAAGTATGACAAAATGCTCCTTAGCCTGTTAAACTCCAGGGAATATCTATTACCAACAGAGAAAACAGCTGAAGCATTGGGTTTACTGTTAAATACGCTGCTGGAAAAGCAACACACGGCTGCGCAGGGAGTTACCCACTGGCGTTTCCAACTATATGCCACTGCCATCTTGGTTTGCTTCCGCAATACCATTCCCCAGGAAATGCTGGGGAAATATGCATTATGGCTTATGGAAGCTAGTGATCACACTTCTAAACAGTCATGCGTCGTTGCTGTTGCTCTGTTTGGGCTTAGCCATATATTTGGTAATGAGGCCGCGTGGAACTACCTTCCTCCTGAGGCACTGGAGCCTCCCTTCGCTAAGGTTTTGTTGAACTCCATACACTCTGTAAACCACGATTCCATAAAACAAGACAATTCATCTACGGTGAAACAGTCCAACTCTATCGTCATAAGTGTAATAAAGCTGGATAGGACGTGGCCAAGAAATAGATCATGTTCCAATTCAAAGGGGTTCTCCATCCAGAACTTCTTGGTTGTGTATCATTACTTTAGATACTTGTTACATAACGGTAGAATGGCGACCGTAGAATGTACCTCGTCGATTTTGGAAGATTTGGCTTCTAACCCTCCAACGTCCCTTGAGTATCATTGTGCATTCGCTGAAATATCAAGTGCTATCATGAAGGCATCAATTTATGCATCACCCGAGGAACGTGCACATATTTGGGGGTTCTTGCAACCTATAATGAAGCGAGAATTAGAAAGTGTGGTTACTGAGAGCATCTACGATTTCATGGATGGGATGAGGCTTGCAATTGAAGATGTGGATTCTAATAGTGAAGCATGCATACCAGTTCTCAATCTAAGCATAAATTACCGGGCTCCTTTGAGTTTAACATCGTTACACGTCTTAGACGTGACCGCCGCGGATAACACAAGCCTAGGAGTGGTTAAACAGTTGAAGTTGTATCAGGCGCTACTGCAACAAATAACTACAGAGAATAAGGATATGTTTGAAATTCTTTGTAATGCTGTTTTTAACGAAGCTGCCATATTCAATGATTCACTACAGGTTGTTGAAGCTATAGGGTTAGTTTGCTCTTACGTCATTTCTCTCTGTTGTGCTTTTGGAAACAGCCACAACGTCAAAGGAAGGATTCAGGAGTACATAGCGCTGTTGATAAAAAAGGTTGATGAAACATTGGAGGAGGAACAGCAAAATGAGTCTGCTATAAAGGGGCTTATGCTGATGGTAAAATCATTTTACTCGTCTTCGGTTCCCACACTGGACCTCAGTCACAAGTATACTTCCACCTTTTTGGAATTTTGTCTAAAGTTTACTGGCGACAGTAACCAGAACTTAAGCGAAATATCAACTAAAGCCGTGAAACAGATTGTCATGTCACGTTTCCACTCAAGAGGAAACATTGAAGCAGTGCACGCAATAGTGGACACGGTTGAGCGCACGTCTAAGCTACCATCAACGAAGATAAAATCTACATCAATCAATGCTGTCACAGTATGTTTACAGTAATCACCTAAAAATGTCCACAGATGATGCAACGACACATCTGCATGTACCTGAGGAAGACTGACGTGATGGATCGCCTAGTTAGGCTGTACATATGGGCGCTACAAGAAAAGCATATTTGGGATGTCGGCAGGGATGGTCTGACGGCACTAACTATATCTGCAAGTGACCAGTTGCACTTCGAATTAACCCAGAAGTTCTACGATATGATCAAAGCCGGAAATGGCACATTGGCCAATGCTGGCGTCTTTGGACTGGCAGCTTTAGTTTCGACGGCACCTTACCATGTTCCTAATTGGATGCCAAACACACTAACAACACTGGTAGGTTTAAACAGGCGCCATTACATGAATTTCTCAGGCAAGTTGCGCATCATCTAGGTTCCCTGATGTCGTTAGGGTAAGCTGAACACAATATTTACTAATAAGACGATAGAAATCAGTGCAAGAGACACTGCAGGACTTCTTCAAGTCCCACATGGACGCCTGGTCACAGGTTCATGTCCACAAATTCACCCGCGAACAGCTTGACGTGCTCGAGATACACAAGGGCTGTCCAGTATACTTTAACTAAATAATGCAATCATCCGTAAAAGAATGTAGCTTAGATGATGGGTGGAACGCGCTTAAGCGCAGCCATCTTGAGAGGTGTGAGATTCTAACTGTTTCTGAAAATTTTACAGGATTGAGAGCTATGTAGATTCTATGGACGTCGTAATGCCTATAGTGCAGATATTTCAGCCTTCAGAATTCCTAGCTGGTTATTCGTATGTTTACATTACTACACATAACAGTAAACAGTGTCGTTTATTCCATGTGCACGGAATCAGACAATGGCGTTGAGGAGTCAATTTACCTGCGAATATGCCAATTGTTCTCCGATTATCTACGACGTAAGGTAAGAGAAAGTTGTCTATAACATTATTAAGTGATTATACAGGTTCAACTTGGCGCGGTGCTAAGCGCAGCGGATGTAGTAGACACATGGATACGTTATCGAGCATATCTGTCTTACATTGGAGGAATATGCAGCTACATAGATCGCTTCTATGTCAACCGATATGCCAAGCCCAGTTTAAAACTGGCAGCCCTTGAAACTTTCCAGATTACGGTAGTGTTTCATTACATATAAAGTATAATATATGGAAAGGTATTTGGGAAACATAAAGAGGGGCTGAAAGCCGAGCTGTTACGCCAATTGGACGCTATGCGTTCCACAATGGAGGCGGATGAATTGAGGATTGGAGCGATAACGGAGATGTATAAGGAGCTTGACGGGACAGGAGGCCTGCAGTACATGGAGGAGCTAGAAGAAGACATAGTTAAGCAAGCTAAAACATACTACTCAACTATGGCACCTATATGGGTCACAGATTTGGATTTGATCGATTACGTCAGCATTGTTGAGGTTGGTGATATGTTTACCATATTAACCCATCAACAGCACTGCATGGAACAAGAGAAAACAATTTGTTCCAAATGGTTAAAGAATTCAACAGAGATATTGATCAAGGAAGCAATATCATATACAATGCTAGTGAGTCAACAGGATACTATTATATCCAAAATGGATGCCGTGGAACAGTTTGTAAAAACATCTAAAGAAGAGGTTGGGAATTGCACTTCTAATTCACATCATGTAGGATCTGGAGCTTCTGTATAAGGTGTTAAAGGGCTTAGATAAGTGTTTGTACAAAATGGCAGACATTTTGAAAGCATGCATACAGGGCTCATACAGTTCAATCACGACATTTAAGCACCTATTACAAGTCTGGATTAAATATAAAGGTATGACCATGTGGAATCAATCTATTTCCTAATAGGGCTACTAAAGAAATGTTTCTCAGATGAGAAAGAGGTCATCAATCAATGTGATGTTGGCAGTGCTGAAGGAAGTCAAGGATTTGATAATTCAGAGCCTTGCGTTACCAGCTCACATGAGAGTCCAAAATACAACCCTGTAATTGCAGCTGCCATAAAGGATGCCTTCAAAGGAATTATATCAAAGAACAACGACTTCATCAAGCAACTTGTCAATCACTGGGATGAAGTCATAGTGAGAGGTGATGCTGAATGTCACGCAGAACTGTTGGATTGTTGCGAAATATTAGAGTTGACAGATAATAGAAGCCTGTTTTTCCATTGTTACAAGTTCAAATTGGCATCACGTCTTTTGTACTCCCGTAGTGCTCAATACATGGAAAACATGTCTTTGTCTATGCTGGAGGAACGGAGTTCTTCAGAGGACACATCATGCTTGAAAAGAATGACCAAAGAGATATACACTAAGGGGGGCGACAATGCATTGCCAATGATCCGCCAAATCTCCAAGAACAATTGGCCGCACTTGAAAGGTATAGCAAGCGTTAACTTTTACCAAATTTGTAGACTACCGTGATCATATTAAACTAAATGAGGAGTTTGAGAATGTTTTGACTTTATTCGAAAAATCGCAAAATGAACACATACATCGCAAGATAGAATACAATCGCATGCTCGGAAGGGTGGAAATGGAACTAATGGATGGCCACAGGAGTAAGAGCCTAACGTGCGATTTAGTTCAGGCGTCTGCATTACTCTTATTCCAAGAAAACACTCTGGATGCAGGATACATGGCTGATAAGCTAAACATACCTGTAGGAACACTAATGTACATACTACAGCCCCTATTGGAGAAGGATGTTATAGAACTATATGCAAGTTCCATTGATGCATTAAGTTAATATACTTCAGGGGGAAAACATGATAAAACTTAATACGGAATTCGAGGATTACATTGATGTAACAGTGAATGCTGTTCCAGATTACTCGGACAGTAGGAAATCAACAGAAGATGGTATGACACGTCAGAGACACATTACAAACAAACATGCAGTGAACTTAGTGGAAGAAGCAACAAGAATTGATTTACGTGTGGTTTCCATAGTAAAGTCTGCAAAGAATGTAAAGCTGGACGAGCTGCTGTTACAACTCTCCACGTTCCCACGGGAAGTTAGTGATTCATGATGTAATATAAATATATTACAGGAAGTCTTAAAGCGTATAGATCACTTGTGCCAAAAGGAGTATATGAGAAAGACTGATGATGCCATATCATACGTGCCATAGTTGCCATTACAATTGACAAATAGCATAAGCTTTAAAACGGGCCATTAAAGATGAATATAACACAATTGTTGTTAGCTTTAGCTATTCAGTTATTTAATAACAGTGATCTTGATATTCAATGAGTAAACGACCGCTGATTAGACTTTATCAATATTCTTGATAAACCCGTAGCTACGTGCCATTGCCCTCAATATGAGTTCATATATGCCAAATGTGATACCACCACTAATTACAGACTTCATTAATTGTACCTGGAAACCGGCATATAGTCCCCTCAGCTTCTTGTTTTTCAAGGTCCAAAATAATACACTGGGGAGTCTTTTGTGCGAAAGCTCTGTTTCATAACATAATTGCATGGTCCTGCTCACATAAACAGGATAGCATATGGTTGTAGGTATTAATCTAGCCAGCATCCCATTTGCAACAGGTTGAAAGCCCTTTACGTTGGCCAGCATGGGATAGTCACTCCAGTTAACCTCTGACATAGTTTCATATATGCTTATTACCATTGAGTAATAGAAAACAGCTACAACCTCTGCCTCCCATCCCTTGTACAACCCGGGCCACCCTTCATTGCGATATGTGTGAAGTATGTATTGAACAGCTCCTCTGTACTGGGGCCAGCCGTCTACTCTCGTCCTACCTGATTGCAGCTCCAGGTTGAGTTTGGCGTTCCACATAGGGTGTAGTGTGGTACTTGTGATTGCACTACTTAAACAGCCATGGACTAGCTTGTTTGACACCTTGCTGTCAAAGTCCACAACCTTCAATTGCGATATCTTGTCAAAGGAATAGCGAAATAGAAACCATCCCAAGGCCGACAGGGCCGTGGAACACATGGACCCACGATACAACGTGAACACTCCATCTTTTAGGGACAGGCGAAGTATTGATATTAACTTACTCCTCCCTTCCTGTTTCAAGCCATGGCTGTATATGTTTAACGACTGTAGCCGTGTTCTTAACGCCGACAGAGGCTGAATCAACAACGTACATGTAGCTCCTGCAAGTGCGTTTGAGAATGCAGTGACCGTTGGATATGTCTTTAGGACTTCAACTGTGATTTGATCACGCTCACTGGATTTACCTGGCGTGGCTTTAGATTCACTCACCATTATAGCTTATACCATTTCCACCAAATAAAAAGGAATAAACTACCGAATTGAGCTGGTGTGTACAGTGTTTGTTTATTCTTAGTGTGTCTTATGGAGAAGATGCGCCTTACAACGGCTGGAAGGACAGGCTCAGAAGGTAAGGCCGTGACTATTAGAAGCCACCTTAGAAAATGGCAAAACGAGCGCAATTACTGGAGAATGAAGCACTCGTCCGTGCCCTATGGCAGGATGGAAAGGTATACGAAGCTTCCGTACCTACCATCCGAAATACGGAAAAGTACTTCTGCACATTTCCGGTTCCATACATGAACGGAAAACTGCATATTGGACACGCTTTCAGCATGTCTAAAGCGGAATTCCAGGCACGTTTCCAGCGCTCTCAGGGAAAGGCGGTTTTATGGCCCTTTGCCCTCCATTGTACGGGTATGCCTCTGTCAATTATACAAACAAATTCCATATAGGAATGCCTATAATGGCGTGCGCCGACAAAATCAAGGCGGAGCTGGCTGCTGTAGGTTTATCTGACCACATAGACAATGTTTACCAGATGAATGATGAGAGGGAGCAGCCTCTTGTGAATCATGAACCAGAGGAAGATGAACAGACTACTCAGCCCCAGGAGAAGGACTGCACAAAGTTCTCATCAAAGAAGACAAAGTTAGCAGCAAAGTCGAATGTAAAGGTGGGTTGCTGTTATGTGATATACACCACTTTCAGATGACGCAAATGGATATAATGCGCCACATGGGTATAGGAGAAGAGGAGATCCCGAAATTCGCTGATCCTCAACACTGGCTGACGTACTTTTCACCTTTAGCCATTAGTGATTTACAAGCTTTGGGGTTATCGGTTGATTGGAGAAGGAGCTTCATTACAACCAATCGTAACCCCTACTACAATGCATTTGTGGAATGGCAGTTTAACTCGCTGAAGACACGTGGCACTCTAAATTTTGGATGTAGACCAAGTGTATTAAGCCGTTCTGTTATGCAGCCTTGTGCAGACCACGACAGAGCTGAGGGCGAAGGGGTAACTCCTCAAGAGTACACTGCCATTAAGATGCGTATCCATGACTCCTCATTTGATCTTCTCAATTCCTTAAATGAACCTTATGGAGACTACAAAGAGATACTTTCAAGCAAACCTGTCTTCTTGCTTGCGGCAACTCTGCGCCCTGAGACTTTATACGGGCAGACAAACTGCTTTGTTCTTCCAGAAGGGTCTTATGACGTAGTTTTGGGATTTAACTCGCCGAAGCTATCTTTCAACGATTCTGGCATAGTGGAAAACATTCTACTCATTGAGGAAGCTGTGAAACAGTGTGATTGCCTGTATGTGACATCTAAACGCGCGGCTATGAACATGGCATACCAAGGTTTGGTGATATTGAAGCCTTCAGAAGACGGGAGCTTCATGAGGGATACACATAACGTATCGCAATGCACAGGCATGCAACTAATTGGTTCTGTACTTTCCAGTCCACTTACTGTGCATGACAGGATTTACGTCCTTCCAATGTTGACAATATCCATGGAAAAGGGGACGGGTATAGTGTCGTGCGTACCCAGTGACTCAGCTGACGATTACATAACTCTATTTGAGATAAGAAAGAAGGCATCATATTTCAAGGAGAAATATAACGTGGATGCAGCATATTGTAGCCTTGAAGCTGTTCCCGTAATAGACATTCCTGATCTGGGTACGTGCGCAGCTGCACTTGTATGTGAAAAGGAAAAGGTTACATCAGCAAAGGACACAGCAAAACTAGAGGCGTGTAAGGAAGTGTTGTACAAGAGAGGCTTTTATGAAGGAGTTATGGCAACAGGGAAATACAAGGGCAGGAAGGTATCAGAAGTTAAGGACATGATTAAAGGTGAGATAATCAGCGCAGGCCAGGCCTTTGTTTACTATGAACCTGCTAAGCGTGTAGTAGCGAGATCTGGTGACGTATGCGTGGTTGCGCTTTGTAACCAGTGGTACACCATGTTCAGTGACGAAACCTGGAAGGAGCGTGTAATGAAACATGTAAACAATCCCAGGAAATTTACTTGCTATTCAGATTCAGCACTTAACCAGGTGAAACATGTAGTATCATGGCTTGACAACTGGGCTTGTAGTCGTTCGTATGGACTTGGTACAGTTCTCCCATGGGAGGACATAAAGCAAAACAAGAACTCCATCATTGACAGTTTGTCCGACAGTACCGTATATATGGCCTACTATACCATTGCTCATTACCTCCAAGGGGACATATACGGTAGTAAACCGGGGCTGTTGGGATTAAAGCCAGAGCAGTTAACCACAGACGTATTCAACTATGTGTTCCACACGTCCGATAATATTCCTGCCGGTATGGATGATGAAGTAAAGGATAAACTACGAATAATGCGAGAGGACTTCGCGTACTGGTATCCAGTGGACCTTAGAAGCTCTGGCAAGGACCTCATTTTCAACCATTTGACTATGAGTCTATTTGTGCACGACGCAATTTGGGGTCCTGTTAAAGGCATAGATGCAATGCCAAGATCTTACATGTGTGTTGGACACGTGTTAGTGGATGCTGAGAAAATGTCCAAATCAAAGGGCAACTTCTTAACAGTTGAGGAAGCTGTTGCTACATACACTGCCGATGGTACACGTGTGGCTCTCGCTGATGCTGGAGATGGCTTGGATGACGCAAACTTCTCCAAGGAAACAGCAGAGGCTGCTCTGCTGAAGTTACATGGTATCCTTCAGGCTGCCCAGGCAGATATGGAACTTGAAGGACGCAAATGCAGTGGTACAGGAACATCTGCTTACGCCAAAAGGGTTTTTGAGAATGACATCTGTTTCCTTGCGGAAAAGACAAAAGACGCATACTCTAACTTTATTTACCGCGATGCACTAAAGAATTGTTTTTTCGACTACATTACAGCGCGCCGTAACTACGTGCAAATGTGCCAGGGTGACTTGGATTATGAGGCACTGAGAATGTACCACGAGACCTTTTGCAGGATAGCAAACCCTATAGTTCCTCACATATCTGAGTATATTTGGTCTTCTGTTTTGAAGGCAGAGGGTTCATTAGTTAGTGAAAGGTGGCCAGTTTTGCCACCAGTAGACTGGGCATTGCATAGGTTAGTTCCCTTCCCACAGTAACGACTATCCTACAGGCAAGCAAAACTTCTCTACAAGAATCTAGAGGAATTCAGAAAATCTAAGGAAAAATCCCTTGCAACCATGCGTAAAAAGAAGGGTGACAAGGACTTGCAAGACTTTAAAGGAGCAGTTATATATGTGGCAAAGTTAGTTTGACATGGACGATTATAACAACGCTGCAGGAAATACCCCGAATTAAACCAGAAGGTGTTGGAAGCCCTGAAAGAAGCTGATGTATTAGAGACAACCATTTCTGAGAAGGAGATCATAAAGAATCTATCTTCATCTGATTTAGTGAAGAACGCTTCTCCGGCAGATAAAAAGGCCATCTTGGCATTTGCCAGCTTCCAACTAAAGGAGGTTGCACTAGTTGGGGCATCTGCACTTCTTTTGGAGCTTCCCTACTGTGAATTGGAGTTCCTGAGATCACTGGAATCATTTATAAAGCAATCACTAGAAGTTAAGGGTATGTTTTTAAAATTATAAAACATGTGGTACAGAGTTGCACATATTGCCTCATATGGAAACGCACGAAAACGACAATACGACAATTCGCCAATCTGCATTCCCAGGGAGGCCCTCAGTATTCTACTACTAGTGTTTGAACGGTGAACTAAGCTCAAAATGTTCGATGTCCCACTTGGCGGCCTCTATGCTTAGCATTACTTCATCGATGCATGATTGTGCCATCGTGTATGCGTATCTAACTGTTTGCAATCCCCACATCCAGAGCTCTTTTTCCTCTTTAAGTTGGTCCCAATCATAGCGACGCTTCTTCCCCACTTGCATATGATTCATTTTAGAGTTGAGCCTAACAAGCACATCCTTGAGATTGACTGCTGACCTTTTGCACATGTCCCATATCTGTTCTAGTTGGAGATCTATGAAATCTGGTTCTGTCGATTCGTCCAGTAGGGTCCATAGCTTCTCTGCGATGTTGTAGGTAAGTATGGCCAGTATGGCGTCCCTGGGCGTGGCGGATTTATGTATGGCACACTCCACTATTCCATCAGAGCCCAAAACCACGACGAATTTCTCACCCTTGAATATTTTGAGATATTGCGCTAGGGTTTCTGGGCAAACAGACATGTCAGCAAGTGAATACTTGATGGCGCCGTGTTTGAGTGCGCCATCTCTCCACGGGAACATTAGGGTTTCACGTGACGCTACCTGCTCTGGCGTAAGAAACTTCACGCGTATTCTTTTCTGCAGTAGATTGAGAGGTTCATTGGGATATCTGACGTTGCTGTCTTCTTGAACTTCAGTGGACTCTCTGGCTTTCTTGAGTGTGTTGCATAGATGCTTAGAGGTAAACCTATGCAGCAGCCTTGTCGCTGTATCAAATTCGTAATCGTGTATCATCTCTGCAATGGCACCACACTCATCATCCTCAAAGCATGAATTGTCACTGCTAGACGACGAAGATGAGTAAAGATCGTCATCAGGCTCCTCCTCATCATGTTGCCTAAGTGCTTCAAGTCTCAATTTATGATACCTGAGATACCTGTCTAATCTACGTAAGAGAACACTAGCAAAATCCTCAAGGACCACAAAACACCTTTGTGGGTTTAGGTTGCGGAAACATATGCTCTTTGCCGCCATATAGGTAGCCACGTTAGACACTACAGATACACTTGCCAATACACCAGTCTGAACAGTGTAAGGCTGCTTCGCCAGGGTTAAGGCCAGTTGCATACCAGTTGCCATTCCTAGAAAATCGCATATGGGGCTTTGAGCTTCAAGCTTAGCGGTTATCTCACCAACGTTTGTAGCAGCATTTTTTACACAGAATGTGGCATGGAACGCCGCCTGGGACGCAAGCATCGTTAGCATTCCAATATGCTTGAGCACATTAACAGTCACGGTTAGAAGCATCTTAGGTTCAAAATTTAGCAGATTACCTGCAAAGCTTGCAACACCAGCTACACTACATAGGACCCCGCCAAGTAGCCTAAAGGCCTTTGGGTTGTCATCGAAACCAGCCCCTATCTTACCAAACCAAATAAAGTTGAACACACGCGATATTACATCCTTCATAACAATTCCTGCCAATGTGGAGCTAACTTTACCCTTTGCTATTGTACTCATCCAGGTAGAACTAAGACTTTCATTCCCATCATCCGTTTTCACCTCAGCTGTCGTATCCCCATCTATGGTTATTGGTAGTGTATGTGCCGCTAATGCTAGTGATGTGGCGATAGCAAATCTTTCAAGCATACGCCAGTGAGCGTAACTGTAATATTCATCACTCACTATTTGTGGATGTACGGTATATTTTAGAAGCCTTTTCACCGTCTCTCCAAGCGACACAACATTGTCCAACAATGCTAATTTACACGTAAATGAATGATTTCCATATTTTGGAGTGCGTTCAATATATCCATGGAAAGTTGATGAGGGGTAACCTGTTTCAAACACTGTGGCGAGATGAATGTCATTATGAACAACTTACAAGTTCGGTTAGCAACTCTTTGGTTTGTGCTTTTGTTGATGAATTGGAAAGATGGCGACATTGAAGATGGAATGAACGCACTAACGACTGTGGCATTTGGAGAATGACGTTTTCGCCTAGCCTCAAATGCCTTCAGGAGCCCTCCTCGTTGCGATACATGTATACTGGTGGAAGACTCATTGTTCTTTAGACCCTCGTTGACCAGGTTTGCTGTTATCTGTGGGTTCATCAACTGGATGGAGCTTATTGCCGTAACGGCCGAAGGCTTCAACCCGGTGGTGTGACGCCTACAATCAACCACACTCCATAGCTGTGCAATGAGAAAGGCGCAGAGTACCCATATTTGAATTTGCGATATATATCTGAGGGTCATACGCTACAGGAGATTCCGTCGCTATGCGACGGATTCCATTTAGGAATGGCTGTCTAGTCCTTTGTGGAGTTATGAACTTCACAAGAACACCACGTTAGTCGACCTTACGCGGTTATTCTCTCCTCCTGAGCACATGCAGCCATAATGAAATCACGCCGCCTTAGAGACACACTCCTAGGCAGTATCGGGTAAAGCCCATTGCCTAACTTTCACATCAGAATACTCCCAGGGAAAGACCATAGACAAATTTAATATCTATATAACCGGTGAAACACCCGGGTTTGTGTCCATCTTAGTTGGGCACATTACTTTGGTTATAGATACACTTGGCCATAGCTAACCAGTCAGGCGTTTCATCCACGGCGTATATTATAGATGTGAAAACGGCGAGGACAATAAATGAAATGTAAAGTGTTGCACACGCCGAGCATTTAATTTTACAGGACGATGAAAGGCGGGACAAGGTTGAATGGCTCCTTGATCGCCGCTGGGATTGTTGGATTTGTCGCCGTATCTTACATCACATATTATCTATACAGACGCTCGCGCAGACGCCGCCTTTTGAATTACTTGAAGCGAATTTACAACAATGATCACGAACTATACAGCTACGACGATGAAGAGCCTTACAGTGATGAGGACGACTTCTACAGGGACAATGCCATGCAACGCGACAGGTATAAGCGCGCAAAAGCATCAGTTGGCGCCTTTTTTGGCAGAATGAAAAACCCTAAGGAAGGTAACTCACAATCCGCGAGCAACGATGGATCTCAGGACAATGAACTGGTGGACAACATTGAAGGACTAGCTGACGCTGACGGCGAGTCAGGAAGAAGTCATAGAGCCTTTTCCATGTTCAAAGCGAAGAAACAGAAGACAAATGGCACCAACTCCGAAGAAGGCACTGTCCATGGCACTGTGATGATGAAAAATGTCAACGCAAATGAGGACGAAAAAGTACGTCACTAACATAGCAGTTAACCTTTACTTAGAATTAGGTGGGCATTAACGCTTCTGCGATTCTCGAGGGCGCAACATGTGAACCAGAATTTGGATGCCACTTGCCAGAGCAGCAATCGGTGTACTTCAAGGGCTTTGGTTGCGCGCACAACATGTCTGATTCAGAATACATGAGTAGGTTACACTTCAAAAATTTAGTAAATGTCATTCTAGAGGGGTTACTCGCTGAGTATGGGTTCTCACTGACTGATTCACTTGAGGAGGCCAAGGTCGCAGTCATCAACAGTTGTACCGTCAAAGGACCAAGTCAGGATGCCATGACTACAGAAATACAACGAGCCAGAGCTTTAAATGTGCCAGTTGTCGTGGGTGGGTGTGTTTCTCAGGCGGATCGTAGTTTGGGGGTGTTTCAGGACTCTGGTGTCTCCTTGCTCGGCGTACAACAGATTGACAGAATCGTGGACGTAGTGGAGCAGACGCTGCAAAATCGCAAAGTTACTTTTTTGGATCGCAAAGTGCTACCATCGTTGAACCTCCCGAAGATAAGACAGAACAAACTCATAGAGATCATTCCGATTTCTACAGGGTGCCTTGGGGCATGCACCTTTTGCAAAACTAAGCACGCCAGGGGTGTATTAGGAAGTTACAGCATAGAGGCTATTCTAGATAGGGTAGAAACTGTCGTTGGTGAGGGAGTTCAACAGATTTGGTTAACGTCAGAAGACACTGGAGCTTATGGTATAGACATAGGTACAGACATAGTAACCTTACTACGAAGCATCACAGCTCTTCTGCCAAAAGACGTCATGCTTCGCCTAGGAATGTCTAACCCTCCCTACATAAAACGACACATAGCAGACGTGGTAGAAATATTGAAACACGAGAATGTGTTTGAATTCCTTCACTTGCCGGTACAATCCGGAAGTGACAGAGTCTTGGACCTCATGAATCGTGAATATCACATCGCAGATTTTGAATACCTGGTGGATCATGTTAGACAGTCTGTACCACAGTGTACTTTGGCAACTGACATCATTTGTGGGTTTCCCTCCGAAAGCGACGAGGATCATCGTGCTACCCTTGATCTGATAGAGCGATACAAGTTACCTGTGGTTAACATTTCACAGTTTTACCCAAGGCCTGGAACACCTGCTGCCAAGATGAAGCCGCACGAGAACAAGGTCAGCAAATCACGCACTCGTGATGTAACTACACTCTTCATGTCGTACGAATGTAACAGCTCCTATGTCGACAGGAAGTTACCCGTATGGTTCTCTGAAGTTGACTACCAGCGGGAACAGACAGTCGGACACACTAAAACGTACGTGAAGGTGGTAGTTCCCATGGACCGTAACTTGGTTGGTCGCAAGGTCATGGTACATATTGAGGAAAGCACCAAGTGGCATCTAGTTGGGAAAGTATGCGAATGAACCTCAAATCGTAATAATAAATGAAATACAAATAGCAGGACTATAAGATATGCTATAACACAAGAATTGTATATTACAGCATGATATTAGAATGCATTGAGATTCATGTCCATGTCGTTTAGTGCGCCTATATGCTTAGCATAATCGTTATCAACCCTGAAACAATTGTTTCTCAGTGGCTGGTCAATGAGGTCTGTCAAATTTTGACGGACCATTTCCAAGAGATCTATGCGATAGTTGCGTTTATCATGCTGGTAGTACACCACCTCATCATTCTGATATTTAGCTCGATTAAGAACACGCATTTCAGCGGGGGAGAGTTCAACCCATCCACTCTCAGTGAGTACTTCCCATCTATAATTATGATACGCGTCGTTTTCATCAGTACTGATTTTGTCTGGGAAATCTGGTGAATCAACATCCCAGCGGATTCCTTCGAAGGTCCTGGGGCAATCATCAAAACGCAAATGCATGACTCACCTTTCTCCCTTGCGTGCTAGAGTCACTGGCAGGTGTGGTGTTGAATAATAGGTGAGCTTCATTTTAGGCACATTGTGAATGTTATGCAATGTGTTCACATCAGGGTCTATTTTCTCCCACTGATATTTTTCCGATGACACTGGGGTAGTCTCCTTTATTAATGTGTTATATGCATCGATAGCATTAGAATCATCTTTCAACTTATGTAGACATTCGTTGATAGGTTTGTCAACACGAGATCCTTCCAATATCTTGGATGAGAGAAGCATGGTACCAGCAAGCTGAAAACAGTTAAATACGGATATGCACAACTCACATAATCAACAGACTCAACAACGGCGGTTCTATATCCGTTATCACCTTTCTTATGTTTCTCATAGTCTTCCTTACTCATCGCTGTTGTTGGCAGTATTCCGATTGTATGACCGACGTGCAACCAAAGAACATCCTTTCCGTACATGCAGGGAAGTGCCTTAATAACATCCCCAGGTTTTACGTGCAACAATAATAGCCGTCTAATGGCCTCAACGTTAGAGACAAGAGGAATGCCGTTGCAAACAATAAACTCTGACATGTACACTGGAATGACCTTACCAACAATGTCTCTACGTATGCGGTGCACAATGCTGCGATATTGGCGATGTAGCTCTCCATATGGCACAAAAGCCAGATTTTCCAGGGAGCCTACATCAGGGGGACATTGGTAGTTGCTAACACTTTCGGCGTCATCTCCTTGATACTGAACTAATACACCGTTTGTATAGCGTTGAAGAACCCTGACCTTCGTTATTTCACGTTTAAAGTATTTGCGATAGATATCACGACTCTTATGCATTCTTTGAATCCGCCTGGTGGAAAGCCTGATGTTGTTGCCGTACTTGGAGATGACTTCGAAATAAAGCTCATCACCTGGTCTAAATAATACATTGAACCCCCCGGGAGGCACTTCCTTCGAACTTTGGAAGTGATCACTTAAGGTTATGGTTGCAAACTTTGAAGTGTGAATGTCAATAAGCATGTGCTTTCGTCTCACCACCTGCACAGTTCCCTTGACAAGCTGGCCTACTCGGACACCGTACTCCTCTTTCCCGAAACACTCAATGTTAAACTGTTTAAAGGCCTTCTCAAACTCTTCAAATGAAAGTACATCTTTGAAGAAGTACCCCAAAGGTTTAGGTAAGGGTGAGGAATCGCCATCACTAGTTTCATCGTTCACTACACCTGCCTTAGATCCACCTATGGAAAGTGGGGATTCAGCGACGGTTGTGTTGTTATCATCACTGAAATCCGACTTTTCCTCTATGTAATCTTCGACTGGTTTCATTTTTGATGGTAGATCATTGTCAAGTAGCATCTGTATGTCAAAAGTCGTGCCTTGGATTTTTGGCGACTTGATGTTTTCCAGCGTACCGCTAAGCAACTTTTTCAAATCTGCCTTTGGATCGACAGCACGTATACCTTTCATGATTTCTAGTAGGGTGTCAGGAATAAGTGTGTCCCTTCGTTTCCAACACTCTTGCCATAGCCAAAAAGGTGTATTTGCCTGGGGGCCAATGCGTTCTCTCTTCCTCAGAGCATGCCTTCGCTTGTGCCTGCAAACAATGAATACACAGCTAAAAAACCTACAAGAAGTCTATGTATTCCAAGCGGGTTTTTTCCTCCTCTTTCAAGGCTCTCTCACGAAGAAGTCTGGTCTTCGACATGTGAATGCATACTCTGAATAGTTCGGCCCTTAGTTCAATATCTGTATCATCCTTCTTCATTCCCTTTCTGGGTAGACTGTACCTTGCAAAGGATTCTAAAACATAGGTGGGCAAATATTCAGACCACCTCAACTTCATGATGTTACTGCTCCATGGTAATTTCTGTAATTCCCCCCTCTTTGATAGCCTAGAATGTGGGAGAAGTCCAATATTATGGTAGAAGCTTTTGAAATGTGAGTGCATTCTTTCAATTAACCCATCATTGTTAACCAATGACCTATACCTATCGTGCAACCAAGAGATCCTTTCATACCACATTTTATCATACTTCTCCAATTGCTCAGCTTCCAATCCCTCTCTCCCACTGAGATATTCTTTGTTCCACTTTATTATCCATATCGGAAATCCCTCACTATCGGTCACAAAATAGTCTTCCAATTCTGGTATGATAATGTCTTGGTCATAAGGAGGTTCCTCCGCAGTCATAGGTTTTAGGAATCCTTCTTGAGCCTCTTTGATAGAAGTGAGTAGCAGCTGACATATAGCATCCTTTCCATCGTATGAATCTAACATGTTACATGCCTTTTGTACATTTTCCTCATGGAATTGCCTCTCATCAGGAGTAACACCTTCATAGTCCTCCCAGGGCTCACCTGGGTCCACGTCTTCACCATCTTCGGATGGAGGACCAGGTTCTCTGCTTTCAACATCATACTCCTTGTAATTCCTAACAGGTAGCAATGTTCCTTCTCCCAGAAGGTAGACATACTTATCTCTTGGACTGTGCCTTACAAGGTACTTCTGAGGTGGCTCAACACCTAACACTTCCTGTGTAGACTCACTGCGATGCATGTAGTAATCCTTCAACATCGAATGTGGGATCTGCCTCTTCCTCATTTCTAGGAACTCCTCATTGAAGGGTTCAATTGATAGGGCGATAGGATACTTATGAGGTAAATTAGGAATCCCGCCGAAATCATCTGTAAAGTATGGAGAATCTTCAGGCCGGGATAATTGCTGCTGCCTCAATAATCTACCAGCCCATCGACGACCGCCTCTACTGACATAACCTCTATATGGAGGTGATCTTCTCGGTATATAACTGCCATCATCCACGAAGTCATCGTTATGAGCAGAGACTGTGGTTGGAAGTCGTCCTAGGGAGCTGTAAGGGGTTTTCTCCGAATCATTCAGCAAATATGATGTTGTACCACTGTCTAGGATCCCCTTTACTTGCGATATTGAAAGACTATAGCACAATCTACCAGAGTCACGGCTTAATCTGAAGGAGTGCACGGTAACGATCGACAAATAAGTCATCCACTCCCATATTACCGACAAAGTGACGCTGAGTGGCGCCATACATCTGTGATATGGGCGAAGGATTCTCATTTTTGACCCACATACATACAGGATTGTACAATGACTTCATCCTGTCTAATGTGGATTGCCAAAATAGTGACCGGCTATATGCTTCTGTGCCGTGATTCCACATACATAAGAGCACACAAACATAGTCATGGTATAAGTATGTGTTTCCAGGGTGTAACAACTCCACAAAACCGGCTTAAACGCAACGGTATGTTGAGCACATAGCAAAGATGGAATCCAAGGAATCCATTGGCGTTACAGTAATGTTCATGATATATCACACTTATACGGTATACACTGCATTGATATTGCACCCTGTGGAGGATTATTCAGCCTGATGGCATATGTCTGGACACATCACGGATGTTCCCATACACAATGTACACACCATTCATAATTTAGGCATATGGAATCTGCAAGACACCAGCTAACATTCTATAGATTTAGAAGGCTGTTTGACATATATCTAAGTAGTTTTGGTATAGGTACACCGCATGTTATATGCTTCACATAGTATATCCTTCTCTTGATTCTTAACAAGACAGTGCAAAACATTGAAGGGCTCACGTGCCCATGATACACATCCAACCATAGTCATGTGGCATCATTTTGACTTAACAGCAGTTTTATGCTGCATGATTGCCATTACCTGTAGGAACCTTCACCTGTACTAAATCAATAATACTTTTCCCTTATTCCCCTTAATTGGGCCACTTTGAAGCATCAGTTTCTGTATACGGCATCTTTCCCATTGAATCCAGGATGCACAAAGGTTGTATTCTCGTTGGCCTTGCCCCCATGCCTGGGATTGCAGTGTAGTTTACACTGAACATGATACATCATATTTAGGATAAACTTACCATTAGTCTGTGTATTGGGCGCATAATCTTTTTCTTATTGTTTGCAAGGCATTTCTGAATGCACTTTTCTCGAGACCTAAAATCCTGTTGGCCACGGACAAATCCCGCTAGAAGCACAACAAGAAGCGTAATACCAGAATATGCCTTCATCCTGTGGTTATCTGTCACTATGTTTACTAATCAGGCATCGGACGGAATCCGCTCGGATACTATGTAATGAAAATTCCCAAGGAGTCTGAAAAATATTCTTTCAACTTCCAGCTTGCATATTGGACGCTGAGACATAGCATGAGCCCCTGTGGCGACTATCATCACTATGCAGTGTACGCTCTTGATTGGCAATGCATGATAAGATAGAAAGCGATATATAAAAGTACACAATCACGGATTTCTCAACTAGTTCACATAGCTATATGATATATATTCATTTCATAACGTTTCGGTGCCTCTAAGCGATTATTAATAGGGGTTTGTAGGAGTCATTAACAGCTTGAATGACTGTCTGGGATGTACATCTTTTACTCAGGCATTGCAACGAATAACACTATAGTTACCGGCATACGTCTGTCTATTTAGACTTCATCAACTTGCAATTGCCCTTGCACTGCGTGTTTTGTCAGATTATAAAAGTGGCATGCTTACCCCCCATCTCTTGAAGGTTCCAGGCTTATACAGACGCTCACACTCCAATTTACACTTTTGACATAACAAATCGCACTCACCACGAAAGTATGATACGATGCCAGCATTAGCTATTTGAGTCATTGCCATGACGCAAACAATGGAGGCCAGTAAAACGTGCTTAAAACGTCCCAGCATTTTGGATATATGATGGCAGTAGATAAATCTTTATGGATCTGGTGTTATCTTAACGATAAGATAAATGTGGAGGAGGTTTGCATTTTCTTTGAAGAGATCTAAAAACATTAAGCCCATTACCTGATTCTTGATTTGAGAAAAATTCCCAGGGACGGATAATGCTTGCAGTATACCTCATATCCTTGATAAAATAAAGGGCATACACGGTTTTAAAGGCTATATGTCTAATCTGCAAATAGATTGTGGCTTCTTTATATGGCATTTACCAGATACATAAGGATACACAACACAAGTGAAATATTAAAGTAACATGAAGACATTCCGTAACATAATCGCAGCACTTATCATGCTGGCATCCTTTGGATACGTTTGCAATGCACAGCCCAGTGTAAGTGATCCACTCACGTACTCGACTCTGATTTATGGTTGCGAAACCCACTGCAAGAAGATGTTTCCAACTATTAACACAGCGCCAGATGAGACTTCCTCCACGGAAGCCCCTAATAACTACCAGGATAACTTAAAGTTGTTTGCTGTAAGTCCTTTATAGGTTGTTAATAAATGCTCAGTGTTTGGACGCTTGCCGCATGGCAGCAGTCGTTTACCCAAAGACCGAGGCAGAGATCCATAAGTTCACCTACTCTGCATAAAATATCATCAAGACTCAGTAAACGACTGTGATGCTATAATACGAGTTGTAAACTATGATAATATGAGTCACAGTAAATATAAGATGGTACATGAATTAGGTAGAACTTGTTTAATATTCCAAGGAATGACAAGTTTTGTCGCCTTAGCGTGTGGTTGCAATTGACATGCTGAGTTCTAGGATAACATCTCCTGCATTCAGTTGACATCTGACACCCCTCAGCTTCAGCAAGCTCAGTTTTCCTAGGGCTTGTTGAAATGAGACGCGTCATAGAAGGTTATTCCATTCATATTGTTCATGGCGTTACTGTTGACAATCGTCTGGTTATTGGCTAAAACTGCGTTTTCCAGGGGACTGGATACATTTGGGTTAATGAGAATGGTGGTCCCGCCAGTCGTGTGTAGGTTGGCATTCACGATTACAGGATTTAGCGTTGCTTGAACATGATGATTAGGCACATCTGCGCCCCACTTTACTCCACCCTGAGTGGCATTGAATGGCATTGCCAATGGGTAGGTGGGCGTATGATATAGGCTATCGTTCTTGCTGTCCCCATGAATCTGCGCAGAAGCAGAAGCCTTACCCAATCCATATATAACACCTTGATACTTTTCGTCATCCAATTTATTCTCAAAGTAGCGCTGCATTAGTTTAAAGAACGTCCTGCATGTTACAAGGCTGTCGCTTCCCGCTTGATGCTGGGGACCGACACGCTTGACGTCCAGATGCTCTGATATCTTTTGCAGGCTGCTACGTCCTGAGAGTTTAATGGATCTTTCATCCAACAGAAACTTAATGTCATACAGAGAAGGGAAGAAGTCGTGCAGAAGTTCAAAAAATTCCGACTGTTTGGAAGGGAGACTCGTACAAGTAAGGAGCTTGAGGACATAGGCAAAGTCATAGCTCCCGTGGAAGCTCACCCAGACAACATCCTCGTTCATGACCAAACCAGAGGACATTATTAGCTCTCCGAAGTGAGCCACATGTATACCATTTCGTTGATGTTTCTCAAAGTCTATTCCACTCTGCTTGAGCAACTCGATGGAGTCGTAAGCATACATATCCCTATGGAGGTCAAACTTGAAGTTGAACTGCCAAGTAGAAACGCCAGAAGGGGTCTGGCCGTCTGCATTTGCGAAAGTTAAACCGAGCTGAATAAGCTTGAGTAGGTCGACGTTGCATTTCACAGTCTGGTAATTGTAGTCATCTTGGTAACTCGTAGGTTTGGCCACTATTCCCGGGAATTCCGTGTCAATGGAAACATAGGGAAATAGCTCCAGTACGTCCCTTATCTGCTCGAATGCATCATCTAAGTTATCCGACCACACGTCCACTATCTGCCGTTCCGCATCCATGTAGCATCTCCACGAAGTCGCATTCAAATGGAATGCCACTACCCAAATAAACCATCTCCGAATGTATTTCCACCTATAATCACTTGCAGCAATTGCCGCGCTTTTGTCTCTTTGATGACGAAAGCTTTCACAAGGAGGTAGCACAGAAAGCAGATTAGAGGCGTCCCGATGAACCTCTAGTTGCGGTCACAATAGAAGGGGTGCAATTCACAAAATTGACCTATCCTTGTGAAACGGGGTTGCGTACATTCAGCCCTTGGCTAAACTCTTAAACCTTACGAAGTCGCACAAAGCTATACGTCTTTCGCCAAGCTCCCTAAACTCCTCCGTGCGATTTCACCATAACAATTTCATGCGCATTTCCTGAAACCGTAATTTTGGTCAGCATAAAAGGCGTACTAGGGGAAGATATCTTGGATCTTTTCAAGCTATCCCTCTCGCGCGCCCATCCAATGCGAAATGCACTCACAGATTACGAAGAAACTTTGATCTGCGAAGCCTAGATAACGAAATATACAATTACTACTGATGGTTAAGCGGTTTCCCGAATAACTCTTACTCCGCTCAGGGGTGTATTTGTGGGCATAATGGTTGGAATGGGGTAGCCGTATTTCACTCCGTGTGTCCAATGTTCGGAGACCTTATATTAACACTCTGTGATTCCTCCGTATAAGTAATATGTAGCGCAAATACGGTTTTTACAGAAGGCAGCGCACAGTGGAGGCCCCTTATATACACTCAGTGGTCCGGAGCTGTCTACCCTGTACGTCGAGCCATGAGGTATAGAATAGCCACATGTTAAGAATCGTGGGAATCGTCGTGTACTTCCAAGAGAATATTTTTATGTGAACCTAATATTCGTTTTTGTGACGGGAGTAGGCCTACTTTATAACACATGGGCCACTTAGCATACGAATCCTTGAGCACGCGCTCTTCCCACAAGTCGGTGGGATGTCTTACTAGCCATCTCCATAGTTTCCCATTGCCCACTATAACCAACTTCGATGCAGAATATGCACGTTGTGGAAATATAGCCGGTGGTTGGTGGTGGAATCACCCAATCTCACACTGGCTAGTGATATGTACCATGATCTAATTAGATATACCGTAGCTGTAATTGACTTTATTGTCCTATCGCAATGTGTGGACGGACATTTGTCAGTCTGTCTTCCATTGCAGCAGGTTATGATACGTAATACCGTTATTTGAGTAATCATGAATATTGCTCGTGTCTGGTTTCCAAATAGAAGGGCATTTTCTTCCAAGACCCTGTCAGAAGGCCTTGAGGAGTTCAAGCAGCTTGTTTCTGAGCAGTCAAAGTGCAGACGTACCTTCGAAGGTTGGCCACCGGCATCAAGGATTCCTATCGCAAACGAAAAGGTTGGTCACTCTCATTATGGCGATTCAACAATACGACAGTTACTACCATTACAGAGAGGGTTATTTGTAATGAAAAGATCGCTTAAGGATGGCTTAAGGACGGAGCCTACACTAGTATTTACCTGCGGAACAAAGCCAATGTTAATGCTTAACAAGGTAGAATTTGAAGCCCTTGTAGAGCGGCTACCTTGGATAAAGGATCAAATGAAGGAATTTTACAAACTCATTTAAAATTTATTTTATGTTTTATTCATTCTCCAAATCTCCCATCGAACCCAGCGAATGAAGTTAGCAAAAATACAGGGAAATACTTCTTCTTCTCTATTTTAGAGCACCAGTTCCACGTAGATGTTAAACGACCATCAATACAGCTTCCGGCATCGTTGAAATTATCAGCTCCGCTTCCGTCGAACGCATGCCTGAAAAAGTCCGTGAGAATGAGCATCTTGAGATGGTGCGGTCCTCCAAATTGCGTGTCAATATAGGTGCGCATTGCAGATGTTGACCTGTATAGTTCCGGAATCTTTTCTATGCATGAAACAATCGGCGATAAAATGCGTGGGATCTGAGTATACTTGTCGATAAACATGAACGAGTTGGGTACATTGTGATCACCTAGGTGAATAACATTGGATCCAACCCATGCACCAATTTGGGCTTGAACCCTGCGAAGTATCTTCCTCATAGCACTCACAACGTGTTGACCGTCCTGTACACGGTTCAACCCTTGGCCCGTATCACGCAGCCGATATGGGTTATCTGGGTCTAATAGATCCGCCTCCGCGTAGTGCCACAGGGCAAACATGTCGTTAGCTATTTCCCTCCATAGTGTGAGAGACTGCAGAACGTATGTATATTGCTTTGCATGCCCGTGACTTAGACGTGAACCTTCATTACCTGCGGAAATTGACAGGTTGTATTTTGGGTTTGAGTCGTTAGGATCGAAGCACTCCTTGAGATATGCGATCATCATGTCACAAGGGCGGCGGAATGCACGCAAATGTGCACTGTGGTCGCCAAGTGAATACAAGCATGTTTCAACTTCCTCTGTGGTCATCTCAAACTCGTCGTGGTTATCACCTGTGGAAGAAAAGCCTCTGGAGAAGAAGGAAAATTCTAAAATAATGTTTAGATAAGATAAACATAGTCTTACCTAATCCCCTGAATGCTCCTGACTTCTTCACTGCATATTTGTTTAGGATACTGCGAACTGCGGCTTCCTTGGCGGCAATGGCCTTTTGAATTTCAGACCTAGATTTGCCCTCCGGGGCGATTTCCATAGTAGCGATTCTGATTTTAGGGTCCTGTAACATTTCCAAACCCCTACGCTTTGTAGCCAAAAAACTGTATACTGTCTTGACTGGTGCAACGCAGTCAAAGTTAATCAATTCCTGTATTTCCGGCTTCCTCGAATCCATAAGAAAGTAGATGAGTTTTCCATATGAATTACGTATTTTATCAGGGTTAAGAATCTTGTAGCGCCTCCCAATTTCAAAAACATTGCGAAAAAATTCAGCATTGGTGGCGTATTCCCGGTCCTTGATAAGTCTTTGGCCTTCATCGTAGTTGTGGGCAATGGCCAAACCACTGAGAATTGCACACACTTCTTTGATTTCTCGTACAATTTTTCGAGCCTTGTTGCCCTCGTGTATGATGTCAATCTTGTCGGTGTATTCGCTAACATGCAAAGTACTGTCCAATAGACGCATGAGCTTCCTCTCTTTCAGTGAAAGCCTTAAAGGAGCAAACTTTGCAATTGTTAAGTAGTACTCGGTCATAGTCTCCGATTCATCGTCCATGGTGACATCAACGTTGACATCCTTGTTTCCGTCTGCACCGAGCAGGTTGATACCAGTTCCAGTTTCACCCTCCACAACATTTTGAACCTCCTATGACACATGTTGACCATATTATGTTGTCTTACCTCCTTGGATTCCAAGTCTGGGAATAAATCCGTAATGGCACTCGCCACGTCGACCCTGGCGCCAAGAGTTCCAAGCACTGAAAAGTGTCACCTAATGAAGTATGTAACTTGCCTCTTATAAGGTCCTCACGTCTAAGGGTGGAGACCATATTTGCGATTTCGGAGACCTTTGTGTCTTCATCATCCTTTTTGGCGGAAGCGGTGGGTTGCGTCTCCGCGGAGTCGAGTAAATCAGAAAGCTTCCTTCTCGCATCCATGTTACGCATACTGTCACTGCCTAGCCTGTTTATATCGGGATCGGCGCGCTTCTCACCAGGAGATTGCGGCGGAAAATACTTGGTAATCATCAATTTAGGGAGGGCGTTAGGACAATGAGGAGTAATGTGCGATGTGAACTACCTCCCGTGGCATTGGTGGTACCGCTAGCTCCTATACTCACTAGGAGTACTTTATAAAATAAAACAAGGAGGTACGCGGGGTTGTTTGTGTAGTATAATCTCCAAATTTGTGCTTCACTCCCCCACAGGGAGTGTGGATTATTCAGTGAATCAACGCAAGTTTCATTAGCAAGACATACAGATTCCGCATACACATATGCCCTATTTCATGTGTAGATGGTGTTTCATTATCAACAGAGGGACCGGTAGCCTCTTCACGGCACCTTACACACCTTCCCTGAGGGGAGGTAACGAACGATAGGAACGATGGATAAGCAGAAGGACACCGTTGGGTGGCCCAGAACTACTACTCACCTGCAGAATTGGCTGTTTGCATCCGAAGCAAAGTTCAGGGAGAGGCAGGAGCTCACATTTCATTCCGCCGTTGAGAGGCTTAAAGGTAGGCATCATCTAGATGTGTTGCTTTATATGTAAACAATCATTCACAATGTTGTAGCCAAGGGAATAGAGGAGGCTCCAGTAACCCTGGAGGAGGAGCTGTGGCTCGTCAAGTACTATTCCTTCCAACTGTCAGGATTCCTCTCCTCTAACCACATGAAGGAAACTGTAAAGGTAAGGCTTCATAAAAGCAGATCAACAAAACGCAGGAAACAGCATTGGTGTTCTTCAATCGATTCTATCTTATGAGATCAATGCTGGAACATGATCCGCGGCTGGTTATGTAAGCATGAGGTTACGCCACACCATTGTTATCAACAGGTTCACTTGTGTTACTTTAGCAATAAAACTGGAAGATATGTGGAGGAATTACTTCGTTGATAAGCTACTGGGATCAGTAGAAGGCCTGGACATAACAAGTAGGTATAATGCTGTTAGCTGTACACGGTCTTCTCAATACTAAACTTTAATGACATACAGGGGTGTTCGCAATGGAAGCGGTCGTCTGTGATGCATTGAACTTTAATTTCCTCGTTCTGCATACATCAGATTCCATGTATATCATTCGGGAAAAATGTATAGAGGCAAGTTCAAATATCATAGTATGGTCAAATGGCTTAGTATCTCAAGGAATCCCTGGGAATAGATGACGACATACTTGGAGAACACCTAGGGTTAATATTATCGGTATGCAACGAAGCACAAAAGGATGCTGTAATGATGAATGTGATTCCAGAGTAAGGTTAACAAGGAATATTGGCATACATTTCAGGTTCACATTCTTATACACGCCTACCCAGCTGGCAGTTGCTAACTTTGCGCGACATAGCAAGAGCAAACTTGGTGAACTGATGTCAGTAGACAAGTGAGTTTATGTCACTTTTCTCAATAGAGTCAGGTTCCTTATGAAGAAATTGCTTTATGGGCAAGAATCGCATCTAGAAGGACTAATCTCTCTCGTAAAAACAATAAACGTAAGTTATCTTAAGTATGGACGCAATGGATATGATTAGGAAAAGCATGAACAACACGCAGAGCTGCTATCATCGATGGACTCACAGGAACAGAAGGCTGGTATGTACCACGCGTTACCGTTATCATGTTGTTCAGGAACCATTATGGACAGATATTTATCGCTATACAACATAGACTAACAGAAATTATCGCATACACCTAGATGTTTTGTCTTTATAGATGCCACAACTGTAAATTAATGTAGAGCTACACATTCTCCACTCCTTCGGTTAACGCCACTAAAATGCAAGAGGAAGCCTACACGCTTAGACCTGTTTTAAGAAACAGATCTGCAATTGTGGACTGGACGGATCTACAGCTTTTCATAACATGGTTGGTTGCCTTCTTATCTGCTTCACTCTTGCAAGGCTTATGTGCGAAGGCTCCAAGATAAAATGCCCACTTGAACTACGTCAAGGAAGGTCAAGGGCCAATGCCAATGTAATACTGGTCATTCCCTACCTGGATACCGAGTACATTATGTCGAATTTCGATCAGATGAAGGTGTTACTCAGCGACGCTACATCCGGAGCTTCCCTGTTCAGATTGTATGTTTACATGGTATTGCTTTCATTTTGCCACAGGAAAACGCCGCACATAAGGGTAGATAGTGGTTACTGTACGGCTATGCAGGTATGATAATAGGATTATCTCATGAGGCGATTATAGAAGCTGCTTACCATGGATGCCATTGAAGAGTTATACAAAGGAGTGGAAAGCAAGACGGTACAAAATTCCATAATGCCAAAAGAGGTGATGAAGGAGGAAGACTATCCATCTGTTGATGAATTGGAGGATCTAAGCAGTGAGTATGTTGTTTTTCGCAGTCATTTACTTCAGCATCCCCAAGCGAAATGGAGAACACGGTCACTACAGACGTCTCCAAAGAAAGCATAGTTTGTACACTCAGAGGCAATCTCGAAGCTTCACGGATGCTATGTAAGACGAAAGATGATGTCAATAAAGCTATAGAGAGATACAAGCATACGAGGTTCACCTACACTGATGCAAGTCCAGAATGCCTGGACGAGGGTAACCTTGATGGTGGAAGCAAGGGGCCTGGGGAGTGTGAATTCAAACTAACAGATAGCCTCCTAGAGAAGTACGCTTCTTATATCCATGCATTGAGAAATGATGGCGATATAAAAAAGATGTTTGCCATGGACTGTGAGATGGTGTCAACTACAAAGGGAACTGGACTGGCTCGAATTACTATTGTTGACGTGCTCTTCAACGTTGTGTTTGACTCCTTAGTTATGCCGCTAAATAAGGTAACAAATTATCGTACACTGTACTCCGGCATAACGGAGGAACTCTTGGACGGAGTAACGGTGACACTCGACGATGTAAACTGTGCGCTGAATCGGATTATTGATAGCGACACAATTTTGATAGGGCATTCACTCCACTACGACCTTAGGTAAGTCATGAATGGTTTTAGTAGTCACATTTCCAGAGCATGCAAAATTTCTCATCAAAGGGTCATTGACACGGCATACATGTATAGGGATCGAAAGACATCCTCCAAACCTTCATTGTTTACATTGGTAAACCAAATCTATAGTCCATGCATCTTTTTTAGTGTAAAACACAATTGGAACTAGATATGCAAAGGCAGCATGGCCATGATTCCCTGAATGATGCTGTAGTCTCCATGTATTTAGCGGTTGAGGGCATCATGGTTTTATCTCCATTTATCACTGTTGGGGTCGATATACTAAGTGAAACAGCACTCAAGATACTCACCAGCGACAAAGGAGTCTATTGTGAACCGCGCATTCACATATTTGACCCGATGGCTGATTCATATGGCAATGTAAGCTGAGTACGATATAAAGTAATATATTTCAGTCAATAAGCGAAAACGTTAAGATTGAGAAAACTAATGACGATGAAACATCTGTAAACGAGTTACTGAACGTTTTGATGGAACATAGCGGAGATGATGGTACTGGTATGTATGTATTGGTGTTGAGGGAGTTTCAGTTAAACTGCATCAGATACCTATTCCAAAACATAGGTAGGTAGCATATGTAGGTGATATGAGATATTTAGATAATAAAAAGTCACTAACAAAACGTTTGAATTCAAAGGTGGTATCGGCATACTTCACTAAGCTCTCTGGAACAATAGAGCGCATCGCAAAAGGCATTAATCACAATGACGTCCTCCTCGTCACAAATCTAGTTGGCAATGTTGCTCAGAAGAGCATTCTCTGGAGGGCCATGAACGGAACCAATGAAAATAAAAAGAACGGCCTCTTAAAGTTGTTGAAGACTATTTATCGCATGGCACATGAGACTAGTGATAGTCAACCTTCTAATGAGGAAAATATAGAAACCATCCCAGAATGCATTTCACAATTGTATGCAAAGTCTGAAACCATCGCTATTTCACTTCTAAAAAGGGAGTATGAAATAGCATCGAGGTGGTGCGAGCTAAACTGGATGACAGTGGTATCAAAGCAAGAATCAAACAAACGTCGTATCGAAAAGACTGAAAGTTGAATGATCATATGGCAATGCATTGGAATGAGATTTATTACTTTATGAATTATATAATAATTAATCCACATGTTGTGTTTTCACTTAGCGTGGCGCAGTTTTATAAGCACGTTTAACGCGACACTGGTCTGCTATGTGTATCAACTCTTCAACCTTACGTAGTTCTTCGGGAGTATAATGTGATTTAGCATGCTCATGCAACATTTCACCGATACGGGCACAAGCGTCGGATACTTTTGCGATTCTTTGTTGCTCTTCCGGGGAGACTGCTGATAACTCTCGTGACACTGATGTCTCATACCTACGCATGAAGTAACATATCCCGTGATTTAGTATGTTTGGGGCCATTTTATCTGTAGATCTAAGTGTGTTTGTCCATGCATCAGCAAAGTTAATGGCGAAGCTATCCTGAGACCAACAACGTAAGCGGTTGCAGGCAGCAGCCACCCTTGCCAGTTCTCGTTCTTTTAGACAGTCTAGGTACTCATTGAGATACTGGAAACACCACTCAACGAACGCCTTCTCAGCCCGAACTACATCTCTCTTGATGCGGCGCTCTTCAAGAGTGGCTGCAACAAAGTCAGGGGGTGGCATCATGTCGAGAAGAAGAATAGTGTCGTCGATTCCTGAACCGTATGTTACGAATAATGTGTTTCTCACCATTTAAGGATGAAGGAATAAGTTCCTTAAGCCTACCAAGTGCAGCTATGATGAGTTTATGGGCATCCACATTAGAGGAGTATACAGACAGTAGCAGGCAATACAAGTCTCTGGTCCTGAATCCTTCTGGACCGCTATTATTGAGAATTCGATCTGCATGCTTTAACATTGTTCTGTATGTCGACCTCAGCCTCTTGACAGTATCCCTGTCAATAGTTATATTCTCCCGATTATTGCGATATGATGCCAAAATTCCCGTTAGAGACAATGCACATGTTGCCACATCTTGGGGATTAAAGAGATACGCAGTGTTTTCTATAGATTCTGTCATGTGAAACCAGAACCTATTAGATATATGTTCCAACGCGTTAGGGTGCCTTGAGAACGCATTTAAGGTCAGAGATATAGCCTTAGGCGTTGCATTATTGAACTTGTATGTGGCGGTTATCTCTCTAACTGCATCTGGAAGTGTGACCCCCTGAATAGCTATGTAGATGAGCATATCGAGCATGACGCAAATAACTCACAGCTAAAGGTTTAAGAGTGCACCAGGAAGGCAAATCACATGAAACAACTAAAAATTAAAGAGTGTAGATTCATATAAAGCAAAAGAAACATGTAGAACCTACAAGTTTAGCAAATGATAGCAAAAGTGTTGCTGCAGTTTGTGGCTCCAAATGACAGCTGGAGCTCACAACAGCTGCCCCCATCCTCCAGAGTTCAGCAGAAACATGGTCGTTCAGATCCTCTCGAGCGCGTACGTTCCTAGAGAGCTGTGCTGCACGATTACGTAAAACATATGCCAGAACGTTAGGATGGAAGAACTCTGTGCACCGCGTTTCAAAGTTAGACAAAATGCCGCATGGCGACGCGTTAGGAATACGCATAGCAACGTTTGGTTCTTTCCCTGTATGTGACTCTCAATTGAACAGTGTTTTCGTTGCAAGACATCCCACCAATCCGAGTACCACTTATGTGTCCATCCAGCAATGATTCTACACACATTAGGTAAAATCACTTAGTTTGTATCATAGATGTGCTAAAGTTTTCATTAAAGACCAAATAACTACCGGATATGGTTTGTCTAGCCAAACAATGGCCTGACCTAGAGCCCCCCTGAACGACGAACAAGGGAATCATACTCATTCAAAACACTTCTCAGACATGTGATGCAGTTCATAATTGTTTGAATTGTAACACTAGTTATTGTATACAGTGGTAAGAGGTGGATTGTGCCACCTTCCTTGGCAGTGTTTGAATAGGTTGTAAGAATTAGGGAAACCTACAAGAATAGAAAGCCCCGCCTGCAGCAACGTCAATTTAGCATTCCCTATTACTTTACATACACCCATGAGTGGGATTTGATAACTCCAGCTGGAGGATTTATACCTTGGGTTGACACGGGTTGCATCGTACGAAAATGGCTACAAAAAAGAGTTACAAGACAGTGCTTCTAGGAGACGCCTCTGTTGGCAAATCCAGTTTCGCGGTGAGACTGACCAGGGGAGAGTTCTCAGATAACACCAACTCGACCATTGGAGCCGCCTTCTTCACGCACACTGTGAAGTGTAACCCAAAGACCCACAATACACCCTTGGATCATAACACTCATGCATTCGACAAGGCATCGCAACCATCATACGAGCCTATAAGCAAATCTGGAAGTGGTATCAACGTCACCTCAGATGATAGGCACTCGAGCCCTATTACAATAAAGTTCGACATTTGGGACACAGCAGGACAGGAACGTTTCAAAAGTATCGCACCCATATACTACCGTGGCTCGGCATGCGCTATTGTGGTTCTGGATATTTCTTCACCCTCTAGTCTGCAACATGCAGCTTCATGGGTCAAGCAGTTGAGAGCTTCAAACGACAATGACCCTATCGTAATGGTAGTGGCAAATAAGGTAGACCTATTAGGAAAGAGTGAAGAAAACGCACATACACTAGCCAATGCTCGAGAATATGCGAAGGAAAATTCACTGCTGTTTGTCGAAACAAGTGCCAAAACCGGGCAGAACATCTCAGCTGTGTTTGAAATACTGGCCAGTGAGATACTCAAGAACCCACAGAGATTCGAAAAACCATCTGTTACAAATGGGCCAAAGGCCTTACGGGTGGAGGAGTCAAGTTCTTCTATGGTTAAATTAAAGTGTTGTAACAGTTCATGATAATATTGTAATATGTGCTTTTGCCTAAACCCTAGTGCTACCGAGCATATCTCGCTCTACATGTATGTCCTCGATTCTTACTCTGCGCTTTCTGGTGGCCTCCCTTATGCTGTCCCCAATCCTTCCAAAGAGGAGACGGAGCAACGGTATTAAAACTGGAAGGAGTATGATAACCACCAAAACCACGATTACTACTATGAACCAAATGTAGAACTTATTAAAAAAGTGGCGCATGCATCCGGAGAAATTATTAAAAAAGCACAACACAGCAAAACCTGTGCAGTTGCAAGTCCCGCCTCCGCTTTTCAAAGACACTCCACCTTTAGAGCCAATTCTATCGGATTCAGTATTCGTTTCACTGTCAAATGATCTGCTATTCATCCCTATGGTTGGTTTGGGCGCATTGAGTTTCATTGATATCCTTACTGATTCTAGGAGGTCCTTTCCACCAGAGTAAAGTTCCACATTGCAGAATAATGGCTTTATTACATCAGTATGAAGAAATTCCAGAGGTATTTTAGAAGTTGCTGTGGCGTTAGCATTGATATCCACCCTCTGTTCTTTAGAGATTGCAACGACTACATCTTCCTTATCTTCCTCAAAGCACTTTACGCGATGGTGGTAGGGGGCACTTATTTTCCCCGCATTTTTAGTGACTACAGTCAGGTAGCAAGTCTCTTCGCTTGCGATCATGCATGTCTCAGCGATGCTAAACAGCTACTTAAATTAATTTAATTTTACATACCTGGCGTTAATAATGAATCCCGTGACGTCAGATATAATCTCGACTAATGTGGCGGTGAAAGTATATATCTCAACACGGGAGATGTCAGGTTCGTTTAGTGCATATCCAATTGATTGGATGACATTTCTATCGAGCCACTCATTCTCCGACTTTACACCGTCCTCTCGCTTGATTAGTTTTCTCGCAACTAAGGGGGTAGATCCATATATTCTTGGCAGCTTTGCCTGAATAGCAATAAAAAGCAGTAAGAACAACATACAGAGCTCCCCTTTTCCTTTAGATACCATCCCAGCTGGTTTTGAATGCATGTGCCAGGAGCGGTGTTGCAAAGTCTCGCTTCGTTTGCCCATGCCCCCATGGAAATACCTATCTTGTCACATAAAACACCTGTCGTGTCCACTGCATCTGGTTCTATGGCGCGTATGTTGTATGCACAACGTTCCATGATGCAATCGCGTCCATCTTCATCATCATCACAGTCTTCTTCGCCTTCTTCCCATGTTGGGTCTATGCAGTCATGCTAAAGTGTTGTGATTGAGAGGTAAGTCATCCTACCTTCCAAGAAGACCCTTGGACTGTTGGATGCGACTGTGGCCACGATGGCACGGCTAGTACCTTATCCAGATTTTTTGGGGCGTTTCCATCAACCAAGCCACTTTTCACCAACGTTATTTCAAAGTCTAGTTCAGCTGTTTAATTCTTAGACCGCTATAATGTATGTAATAAACTTACCATTCTTTGCAAATCTCTGAGCTTTGTTGAGAATGAACTTAAAATGGCCATCCTTGTACACAGGTTGCTTGAAATACAAAAGGTCTTCTGGACTGTCGGCCTCCGCTACATATCCCTTCTTCGCAACTGAACAGATGTCAAACTATCTTCAATATACATACCATCTGGTATAATGCCTTTGTCTCCATCGAAAGCATAAACGTCCACGAACATCCTTCTGTGGATGTCTGGTGGGTTTTGAGGTTTGAAGAGGGAATACCAAGGGCCAACTACCTCCAAGCAACTCATACTTGTACAGTTGCCCACCATAATAAATCCGAACAGTGATGCACAATTGAAGTCAGCCCTCGGAGACCCGTCCTTTGCGTTTTTGTTACAGCAACAGCAAACCTTTTCTTTGAATTCTTTTCTTAGGTATGGTGGTATATTCTCTATCTTTGTACACTTTGGATGTTCCATCTTTTCGCAGTCGTCACACTGACCGTGCATTTCTGCATATGTCTTTGCCACATTGTGTTCCTTGTAGTATAATGGTGCGTCCTGAAGGTAAGTGCAAAATAAAGTTGACGCGACTTACTGCAATATATACCAGAGGATATGATAACGTTGTCGTTGCTGTGTAAATGTGGATGTACAAGCCTTTGTTGGGGTCGTCAATGCTTCTCACAACGTAGTCGTAAGACTTCTGCATACATGTGAGAATTCATGGAGACATCATACCAATCCACTTTGGACGTCAAGGTTTATATGAGATTGCTTAACACAGTTTTCTTTATCAATGTCTTTCTCTCCATTTGTCTTGCATACCTGTACTTTGCTTATAATGGCTGATTCGGAGGGAAGGAAGGCTAAATGTAGTCCACATGCCACAAGCAGCAGCCATAGGAGACCCCGGTGGCCTTGCCTCAATCCGTGGCAACCACTTGCATTCGCTGCTGGCATCTTGCGGGGTGGTGGGTTTATGAGGCTTCCCATGTGCTACGATGAGTCTCTGTACTTTTGAGGGGCGAATTGCGGGGAGACTCGGTACTCTGTCGTGCCATGCAAGGAATAAAAGTGTAGTTTACAAAAATGGTATTTATATGGTTATTAGCTTATGTTGTGATAAGGATTGCATATGCAGGTTGAAAGGGAGGTTATTGGCGATGTGGTCGACATATTTGGTGTTATAGGCTTTTACATGGAGACGTAAATGGTATCTCGTAGAAATGGGAGCAGCAACAGAATTGCGTATTCCTATACCTATAACACTTACGTGTATATCATAGAGTAGTATATGCATGTGATTTATCGATTGCGATGATGATGAATGAATAAAATGCAATACTCATGGAATCCTCCTCAGTATTAGAAATTCCAATGCAGGGCTTATTATCTGTAATATTATCTCAGTTTGGCACATATAGCCGATATATTGGTGCGATTCATTGAAAATCCAACAAAATATCATCTGAATCTAATAGCGCCCATGTCTCCACAGCGTTACATGGTGAGGCACAGTGTTGGCTAAAAATTATTAAATGGTCACAAAGCAGCAATAAAAGATAATACATATGCCTGTATCCTAGCTGAGTGATACTCAATGGCATCAACTGTGTAAATATAGCTCCAGGCGGACAGCGCTTTTGACATGTTGTCAAAACTCAATATGCCCATTATTTATAGCATCGGAGACACGCTTATATTCCCAGGGAATAATTGCCAGAAGCTACAAACCCTTATGTATCGATTAATGGAGTAATGTGCCGGGATTATATCAGTGTCACGCTCTGCGCTTCGGGCACCTTCAGCTGTACAGCAACGCGACTAGACAGCTCTTATGCCATGAAGAAACGACTTTTGTGACACATGGACACTAGCGGTTCAGATAGATCTCCATCCGGGAGGCTCGGAATGAAGCTCATTCCTCCGGGTCCTTCCCAGATGATAGAGTCTCCAGTGCACAGCGGACCAATTCCAACGGACTACATGTCTGCCCTGGCACGCTACGGATCTCTGCAGATGAGCTCTGAACAGACTAAGTATGAAAGTCAGATACTTAGCACCTATAAGTCCGAGTCGTACCAGGAACGTGGACTGCCTACGCAAATGGCATGCAGTATTAGCACAGGGCAGCTGTTAGACACGGATATTTGGCCTGTAGAATCGCATGTCCTTAGCGGAGAAAGGAGCATATATGATGCCGTATCTATCAATCCGGAGGAGAGGTGTGATGCATGTCTTGGCTTGATTAAGGGAAAACACTTGAAATGCAGTCTATGCGGTGTTACCGTGCACAAATCGTGCAGTGGAATGGAGAGTCCAGAGGTACCCTACGATTCTTTCAAGTGCGATGTATGTAGGGGAAAGGCTAATAAGGCCCCGCGTTGCCACATCTGTAACATGACCAAAGGTGCTATGCGATTCTCCTCTTCTGATAAGGTATGGGTACATTGTAGCTGTGTCTTCTTCGCCCGTAGGGCATACAATATCGCATTCAGAGACCCCTTTCGTATGACGGGTCCTACTGGAGTTAAGGCCTCTGTATCGGCTAACGCAGGTAGCACGACTTGTGATGCGTGTGAATCATCTGTTGGGCTCCTAGTACCATGTTCTTACCCTAGATGTATACGCCACTTGCATTCTCGTTGTGCATTGTTCCATGAGGGATATGAAGGATCGTCTTTCTCAGATGTTATATACTATCCCCATGATGGAAGGCGGAAGTACTTCAATTTCATTGGCACATTCTGCAATGAGCACGCGACCAGTGATTATGTATTGACTGCTGTGCAGTTCTATTTGCGTAGGAGCTATGTAATTAGAGAGAGAGGGTCAAGCAATTATCGCAAATACCAGACTGAGGTATCAGAGATGGTAAGGATGACATCGGCTGTAGCAGCCTTTGCCTACACAGAAGAGGACGATAGGAGAGCAATATACTCTTCCCCAGAACTAGTAATGAATGTGGAACCCTACATAAAAGGCTATTGGGTGAAAGGTAACGTTTATGCTTCTCACGAGAACACGAAGCTGGAGCATTGGGTTGATTTCTTTAAGAGAGACCGTGAAACCGCCAGGTCTTACGCCCATAGTGAGCTCATATACAATCCTGAAGACGATACAATTCATATAGATGTAACTGATGAGGCAAACAAAAGTTTAGATACACTTCCTGTTGTGGATGTTCATTCTGCAACAGGGGATGCTTCTCTGGATAGTAGCAGCTCACAGTTCCGCGGTCAACGGATGATGTGGCAAAAGTTTGACATTTTCAGACCAATCCCATATGGGCCGTATTCAGATCAGGTGTTACTTAATCTAGATATTAACTCTCGCAAAAAGAGTGTCTCAGAGTATGCCAATCTAGAGAGGACTGTGCTCACCTGCTCAGACTTCTTAGAACCAAGGGAGCTGGGAGAAATATATATGCAACAAATATTGTTGGGCTGCAAAGGCATACTCTCTTTACTAGAGTCCTTAAAAGCAGATGTTGACAGAGAGATTAATGCCTCACCAAAAAATGGCGCTGTTCCTACTCTCAGCGAAAGAAAACACTTCAGGTTGCATGTTCTAGTTGATACTGGAAGAACATCCGGTATGATGATTTTTAAAGTAGATCGGTGGCTCCTTGGAGCCTTGAGTGGAAGCGTTACCCATACGGAACGAGGAACGACTATATCTGCATCAGAAACGAAATTTGCCCTGGACGAGGAAGTTCGTCATTTCATATCGCACGTACAAGCAGAGCTTGTTAAAAATACATATAACACGGGAATGTTTCTATCCTCGGGTGCCAATGGAGCCAAGGAAATAGATGTAGTTAGTGGAATTGCGGAATACAACCTAAAGGATGACCTATGGCAACTACATTCAGACTTAAACTCACAAGGTAACGATGGAGACAACATGAGAATGCGTAGGAAGGGTCTTAAAAAACAAAAGGCTGATATATCTTTAAGGAGTATGGAGCTAGAGAAATTCGTTGAACTCACGCCACTCGAATGCGAGCTCTTAAAACGTTGCACCTTGGAGATGAGTCACACAAATGAGGTTAATCTAAAATTGGCAGTGATGAAAAATACAGTTAACCTATCTCCAAATGTGAATTTTATACAGATTGTAGACTGGGACTCCATTGTACGTCATATCCAGAGTTCATCGCATGATGGAGGTGCAAATAATAGTGTCAAGATAACTAGCTCTAGAGCTATGAAACAAACTGCAGCTGTAGGTAGAACCTATAATGCGTTGCCCATGGTTGCAATGCCTACTGTTGACAGTCACCTACGTCCTCCAGTTCCGATGATATCCCTTGGGAAGCAAACCTGGCCAGTAGTGGACGATTTGAACTTTGTCAGGTGTCAAAAGGAACTTACTGAATCAGAACTAGCAACGGTACTTTCGCAATTGCGTAAAATTAGGCAGAACATTAGGGAGAATGTTTTGGAAATAAACGCCAGAAGGCCGAAGATGAACGAGATCATGGGAATAACACATACTCTTTTGGAAAAGTATGAAGCAATGGATCGTTGGAGTACCCTGGTGATAAATGCATGCCGTGGTTTGAACGATAAGTTGGAAACAGCTGCACAGCCTACAACAGCAGCAATCCCTGCAGAACCTGTGTTGCCACCAACGGGGACTCCTAAAAGTTCAGACGTCAGAAACGCGGCCAAAAGGGCAGAAGGAATAGTTGAGGGTGCATATTGTAGTGTCTGTTTCACAAACACGGGTAACAACCTTAACCCGGTATATACCTGTTCGAGATGCTTTATGTCTTGTCACCGCAACTGTTATGGTGTTGGTAGAGTAGGAAAGGAAATGGACAACAGTGATTACATTTGCCGCCGTTGTGAATATGAGAGGCGTTCAATGGGAAGTCAGTGGCAAACTGCCTTTCGCAGTTGCAGTATCCTGTGCAGTATATGTGGAAGAGGTGGAGGGGCTTTAAAGAGATGTGATGCTGACGAATGGGCGCATGTGTTTTGTTTGCTCTCCCTGACACCTGAAACTTCGTGTTTAAATTATGTAACTCTAGAACCCTGGACTTTGACAGGGGTCGCCAAGTGGAGGCGTGAATGTACATGTGCAATATGTGGGATACATTGGGGGTTGGTTCTTAGGTGTGACGAGTGTGATACAACTGCTCATCCTTTATGCGCGTGGCTTCATGGTTACAAGTTCAATGCATCTTCTTCCATGGAGTACATGGTACGGATGACCACAGGCGAAGTACTAATGAAGGAATTACACATAACTGTGGTTTGTAATGAACACGATGAGAAAAGGCAATGGAGCCAGTATGTGACGATGAGAAATAGGAGGTTTTTGAATCGCGATACTGCCTATTCACTGTTCGAAGGTAAAGACAAAAGAAGAAAACTGCGCTCACTATTGCCTGAATGTTTAGCGTCCACAGAATCGTTGGACATGCCCTCAATCTTAGCGGAGATTGGAGAGACGCAACATATTACAGAGGAAAAGCGATGCGGCATCTGCTTTGGAACTGGGGATCTCGTTGATTTTATCAATTGTCGTGAGAGTGTACACTATTGGTGTTACGTGGAGAGGCATTCAGAGACTTTTAGTTCACAAAAGGATAAATCGATGTATCTTGATGGTACTCCGGATACACTAATTTGCGATGTCTGTAGAAACAAAGATGAGGGCGCAGAATGTGCCATATGCAAAGTGGCTTCTGGTGTCCTGAAGCAAATACCAGGAACAGGCAGTAAATCCGGACAAAAGAGGAAATACATGCATGTCATATGCGGAGTATGCTTTCCAGAGACGCTCATTATGCTTTACCGTGGTAATGAAGAAGATAATGCGCATAAGAAGGAAGAGTCAGAAGAATGCGTGGTCTGCCATTCAACTGAAGGTTTGATGGTTACCTGCTCGCATGAGGATTGTTCAATTCAATTCCACGCCTTTTGTGGTATTTCAAACAGATATGCTGTTGAAACGCATTGCCTGGATCTAAAAGTTGGACCACAATACGTGGCATACTGTCAAAATCATTCGTTGACCTCCAAGAGCGTGGGAAACAACATAAAGCTCCTTCTCAGGTTCCGCAACTACTTGACAGTTCTTAGAGAGATGGTTAATGATCTAGCTGCACAGGATACAGTTATGAGAGCCTGGTATCGCAAGAAGCAGGAGCTTCTGAATGCTGAATACCCGCTTACCTCATTAATACAGAAACAATGAGAGTGAATAAAATTTCACTAACTTAAATATAGCACATTATTATATAATAAATGTCAGAGTGTAGTTATATCACCATCCACTCGGAAGGTGTACGTTCTGCTGGATTGCTATGCTGTGTTTTGCAATAGCAGTCAGGCTAATATCGCAATTCCATATCGCATATGCCTTCCGGGTTAACAATGGTGTACACGGAATCCGCTTCAATTCCTGTCTTCAGGCGGCCAATGAAGCGTCGCAATGGAAGGAAGGTGAAGGTATGTTTCACTAGTCTCTAGAGGCGTATTCTTAGTACGAACAAGGACATTTTTACCCGCTTAATCTAATAGTATCTGTAGACACTCAACTTGTGAGACTTATCACTCCACCACCGAACCTAACTGGAGACCTTCACATAGGCAATGCAGTAAATTTGGTTTGCAGTGATATATATTTGAAATACTGTGAGATGAACCGCAAGCTGGTCCATGCAAAGTTCGGTAGTGACCATGCTGGCCTGGGATTTGAAAAGCTCGTATACAGAAGTGGATGCAAAGCTGATGATAGACATATGCTACGAGATGCTATGAAAAGTGCAAAGCATCTTACAAACTCACATATACAAACCCTCAGGAATCTAGGCATTGATTGGTTTTACTCTAGGTGGACTTTGAGTTCCAGGAGCAAGGATGTAACCAGGGATGCTTTTCTAAGACTCCTCAAGGAAGGTCACATTAGAGAAGGGCTGTATCCAAATTTCTGCACAGTGACACATGGCAGCATACGATGGTTAAATGCAGCAATTATACAGTTCATCAACAGACCAATTGATGTTTATTCTATTGAACTGAACGTGGTTGATGGTGAAGGTGACGACTCCTTGGGTAAAGTTGTTGCATATACGACAAAGCCCGGAATTCTACCTGCTACTGCAGCTGTAGCTGTCGATCCAGATGTCTTTAAAAGGTTTAAAGGGAGGATGGTTTTACTTCCTGATTCATATAGGCGAGTTCCCTTGTTACTGAGGGATGATCAAATGAAGTCTGACTGCAAGTGGTATGATACACTGATAATGCCTGGCTACTCACAGGAAGGAACAAATATCGCATTCGATCATGGTTTAGAGACAATAAATATAGTCGATTCTAACGGGAGGTTAATGAATGTTTCACAAGAACTACAGGGACTATCTCTTAAGGAGGCGGACGAAGCCATGTTGAAATACTTTAATACCTACAACACCGTAAATATAGACGTTCCAACCGTCCTAGGGAACAGTAACACAGTGGTTTACACTCTACCGGCGGCGCACCTGTTACTCGACACTGCTGCCATTTCCGGCCCTTGCCTGAAGGAAATTGAAAACTTGGAGGTAGACCCACCAAATCGTATTTCCCTGCTCAAGAAAAGGATAAAGACCAACAGACCTTGGTGTATAAGCCGTAATGGTTGGTGGGGAGTGAGGGTTCCCATTTGGTACCTGGAAAAGGAAGGTGAGAATATCCCTATTCCAGCTCATTCCCAACTTGAGGCTGAGAAGCTAGCCTCTGATAAGTTAGGATCTCCCTTGGCGGATGCATTATATAAAGGGTGTGTATTAAGGCAGGACAATCGCATTCTGGATACATGGTTTACCTCTGCACTATGGCCAATCACATCTGGGAAGGATTTAGAAACGTTAAACATTCCAGAGTGTAAGACAGAAAGATTGCTCTATACTTGTTATGATATTCTGCATAGCTGGGTTGCACGCATGTTGTTGCTGTGTACATATTTGACAGGTGGGAATTTACCTTTTGATAAGGTTGTGTTGCATGGAATGGTTAAAGATGATCAAGAAAAAAAGATGAGCAAGTCGGCTGGTAATACAATACTCGCTAATGATTTTGTGTTAGCATATAGTGATAGGGATGGATTTTCTGGTATTTTAGAACCGTCTGAACACAAGCAATACATTGATCAACTATTAGGAAAAGGTGAGAATGTGATCGACCCCTTAGCAATAACTCGTGCACGCCTTTCATTAGCGTCTTACGCATCTAAAGCAGACAAATGTAATGCTATTGGGAACTACGACGAAGGTATAAAAAGGATGTTGAAGCGGATTGGGCAAATCACAAACTACATCTGCATAGCATGCAGAATGGAGAACATTAAACAGATTTGGGATTTGGATCCCATTGACAAGACACCTACTACATCTATAGTGTCGGCTATAGGTGCAAGACTGTCACAAATCGGTGTGTCTTTAAGCCAGTTCCTTGAAGACTTTGAGTTTAAGCAAGCAGTGAAGTGTTTGGATGACTATGTTAGTGTTTTCTCAAACTATGCTATCCCCTCACACCGTATGGGTGACTGCAGGCTTAGTGTTATCTTCAACTGGTATACTACTATGATTCGCATGTTGATGCCATTCGGGGCTCAGCTGATTCAGTCTATATCCCTGCCTTTGGAACTACAAGACAGTGGTATACTGCTTGAATGGCCAACTTTTGAACGATTAGATGATAACGCTTTAAGCCTTTTTGACACCATGGAGGACATTATAAGAAAACTAAGGCGGCACGCCATTGGGGGTTCAACAACCGCTGTAGTGAGTGTCCAGGAGAAGCATCGCTCTGAGGTGGAACAACACAAAGCCCTCCTGAGTTATATAGTGAAACTAACTTATAATACAAACATTGATTTCAATGTAGAATGAAATTCAGCATTTATCGGGTTGATGTAGCTCTAGCCACTTGCTGTCGTTGTTCAATGTAAAATTGTACTTGGACGACCAAGGGAACGTCTCATCACCACGACCGTTGTACGGATATGACCGCCAATCTGGGTGGTGTTTCTTTATATACGCTGTGCACATACGTGCCAGCATGGAGTAGAAGGTGCGTTCGAAAGGCTCATCCCACATGATATGCACCGGCCTTCCTTTGGAATCCTCCAAAGTCCATATTGACCTTTCTTCTTCCATGGGCCTTCGTCTTCTATATGTTGTGCGAACTATGTTACGATACTTCAGTTCTTGTGCATTGGGATAATGGAAGAAGGTAGATGAAGGCAACACATCGTCGTGTGGGAGATTAAAGGACTCCCCTGATGACCATTCGGACATTTCACCATTGATATCTGCGTCATCGGTCTCCTCTTCATGACCTTTGTGGTTTTCGTTGCCATCTGCATCTGAATTGTTCTTGTCAAAACGCACAGAATGCGAAAAGAGGTCTATCGTTGGCCCAAATCTTCTCGTACTAATGATAGACGTTGCATCTGTTGCCTTGTATGCTTGTTCTATTGCCTTCTTTATGATAATTTCTAGTTCTGAGGGCATGTCCATATCACTTCTGCACGCTATTCTTGCAATTTGCTTTAGATTGAGGTGCATACTGGCCCCTATTTGCAGAAGCCTCACAGTAACTCTCATGGTACGTAGGCACTCTGGACGTATGAGTAACCGCTTTCTCAGTCGTTCTGCATCCTTGTCAGGGTCATATGCATAAATCAGGTCCAGTTCGTTCTTTCCGAAGGGCACTTCTGACTGAGGCCAGTCGTACCATACCAAGTCCAGGTCTGCCACATCTATAACATCAGGCAAAATAAGACCATGATCAATTGGTATGAGTTTGTATTTGTTGCCATATGAAACCGACACGTGTCCGTTATGATTTCTGTGGCGAAGATCCATAACTAACAAATTTCCATCATTCCTATCTAGGTTCATCACACGTATATCGAAGATTCCAATTCGATGCACATCTACAACACTGAAAACACTTGGATCGTAGTTACCGCTAGATTCTTTGCAGTCGACGAATTCTTGCAAGGATCCTGTCTTCCACTTCGGACCTGAGTCTACATCCTTGATGAAACGCTGATCACAAGAATTCTTAAAAGTTGGGTGACTTGCTTCCACCATTGTTGTGTCGGGAACACCGCATACGCCTCCGTATAATGAGTCAAGAATGTACGCTGCCACCTCTCGACTCGCACCTTCTCCTGAGAGCACCCCAGACCTAAAGCCCGGTTGGTTCAATTTTCCATCATAGCCTCGCGGATTACAAGGTGCAAAGGCTTCCTCATCGATTGGTTTGAAGACAGCGCAACACTTGCGATGCTTATTGTACATCATATACGTCCCACCTGAATAGAGCTGTATGTTTTATAAACTGTAACTCACCTGTACCATCCATAGTGAGCTTAGGCTTTATGTTGCTTTTCATTGATAGTGCTATGTCGACGATTATATTCTGCATACGCTCTGATGTCTTTATACCGGCTTGCCTAATGCCTGCACTAGGGTTGCTTTCGCGTAGTGACCAGAGTAATCTTTGATCATGTTTTGTATCGCTCATGTACGATTCCATAGTACGGTAATTCGGCAACTCCACTCCCTTGTACATGATACGGAGATCTTTGACCTGGGTCCCCGATGGCAATTTGAGCTTCTTTATTAGAAGCCTCTTCACCATCTGCAGAAACATGTTGAAACACCAACTAGAAAGTCGCTTACCTGTACATCGTAGAAGGGATATAGCCTAAGAGCTCCATGGCGGTCTCCATAGAGCTCATGGAGAACGTATCGAACTCCCTTGTCTTCGACTGATACATCTCGCAGAGCATTATGGGTGCTGAAATAATTCTGCTGGGAGATGCGCAAGCCGCCGGAAGACATTGTGAAGGAAGGAAATGATTAGTTTTTCATTGCTGGAACACCTAATATCCTAGATTCGACCTTGGTTGCTCCCTGCTTTGCAGAAAAGACACGTAGAATCACGCTGCAACTCAACAATGTATGTTAAACAAACCTATTTAGTTGTATGATACGGCATATACGACAGCAGGCAATCGTGCTATCTTAAAAATTATGGTCTGTATGAATCATGGTCATTGCCATCAGCGGTTGGTGCCAGTAAAGCAGGCCTTACGTGGCTGCAAAGATAAGTCTGTAGTGATCACTAATATTCTTCTATTAGTGGACTTCCACTGGATGTCCTCTGCTACGGTTTTCTCCGGCTACCTCCCTTTCATGTGCCTTTGTCAGGCTGTGTGCCATCAACGTGACCGCGGCGTTGCTCCATTCATCTAAACTGGTACAGCATCATCGACGTCTCTAGTTTCGTCAGATTCTTCATATTTCTTGTAGATGATTATGGCACCCCAAGCGATCGACCATACCCAGCCAACAATCGGAAGCAGCAGTTGAGCGGCTCCAATGATAACGTCTTCCAGGCAGTCGTCCTTGATTCCAAAGATCATAGTTCCAACTCCGAAAAGCAGGAAGTTTAACGCTCCTAGTGAGTATACCACAGCCCTCTTGCCCTCATTTGGCACAGCTAACGACCTAACGCGGTGTACGACTGACCTGATAAGTTGGCCCATTGTATAATGTTATTTTCTGATATTATGAAATTTCATGGAACATAGTGCCTAGTGTAACGCTAAACGTATGCATTAGCCTAGCTATGTCAGTTTTCTTAATTAGGGGACTGAAGTGGCATGCGATGTACCCCGAGTGGCGATGTAGCACTTCTCATATGAAGTTGTGATACATTGCGGTTGGCGTTGACCTTACGTTCCTGTAACCATAACTGTGTGTGCTGTCCCTCATTATAGATCTAATAGGGGACTTGGGGTTGAAATCCCTTATAGGCCTGGATGCGTCGAACATGTGCATCGGCTCTTCCATAACGTTGAAGCTTCTACGCTCAGCCACGCTAGGCGCCTTAGAAAATCCACGTGAAATATAGCTGGGGTATCTGTACTCACTAGCCTCTGGAATTCTATTCTGTGGCGTGAAGGTAGGCTGGACCATGCGCTGTGCCTCTAGATTCCTTTCCCAAGGGAAAGGGGAGACTAGTGTTTCCGCATTAGAAGATGGTATCTTCCGTGCATCCATATCAACAACGGGCGTATCCAATGCTCCGTAGTCGTTTTTTGTATCATCGTCTGGTTTGAAGGCACTCAAAAACTCCCTTTGGAAATTGAAGTTGTCCTTCTTTGCATTCATCGGTGTGTATGTATGTATGTCATGTCTTGTGCTTGGAGGGAACATGCGCGATCTGTGACTCTCGCCATCGAAAATATTGCCGTTGCTAATAGGGCCGTATGTCGGTTTCGGGACTACCCTGTCGGCACTCTGGAGAGGGGTATATTCACTTTTTGAACTGTAGCCTCCTAAAAATCCCTTTGGTGCTTGTTCGAGCGGTTTGTAGCTTAATCTTTCTGTTGAGTGCGATGTTTCAATCTCTACTGGTTTATGCTGAACGACAGGGGAGGCAACAGTGAATGGTTCCACCCAGGGCTTGCGATCAACTATTACCTTGACAGGTTCATATATCCTCCTATCACTAATCTCAGACGCCATCCTCTCCAGGATTGCCTCCGAAATGTAGCAACTTTCCTTGCTTAGCTCTGAGAGCTTTGGGTAGAGTTCGAACACTTTTGCATTAGCCCCTGTAGGAATTTTATAGGCGTCAGTTGAAAACACGCTAGTGGCAGATACTACTCGTCGACCTTCTCCATTTGCATATCCATGTAGGTTAGTAGCTCCGTCACCGATGAACCTGTGACACTCCTCCTCCAACCCATACTTCCTCCAAATGGCTGCAGCAGCCATATTGAAGAGCCGGACTGTATAAGGGACACTGTTCACTGTCTTCCTTATATCTTAAGGGGTATTGTGGAGACAACAAAAATATGTGTGTGCGCCTGGTTCGTTGTGTAACGACTGTTGTCAGAGTTAGACAATGGAAAAGAAGATTCCTAATGTAACTGAATCCCCTATCGGCTTTATAGAATTATTTATTACCGAGTAGCAACATTTATTGATATCTCAGTTTGCGACTGATTAATGTTTCTCGGGCCTCACCTACAAAACTAACATTTCTGCGCTGCTGTGTGACACCAAATCAGCCAAGACAGAACACAGGAAAGTGTAATATGCGCATCGCATGTATGCTTTAAAAGTAGCTACCGTTAATGTCGCCGCTTCTTTGAGAATGCGCAAATAACGTCGCTACCCTGTTATGAATGACACTTAGCTATGAACATAGCAACACCTAGAGAATGTTACAGTAAATACAGTTATATAGGTGGGATTGTTCTATTTCTTTGAATGCGCTGCCATGGATATTTCAACGGTTTGTATGTAGACGACGTCACGACTACACAGATAATAAATTCTTAGATAAGAATCACAGTCTCTATATATTCGATTTTCTATACAAGCAAACATATTCCAAATACAACAAATGTGTGTTTTTTACACTGTTGACTCAGCGCACCTTAGGTTCGACTGTGATCCCAGGGAACCTATCCGTGGGTAGTTGGCGCTGGCTTGACTTTGTTGTCATCTTTTATAATACTTTCCTCCAGGCAAAATTTGAAGGGCATAACACACGCACGCTGGAACTGCAGGTAGCAGTATCTCTGCTTCTTCCACCCAGTTCAACGCCCGTGTTTACGTCGACTTTTGGTCAAAGTTGGATAAAATCCACGCCAAATAAATCGGCATAATAGTTTACATTCTGCATAGAGTCTTAATGGAAGTGCTTTGCCTGTTCATTACCAACCAGCATGGCAGTTTAATATACTACAAGGTTTGTTGCCATAGCCAGTTCTCCATTTCTCGCAGAGTTTGAACGGCCGTGATGCGTTTTCTTCAAACGATGCAATTAGGCTAGCGAGCACATTGCACGGATTGTCTACAATTGCGCCTAAGCTCTGTGTGCCAAAGTCAAGTATCACCGATTCGCTGGTTCCTCAACCAAAGGGTACGTAAATCCATCAGCGTGTAATGATGTCTTAGGCATAACTTGCATTGAAGCATGTTCTTTCAGGCTGCAATGCTTTGAAAGTCTCACCGGTTTGTTATGCAAGTGATATGTTAATAACCATATATAGGCCTAAAAATATGCATGCTTTGTGCTCTGGACGGCCCATCCAAGGAACATGTTAACGTGATGCTTAACTACGTATATGAGTTGTATGCTGATTACGTTCAGAAGTGCCCCTTCCATCAACCGGATATGCCTGTGCGATCGGAGTTGTTCGACGAACATATCTCAGCATATTTCAAGGAACTCACAGCCTAGGAACATTTACATCCCTATACAAGCGACAACAGCCACATTCAGCTAAAATGTCGTGGAGGATGTTTGGTTACACCTGCTTACTCACCAGCGGTTTCAACGTTGTTGTCTTCCTGGTGATTAGGGCACACCTCAACGGACAAAAGCACATGGTACAAGTGCTACCTGATCGCATACCTACTGCAAGTAAAGCGTGTATTGCCTGCAGCATCATACATCTCGTAGCAATGATCATATCGATTGCTTATTTGACTGGAGTCATCAAGTTCGACCCGTTTGCACGTCCGCTGAGGTACTTCCGCTCGATAGCTGGATTGAGCCCTGTCGGAGGTCCCATGCGCTACCGGAAGATTACCGAGAATGGAGCCTCGCTACCCGTCTATTCAGACGACGTTGCAACAGACGTGAATGAATAGAATACCTGTAGAATAAGTAACGGAACCAGGTTCATCAGCCGAAAACATATCCATAATCTAATAAAACTATATAAGTCAGTCGTATTTTGCTCCTGTCTATGTAGTTAAAAGGGGATTCCATTACGGGGAAGCCTCGCATCGCGGATTCCCCACCCCTGTCATTTATATTAAATACCAAACAAAATGGAGCACCAAGTGGCCAGTGAAAGCAGAATAAAGGCTGAGGCCATACTTGAATCGCCGGCGCTGCGTTTTAGCATCGGAAGCCTGAATACGCTCATAGAGTTCCTGGACGAGCAGATGACTGACGCCAATACTTACAGCATACAGAACAATTTGGGCATCCTCAAAATATACACATTGTATCCCTATCTTTCGGATACCAACGTTATCCAGAAAATATTGATTCAGTGTCTTACACAGCTCCCGGCTAACGACTTCAACGTTTGCTTGGCTCAGGTGCCGCTGCCTGTACAGGAGCAACCAGCAATCGCACAACTTATCAATCTTCACAATGTGTTGCAGAATTGTATGTTCTCTACTTTCTGGGCGGAGTCTCTGAAACCTGTTGCGGACAACGCATCCCTGCCCGTGATTGACGTTCCTGGAATCAAGGAATCCGCGAGGCGATTCGTACTAGATGTCGTTCCACTGGTGTATCTTCACATCAGTGTGCCTGAGATGAGGACACTGTTAAACTATAAGGACAATTGTGAGGAATTCGAGAACCTGCTACTATCACGCAAGTGGACTCTGGAAGGAGACTACAAAAGGGAGGACCCTAACTCTGGTATTTGCATTCCAGCTACCAAGCAGGAGGTGATGAAACCACAAAAGGGGGGTTCGCAGCAAAAATCTGTTGAGAAACACTTCAGGACAGAATCCCTGAGGCACTACCTTACAACCATGCGCAATCCAGTCAATTGAAACACATGAACTAAATGGGTAAAATATGAAACATATCTTTATCGTAACTGTATTAGGTACCGCTTTATCATACCCTTAATTCATAGTGCAATATTACATACGATGTTAGGTTAGCTCTATGGTAACTACTGGCTTAGAGCCTTTTTAATGGTGTGCACGAAGAGCGGTAGCAACGCTGCTGCATCAGCCTTTACACACAACTGGTTGCCACTTATGACAGCCAGTAATCTAAGCGAGTTTGTGGTCATGCTATAGTATGCTTCATTCTCCTCGCCAACCTCTCTGTTTAGGTTCAGACCGGAACCGACAAATGATAAGCACACCTTGTACATTTTGTCCGATAAGCCTGATCGCGGTACGTGTTCCAAATCAACCCTTTCTCCTCCTGGCAAGTTCACCCATGTATCTTGAAACTGGGACCTAGATATGAAAGCATCGTGAAGCAACACTATCGGCAACTCGTAAAATACACGGAAGTAGAAAACATCCACATTTGTCTTTATGGCAATCTGAAGGGTTATCGGGTTGTCTGGCGGCGTGTTAGAAAGAACTACATTCGGTGAAAGAAGTACATGAGTCTCACTGGTCTTCTCCGGTGATACGACAACTGGAGTCTCAAGCGAGGAAGCGGGGCTCAAACCAAATGAATTTTTGTTGAACTGTATTGCCTGTAGCGTGACTACTGCTGATGTCTTGTTTGTTAGCTGGAGCTTTAGCAAGATTTTTTCCTCTTCACGGTACAAGGAGGCCACGACCTGGAGACCCATTTGCCCGTTGGAGCCCTGTTGATATGGTGTTAATACAACCTCATCTTTGCAACTATATCGTAGAATCTTTCCATGTGAGTTAAAGAAGTCGTCAATATCATCCACTTCATGTCTGTCACTATCGTCGTCTTCGTATAGGTCGAGACTCTTCTTCTTCTTGGGAGAATCGCCGCCGCCGTGAATGTCAAGCAGTTCGTCGTCGCTAGATGTATCATCATGTCCTACCTTTTCCTTGACTGACGCTAGAGATTGCTTTTTCTTGAAGACTACAGCCCATGACGGAAGATGGTATACAGATGAAACGTGTCCCAGGTTGCTAAGCAGATTCTCTAAAATATCCTTTTCAATAACACTTTCGCCTATTGGTGGAAGAGGCGTCATTACCAACTTAGAAGCTAGCTCATGGCCTTGTTCCAATATCTTTAAATACATTTGCGCCCTGCAGCGGACGTCTGGACTTTGGCCTTCATAAAGCGCACGGCGCAAGACTGTGTCGACAAGCCCGCACCCTGTACCAAGTACCAGTGTTACTTTTACAGCAGCAGTAAGGAGAGTTAGTTGAACACTTCTGTGCTCTTCATGGAACGTTTCTGCAAGGTTGGATACATAATCTGCAGCATCTGCAATCCTATTTGCATATTGTCCAACAATCCATACGAGTGCCGATTTGGATTCAAATCCATGCAGGTACTCTCCATCAGCGCATAGTGAGAATACTTCATCGGAGAATACATGAGGATAGGCGCGTAAGATATCTCTGTACACTATCGTGCACTCCTCGGTGATGTGTGGCGCCTTGAGTCTTAATAGGTCCGTTAGAGCAGCTATGCATGAAGAAAGGGCGGCTTCGAGTCTAATAGCAAGTGCTCCGATGGCCCTTATAGCCTTCTTGACGAAATCGAGATCAATATCGGAAGCATATTCCCTAAGCTCTGATAAAATCTTCTGGAAATTTGATGCTGCGGCAAGTTTAACTATGATATCTAGTTTCTCCACGCGCACATAAAGCTTGTCATTATTCTTACAAAAGAAAGCTCTTACATGTCCTTCCAGGAGGCGGGGCCATTTTTCGATAATTACCATTATCGACCTTAGTGCAACGTATTGGATCTCCTGTTCCAAGGAGGCCAAGGTAACCAGGGGTGCCACCAACTTTCCCTGTAATATCTTTACATATTCCTTATCAGTGAATTTAGCCATCATCCTTATCACGACTTTGATAGCGGATAATACAACCGCTGGGTTTATGTGAGAGAACCTTGGAAGCACTGCTTCTACAATGGACTTTGCCTCAGCTTGGTCCAGTGGCTTATACAGTGCCAATGCATCCAATATGTATACTTGTCCCCATTCCATTGATTCGTTAAGAGACGAAAGTATCTTTTCAAGTTTTGAGGGGTTCTTGTGGATGATCTTGACTATAAGATTTTCCTCTGACTTTTCCGATATATCCATCAGCGTGGAAACCGCGTTGGCAACCACCATTGGGTTTGCATCTGAGAGCATCTTCTCTAATATTTCAATGAATCCCTCATCGATTACCAGCTGCGGCGAGATTCCTGAAATGCATTTCATCAAACGTGCTATCACTTACCATACAGTTTTGCGATACAGATAGCTACGGTCTTACGAACGTACGGGTCAGGGTCCACGTAGCAGCGTTTAAGGGGTTCCACAAGATATTCCGTGATGGCAGGTAATCTTATGTAGCCCATCGTCCGTACTGCCAGCGCCCTGCACATCGTTACACAAAGACATAGTCAACTAAACCTAATGAGTGCGTTCCTATCCTTGGCATCCTTGCAAAAAGTATTGACTGCCAAAATTGCAAGTTCTGGTTGAACATTGGCGTAGTTTATCACGTACAAGTACACAAGCTTCTTCAGCTCAAGGTTGTTTGTTTGGATGCAATTAACGACTTCAGGAAATAGGCTAGACACATCCTTTCCTAATGTCATAGCACCAATGATTTTCTTTATTGCATCCTTGCGTCTGTCTTTGGAAGCTTTCTGGAGTTCCTCGCGCATCTCCTGTATTTCGGAGCGGCGGCTGCCTCTAATGCATTTAACATCCATCCTGCGGACATATATGCAACACACATCTATGTGATATATATGATATGCAGAATAACAGATAAAGGAGGTGTGCCTCTGCCGATGATAAAATTAATGTGACCGGTACGCCGCGGCGCTGCGTACGTGTAGGCAGCATTCCCCATCCGTTCCGGCATCATCACCGGTATCCTGCGGAATCTCCGCTAAACAACTGCTTTCTACGCATTTCAAACGACAATGGACAGTATAAATATATGTATGAACATCTACAGTATTCAGGCGAGTGAAACTAAAAATTAGCGATCACTGTTGAATTATTCGAATCCACGAAGGATATCGGAATCACCAGCGTCTAGGACGGCCATGCAACCGACGCGGAAGTATTTACCGCAGACCGTTCCTAGGTCGTTGTTGTCACCGGAGAAGAAGTGGATGTTGCACTTTGCAAGCATGGCGTAGTGCTCCAACTCGGAACGACGGATTGGCGGACAATTGTTGCTGATTATTATCAACAATGCTACACATATATTACTTTAAAAGCCACGGATACGTACCTTTGCCGTTACGCAGGGCTGACTTGGTAGACTTGAAGCCCATACAAACCTTTCCAGACTTCATGACAAGCTGGAGCTTGTTGTTCATGTTGTCGGACAACTTAGACTTCGTCTTCTTCACCATTTTGACTGTAATTATTTTTATTTGCTACTAAGTGATAAACACCTCTCAGCACTACGATATGACCTGGATAACAAGAAAGGGGAAAGCACGACAGCACTCCTACCCGGCTTCCAGATGTTTAATTAGGATATTACCGGTTTTGTGTTATTTCTATTTACAGATTCCGATTGAACTTGCCGTTATCGCATACCCTTTGCCGATGCCCCACCCACGGGTCGCCTGGCTGCGTCCAAGGCCCTCGTTCAGTACAAGATAAATTTCACCATTAAATCGCTATTGTTGTTGATATTATTACAAGTTACATATACGCATTGCTATGTGTAGAATGAACAAGCGATAAGACAGGGTACTTGGAGACTGATAAACTGCAGTTCCCTCTATGTATTGGCACTTTTGGGCTTTTCTTTTTTGTAAGTCTTCCACATGCTTCTAAATATGTGTGTTTTATTCTTTCTTGATGCTGCGTCCTCCACTTTTGAGGACTGTGTATGTGACCCTGCTGTTTCTGTATGATTCCCTTCCTTCTTCTCTTCCATCTCCTCGTTGTCCACAGCTTCGGCTTGTGCTGCATCAGAATGCTCTAGATATGCCATATCAGGCTCCAAAGATCCTCTATCCGGCTCATTATGAACGATTTGAGGATGCATTGTTATTTTTGGAGCTGAACTTTTGTCCGCTTTATTTATACTTGAATCCGCAAACTGCGTCATGTGCGATGCTTTAGCATCTACGGGTGGTTCTGAGATGTCTTCCTTTATCAATGATGACACTGCTTTATTTACAGTTCCATCTGCGATTAATACTTTACTAGTCGAAGGTATCCCTGTGTCAGCGATACTGGGCATCCCGAATGATAGACGCCCGCTTGTGCTCCACTTGTGTGAATAGTTGTGTTGCTCAGTTGGTATAACCGCATTATTCATCCTTGGTTGTAGTTCTGGCGGCTTCTCTACCATGGGAAACCCAGTGTCGGCAGAGTCAAATTCTCCCATATCAATACGGAAGCCACTATTGCGGTGTAACACGTGCTGTTCATTAGTTCGCATATTTGCATTGTCATATAGGTGACCCCCAGTAACACGTTGATAAGGGCGCAGATATCTTCTATCTTGCGTAGTTTCTGTTGCGGTTGTATAATCACCCCTAGCATTATAATTTATGCGATTAAAACCACTTTCTTGAAGTGGTGTATAGATGTCTCGCCTTTTTATGAAGTCAGCATCATTACTATGGTGAATTTCGCTGATGGAAAGATTCAAGTCTGAAACTGACCCATCACTAGATGAACATACACTAATACTTACAGATTCCACATCACTAATACTTTCTGAACCTGACTGTACAAGATCTGTCATTTGACCTTCACTTCTATGGTCTTTGTTTGTTCGGTAGGCAGGTTTCCTGAAGGGGGCGGTAGAACGGTTTCCTGATCTGTCCCACCGATCCTGACTGTTACCTTCCTCCATAGGGCATGTTGTTGGGTTTCTGTATGAACCATACGATTCTGTTGGTCGACGGGAACATAGTTTGCCTATGTTATATCTCTCTACATCAGTTTGTGAATTGTGCTTGATGTCGGGCATATTATGATCCGCCGGTAGTGATGTGCCTACAGAAAGTAACTCCGAAGTATCTCGAAGTGTTGTACAGATGGCTAAAGCTGTTTTACCAGTTATATTGATTGCTTTGCAGGTGGCGAGGGCGACGCATCCCAAACCATGTACCAGTTCACCAATAGCTTCCCTCCATGGTTGTACTGGATGCTCAGTTTGATAGCACTTCGAATTCGACATAATAATTTCATTTTTCGTAGGTCTAGAATCGTTTTTGTATAATAAACCCCAAATGTTTGATTCAGGGGTTCTTGGATAGTCTTTGCTTTCTAGCTTCAATCTATCTAAGCCTTTACGCAGCTCCTCCGCATTAGCCTTCAATGCCCCTAATTCATATAGTGTCGCAGTCTTTTCATCGACAATTGACTTATACTTAGGGTTTTGTTGAGTTGTCTTAGTACTATATTTAGTATTTGCATTTATATTCCCAATCTCAGAAATACGCCCATCGGAGTATGTTGGGTACGCTCGTTCCTCTTCTCTTATATTGCTGGTGTGGCCAAACTTCCCCTCACGGCCATGCTTTTGATTATTAGATGAGTGTTCAAGTGTATGTTTGCCAATTTTGGGCGAGTATACCTTCCTGCTTATACGTTGTAGTGGTCGTTCGGTCTTCATGTCCATCATTGGCAAATTGAGTTGTGAGATTGGTCTTGTTGAATTCCTTAAAGCATCCATTGGATTTAACAATGTCACACGGGATTTCCTTTCATTATTACCAGGATGTAGCTCATGTCCAGGATTCTCGCGGACGTGAGTGGTGTCATGCCGCAACATACCTTCGGTGACTCTATACATCATTCATCGTCTATTCTCAAGAATTCTAGATCTAGCTTCTGGCTGGCTGGTTAATCCGAGTTCCGGCTGATCAACAGAAATAATCCTTACAACATTACTTTGGAGCATTAGCAGTTGCAAAGGTGATCCAGATGTAATAGCCACTCATATTTTCCACCGAAAACTTGCAAAACAAGCTTATTATGTTATAAACATATAGTAACGTGTTGCAATCATGTTTTATTAAACACTCGTGAAGCTCAACGTGAATAAATTATATGGAGTATCATGATTCCACGTGCATGGTGGATTTATATTTGGTTTTCCTACTTCGGCATATATGCAACAAGCAACTAGACAATACGCTTTGGTATAAGGATTAAATTATTTCATAACTTGATGAAAAATTGCACACTTAAGTAGATCTTAAAATTTGTGAATTTAGTATCGGCAGGCCGAGATTAATGATTGCTGTTAATTGCCTTTATTCACGGCTGACATTCTGTGGAAAAGCAGTGACATCTTTGCGATGTTGTCGAAGCAAAGGGCGCTTACATTCCTTGTGTGGTTAGCGCATTCATTGCTCATTATTATGGTGGACAACTGCGATGGCTTGTCTACCTTCTTAAGGGCACTCAGATCCAGTTCAGGCATAGGTAGCATTGGTTCTCCCTTCAACTCTCCCTGCTCATTTTCCAGTCTGCGCCTCTCCAACATCTGTTTGTGATGTTGAGTCAGCTTGGTGTGCTCGCGTTGGTATCTTATGAATTTTTCCTGGTTTTCAGCAAGTGCCTCCAGAGACTGTGAAAGGACATCCAAGTTGTGAGCAAGTTGTTTATTGTGATCAGCATCCAATATGTCAAATACTCCTACATTTTGGCTTGGGTTGTCAAGGACATATTGGTTGAGGAAGCATTCTGAAAGTATAGAATTCTTAATTACGATAGGCACCTCCACAAAAATTTCAGTTCCTTTGAGACTACTAACGTTTTTCACATCACCAGAGTTGCTTTGGTAGAGTTCCAGCAACTGGTCAGAAGCCCTGTAAGCCTTGAACGATATTTCGCCTGTGCTTGACATAGGGTCAAACCCCAGCATAATGGCCTTATCCACAGCTTCCTGGTATATTACTAGATTGTCTATTACTTCTTTAGACTGTACATCGCCAAAGTGAAGTGTCTGATACCATCCAATGGCGAAGCAGTCCACATGTATGTCATGTAGAAGATCTGTCATTTTATCTTGGTACTTTACAAACTCTTCGTCTGCCTTCTCCTCCAGTTCCTTTTCTGACAAGTTAGTTGTTGTCTTGTCTCTGCTGAGAGAGTTGTAAATGTCACGCTTTTGAGGGTAGGGGAAGCAGTTTGTAACCTCGAGCTTATCACCTACGTCTAGACCCAGCAGTTGTCCATTAACTGGAATGGGATAGTTATCTTTACAATGCTTGAGCGCTTTGATTAGCGCTAAGCTATCTATCTCCACATATGAATGCTTAAAGGACGACTGCGGCTTAGGTGTTACCGCGGAATCCGTTGTAAAGGCGTTAATGTTCCTCCCCGACATGGTTATTGATTTATTTATGGAATATAATCCACAACTAAAACCTTTAGTAAGTAATCCGTCCCGTACGGACGTGTAAAATGTGTAATAAGCAGTCAATAGTAACGATCGCGCTACTATGGGGGTTTCCTTGGTCCAATGTAATAGTTACTTCAGTGACTTTATCTACTGATGCTTACTGAAATATCATTAGTTTGCAATGTCAGATACGGCGCTGCCGGTTCTTGTCATTTTGGACTATCTCTGCCCACATCACTGGGTGAGGTAGCTGCCGCTACTTCCTAAAATTTACATATTCATATTTACAATGTCGGATTCTGGAAAAGAGTTATATAATGGTCTAGACGACTTCAACTCCGATACATTGGTAGGTGTACACAACGGTGATGTATAATGTGCTCTCAGTCTGATTCCCTTATAGATGAATATGATTATCACTTTGGAAAGCTAACCACTACCGACCATGTGGCCTCTTTTGATATCGGATCAAATCCGAGCACAGACGATATGATTTTAAATGCTCTAAGTGATGGTATGTCATGCGTCGAATTGGCAATAATAAGCTTAGGGGAATCAACATACGTGACGGACCATGAAATGAAGACCATAGTAACAGATTATCATGCTGAATCTTATGTGAGATCAAGCATGTTCGACAAAGGCCTATTTTATAAATTACAGGTAGGGTAAACTATGGTATTTCCGCATTAACATACGGCTAGGCTGAGATTTTGGTAAATAAAAGGCGTTACAGAGATGCACTGGCAGCTGCGCTAATAGCAGATGAATTATTAGGTGTATCTAAGGTGACAGATGCAATTAAGATGATATGCATGTATCAGCTGAATGACGATGCAAGGTTTCGACAATTAAAAGAGTAGGTCAAGAGAAACACAACAGCCATAGTTTAACAGAAAATTACTTGTATGTGGATTCCAAGGGTTGTCTGAATCGCTAAAGAAACAAGCAATTGGTACCGTTCAGGTGTCTAACTTCATTCCGGAGTTTATCGGCTACGTTGACAGGGCGAAAGCCAAGAAATGAGATAATGCAGTATTACATGCTTTATTATGCATGTATCTCAACAGCAATCTTAAATGTTTGCTCGTTGATATCAACCGATTCTACGTGGAGGTCTTTTCCATCCTTGATAGCCTCTGCGATAACAACTGGCTTCCTAAATGTCTTTGTAAAATAGTCCATTTGCAACATCAACTTTTCGTAGGATTTAGTATCGGCGGCTTGCATATGTATAGTAATATTGTCACTTGCAGACAGTTTCAGTTGCTTCCGCAATTTCTGTACCCTGTTGGAGATCTCCCTTGCGCATGCCATCCATTTAAGGTTATCGTCTTCAGTAAAATCCAGCAACACAGTAAAACCTTTGCATGAATCTGCATCAATATTTGGTGAATGCAGTGATTTGGTGTCGAATTTTCTGGTAATAACAACATCATCCAACGTGATATTGTGGCCCAATATGTCGATGTTCTTTTTTTCCTCGAACGCCTTAATCTCTTGGGTGCTCATACCCTTGATAGCACTTCCCACCTGTTTCATTGAAGAACCTAGTCTTGCACCTAATACCTTGAAGTTTGGTGTTATTACACAGCTAATGCACGAAACGTCACAGGAGAGCTCGATGTTCATGACATTCAATTCATCTTTTATTAGAACCTGAAGTTCACGCACAGCATCCAGGACCTTTTCATCCTCGTGTATAACTTTGATGCTAATGATGGGTTTCTTAAGCGGCACACCCCTACGCTCTCTGACTGTCCTTCCCATCAAAATGACCTGCTGCATTGCACTGACCTTGGCCGTGATCTCCTCATCAATTTTCCCATTGAACTGAGGAAGCATTTCAAAGTGGATACTAGGAGATTCGACATTTCTCGCTCTTTTGATATTTGCATATATCATTTCTGCAGTAAAAGGAGCAAAGATGCTCTACATAAATATGATCACTTGAGAGATATATCTTACCATTAAACGTGTAAAGGAATCCAGAGACTCATATAAGGAAGCCAATGAAACGTATGCATCTTCCTCTCCGAAGACGCCTCTCATACGATCTCGATTTGTTCTGATGTACCAGTTAGTTAGCTGCTCAAGGAACTCCAACAGCTTTGGCAATACGTTATATAGCTTGTAACACTTCATTTCATGATGAATCTGCTTAATCAGCTGCTGAGTTATCGAGTGCAGCCACATATCCATGACACATGTTGACTGCAGGTGGGCCTCGGGATTTGGAATGAACTTCTTTCCATGTTCGAGTTCGTAACGTGACGTCTCCTGTACCAAGAACCTGGAATTATATTTAAAATGAAACACAAATGACCTACCTATATGCATGGAACCATGGCAAAATGACATCTTTCAAAATTCCGCGTACACCATCAGTCATAAATCGCAACGGTTCTGCTCTTACGACTGGTGAAGAAGTAAGATACAGCCTCACACTATCTGCTCCATATTGGTGTATTACGTCCATTGGATCGGCAAAGTTTTTAAGTCGCTTGGACATCTTTTTCCCATCACTGGCGAGAACAAGGCCGTTGACAATGATGTTCTTGAAGGCCGGTTTCTGGAACAGGTGGGTTGCAATAACCATGAGCGTGTAAAACCACCCACGGGTTTGATCCAGACCCTCTGCGATAAAATCTGCTGGGAATATCTTGGAGAAAACATCCTTATTCTCGAATGGGTAGTGAATCTTTGCGTACGGCATGGACCCACTTTCATACCAGCAGTCAAATATTTCTGGTATACGTCTAAGAGACTTATATTCATCACCACGAGGATCTGGAATTACTATATCATCAATGTTGTGCCTATGTAGGTCAGTTATTTTCCTGCCTGCATATTTCTCCAACTCCTCAATGCTTCCTATGCATACCACCTGGGAGTGGTCCTCACTTACCCAGAGCGGCATTGGCGTTCCCCAGAATCTGTTTCTACTGACACACCAATCACGTGCATCAGAAATCCAATTACGGAAGCGTTTATCCTTGACAAATTGTGGTACCCAGTAGGTCTGCTCTGTATTTCTCAGAATTTCCTCACGATAGTCCTCCACTTTAATAAACCATGAACTGACAGCGCGATATATAAGGGGTGTATCACTCCTCCAGCAGAAGGGGTATGAGTGAACGATAGTTCCGGAGTGGACCATTCTCGAGTTCTCCTTGAGCATTTTTTTAATCTCCACATCGGCATCCTTTATGTACATGCCACCAATTCTATCTAGATGTTTTCTGAAATGACCACATTCATCAATCAGATCAGGAAGTGCTCCCTTTATAACACCATTCTTCTTGCACACCTTCATATCCTCCTCACCATAGTATGGCGCAGCATGGACTATACCAGTACCAGCATCAGCAGTGACCATTTTATCACCTAAAACCACAAACGATCGTGAGGCTTGGTCTTCATCGAATCCATGCTCGTTGAAAAAGTATTCAAACAAGGGACGGTATCGCTTTCCAACAAGGTCCTTTCCAGTCAGCTTCTTGACCAACTTTATATCCTTATCCACAACATTCTTGGTTTCATTACAGAAAGCTTCCAACCGACATTCCGCTATTACGAAATTTACACCGGCCTTCTCGTTATGCATGACTAGATAAACGAAATCCTCGTTTACTATGAGCGCAAGGTTAGATGGCAGCGTCCATGGAGTTGTAGTCCAGGCGACAAATTCAAAGTCTTCATCTATACATTTGAATGCAACGTACACGGCTGGGTCAGAGACACTTTTGTAGTTTAGGTTGGCCTCGAAGTTGGAAACTGGGGTGTTACATGCGAGGGAGTAAGGCATCACCTGAAATCCTCTATAGACTACTCCCTTATCATAGAGTTGCTTAAAAATCCACCAAAGTGTTTCCATGTAACCTGGCGTCATGGTTTTGTAGTCATTGTCAAAGTCTATCCATCTTCCAGTGCGTGTTATGATGCGCTTCCACTCAGCCGAATAGCGCATAACAATACTCCTGACAGTTTATATAGTGCTATGCCTATAAGTTGTCACATACCTGCACTTTTCGTTGTAGACGTCAATGCCCATCTCGTGGACATCGTTTAGATGCTTGATGTTGTTAAGTTTGTCTATCTCATATTCTATGGGAAGACCGTGACAGTCCCAGCCAAATCTCCTTTCGACATCATAGCCGGACTGATAGGCATATCGTGTGACGACATCCTGTAATGGGCTCTTAGGATTATAGACTGTAGATACATACCTTTATTGTGCCCGCAAGGATGTGACCATAGTGAGGCAGGCCAGTGGCAAAGGGAGGACCATCGTAAAAGTTGTACTTTGGTCTCCCCTCTGCGAGCTTGTTTGCGGTGCCGAAGGCGTCTATTTCTTCCCAGTACTTTAACACCTTTTCCTCCTCCCGCGGGAACTCGACATTTTCATCGACTAAAAATGGGTCAATTTAAAGATATAACAACATACCTGGAAGAAAGGTGGGCTTGACAGCGTCCACTTTGCTCATTTTTAAGATTCTATAGTTACCTAGCGTCTCACTAATGGCATCCTTGCCGCAGTATACACGGCGTAGACAAGTGCCGGGGCAGCCTATTATATCTGCCTTTAAGCGCGTCCTTAAAATATAAATTCCCTGAGGCTTTCCAAAGGACCGTAGCATAGGCAAATATGTTGATTGTGTGACGAGTGATGCGTCTGCAACATCACCGTGAACCCCAGTGGTGCATAAGTGTCTTGAATTCCCATGAATTTACACTGTGTTGCTCCACTAATATATCCACGAATATGTTGAAGGTTCAGGGTGTGCTATTTATGCTACATGTTGTCCACGTGCTGTGTCTGCGTGGCAACACTGGCAGTAGGGGTCAACATTCAATCGCCTTTGTCAAACCGAGCACGGTGGATTCCACGGCTAAAAATGCTCAGAATAGAAAATTCGAGCGATCGGCAGAGGCAGTCTCCTCATCTAATGAACCCTTGCCATACAGCTCCGGTTTGTCTATTATTCACAGTTAGGATTCTTCTCAGGTTATACCCCTAATATCGCCCCCGGAGACCTGAAATTCATGGGACAGCCTATCGAAGGGACATTCCAGCCCCAAAATAATTTCGTTCTGATATTGAAGAACGAAATGCATAATTACTCGGAAGGAGGAATATACATAGGGTCAAAGGTACGTGACGTAACCAGGCCACCAAGTCATCATTTACAGCCAAATAAGGAGTTTGCTGGACGCATATTAGCTGTTGGACCAGGTAAATATGCGGGGCTTACAGGGTAAGTTTGTATTTCTGTTATTCACAACCTCTGCGTTGAGGCTGAGCCTGGCAGTAGAAAGCACTGTCTGGGGTAAGATACACAACGCAACAGAAAAAGACAAGCATGAAAGATTACATAAAGTATTCAGTAATGCCTGCCTAACAGACACAACAATCTTACATAACCATGGATAACATGTATGCAGAGCACTGATTCCCATGTCTGTGAAGGTTGGGGACATTGTACTATATGAACCTCCAGAGGAGAAGTCGGTGGTACGAAACGAATATAAACAATCCATTGATGTCAGGTAACTTACAAGAACAAGGAATGCGTTCTTGTGCCAGAGGATCAAATCTACGCTCGAGTGGAGGGTGACCTCAGTTCTCCGGGCCCCCTGCAGGCAGATAACATCAAACCCCTATCAGATCGGTAAATATATCTTATCCACGCTTAGCTGTAATTAATCAGGATTCTAGTGCGCATCATAGACAGCCCTAAGAAGACACAAAGTGGGCTTGTACTTGCGCAATCTGAGAACGAGATGGGGACTATCTATCGCGCTTCGGTTATCTCAGCAGGACCAGGATCACACAAGGAAGACGGAAACTTCGTTCCTATGACAGAATTCAAGCCAGGAGATACAATTCTCTTCTCCGACACTGCAGCGGACGGTGGAGAGTTCAGTTTATCAAAGGTACAACATGCATTTGTACGCCCGACTGCCATACTCGCCAAGCTATGAGATAGCTCCGGTAGAATCATGTCTTGTTAAGGAAGCAGTGGTACATATAGGGTAAAAGTCCAGCATCAGTGTGCCATTTGGTGGGCGAGGATAGCGTTCACCAGAATCTAACGGAGTAAAACGATGTCTATACATATAGATAGATAAAAATGTCAAATTAATTATCGCTAAACAAGTAGTTACACATGAATAATGATAAAGGCGAGAGCGACCCACCGGGTCTGGTTGTGGGCAGCAAATCTCCCCCCTCCGACTACCTGATTGCAAATCTCAGCGCCCTGGAGCTGGAAAGACTCTCTGCATACTATGGAGCTGAGGTGTATTCCATGGTAGACGATGGAGCACATAAAGAGATAGTGGAGAGAAACACCGCAATGCGGGTATGTTGAAACAAATATATGATAAACGTATATTTTTAGGAAGCAGTGAAGGAATTTGGAAAAGCCAAGCAAGGACAACGCTCCAAGGTTGACATGGCAGGAGCTTTTATTAATCTTTCTCGTGATTCTACAAAAAATGAAAAGGCAAAGGAATCCACGAATGGTATGCGGAGAAAAAGCTATTTTCATGAGATACAGATACATCGGAAAAGTGTCTTAGGGAGATTCTAGGACTAAATAGCTTCTATGATGCCATATCGACGACCAGAGTACCCTTTATGGTTATGCTAGATGTTGAACTGTATAAGCTGATTGAGTGGCTCTCACCGACAGAAGAGGAGAGGAATGCCAAGGAAATGGTTGGTCAATATGCGGTAATGTGATAAGACACAGGTTATTCTAACATTGGAGATGGTTGTAAACGCCCTATTTCCTGACGCACGTGTTGAAGTATTTGGATCATGTTAGTTTTGTTGCTATGATATGTAAATCCCTTTCAGACATAAGTGGATTATCGTTGCCTGGAAGTGACGTAGATGTATGTATAGGAGTCGAAGAACATGATCTAACTGCCTTGAAGATCATAGTCTACGCCTTGAGCCGTCTGGATTTATTGCATTCCTTCGAATGTGTATTCAATACACCAGTGCCTGTTGTGAAGGCTATCGACAAGAACACAGGTACATCAGAATAAAATGGAATAAACAAATGCAGGTGTGAGAATAGACATTTCTGTGTGGCAAAAGGCCGCCTGTAATACGACATCCTTTGTTAGGCAGAAGGTTAGGATACGTGCATGACATATAATAGACCTACAGTGCGACCAGTTCAAGTATATGCAACCCATCGTTATTCTTCTCAAGTTATTCCTACAAATGAGGAATCTAAGTGACACTTATTTTGGTGGAATAGGTTCATACCTACTATACTGCATGGTGCTGAGCTTCTTGCAGATGCATGATTCCAGCTGTTACCGGCGCAGTGATGAAAGCAACACACTCGCTTTACTCTTTATAGATTTCTTCTATTACTGGGGGTTTATAAGAGATTACGAACAGTTTACGACTACCGTGTGCGGATTAGGACACGTATTTCCTAGGTCACTACTCAAGGAGAAGGAAGCCGGAATGCTTAGCTGCCAGAGCCCGTTGGAGCCATCCATTGACATCGGCAAAAATGCTTACAATATGTCAAGTGCACGGACAGCTTTCCAACAGGCATTTTTCGCTTTAAGAGCGAAAGCGTTGTACATAGACGGTCGTCATAGTAACGATTTCAAATACGAAAAGGGCAAGGAATGCATCCTACAGCAGATCTACGATACATCTCACCCTGTATTTCAACATAGGAAGAAAGGTTATTTCAAGGGAACCGCCAAGGCTGCATACAAATACAGCAATTTAAACAACTTTTCAAGCTCTCTGGCCGAGGTTTGTCAGCAGTTACGGTCCACCATCGACAGCGGTGAGGTAGACAGTGTCTTCAACGCGCAGAAGCAGCTCATGGCATCCTTATCGCATAAATTGGAGGGTGAAGCAACAGAAGTTGCCAGCAGAGACACCCCGTTCTACATAATCTCCGAGGCGATAACCAAACAGTTCTATAGTTCAGACTAACATTTGTTACGTGTAACATAGCTTTAATACAAGTGTTTCCTTGCGATTTTCTGAACTCTCAAATTGAATTCCTTTGAGATAATGGTTTCATTTGGAGTATAGAGTGGGTTTAACAGCTGTTTGCAGTATAGTTCCTGCACATCCCTGAAGAAGAGTCGTATTGACTCATACGACGGAGGGGGAGGCATGTTTTGCGATAAGGAGCCACTAGGGGCAGTCCATCCAGCTGCTGAGGTTATCAGGATGAGCTTTAAATGGCTGCAGGTGACATAAGCAGACACAGCCAAACAGTCGAATACGTCCACCTCCTTGAGGTACATATTTGGGTTGGTCCACACGATGTCTTCTATGATGTCCAGAGCCTGATGTGCAACAAATGAGGCCAGATGAGGAGGATCTGGACGCCAACCAGGGGTAGATATGTCTTGAATCAGCAGCGGCTTGTCATCCTTTCCCACTATTACTAGAACCAGAATCTTAGCTCTGGGCTCAGAGAAGTTGGTAGGTACCGCAGAAACCCCGTCAATATCACTCATTTATTAATGTGTATAAATATTAGCCTGTGTTTCACGGTAACATGATGTATTGTGTGCCCGACCCCGTTGAGTTTATTGCTTCTTAGGGGCTAGCGGCTTCTTCATTATAAATTTAGGTTTAACCACTATAGGCAACAGTGCTCCTCCTCCAGATTCAGTTGGAGCAGCTGCAGCTGGAGGTGGAAGCTTAGGAAGGACCGCTTTTGGTGTCACTGACACAGTAGGTGTCTCTGTTGAAGCTTTGGGCTGGCTGGCTGCAGCAGCTGCCTCCGCGGCAGGGGCGGCCTTAGTAACTTCTTTGGGCGCTGGAACGTCCTTAACCTTCGGAGTTGGAGCTACCTTTGACTTCACAGCTATCTTAGGTACAACAGGCGGGAGTGGCGTACTGTCTGCTGGACCAGAGATAGGGGAAGGAGCAGGCGCTGGAGTCGTAATAGGAGAAGGGGATCCAGCTGGAACCTTAGCACCAACATTAGGTGTAGGAGCCTTTGCAGGGGCTTCCATAGGTGCTACCTTGGGGGCAACTTTCGGCGCCACTTTAGGTGCCACCTTTGGCGCTACGACAGCAGCAGGCTTCGCCTTTTCCTCTGGTGCCGATGGTTTAGGTTGTTCTTCAGGAGGTGTAGTAGCAGCTGGAGGCTTTGTGACTGCCTCTGCAGAAGTTGCAGGAGGTTGTTCCTTAGTTGCCCCCTTGGCTGCAGGTTCTGCAGCCTTTTCAGGTTGAGTGTTTTCAACTGGTGCCTCTTCTTTCACTTCAGGATTCTCTTCCTTGTTAACTGGGTTTTCCTCCTTTACTGTAGGCTTAGCTTCATTTGCCGCTGGTTTTGCTCTAGCTGCAGCCTTACCCTTCAGGATTAAGGGCTTCCTTAATGTGGCTTTCAACGTAGGTTGGAAGGGTTTATCTGGAGCTGTCTTCGGTGGTTCAGAAGCAGCTGCAGCGGAAGTCCTTGCTGGTGTTTGAGGTTTCGGAGGAGATGCAGGTGCCGTTGATGCACCTGACTCCCTGCCCTGTGCTACCCTGTCGGGCACAGTTTGCACAAATTGCGATGGTTTCTCTACGTTAGTTGCACTTGCACTGCTAAGAAGGAGCTCATCATAGCGTTTTGCGAATCCAACAGCAGGAAGTTTCGATCCTTCAGGTAGCGGCTTTACGGTTACTATAACATCCCCTTGGTGACTACCCTTGTCATCCACAATGGCCCACGGTTCTCTAGCTTTGAGCGTTCTGTCGTCAACTATGGACATTATTGCCTTTCCGATGAAAGCTGCGTCTGTCTTAACCTCAAGAATCATTCTTGGTATAACATTAGGAACGCGGGGTGGGAGCTGCTCAACCTGTATGCACCCATTGAACTCAATAACACCTGTTGTTTTCTCCAGAGGCTTTGCATCAACATCCAACCTACGCGAGGCGAAACGTTCTATAGCTTCTGTGGACTCATGATCGTACCTGAACGTACAAGAGTAGGTGTTTGGTTCTGGCTCTGTGACTGCCTTCTTGAGCATGAGTTGGTGAACCAGAATATACAACCCTGTAAGGTGCTTAACTGATGGCGGTTGTTCTGTTCTCATAGAGTCCATGCGAGCTGGAACAGGCATATTTGGCTGTACTTGCATGGGCGCTGGCATTGGCATTTGTCTAGGCATAGGAACGGTACCAGTGTATGATAGCGATGTGTACATGGCGGTGTAGAGAGTATTCAGTCTTACATCCAGTTCCCTGCATGGGTAGAGGTATTCAAGAAAGAGCCTAAGGAATGCTACTGGATTTTGGCCCTGCAAAGTAGCACAGCTACCGATACCCACGAATGCCTGAATGAGAGTATCCAGTTGGTTGTGAAGCACCTCTATTTTGTCAATTGTCTCCCTGATTTTCATTGGATGCCCTACTAGAGACCTTATTTTGGCGTGTAGCTGGTCAATATTCATGTGAGCCTGGCCTAATTTCTTCCTTTCGTCTGCTAGCTCCTTCTCCAGGCGGTAACAGTGCTCTTCGGTTTTCTTCCGCATGTCCCTCTCCCGGTTGTACAGTAGAAAATAGTTGCGCATACGAGACTCTAGATCATCTAGCATGTGTTCTATAATCTCGGGATCGGGTCTATGCCTGCCAAAGGGGCCATCGGCAGTGAGCACTGGCCTATTCGGGGGGCGCATCCTGGATCCATGGGCGTAGAGATGCTGCCAGGGATCCCGCCTTTCACTATCGTCTCCACGATATGTCATTTCCCGTTATTTAAATCACAATCTCACCTGTGGCATCAATCCATACCGATACACGGTACATCATATCAGTGCGTCGCGTGGGCACACTTGCATATCACTTAGCACATTACACATATACCACCAGAATCAACTATCCACACCATCTGGTGCTATATTGTAAAATATAAACAGTTACGGGCGATCATATGAGCGACACTATACGAGGCACCTGGAGGCAGGTGTTAGACGGTGTCTGATGTCTTAAATGCGGCTAGACAACGATGCTCTGGAGCCATTGGGCCGACAATATATTATTTTCCATCCCCTGTATCGTTTCTGTGACTTCTGTAAGGATTCCTTCTATTTATATAAAGCTGATTTACATTATGCAAATTAACAGGCATGAGCAGTCTCTATATATCTCCTGCATTGTGAATATCTCCCAAGCCACCAGCGGCCAACTCGACGTAGCTACTTTTACTGCTGTAACGGTTGGACGATTCATACTTTCCTCGCTTCTCGTGTGCCAAATGTATGATGTCATCCTCTGTCTGTGACACTTTGCTATATGGCTCGGGGTTGTCGTATTTGCTGCTGCCACCATGCCCGCTGACATGACTATCATGTGCCTTTGATCTCTTAATACCCATTTCAGAGTCGATGTCATCATTGATTCTTGTTCTCCGTGGGTAGCGCGATGCAGTGTCAACATCTTCATTACGCCTATACGTGCTCCCCTTGCTGTTCCTAGAACTCCTCACAATATATGAATCCACGGTGTTTGTATCACTTAGGGAACCTGCAGATGCTGGTCTACGGTGTGATCCCCTTCTGCGCGGTAGATGATCCGAAGGCAGGGATTCTTCTTCATCGTGATAGAATTCGTCACCTTCATCTCTGCCAAGGGATCTGCGACGAGAGGATGTAGTTCCGTAGCCCTCTTCCATAGCCTTGCGATTAATTACGTCCTCGGTGAGCATGACCTGATGGGTCTCACCAGAAGACTGCGTTAAACCCTCGTCAATAGTGGTTTCACGGTGTAAAATACCTTCCGCATTCTTACCATCCATATGTTTGGACGATATATCGGTTGTACTGGTAGAAGGACGCACCTTAGGTATGGCAATCGGTGGTTCGTCTCCGAAGCAAAGCTTAGTGTTAGTATCGTGTTTCCTTGAAGGTATTTGAATTCCCTGGAGGTATTTTACCTTTCTCTTTTCATTCCACTCCTCGACGAAAATATCATGGGTCTCGTTGCGTTGAAGTTCTATAGGGTGTCTTCTCCCCAAAGCCCTATTTACTGGCTTGAATTCATCACCATTACCAGATTCCCACGAGCTATCAAGGAGAAGCTTTTGTGGCTCTTTGTCATTCCTATAGATGCCGGCATTCTTTAGCAACTTCACAGTACTACTAGGAGTCACTTTAATTACTTCCTTAATGAATCGAGATGACTTAATCCCGAGTGTTTCTGACGCAGTTTTCAGCTTAACAGGTTCAGACGATTTTGTACTTCCCAGAGATATATTAGTGCTTTCTTTTGAATCACTCAATGGCGATACTGCATATGTAGCAATGTCCCTCTTGACAGCAGTGGGACTCTGTGGACTTTCATCTGGGTCATTCCCAGAAGATTCTGATGGTGAATCACCATGGACAGCCTTGTACAGGTCTGGTCTCACTCTATAGAAATTGTAATGGCTGATGGAATGTGGGTCCTCCTTTTTGGAGGCCTCCACATGAGCCGTAACAGCATTTCGTAATGCTTCAGTGTTTTTGTTGGTCTTTTCTATATTATACATCAAATCTTCTACCTCATACTGTGTAGCGTTGAAAGATGTATAATCTCCCAGCGACGAGTTGGACATGCTCAGCATCATCATGTCTGTCGCTATGCGATCGGCGCCTTCGTTATCCGCATCGTGCTTATCCCTCTCGTTTCCAGAGTTATAACCATTATCTTTAAAGTATAATTGATATTGCTCATCTATTGGGGAAACGCTCATTGACACCGCATCATTGATATCATCTGGCCCGCTGTGATCAGTGGTAGATTTGTGGAACCTTGTGTTGCTTGGACGGCACCTGCTGTTATCAGAGGAGATAGACTTCTGGGAGCCATCACTTTCTGTAGCAGGGACAGATGGGGTCTTTGGCTCTTTGGGCGTTGAGACTTGAAAGTCTCCGTTCGTATTATCTTGCGTCCCATCAATATTTAATTCCTCTGGCTTTATGTATTGAACAGTGCAACCTACAATGGCGCTTCTGAATATCTGTTTTACTCTACCTGTTAGGGATTTCAAGTAGGTAACTGGGGTTTTTTTGTCATTTAATAGTTGCGACAGTTTCATTGGGGACTCCGGCTTAGGTGAAGGGGATCTACTCTTCTGGAAATTCAAGTGTAACGTATTCTGTGTCTCTACCTTCTCTGATGAGAGCTCATCAAAGGTAATGTGAGACCCGGGTTGTACGGTCCATATCTTTCCGGCATTTTCCTTTATGCTCTCCTCAGTTAAATCTTTACCTTTTAAAAAGATCTTACTGTTAAGCGACAGCAGAGGATCGTTTGCAAATATTCCGACAAATGTGTCAAGGCGTCCGATGATATTTGAGGATACGTAAAGATTTGGCCGTAGTCTTGGCTTAGATTCTGTGAAAATTCAGGTTACACATATGGCTAGCGTACCTGCGACGCAGCTAATTCTCCTGACGCCGAAGGGGAGGGCAGTATCGTCAAACTCGCGGAAGTAGAAGTTCTCATGTTTGACCATGGCGGCCTCAGAGCCCCTTCGAATTCCCCTTCCATTGATGTTGCAATCTACGTTAGACATGATTACAGTTATTAATTAAAATGTAACTAATGGTCAACACCCACCTCTCTTACGCGATTTCATGGTGTTCCTCTGAGACTGGGGTAAACTCCTCGAGGCATGCCTGTATTATACATTCAAGATGGCATTAATGCCTGAATGGAAGGTGTCGCCCAGTTACATTTCATGGTGCCTTGTGAGTACATAATATTTCACCGAGTAATTCCAAGGATTATGAACCTCAAAAATCCGCTAAAAAGCGGCATAAATGGCCACGTTACGATTATAATTGCACTTGCGACGACCGCGCTTCGTGGGGATGTCTTCCTGTAACAGATTGCGGACCATTATGGAGATCAATAACTTATTATTGCACAAATATAGCATTTAACTATAGCAGGCTAGTGAAAACACGGCCTTCTTCCCAACATCGTCTCTTCCGCCATTACCACTTGTATCCCTACCGCTAGACGAAGCCATAATTCCTAAGAATCGTACAACACACAGCGAACACACCGGTTTATCGTAGTTATTAATGTCATGAGGCATTAATGTGTGATTTGTCTATATCACGGTTAGTGGAATTTATTAGGAATTTATTCATTACACAGGTTACGCTCGTTATGGCATAACCTTGGCAGCTTCCAGCGTTAATTGATAATATTAGGCACAAGTATACATGCTAGGCACCACTATAGTGGCAATTGATTTCAATGGATGATGCCTTTTGGTGGCATGCGTTGAATTGACTTATCTGGTAAATGTTCCGCTTTCTAATTCGTTTGGCACCAAGCACTCCCAAATCATGCATCTTCGACTCTAACACCAAGGCTTCAGTTAAGGTATACCACCTCCAGGAGTATGCCAAGTATCGTTCCGGCCTGCTGGAGCATGACTCCTCCCCTGATGCCCGCTCGGCATGTGGGCCATATCGCGCCGAAAGCGTGCGAGACATCGCATTATATCGCAGAATCGAGGATTGGCGTTTTTTGGTGAAGGATGTCAACGCCTGCATCCGTGACCTATCCCCAACACAGTTGGTTGCCACTGCCATTGCCTACTGGCGGCTAGGACGAGTTGGCAGATCAGAATGGAAGGCCCTTTGTTCTGCCGCAGCTAGATACGCATATAATCCTAATGCCAACATATCTGGCATATCTTCAAGTGAGGTTGCGCTCATACTCTGTTGCTATGCCAGGGTGTTCACTCAGCAAGTGCCCTCTAGCCTCAGTCTCTTGAGATGGATTGTAAGGGATGTAGGGCGACTTAACGAGCGAGATATATGCATGATTCTATTCTACATGCGAAGAATGGGATGCCTATCTCCAAAACTGGAGAGCTCAACCCATCAGATGTACGCAGGCATGCTCAGGGCCATTGTTATGGGTCTAGCTGTTGAAGGAGGGAACAAGCTGTCGAAGTTTTCTCCTAGAGGATTAGTTTGTGTTGTTTATAATCTAGCATGTATCGGACATATACCGTGGTCTGTTGTATACCGCGCCTGCAACGTCATTAGGAAGAACGTTGGCCAACTAGACCTAAAGGCTATGGCACTACATGCAAGGTCACTGGCAATGCTAAAATTCCCAGATACACGTACTCTGGAACTCTTTGCAGTGGCTATAGAGCGAATGAAGATGGTAGATACGGCGAGTATCACTTGCCTGTTGCATTCCTACGCAAAGCTTGGCTATCGTCAGAGGGGAAATTTCACTTCACTTCTGGAGCGGATTCACAAGTAAGCACCTCCATGATATTATTTAGACGATTATATTCAGGGGGATATTCCTTTTTAAGGACCATGAGGTTGCTCAAGTGTCATTTGCCATGGGTCAACTGGGTTACAGATGTAATGAGGTTTTCGAGAGTATTTTCTTGTTTCTGGAGGTAATTAAAGCATATTTCTCATTAATAATATGAATGTAATGCAGAATCGTATATTACACCAAAGTCCACAAAATTTGTCTATGTTCATGCAAAGTTTCGCCAAGGTGGGACTTTACCGGCGTGAGATTGTGGAGCTACTGATGGGACACGCCAAAGATATGAAGGTAGGCGAGGCAGTTGGCGCATATATGAAACAACAGTCTGGCTTCACGTTTTCACAAGTTTTAACCTTGCTGGACGCATGCGTAGTAATAGGTCACTATGATAAAGATGCCTATGAATGGCTACTCTCTGCCATCACACAACATAGTGAGGTACTTTATGAAATCACGAATATAAACATTGGAAGGACGAATTATCGCAAGGTGTCTTAAATAAGCTCAATCGCATAATGTATTGCATCCGTCTGGAGGTATTTTCCTACTCCCTTTACCTTGTCACTGACGGCAGCGCCCCGAGTTTGTGGAGGTGGCAACTCCTGCCACGAGGACTCTAATAGACATGTACCAAGGGAATTTCCAGATGGATCCACCACCAGAGGTTTGTTTTAGGCTTAATTCTTTTAATAACAAACAATACGCAGCCACGAGAACCACTGTACGAATGCCTCCAGGAGCTTGGAGTCGATTACGAACGTTCCTCAGCGATAGGTCCATACAGAGTGGATGCACTGTTATCAAAGTAAGAAGCACAGTCATTACTGATACGTATTTGCAGCGGACTAGCGTTGGATATGCTTTCTGAAGCTTCACTGTGTCCCATCACCAGAGAGCAGCTGGGATCAGTCCAGCTGAAGTCAAGGCATCTGAAGTTGCTGGGGTACCAACCAGCACATATATCCCTTCGTGAATGGTGAGGGAGTAGTAGCATTGCATAACGATAATGTAGGCTCCGTAAGGGTCGCACTGCTCGTGACAGTCTACTGCGCGAAACTCTAGCTTTGTAGACATACTTTGAAAACATCTATCACATATTTATCTCGTTTTTCTTTATACTTACATGTGCCATCAATGGAAGGAGTGACTACTGCAGTGATACCCAGTGACGCCAGTGCACCTCTGATAATCCCAGCTATGAGGTGCAGGTAGTACATTTTGTATTCGTTGGACATGGCTTGTCTCTTTTTCTGTGGATCCTTAACTCCCTTGGGGAGACCTGTGCTGACGTGGTTGATCCACGTAATCTGGTCCGACAGAATCATGTAAGTTCCCTGAGAGTGTTTAGGATCACCTAGGAAATACGAACCTGGCCGTTAGATTGTAGTCTGCTGGCGTTGAAGCCGAACAAGTATGTCCATATATCTTTGCAGACCAAGATAACGCAACTGTTAGAGTCCCAGATGCATCCTTTACCGAGGGTTAACCTGTGAAATGCAATTAAAGCTATAGATACGGTTGCCTACCTAGATACGATTTTTGCTCCTAGATAATACCCGTGTCGGTCAAGTGCCATTTTTACAGACTTGTATACATCATCTTCCTGCGATTCCTGTTCTAGTGCCGTCTCTATATCCTTCTTCTCAGGAGAAGGCGCCTTGGTGAAATAGTACTTCACCAGCTCGTGTATGAGAGCAACCTCAATGGACTGTGCGACTCGCTCCATCTTCAGGAAGGAATCCAGATTATGAAACACGCTTCAAATGACGTTCACATGCTCCTTATGTTCCTGAAGCCCTTTCATTTATACAATGCTAATTTACAGGATGGTCTTATGAAAGGGGACGCATTCCATGTGTATGGCTGAAATATACTAAAGAAACTAATAGCGATAGGGGATCATTGCTACTTAAACAATAACTACCCATTTCATGGCAACCATACAGTAAATACACTACATTACAATACACCGCGTTAGTTGACACATGACATGGTAGGGTCAAGTGATTCCACCCCTGCCACACCTCAGCTATTTGAATTGGTCAGGATTCCACACGTGAAACATATGCCACATATGCTAAAAAGGTTTGTTTAATGCTATTGTCTAACATTAGGTGTCTTCCAGTGCGAAGGTTGATTATCACGTAGGCATACCTACACAGTGATAATCACTATAACTCACTATTCAAAAAATAAATGAGCCATAACAACATAATGGTTTAGACAACCATGTATTGACCAACTACAACGTAAGGTAGTCGGCGTAAGACCGACTTATCTTATTGCTCTTCGAGCAACAGATCAAAGTCACATGATTCGACACATTCGGGATATGAGATCGATTTACGCTTAAAGCACGAATTTAAATTAGCCGTTATATTGCGTCTAATATTTTGTTGCAACATCTATTATTGGGTGGATGTGCCTATGGCATGGGGGTCTCCTTAAAGTGGACGAAAACGGACGCCTTATCAAATATATTCCTTTAAAAAACAGGTATGTTTTAATACAGTTTCGTGCTCCATCCCGTGATACTGCTGGTCACTGAGGCTGAAAACGGCGTGGAAGGAATCAAGTCACAGTGACACCGACTCGGTTACTTTGACCCCTGGTTGTTAGCCTATGTACAGTGTACCACTGTTTCGTGTTTTAATTTCCGTCACATGTGCATATTTCATATAACTAATCTCAATTTAGATCGGGGTAATTTACATAGGAGTTCCCCAAGATGACGACCAGGTTTAAGAATTGCCGCAAGCTCAGGGGTCACGTGTCTCACGGACACGGTAGGGTTGGAAAACATCGTAAACATCCCGGTGGTCGTGGTAAGGCCGGTGGTCTGACCCACCACCGTATCCTTTTCGACAAGTTCCACCCCGGTTACTTTGGAAAGGTGGGTACCCTTTATCAGTAGACGATAATGTTTAGGTTGGTATGCGTTACTTCCACAAGGTCAAGAATCGCTCGTTCTGCAAGTCTGTCAATGTAGAACATCTGTGGTCTATGGTCCCAAAGGATGAAGTCGAGGCCACTGCCAACGACCCTAACAAGGCCCCCGTCCTCGACGTAGTTCAGAGAGGATTCTTCAAGGTTCTCGGAACGGGTAGATTACCAAAGAGGCCACTAATCGTAAAGGCTCGTTTCTTCAGCAAGATTGCTGAGAAGAAAATCAAGGAAGCCGGGGGTGCTTGCGTCCTCGTTGCCTGATTACAACACCTGTTAACTAGTGGTTAATCATGTCCTACTGATACACTATAGGATAACTAAATATTGTGTGATACAAGTAAACTTAATAATTGAACATATGTATCTCAACGCAATATAGCGTTAGGATTGTATGGCACTAGTGCCGTGCTCTTTGATACGGCACCCTGTTGGTTGGCTGCGGTATTCTGTCCGAAAATGCCTGTGACGTTTGATTGGCCAAATAGTCCTGTAGACGCTGTCGGGGTAGACACAGCCCCGGGCTGTTGTCCAAACCCAGTTGTGTTAGTTTGCTGTCCAAACCCAGTTGTGGTAGTTTGCTGTCCAAATCCAGTTGTGGTAGTTTGCTGTCCAAACCCAGTCGTGGTAGTTTGTTGACCAAACATTCCCGTGTTACCGGATGAGCCAAACACGCCAGTTGAGGCAGCTTGTGGTTGTCCGAAGGACTGCACTGGGTTTGTTGCACTGGTTGCTGTGCCGAATAGTCCGCTACCACCTGTAGTAGTAGTTGAAGCACCAAACATAGTAGGAGTGGTGGTAGTTGCTGTGGTAGCCACCCCAAAGCCACCGGTGGAAGGAGTGGCTGCGGTTCCGGATCCGAACAGGCTTGTGCCAGTGGTACCAGTAGTGGCGGAGCCGAATATACCCGTGTTTTGTGTAGTTGGTTGGGCAGTGCCAAAGGTGCTACCACCTTGAACACCACCTGTGGTGCTTCCAAAGAGACCTGTAGTAGGTGTGGCAGCCACTGTGGTTCCAAATGTAGCTGTAGGTTGAGTTTGTGTTGGTGTGCTGCCAAACAAACCAGTCCCAGCTGTCTTATTTGCAGCACCAAATAGACTGCCACCTTGAACATTTGCAGTGTTAGATCCGAACATATTCATACCGGTCGAAGCGGTATTACCAAAGATGGAAGACCCTGCCGTACCTCCTGATGTAGTTCCACCAAACAAACCAGTGTTTTGTGCACCACCACCAAAGAGAGATGTTGTGTTAGTAACTTGTGTGGGTTGTTGTAGTAGTTCCCTGATATTGTAGGTCGCAGCATCCATCGATGCTCTGCCAGTTTGCTCAAATGCGGAGTTGAATTTCCTCAAATATACGATTTGCCTCTTTATTTCGCTTCCAGGGTCTATAGTGGTAGTAACTGTTGATGTAGATTCTGACAGTGATGGCCTTATGGGTAGACCGATTGCCTCCAGGAATGCCTTTCTCACGTCGCTGGTCTTGTCAGCAACAATATCCCACATATCCTTGCTGTCACTTAGTTTGGTCTCCACACCAGAAACAGCCTTTGTTAAGCAGTTTCCTATATTGGAAATACGTTTTTCATGGCTAGCCAGCACAACCTTCACAGTTGATACGTATCTGGATATGTCAATATCCTTGAGGGATAGCACCTCAATTTGCAAAAGATGTATTTCCTTCTTCCACGATCTTATGATATCCAACAGCTCCTTAGACAGCTGAAGGTGAAGGTGGTTTGGAACCCTGAAAACTGGAGAAATCTTGGACCCGACGGTTCTCTTAGCTGTTCCCAGAGATTCAGAAAGGCGACGCGCTTTAATTGATATGAGATTTTGACTGTCCTGACGTTTGCATCGCTCCTTCACTTCCTTTTTGAGTTTCTCCTGTAGCAGATTGATGCCATTTAATGAGTTCTTAATGTTGTCGTAACATTCTCGGCACTCCTTGTCCAGTTCATCCAGCATGTCAATCATGCCACGAACCGTGCTCATACTCCTCTCTTGAGAAGACAACATCATATCTGCAACGTCAAAGTGTCCTTTCCATTGTGGAATTACGCTGGTAAGGTGTCTGATGGTAAAACGCGAATTAATCATCCCAGGATATGAGATGACAGGGTTTACCATTGGGGTGGCAACCTGGTTGGCTACCGTTCCTACACCCGCAAAAAGTGGCTGCTGAGAGACTGGCACGGTGTTTACGGGATTCACTCCCCCAGTGACACCAGGTGTAACAGCAGTCTGACCGAACGTCGGAGCGGCTGTCGCTCCGAAGGCAGGAGCCGTGTTGGACCCGAACAGAGAAGTCCCTCCGGCGGGGGCCGTGTTAAAAGTAAATGACGTAGACATAATAATAACAATATGGTGACTTCCTTCCAGGACGCGTGCGATAAGCGACGGTGTCGCCGATGTGCGGAGAAAGCTGAGCTAGGTCAAGTACAACCTAATACACAGCTCTTCTACATATTACAGAAGCATGAGGCATGCCAACAACATTTAATATAAAATTGTTGGATGCTATATTGACGACATATGATTATATGGAACACCCGATTTGTCTTGTCCATAGTTGACCGTCATAATTAGGCTTATCAATACCCAGTATGGTTTACCTTCGTTGCCGGCCATACTGCGTCGAAAATACCGGATCCCATCTGAACTCCGAAGTCAAGCGGCGCTAGGCCGGGATAGTACTGGGGTGGGGGACCGCCCGGGAACACCTTTCGGTGCCGGCAGCCTTTTTTTATGACACCAGGAGGTTGATTTTAAACAAATATAAGGTTCGTTCGTTGCTGTTAGTTGATTGTAACTTGAAGACACAAAATTCAACTTAGTTGCCGACTGAGCGCCACAGATTCGTACCTTGGGTCATGCATCACACGGCAACCCTCCTCTGGGAACTATAGATAACCTTAATAAGTAGGATTATTTATTTTCAGACTATAAAGATGATAGGAGAGGCATATAACAGTGTTTTACTCTATGTATGTCATACAGTTACTGTTTAATCAAAAGTATCATGGCTACGTTGTGATACGCCTTTTTAAGCCGTTGCATATATAAACAACTGACATTGAACTGAAACAAGTGGGCTTAAAGAAAGATGAGTACATCTTAATTAAGTCATTTAATGAGAGTATAGCGCTTTATAAGTCCAGAGGAGCTGCCTGGTGGAGACATGATCTACATAGCGAGATTTAACGATATGCAACAAGGTGACATCTATAAATATCACACAATTAGTCTCAAATGTACATCTAACACTAACTAGTTGAGAATTTTGGAGGAAAAGGTTATAGTCATTTTATATGTACATATATTATAGATTGTTTATTGATAATACTCGGCGCATTTCAACCCGTTTTTCATGAAATCTTCCATCGAGCACTGCTCTATTAACATACCCTTATTCATAATCCATACCATGTTACATGATTTCATAGCATTCTTGTCATGTGCTACAATGAAAGTAGTGCAGTGCTTGAAGTAAATCTTAACGAGGTCGTATATTGGCATGCTTGGGTCCGCCGGAGGGGCATTTTCACAATCCTCGTTGTCATCCTTTCCTTTGGCATTATCCGATGGAGGTTCGTCAATCAAAAGAACTCTATAAAACTCCTTGTACAGTACCAAACGAGCAAAGGATAGCAAGCGTAGCTGCCCCATGGAGAACAGCATGGTTGACGCTGATGCAGGCTCTTCACCAGAGTACCTCCTTCTAATGCCCACTTCTTTGGGATATCCTCTCTTCAGCTTAAGGAATGGAGTGAAAAGATAGAGTCCACCTCTGCTCCTAACCTCTTCTGGAACCAATATCGCATCCAACCCCATCCCCCCGGGCATATTTCTAACAATTTCCAACATACCACAGCAATCCAAAGCCTGAAATATTTCATCATCTGTGTAGAACATACGTGGGTCTAGAAAACGGCGAAGAGTCCATCCTTGGAACACGAAGGGAATTTGCGGAAGCACACCGACGACATGACGCACCAGACTGCGTGGAATTGTGCTCAGCTCCCTTCCGTCCAGCAACACTGACCCTTCCCTGTTGCGCGTTATGTTCTGTAAAACACCAAGTAGAGTACTCTTACCAGCACCAGTTCTACCAACAATCCCAATAATGTCTCCCACACGGGTACTTGCAGTGACATCTTTGAGAATGTACTGGCCACTATCAACGCCCTTTTTGCCAGTTTGTGGGACACATACAGACTGAAGAACAAGTGCCTCATGTTGAGGGGGAAGGTAAGAGAGAAGATCCATCACTTTAATCTTCGGCCTGTACAATAATGTACCAAAAATTGATCTGTATCTTCTGAACATAAATTTGCTGTACTCTACTTTACGACGTTTGTGTACGTCTGCAAGTCGCTTCTTCTCAGCCTTCAACTGTTCCTCGGCTGTACTAAATCCTATAGGGAACGTTTCCCCCATACTATCGAACGTTTCCGTTACTTTAAATTTATTTTTGAGCAAGTAGTGATCATACCTTGCTATGGAGCACATAAACTTCTCTGTGAGTGATACATCGTATATCATAATTGCGAGAATGTCGTTAAAACCCAGCATTAAAGATATTCCCAGCCCAACACGTGCTATGTCCAAGTTCATGTGAAAGACACGTTGGCAAAAGAGTGGTATTAAGCATACCAAGAAGATGGCAGAGCAGGCAACCATCTTTGAAATGACAATAACCCAAATGTTAAGGCTGAGCTTCATAAATTTAGAACGATACAAGAAATCCGAATGGGTCCTTATGGTACCCGAGAAGTCACCTTCCTTCCTGAAACTTCTATATATGGATGATCCAGCTATGGCGTATGAGTAAAGCCCATTAATATCGGAAAGGGCATCAAGAGTTACATACTGGACTTTTTTAGAAGACTGCACATACTCCCGCACTTTCCAAACATAGAGAAGGACGTACAACGCCACAACAACTGGTGAGGCAGTAGGGATGATGTAGCAAACCGTTGCTCCCTGTACACATATATGTATAACGTGCAATGCAGTATGAATAAATTGCTTCATTAACTTCTCGTCAATTTGAAGGAAGTCTGAAGAAAACAATGTGATAATGCTTCCTATGGACTTCTTCAAAGTGATTACAGTTGAGCACTTGTGGAAAATGGAGTTTAAGGCGAATTTGTGTAGTTTTTTGCACGATCTTATGTTAGCGATACCAAAAAGGAAGAATCCTGACACCAAGAATGCCACATATAGACTAGAACATACAGTAATCTTCGTGCCAATATCTTTGTGCTCCTGTATGATAGCATCCATTGATGTTGCATTTTCCGATTCTTTAACAAACTCTTTCACCCTATCTGACCATTGCGCGATGTAGTAGCTATTAAGGTTTTCCATAACCGTACTTGATACGAGCAGTGCAGCTATTGAAAAGGACATCACCAACCCCATCACAGTAAAGTATAGCCAATAGTAGCGATAAGTGGAACACATTTTGTTCTTCTGCGTTTCATCAATGACGACATCTGTCTTCGTTGTAGCAAAGGACCTAGAGCCAAAGAATGATGATCTGCTCTTGAAAAAGCTTCCACTAACACACGTTTCAAGTACATACTTTGGCATCCTCGCAAGTGAATTAGTCCTGCAAAGGCCAAAGGTAGCGCACTTGCTCAATACCCTCTGGAACCTGTCCTCTACAGTACGGGGTGTAGGAACTGTGTATCCACATATGCGCCCCCCTTCAAGATTATATAGTCCAATCATCTCAGCAGAGTCAAGTAACTTCAAGTTCAAAATGAACTCGACACACATCTTCGACATAGCCATAACGATAGCCACATCATCCCTAATTAAAAGCCCCTTATCCTTATCGAAAAGGTTGTTAAATACGGCAGTTGCTACATTCACATCGAGACCATTGAAGGGCTCATCTAAACACATGAGGAAACAGCAACGGTTTTCTTCCATGTACCTGTTGGCCTTACTGAATATCATGTATGCGTACAACGCCCTCGCCAGACTCACTCTGACTCTTTGTCCACCGCTCAGGGAGTGTCCCTTCTCTGATATCACCCGCATGTCTCCATCCTCCCAAGAGCTGAAGTCCCTCAACAGCTCCGTGCATCTCACCACTTCATTGTATATCTCCGGGTCAAACGCGTAACCGAATGTGATGATGGCCCTGATGCTGTCTGTGGGGAGCCAAACCTCCTGTGATGTATAGAAGATCGGCATACCCGTAGACAGTGGTGCCACTGCCATGCTTCCAGAAACCAGGCTCATTTCACCCAGGATTGACTTTATGAAGCTCGTCTTGCCTGATCCTTGGGATCCGGTAATAATGCAGATGTCTCCCTTGTTGAGTTCAAAGTCTATATCTTTCAGTATAGGTGGAGATGCATTTTCTGATGAAATGAGGTCATCACGACTTTCTATCCATGCAAAGCTTGCCTCCTTGTACATAACAAGGGTGTCAACTGACATTTTGCAATCCGGTGTGTTGGGGTGGCGGAGGCGGGATGACTCCAAAATAATCTCACGTTCTTCTGAGCACAAGTAGTAGTTTGCAGAACATTCGTTAAAGAATGAAGAGAGTCTCTTGTAAGACGTATAACACTGAAAAACTGTTCTCATGGTACAAGGTATGATTGACGTGATTCTCATAACCTTGTTCATCAAGAACAATATAGTTACAGGAGTAGTGAAGTCAAAGGAGCCACTATCCTCAGAAGCCTTCAAATTTTCAATGAACTCCAGTAGAACGGCAAGTACAACAAAAACTTGAAGAATGTGTATGCAAGCCTTGATTGAAAGGAAGAAGAAATTTCTTGTCTTCAGTATGGAAACCTCATCAGCTCTGCTGTTGTGTATAATATTAAACCCGATGTCTTCTATTGCAGAAAACTTGAGAAGCCGTAAGTTACCAATGATGCTGGCAATGTTTGACAACCTGGCATCACGGCAGCGCATGAGATGCTTAAGTACTTTTGCCGCCATGTACTCTCCAAGAATGAGAACGGTGGTAAAAACCAAAATGAGTGTTAAAGCTCTGGATACTCCGACACCAATCTGCGTATACATGATGAACATACCCAGGGAGAGCGCGAAGAGGAACTTGCAAATATTGACTATAGCGCCCATTATATTAACTATATTTTCAGTGTCAAAGTACATGTAAGTGTACATGCTGGAGGATAATTCTTTATTTCTATGTCGCTTTGCGGGGCAGGTGAGAGCATTTGACGGGCACGTTCCCGGACCAGGTTCAAAAGAGTGTATGAGGTTCTCACAACGGCTCAACATATTGTATCGATCTGAGAAATTCGAATAATCCTTACGATGACACAATCCATGTTCAAAGAGGGTAATGGAGACAACGGCCTCCAGAACGATCTCGGTTCGCATTTTGTAAAAGTGCATATGCTGTTCAATCATTGACTGCATGATTTCGACGCAGACAATAACAAAGACCATAGAGAGTTGATACGCGATGTTTTCTCCTTTAGCCATCATGTCGAGAAGAAGCTTTAACAAGATCGTTACACCGAGGTTGTACATCATCATCACAGAGGTAATGGTGCAAATAACCAAAATACGCCTCCAAAAGGTGTATGCGAACGCTTTAAAGAGGATGTGGCGCGGCCTTTTTCTACGCGCCCAGAATGAGGTATTGTTCTTTTGGTTGATTTCGTACTCTTCAACGGCGAGCAATCCATCACTAATGTGCTTAGAGAAGATGGGTTGCCAATAGGAGATATCATCTGCGTCTGGTAGAGGAGGCAATGAAGCTGGATCTACATAGGAGGTATTGAGCTTATTGACCCAATAAGGCATCCACCTTAGGAAAAGGAAATTGAATATTCCCTTTTCGTTGAAATGGCGGTAATCTGGCTCAAAGTCATCGGAGCCCATAGTCAGATCCACTCCCTCCTCCACTTTGGGCAGCAGACTCCGCCCACTGGGCAGTATCGTGACGTCACATACGCGATCTGCCTCCATAGTTTATTGAATGTTAGATATAGATAGCCTTGAAGCCACTATTGAGTGATAGTTCCATCCTAGACAAGTCCCGTCAGCACCTGGGCTGTAGACGAAAAATGCAACATGGCGATGACCTCTGCAGATCTGTCGATTGCAGCATCATTTTCAAAGGCATAAAAATGACGGCCATACTACACTGATGCGCTCCTATTCCAGAGCAAGGAAGGGGAGACTCCCCATAGAGGCTAGGTGTAGCATCTTCTGGGCACCGAGGAAAAAGAAAAAAGGCCACCAAAACAATAACCGTTTGGAAGAATAAGCATCAACTAAAGTATTAAGTATCATCGCTGCATGTTGTAAGAGTATGTTAGTGGCGTTTTTGCGCGTTTTTATACGAACATGGCAGATTTCCGTCTCTTTCTCACTACCACCCTAACACACATATAAAGGCACATAATAATCAAGACCGTATGATCATAGGAAGGTGAAAGGCGGGGGATGCTGAGTTGTACAACTTTTCGTCCTCCAATCGTCAGTGTGTATGGGTACGTGTCAGTGCAACTATCGTTCAAAAGGCACATAAGCGGCGTTATTACCACTCTTAAAGCATCTACGTGAGGAGGTTATGGCACAGCTAGCGCATTGGTGGATTATGGCTACATATTAGAAAACGTCTCCTTAGGTGTCCTCCACACTCTCCAGCTCCTTCAGCTCCTGGTATATGCCTCTCAGGTCCTTGATAACACCACTGCAATACTATGAAACCGTGCATCATGTGTAGCAGTGTTGCTTGTCGCTGATTCACTTACCAAGCGATGTTCTGCAGCTCGGGAGTAATAGCCTTGTCGTTGTGGATCCATGTTTGCAGCATTTCTGTGAACAGGGTTTTGAGCATTCAAAAACTATATGCATATATAGTTAACATGCCTTTCAGCCGAAATACGAGGCATATACTATACAAAGGGAGAATATAATACCATATCATGAACGTTGCGCATGACATACCTGTGGAATTGTTTATCATCCATGGACACAAGTAGTGTAATCTTACGACTATGGGAAGAGAGTTTTTTACGAATCCAAGAATAGGATTGTTGCCGCCTGACATCTGGAAGCATCTCCAATATAGGTTAACGACCATCATGAATCGCTGAGCATTAGGATCTTCTGCAGGGATGTTTGTTATCTGTGAATGCATTAACGATTTACAATATTCCTGAGCGTACCTTAGATAGCTCAGGAATTTCTATAACACGTAACAGCACGTTGTACAGGTGATAGGTGGCTACATCCCCTGAACTGTATGGAGATAGAAATGCCTTGTTATCCTTCTTTCTTTGGGCGATGGATACATTCTCGACATCGCTGCATATTTTGATAATTCACTCGCACAATATACCTCTTATTACAGTTGTTACTGTTATTTACAAGCATCTCCACAGATGCTGCAAACCTCTCGGTCACCTTTTCAAATAACTTCTCTTCAGAAACGCATAAATCGACATATGCCAACAGCGAGGACATAGGCAGACCTGTGCTTGATATTATATCGTCCGTAAATGTAGCCTTGGAGGTTATCATACTAATGAGACACCCGATGTTATCCTCAATAGTCCTTGGCAGCCTATCATTAGCCAACTCCATCACAAGGTTAAGAATGGAGGCCTCCTGCATGCCTTTCACTTTTTACAGTGGATCGATGCATACCTGTAGTGCGTTGATGTATGTTATACCTAGTCGTGTCTTCCTAGACATGCTAAAGGAAGGATACCCATAGCATATATCCCTATAGAGGTTGCACAACAACTGTAATATGCAGTTGCAGAATGGCCTGTAGTTAAGTGAAAGAACGGAATTAGACATATTTGCATCAAATTTCAACATTACACCTACCTCAATATGAATGATTTCACTGTTATACTGTTGGGCATTCTCAGTAACATGTTTACAGGGTTTTGAGTGAGAGCGATGTAGTTAGAAGATATTACATTCTGTATTGTGTCTTGTTGAGTCTCCCCTTTAAGAAAATATATGCAAATAACACCTTATTAACGTACCTGTGTGAAGAGTCAGTATTTCCCTTATGTCATGGAGGTGGATGGTTGCCTTGTGCATGACAAAATTGACTATAATGCAATCCAGAATCGATAGATCACAGATGGTCGGCTCCAGACAGTACATCATATTTATGATGTGCAATGTCCAATTGAGTTCAATCGACATCTTTGGAGAGACATATATAGACCTTTTCTTTTCGTCCTGACACGTAGTATAAACTAGTACAAATGATGACATACCTCCTCCATATCGTTGTATTTATCCAAATCTTCATTCCAAACGCTATAAATGATTTAATTAGTATTTTGAAACATACATTGGAAGCAAGTGGGCAGTTGCGAAATACACCAAAAAGGACAGTGGCATAGATATAACATTGTCGTTAAACATGGCAGTCAATATGGGAGGCCACATCGTCGTAATATGAGCATACAATGTTTCTCTCCCAGTACGTTCCAACATTGCAAATCTGGTATCCCTGTATCCATGAAATACGATATCACTCTGTTGTATTTCTGATATAACCTCATCCAACGAAGTCAAAAAGGTATAGCGGAATGTGCAATTTAGTATAGCACCCTCTCCTGATGATTGAATCATGGTGAATGCAATGGGTGCTACCATGTGGTTAGTCACAGGGTCACCTGAACAGAAACATAACAAGGATACCCAAGGAACTCCTTGAAACCTTCTAAGACAATTTACCGCCTCTGCCTTAAGGAATGGCTGATGGTAATTTACAGCGACAGTATATAACACCATAACGGCCAGCCTACATTGTCTGCGCATTTCATCCCCATCACTGTCCCTAAAGTGGAGACCTAGGATCCATTTGTATATGTTTTCATTCCCTAGCAAGGGAGAGGCCACCATATACATAATATGAGCACATTCGTCTTCTATCTTGCTACTAATTGAAGCCACGGTAGCAACATAATTTTCTATCATACAATTGATAATATGCAGCCTTGAGTTGAGGTGATAGATATAGTTTATTCCTTTACTCACATATGGATCGTAAACTAATTTCTGTCCACCACATATATCATCCACTAAATATGCAAGGTAATTCATTATGAAGCAAGTGAATGCATCTCGAAAGAGCATGAGATGACACTTGTCAATGAGGGCACCATCATCTTTGTCCAACAACCTCATAAACGCTCCGCATACCAATTGCGGTAGATTCAGCTTTGCGAATCTGTCAATGTATCCGTGTATTCGGCGGTCGCCGAGCCAACCAGTTACTACCAACCCGAGTTGGTTCACTTGTGCATTTACATTCTCAGCATTTTCAATCTTTGAATAATAAATCAATTTAGAAACATGGGCAAAGAAGGTACCCATTATGGCATCTCCATTACAATAAAACTGAATAATATCTTGGAATACATGTTGATACAAGGCATCCACATCCTCCAACCGCTTGTTGTAATTGCAAATGCGAAGAAGATTATATATGAAAGAACTTCTGAGTTGCATCAGAAGTTCTCTACATGATCCACATTCTAATTTTGTCGCTGCACCTTCCATGTTTGAGACTAGTGTGAAAACGTTGGCCAGTCTGGAGTTCCACAACACGCTACAGCCTTTTTGCTTCCCTCTACACTGGATTACACCATCAATGGCATACGTGTCACTCGCTGTGTGTAATATACCTTCCAGTACGTTCTTCCTAAATCTGGCATATGCAATGTCCCTGATAGAGCAGCCAATAGCTGGATAGTTTCCATATTCATCAGTACTACTATCATCGCGCGTATACGATGATTCACTTGTGTCACAGATCTGCTGATGCTTTCTCTGACTGTTTCTAGATCCATCCGTATCAGAATGGTGTATTCCGCTTCCAGGTTCAGCTTCAACTGACGATTTACCTTGGCCGCTTTCACTCTTCTTCCCCTTTTTCTTACCACGAGACAACACTTGCATTTCAATATTACCTGCACCAATATCAGAACCGGATTGATCATTGGAGAGGTCAATCCGTGAGCGTTTCTTAGGGTTAACACGGAGCTCAGTTGTTATGCGATATGGCATGGCATAGCTTATGAATCTTCCATCACGTGCGATGGGATGAATACATAGGTCGTGAAACATTTCCCATGGATATTCTCCACTGCCCGGGTTTGCCTTGTGTTCCACAAATCCATACAGTAGAAGTTCTCCCACCAGGACTCTGGACCCTGGGATATCTCGGTGTGATGCGATATCGACTGAACCGCCATTCTTCAACAGCCTCTTATACAATTTCTCGGCAGTAATCCTGGCGGTGGCACTCCGAACTCCATCTGCGTTAGTTTGAAAACACCAGGAATATACATATCGACCTTAGACATACCTAGGAAGTTGGATATGGTTCCTTCATGCAGCACCATGGTTTAGCCTCATATGGCAACATTTGCCATCCTTTTGTGGAATAGCAGTGCACAGATGCAAACAAGTTAACGACTATAATCCATTATGGTTATATGATGAGTAGTACATCTTAAATCTAGAAGGAATGAAGCGCACAATGACGACTGGTGTTAATTTCGAAAAAAGAATCTTCTATTATACAACGAAACACATGCTATATGTCGAATTGAACTGCAGAAGGTCATGAACTATGCTAATATATCCTTATGCATCAAACGATGGGGAGGTAGTGTGTATAACGTACTCCAGAGTAGATGATGTTGGAGGAAGGCACAAAAAACATTACAGCATTATATGTCAAGTCAATCTGTACACACATTAATACGATGTAATATGTGTATGCCAGTAATGGCATCACTTCTTCGCTGTCTTGTAACACCCTCACGCTCAATCAAGCATTTGGGTAGATGCACTGTCTATTGACAAAACACCGCTGTGTGCTGCTATGGATAACCATTACATTGCTTTCATCCAGTAACACTAGCTGTACACGATGGAAATGTTCTCGAGGATTACACTTGGCTTCCCTAACAGCGGAATCTAAGTTCAATCCAGCCTTCCAAAGCAGCGTTATCACCAATGATGGTATAACCTCAGCATGCAACTCAACAAGTGATGAAGGCAGCAAGGGAAGTATACTTTCCGAGCAGCATTCCGCAAGAATAAACAGGCGGCAAAATCGCATATACTCCGGGGCAAACCAAGTGCTTACCACAGAATCTAGGACTAAGACTGTTGCTGTTAGACAATATGGATCAATCTTTCGTCCTACTTTTGTTAATCCCAATGAAGAGCCTCTTGTGGACCCAACGCAATCTGAACCTGATGAGTTCTTCAATGACTTTGTGAAGTTCGCCGAAGACCCTCGTAGTAAGAGGGTAACTTTCTGGCATTATCCCTACATAAGGGAGTTTCCTCAAAGAACGGCTTTACGAACCGTAGGAAGCTTTATGCCACAAAGCAAAGTGAGAGAATGTCTCAATGTTACAGACGGCTCAAACGTGGATGACATTGTTGACCATACGTGCCATGGGTACTACTGCAGACGTCACATGAAGGCATTTTTTAACTATGATGAGGAATTCGAGTATATGAGAAACGGTACGGATGTCTCTCCTAGACGCCTTGAGCCTCCAAAGTTGAAGCTACCCATGGACATGCCTTCTACAGAAGGGGACAAAGAAAGACCTTCGGTTCCCTTAGGATGGAGAACATTCGCTGTTTTAGGGCTTTATCCAACAGCTACTGAAGTTGCGGACCCATCGATTCTATGGTCTGGGTATCGTCTAGAGGACGGAGATCCTGTGGGAAGGCTGGCGAGTGGTCTATACACTGGGAACTTTGGACTTTTGCAATTCACTGCTAAGGACGCTGTAAAGCCTGATAATACTTTGCTACGTTCAAAACATCCAATTGAACAGGGCGAGAAGTTTCGTGGTAAAAGAGGCGATATGTCATATTTAGGGCCACAGGATCCACTGCAGCATGAAACAATAAATGAGAAATTATTGCATTACAGATTTTGTGAGGATGGCGTGTGGCCAAAAAAACATTTTGAATGCGTTATCAGTTCAATGACAGTGATTCAGGCCCTATGGGCACGTTTATCTACAACCATGCTGAGGTCTACTGCAAAAATCCATAGAATGTACAAACTGCGTGTAAGAAAGAACTTCAAACAGGAGATTTTCTCGTCTGTTAGAAAGCATAGCTTTATAGGAAATCCTGAAAAGAGGAAGGAAGAACCGGTAGAAACGTCTGTAGGTACAATGTATATCATGTCGGCACCATCACTGCACCATGCTGTTAATTTTGTTTGCTCAGATCCACTAGCCAGGAACAACTTTTACAAGCAGTTACTGTTATTCGAGGCAGATGATGCAATAAAGGATATGGCTTTCGATATACGGGAACCAAATCAAGACAACCCACGCCAATATGTAGTTTTGGGTTCATACAGCAGAAACGCGAAGCCCGATATACTGCAAGACAAAATGACGCGTTTCCTTGTGCGTTCAAACTGCGTCAACACTCACCTGAGCTTACACGCTCCTAAAAAGGATTGTATGACAGACTTCAGAATGCCCGTGCAGCAGTTTCTGCCAATAACCGGCGAACAGGGGGCAAAGTTCCTGGGTACAATACCGACCCTGAAGGATGCTTGTTCTCAGCGAGAATACGGCCCGGCAATAGGAGATTTGACTATCATTAACCAATTTGATTCAGATGACGCCTTCGATTGGGCACGACGGTCTCCATATACGCGAGCTGGATGTTATGAAAGTCTATTCGTGGCAAAGGCACATGAAATAGGATTCTATGGAAGGAACTGTTGTTATATTGCCCCCCTACCAATGGAAAAGGCTTTGACGCCGGTGAAACAGGAGTATGCAATTATTGAGCGTGACCCGGTAGATGTATTGCGCCAACGCATGGCTGATGGGCATTCACATGTTATTGCACTTCCTAAAATTATCGCAAGATCATCCGATCTATACAAGTGTCTATCGCATAATGAGAAATCTCCTTTAGAAAGCAATGATAGCGTATTAAAGGAGGATGGCAGCACAGGTGCTAATTCTGCGAAATCAATTGAAGGAAGTAAAGCTGGCATTAGCAATTGGTGGTCGAAGAGATTGCTTATTACATTCAAAAGGACCGTATCGAATACTTTTGCGGCTCATAATGTGTCTTCTAGATATTGCACCCTGAAGAAGCGAAAAGTGGATAGGCAAGCTTACTTGGGTAAGGTGCCATACAGTCACGATAATGGTTTATCTGTGGATATATTACCAGATCTACAATTAGGGAGAAGAAGAATCAATATGAAGCATAAGGTCAAAAGGGGGAATATTGATCCACATTGGTCACGTCTTGATGGAGAACTACTGTATGTTGACACCGATCATGGCAAGGCAACTACGTATGGCGATGTTCAAATGATACCAAATATTTTAATATCTCCTGAAGGAATCAAAAGACTCATGTCAGAGAACGCTCCAATAGAACTAGATAGACCTTTTTTCGCAGACCTATTGAAGGATTATGTATATATATCGCTACCACCAGGTGACTTCTTCGAGTTTCTCCCAGCGGATAACAATACCAGGCTAAACAAAATGGCACCGGGAAATGAACATATGACTGCAACTACGGCGGAAGATATGAACAAACTTCCTGAGAACAAGCCTGTTGCCTTCGCAGGGTTTTGGATGAAAAAGAGGGATTGTCACTTGCTGTACAAGAGTCATGAAGAACGATGTATGCTGATGGGTCAAGCGCCATCGGGCAATAATAGAAGGAGTATGCTTGATAAGGAAACGCTCAATCGTGCCATGGTACGGAACGAAATACAGCTAGATTACATTCGTAAAGGTGCAGCTCATACATGGCCGGACCTAAGCAACGCGTATTCACAACGTAGTGGAAAGCTAATTACCCACCTCTCGCCTGAAGAACAACTGAAAACAGTATGGACTGTAGATCCAATGAACAAACCGAATACACGCTATAGATTAGGAGATGCACTACCTCCTTCACGATTTTATCAAAAGAACCTCAAGTACTCCCCAGAAGACCCTCGTAGCAAGATGGTGCAACACCCTGAAGAACTTTACAAGATTACATTAGAATTCCTGCAAAAGGTGGATAGGGGTGAGGCACGTGTAGAGGACGACCCAGTTAAGGCCCTTGTTGAGTCAGACCACATTATGCCAACTGAGCATAAGGATACTGTAAGTACATGGGAAGAACCAGATATAGATATACTAAAGCTTAATGAAAAGGTTGTTGAAGAAGAGAGTGCCACGTAGATGTATTCAGAACTGGGAGATTATTTTTTCCCAGACATCTATATTCTTCAACAAATCCCCGCACGCCTGAACAACATCTTACTAAATGTAATAATAAACTTACATTGTATACTTTTAGCAGTTTATCTTCATTTGTCAAATCACGGTTCTCAATGACAGCCTTGGCTTCACTTATTGGGCAGGTGGTTGTGCAATAAGGGTGACAAGGATTTTCTCCTTCAAATGCCACTTCTGTTGTGGTGTCTACAATATACAGATTCCTGTTTCCACATTCTTGTGACAAGGCTTCATACATGCTTCGTAAAAGAGGAAGTATAAAGTGGTTAATGATTGCGATAACGTCTATTCCAATAGCAGTAATCATTCGTGAATCGAAGGCAGATAGTCTCGTTGAAGTTCTATTCCACCCATGTAGAACCCCTTCAATATAAGTCTTGTATAACGTGATGACTGCGTTTGCGATTTCATCCATGGCTGCAGCACTGAATGCCCGTTGCATATATTCATAGAGGTGAACAGTGTATTCAGACCTACTACCTATAATCAATGCACTCTCCATAAACCGCTGGTATTCACTCCTTTGATCTATTGTTGACAGACCGTCATACCTGATGTCATTATTATACTTATCAGTAATGAGATGGTTCAGTTTCAAAGCCCCAACCAATCTGTTAATCAGATTGTTGAAGACATATCCACATTCACTCTTCTCTGGAATAGATTCACCGTTCAGCTTCCTCTTGTAGAGTTCACGTATGGACTTCAGAGATAACATATCGCGCGGAACACAATAGTTTTTTGAGTTTCCATAGTCTTTTCCCAACTCCAAACGGATTGGATCATAGAACTTGGTAAGCACATAAACTTCAGGATCACGTAGATAAACCATAATTGCATACATGTTGTTGTCCGGCTCCATATCAAGAGAAATGCCTGTGTCGAATGGCGCCACAGGAATAGGCCCTGAACGAATGTCATGCGACATGGGGGTTGCCAGAGCACCTAGTGGATTTTTAATGGATAATGATGGAGATGAAGCAGAAGACACTAATTGGTCATTATGGTTTGAACTTGTTTTTGTATCCATGTATACTTTGCGATTTACACTGCTACTGGCACCTCCGTCCATGCTTGGAGTATGGATATCTTCTAAAGTAACATCAGCTCTTGATATTTTCAAAGGAGAATAGCTCTCTTCGAAAGGTAGATTTTCCTTAGACCTCCCATCAGCTGCTGCATTCATGGTTATGTTAAGCAATTGTATTTGCATGATATCGCCATACTTTTCAGAGGGGAGGAATGAATTGATTCTCGATGTGAACATTAAACGCAACTGTACGTCTTTCCTCATCATAAGCCCATCTAGCGAATATAGTGATATGCTGTCATTCGCAGCTGTGAATGCCAATAGCATCCTATCTCCAGATGAAAAGGCGTAGACACTAGATACATTCGTATCTCTCAATTCATAAGGACCTGAAACAGTTTCTCCGGTAAGTGAATCCATGATAGTAACATAAGACGCAGTTTCCTGATTTATATGGCGTTTGCTGATGCCCTTGTCACCATTTCTGGCAACTAACGTATCACCAGTAGACCACCTTTTCCTTTTAAAAGGGACATTTCCCTCCACATAATTCAAACATTCTCCTACCTGGCCAATTACCAATACCACTCCTGCAGATTTTACTGGAGACATATGAGTAACGAAACCGGGGGCTACATTTTTCATCCACTTTATCTGAAATCCACCATTTGCATCATGCTCAATACATGAAATAGTAGCAGGGACGTCATTATTGATATTATTGGTGGCGAATATTTTCTTTCTTCCCTGAGGGGTGGATGCCACGATACATATGATACGCCGGAAACAGGGTGGGCTGAAGACGTTTTCAACATGTTTCCCATTTTTCTCAGTCTCCACAATCATTTTCTTGGTTGTCTTTGAGGGTTTATCTGAGTTTCTTAATGGCGTTTTGGTGGAGTCAAGTGTCTTTGGACTAGACCCAACAATGTCATCCATTATTTTATTCTCAAAGACATCATTTACACCATCTGAGGCAGTTGATAAAACAATCATTTTCTTCTGTGAACCTCTATCAGAAACAACCTTATCTATATTCTTCGCAGCCTTTGACGCCGTTCCTTCCTTAGTTAGATTAATCCAGTGTTCTGCGAGCAGTTCTTCTACATTTGAATAATCCATATTGAGCCAAATATCGATGACGGCCATGTCATCATTCAGTGATGCGCTTTTACGCTTTGATGACCTTGATTTTCTCTTTAAACTTTCCGCATTCTTCATTTGTTGATCCCTGTTGGGTGCTGTTTCCGTGGGTGTGGCCATTGAACCGTCTCCCCTAAATGCATCACATAAAGTATTCTGTGATTGACTTATGGACGCTAAATCAGATGGGTTACTGCATAGCTGGGCGTAGTGATCATCCGGTGGATTTGCAAGGACAGTGTTGTGAATTGTCGAACCCAATTGGTCTTGATTAATTCCATAGCTGCAGGTAACAAAGGATGGTGAATTTAAGCCAATCATTTTGCTGATACTATGAATTCCATATGGTATACCTTTAGCGATCGTTTTCAAAGATTTTATGCATCTACTATTGCCTCCGTATAGTATTCCATCCTCATATTCGACGTATGGCGAGGACGTGATATCATACATGATATTAGTGTACATCGAACCAACAATATCTGTAGAAAGAACGGTGCGATATCCAGCAGTATAGCCTTTCCCTGTTGCACCTGTAATACGATTACTCATACCACATTTAGGTCTCCCATGATGGTTCATTCTGATGCATAGCAGTGGGGTAGCAAGGGAGCAAAGGAGCATGGCAATACAATATAACGCTTCCAAAGTATCTTTAACAATGAGATAAAACATGTATATAACCAACTGATTCATGATAATTAAATGCCTCCTAGGTATACAAAAGTAATTTCCAGGCATACCTTCTGACATAAAACCATCCATTGACAGGTTCCTCAAAAACATGTTCCCATTATAGTAGCAAGTGGAATCATGTGACTTGGAAGTGCTAAAGGAACAGATATGATTGGGAACGATATCGCATATTGAATAGGACATTTGAATGTCATTAGTTGAATTCAGCAGTGGTGACATGCCATCCCCACTCTTGGACTCCTCTGCCTTTTTGGCAAGATATTTGTCTACCATGTCCATAAAATCCATATCTAGTTGATGCGTGTCTTCTGCTTCTACACCAAGCATCCAATTACTGCGGTAGCGTGTAAACGTTTCTTCCTCACCCATCTCTATCATAATGAGTCCTCCCTGGCTGGTGCCTATGGCAAGCCACTTTCCAGAGTTACCCCAAGCTATATCTTCCATACTGCTTTGTTCATCTGTTACATTTTGAATGACACATATGCAGTGCGCCTCGTTTTTGTAGTGTGAGTACCAGTTGCTCGACTGCTTGAACCGCCATATCGAGACAATACCATCATCACTGGTTTGTGCATAGTAAATAAAGCGATCACTGTCTGCCAGTGTCCCCCCTTTACAGAGTCCCCTTTTATATGATACTAGTAGATCCTGTGAGAACCTGACGTTTCTTACACGGGAAGTGTGCCCAAGTAGTAGGAGTGGGTCAGGTCTGACATTGTGATCAGCTATATCGTACACAAACTGTAGTTTAGAGCGGTCTATCTTTTCACCAGCCACAAGTGACGTCTGATGAGAAACATCTGCGTGTACCACCTCAAAACAGGCTGCAAAGTTATTTATGCCAACCCCGGCATTTGGGAAACAAATGGCTTGCCCGTTTGGAGTCCAAGAAATGCGTGATCCACCAAGAACATCACACTGTGTCTTCTTAAAGAGCTCCTCCTCATAGAGTACCCGTTTAAAGGTCCATTTATAGGGCTTACCGGCTGGATGTGGAGGGGACCTTCTCCATACCGACACATGGCGATTACTAGTCTGAACAGCCACAAACAAGGTCATGGGATCCCAGGCGACACTCTTCACATAACCCCTCACATTGTATTCATTTTCAACACGTATTCCTTCGAAGGCATCGAATTTCGCGACGATTTGCTTCGTATGGATGTCGAACACCGCAACGCGCCCGTTGAGCCCTCCTCCAACGATACTGCGATTGTCTGGTGCCCAGCTGATATCAAAGAGCTGACCCATCTTAGCTGGACAACGTATAGGCTGCAAATGAGTCCATATCTCATAATTACCACTGCTGTTATGTATGGTTGTGGGCTTAATAACTTCCTTGTGTACTGATTTGGATTCTATGCTTATCCTAGTCCCCTTCGATCCTGCCTCCCTTGAGGGCTGCTCCAACGTTATTCTTGCCTTCTTAGAGGATGCACCATCATACTTGAAGGTGTACTTTGTTACTTCTCTGGTGACCACGGGTTGCACATCCTCTGGAACGGTCGCTTCATTTCCATTTGACATGGATTCCATGACACGCCTCAGTGAAATTTCCAGAGAAGCTGACTTCTCTTCATTCCTCTCGAGGATATGCGTTACACCTCCAGAGTCAGTACTCGCCAAATACCTCCCGTTAGGGGACCATCTTGCAGTGGAGACCTCGTAAGGAGCGTGACCCTTGAATGTGAACAGACATACACACTTGATTGGATTTTTTGGGACGGAATCCCCCTCCGGTCGCCATAGGGCCCATATTTGGACCTCGGTGGCAGACGCTGTTGCCAGCCTGTGCACATTTCTCGGCTTTGCATGAGGTTGGAAGTCAATCGCCGCAAGGGATCCGCGGGAGCCGCAGCAACTGCTGACTCTTTCTATCCTCATCTGTGCCCGAACGAGGTAGCGTCAGTTGGGATACACATATCTTCTATATGTTGGTGGACTTTTGGCTCCAATATCCCCAGGTGTGTGCCCTACAGCATGAGCAGCGTGTCGCGCCACCTGAGTGTACCACACTACCTAACCAACGCAACCACTCTATAAACTGTAATTCTATGTAATGTAACAATCATTATTGTTAATATTTGTGCCGGCTTCCTTCCTGTCTAATGCCATTTGCTGGACAAACAGGGAGTTGCATCCACCACAGATAAGGTTGGTTGTTACACAAACCAGTGATAGCGATAAACACTGGACATACTTAATGACGAAAACTCCTCGAGAACGCCTTAACTAACAAGGATTCTTGCTAATTCCTTTATCATGGTAACTTGTACTGGTGGAATCCTCGTCACGCCGGAGGAGCAACGGTCTCCTTAACTTCATCTTCTTTTTTTTCATTCCTGATAAACATGACCATTATTTCTCATAATTACCTACTTTCCGTTGACTTTACCCTGCCCTTCGGCTCCCTTGGAATTGCGACCTTGTTGCGTGCCTTGCTTCCTCCCATTTTGCTTCTTGTCACCTTTGCTTCGCCTAGCTGCCCAAGAAGGATTACCATGTCTAACAGCAACTTCTCCAAAGGTATCCATATTCATTTCCCTTTGTTTCATGCGCTCTTCACGTAATGATGTCCTGTGTTTATCAGTCTCCTGTGACAGGTTGTCGAAAAAGGAGCTCTTCTTGTTGTAGACAGGCAAAATAACATGTTGTTCCGGCTTCTTGTCCACTTTGGCAGCAGCCTGTGGCTTATGCTCAGCAGCTGTTGAAACCGATGGCTTGGCTTCAGTTGTTTTGCCTTGCTGTTCCTTCTTCTTTCTGGACTTGTCTAGTTTATCTTGCGATATATTACCGGTTTGTTTAACAGGCGCACTTGCTCGTGGGTCTGTGGGTTTGCTATGCATCTGTTGTCGTTGGTTTCCATAAGTGGCCCCCATTTGGGGAACACCAGGAACTGCATTTGCAACTTTGGTGTGATCCTTGAATACGAAATCTGGTGGTCTATCATACATAGGAGCACCTGGCTTTTTCGTGTCCCGATCGAAAGTGTTGGTCTCAGCAAAGGGGTCAGCGGCAAATTCGAAATCTTCCAGACCGAACTTAGCGGCGTCATTCCTTGCACCGATTTGTGACTTTCTGGTGTTTTCAGCAAACATATCGAACATACCACCGTTAGCTCTGGAGTCAGGCATTTGAGGTGGCATCATACGATTCATATGGAGGCTACTATGCTGTGGTGGCATTCCCCTAAAGTAAGATTGCGCATCCTGTGAATATGGGCTGATACCAATTCCGTTTCCATCCATGGTTCCAAAAGGGTTGTTCATTATAGGTTGCATTCCCATATGACCTCCCATGGCGTAGTTGGATCTTTCCGAGGCAGCGATGTTTTGACTTCCCATACTCCGTGACGACGCAGGATCCATTGTAACCGCACCATAAGCACTACCCATTCCTTGGTAACCGTAAGGCGTGACTGGTGGTGGCTCGACTTGTTGCACTTCAGATACTGATATGTCCTTGATGTCGTCTGCCTTAAAGACCATGTAGTCATGCACGGTGTTTGAGGGAGGAACCTCTCCATTTTTCCCTCTCATTTCAGTTCCCATACATCTCACATTCTCCAGAACGATAGAGGAGTCCTCGGTGTTGAGATTGAAGAGGCGGCCTGCAGGAAGGTTAGTGATGTCACAGAGCAGAGACAACGGCGGTATTATATTTAGTCACATATTGATAGTTAAAGACAAAACGGAAATAAGCTACAATGTCTAATATAAGCGGACCGTAGAATGAGTCAATAAGGAAAAATTAGGGGCTACCATGGAAGTCCACATGGCAGCTAGGAATGGAACTTACCCTCGTATCTCAACTCCTCATGAGTGATGATTGAGATTTTACTCCCAATGAACGATTCGATCGACATTTTGGTAGCCTCTAGTATAATATACGAATGAAAAGCCAACAGTATTAGCGATTGTGACCACGAGGGTGTCACTGCAGCAGCAATCTGGCCCCTGGAGGCGTCTCCGTAGAGTCTACCAGTTATTTCTCGACCAGATAGGTTTACTGTATTCTTTCCGGTTGCTAAACATATTATTGGCGCATATTACACATATTAATTTCACTCGACATCCCCCACAGCGTGAAATGCACGGGGGACTTTATACACATTCGTATAAGAAGTAGTCTTTTTAGGTTAATTTGGATAAATTATGAACATATATCTAGTTTGTTCGTCTAGCTAGCTCCTTCGTCAGAGCTTCCACCTTGGAACCGAATTGCTCCAGTGCCGCCTCAATGACGTCTAGCCTTCTGGTCATTGCCAGCTCGAATGACAGGATATCTCTGTTGGAGGCATTGCCGGTGAGTCTATCGCATGCCCCTGCAAACTCCGCCACGGTTAACTTGTACAGCTCGTTGGAATAGTAGAGATTAAGTACCTCATACGCCTGGTACATCGGGACGCCCGCCAGACGCAGGGCCTTCGCCATCACAGGATCAGATAAGAACGTAAAAGGGTCCTTGTCCGTCATATCTATTATACCATTAGTGTAAGGCGCGTCCAGTATGCTGCTGTCTACACCAGTGGTCATCTTGCTGAATGCGTTGAAAATAGTCTCGCGATAGCTGGGAGCCTTGGAAGGGACAAATGGGCTATCGTATCTCTCTAGTGATTTCCCTTCTTGTAGATTCCTGCTCACTTCATCGACGGAGAATGATGGATTTGGTTCTGCTTCCGCTGCGGTATCCTTGTCTATCAACTCATTGAGAATGGAACATTCCTCTGTTATCCTTGGCACAGTTGTTCGCACTTTCGGCTTGTATTGACACTTGTTCTCCTTCCCGCGACTACCTGCTTCAACGTGAATAGGGATCTGTGTGTTTCCCGGAGTACAGTGATACCCGTCCCCCTCGTTATGCGTGTTCACGTTGTTAATTCGATATTGGTGGCGCCTATCTTGCAAATCATCCACTGTTTCATTTAAATCATCACGCCCTGTGTTAAATAGTCTAGATGTCTTTCCCTGTAACTGCCTAAACATGTTTCCCACATTGCGCCCTATCCTTTGTAGACTCCAAGAGTCAGATGCATTTATGTTTGCACTGGGCACATCACTTGTGTGTTCTATTGAGTTGGTTGCTGTCCTTCTGAATCCAGCATTAGGGTAGCACGTGAATTTGCGTTCAAAAGGCATGAATGAATCACCTGCGCCGTTATTCTTCTTGCTGTTCAATGCGTCAGTCACTATCTTCGTTATTACGATATTCCGCTTGCACTTCCCTCTAGTCGCCCTCTCACCCGTGAGTTTCTCATTGACTGTCAGGAAGGTGTCCAGAATGATCCCGGTCACCACGTTCATTACGGTCAGGGTGGCGAATGATACGAAGAGGACGAAAAAAAGCTTCGAGTAGGGGTAAAAGACGGCAGTGTTGTCACTCACGTCATTCCACCCTTCTAGTGTTAGAATAGTAAAGAGAGTGTACATCGACCTTGGCAGTGTTCCCCAATACTCATACATGGTCGCATCGTCGACATCTGTGAATACCCATGTGGTGAATATGGCGCATCCATAGATCACAAGTAGCACGAAAACTGCAGTCCACAAAAGCGACCTGATACTCAAGGCGATACCTTTGGAAAGGCTTGACAGTGGCTGGCACATTACACAAATCTTGTACAATCTCACCATACTTATACAAGAAGACAATTTTGCCTGTTTAATGAGTGACCTCCATGTGTCAGTGGGCATAGACTTAAAGTTGAAGTCCCTGCTCAATTTTGTGGTCAGGTACAGCAAGGTTCCAGTCTCGCAAATCAGCAACAATGTGTCAATCAACAGTTCAGGCTTGTCGAACAGTATGGAAAAGCCATGGCTGCATAGGTTTATCGCCAGGTCAACGGCGAATATGGCGGTGAAAACATATCTCAAAGTAAATATTGCGCGCAACCACGTTTCTGAGATGTTATTCCAGTCAAGTGATGTACTCAGACCAAGAAGAATTCCATAGGTAATCAAAATTCCAATATAGCACAAGTGGTATGCGCGACTATCGCAAAACTTTGTGCTGGTATCCTCATCACGTTTGGTGATCATCATGAACTCCTTTCTGTACTTGCTTGCGTTAAGGACGGTGGTTCCACTATATCTCATTGTGCGGGTGGAAGCCAAATCTGTTTTGGTTTTCAGTTTGGCTAGTATTCCTTCATCTGTCATGCTCCTACGGGCGGAACTATTAGTTTCACGATTGTGTGTTGGGGTTTTTGCATGTCCCATGGAATTAACCTGCTTAAAAGATATGTTGTAACCCCTTCTTGGCAGTGTGAAATCGTCTATGTGCACCACGCATGAGTCATTGTTACCTCTTCTCATGGTAATGGTATTGTCACCCTCATTACATATAAAGTAGCAACCCTCCTCGGGGAATCTCGTGTCCTCCCTTCCGAAAGGCACTCCAGCCCCATCGATAACAGCCGTAAAATCCGTTGTATAAACTCGAGCCGTATCTTGTGGGCGTATAGATACCGATCGAAGGGAGCTGTCGGAGGGCGTGTTATTCACAGATTGACCTTCAGGATAAGCCTTTGAATCCTCCATCTTTATATATCTTCTTGAATCATGCAGCGAAAGACATACACGAACACATAAATGCCTTTATACCGCCATTACTGGGTGCTAATGTATGACGCGACCCAGGCCAGGAACAAGCCTGGAAATTATACCCTCACCTTACAGCCCTAACCAATCAATCCTTCCTTCACCAATAGCCCTACTGTTTGAGGTCATCAAGACCTATTTTACGTCAACAAGACTGCAACGGACAGGCCGTGGTGAATGCTCTTCCCAAGGGCAGTCTTCACTTTACTTGAGAGCTGTAACCAACGAAACGTCGTCTTCCTGCTATTAATGTATATTCCATGTTAGGAAACACTGTCGTCCGATTATATGTTCTCCCACCCATTTCTCACACCTGTGACAAGAATCAACTGTTGTTGTTGTTAAAGATGCGATTCACACAAGTCTCTGTTGGATTCTGCTGGAGAAACATGAATAGATAACATTTGAAAATGTTACATGTAGATATGATACTTTAAGTCGAAATACACGCAGTTTAAGGCTCCTCTCAAGGAATCATTCTCAACATCTACACTGAGCTTGAATGCGTATCGTCAGATGGGCGACTTGACACTAGAGAATGGCCTTATCACACCTTCTCTATAAGTCGTGAAAGTGGGTGTACACCTAATTTTTAGCGTATGACACACAATGCCCGTGGAAGAGAAACCCCTCAGAAAATTCCCGCCGTGTGCTCATGGGATACCGTGGTGTTAGGATATCCCACGTCTCTTCTTGCGCGCATTATATTACATCCGAGTATTATCTACTAAGCTCTTGTCCCATATTAAATCAATAACCGTGACATACTCTATGTACTGCCTTATCTAGGGTGTAGCATCGCTGCTATACAATGTCTCACATACAATGTCTAACTGAGTGTCAATGGCGGATGTCCACATACAAATTTTGCATTTTCCAGTGACAATTTCATCTTGTTCAACAAAGGATGCTCATGCTATTTGAATAATTTAAGAAAGTACTGCTGACCTTGATGTACACGTTCCAGGCCATCAGAAGGAACCAAGAAGGGCTTCAGGTGCAAGCCAGTTATCATAGTAGAGAGTGATAACGTAGGAATAACTTCCTACTACCCTATTGATTATAGTTGTGCCGCGGATACCCGGTGACACACCCACTCATTGCATCATTAAATAATAAGACATGGCACTTATTTCATAAAATCACTACATATAAATGGAAGACACCAAAAAAGAACTAGGCAGCCTGGATCCTATGGAGAAGGCTGTACTCAGGGTCGATCAGCTTGAATCCTGCTCCAGTGACGCGGATGAAACAAGAGAGGTAACTGACATGATACCAGAGGATATCTTTAGAGAGAGTACCTTGAGGATACCCAAAAGCACAGTTGATGATGTGAACCCCTCCATACCCATTCGCAACCCATTACAAGGGAACGCCAAACCTACGGCTCCCAGTGGGATGCTAATGGGTCCTGACGACCCCTTCTTTCAAGAAACTAGAACTAGCGTTGGCATTCCAAGGCGTGGAGATGTGAAATATGACATCATCGGGCCATTTGGAATGGAGCCAGATCCAGACATCGATGTACCTGGAGTACCAAATCCATTTCCTAGGAGAGGCCCAAACATCCCTCCATCCAATAGCAGCATGTTCCCTGGAGGTGGAAAGTTTGGAGGTGGCTCCTTTGGTGGAGGAAGTGGTTTTGGAGGAGGATTCTTCTAGGACGTATCGAGCAGCGTTGTAAAATTGGACAACAGCTCAGTCATGTGTAAAGTATCGGCACATAGCAACACAAATGCTAACCTTCACTAAAATTATAGAATAGCCATCATACAATAAGTCTATAGAACTATAACGGCAGCGGAATCTTTGATGTGTCTACTATATCTGCTCCAACACACTCCACGCTGTCTGCGTCATTAGTCTTCCAAGGGTTAATCACTATCGCAACATGGAATGTAACTAACATAGGCATGAATTAGCTTTATTAAGCAGTATATATCGAGAAAATGCCTATACAAGTCTAGCATGATTACCATCCTCAGTGTTGTCTTAAAGGTCATCATAACTTGCCATCTATCAATAGGATTCAATGTGCACAGAAATGGTATGACGTTGGAGCTACCTAATGGGATACTCAACGTGTATAAGTCACGTGGCATGACGTCAAATGACGCCTGTCAGATAGTGAAGAAATGCATAAGGAATGCCCTGAGGGAAAGATATCCAACAGCAGTTCTACCAAAAATTAAGGTGGGACACGGAGGAACCCTTGACATGCATGCGGAGGGAGTTTTGGCAGTAGGCATAGGAAAGGCAACAAAGTTTTTGCCCTACTATTTGAAGGGTTTGTTATAATGTGATATACATTATAAACCGCCACTAGGAAACAAGACATACAAAGCTACTGGGATCTTAGGATATGAGACGGATACTTTGGATGTACATGTGGGTCTTTGATACTATTACTGAACTGTATTTAGGGGAATCGCATTAAGGAAGGTGCATGGGAGCATGTCACAGATTCAGATTTTGATGAAGCTGTCCAATCAATGAATGGAACGTATGACCAGATACCACCGATGTACAGCTGTATGTTTCTTTTCAGTCTTCATATCGCTTTTAGCTAAGAAATACCAAGGCATGAGTCTCAGGGACTATGCGAGAAAGAAATTGCCTGTAGACATAAAGTCTTGCAGAGTTACCATACACAATATAAGCAGGATCAAATCCGAAAAACAGGTATGCCTACAGTTAGAAATGTAACATGTTACAGCCATTACCGCATTTCACTCTCGTGGTTACAAGTTCGGGAGGAACATACGTGAGAAGCCTAATTAGGGACATTGCCTACAAACTGAATACATATGGCACAATGGAAACATTAGTATGTATCACATTTCATATGCCATTGATTTTCAGGTGAGAATAGCGAAATGCGACTTGTCAGTGTCAGATTCCCTTAATGTGGAATCCCTTGACTATGACACTATAATTAAAAACATAAGGCATCCTAACATATTATGATACAAGTTTAGAGGCCAATAATGGGGCTTCTATGGACCTGTGGGTGAGGAAGAAGTGCTTCCTCCTGTGTTGTCTTAAATGGGCAACAGAATAGGTAGCACCAGGGGTACAGCTTCCCATCTGTAGCAGGCGTTCTCCGTACATATAGTTGTATCCCCTGTCATCCACTGACCCTGCAGTAATTAACATAGACATTCCAGCTCTCTTTAGTGAATACTTGAACTCGTCGTGGTTAAAGCATGGCGCGATAACATCCTCCCTCTGACTTCCATCAATTTGGGAGAAGGTCCCAAATATGGCGTGACGTACATGGGAGTTTGCCTCTGTCTTTGTATTACATTTTTCCAACTTTATGGGCTTCCTCATCTGACGCAGTGGTTCTAGGGATCTGAAAGTTTTTGGCAAAGCCCCGTGAACACAGAGAATAGTGTCTTCAATACACGCTGCCACTGACATGACGTCAAAAATGTCATGCACTCTATGGTACAACTCATGAGCACTTTGTAGAATTAGAGCTTCATCCGTTGCCAACTTTACTAATTGCGCGTTTCTCTCTAGCTTAGAATGTATTTCCCTGAATAAGGTTGACTTGTAATCGCGCTTGCGGGACTCTCTAGATCCTCGCAGTAAGTATATGTGATATGGGAACAATATCTTGAGGGCTAACAAAACCATTAGTGTCTCTAGAGAATACCCCTGAACGTCACCGACAAGGTTTCCAAGGAAGAGCAACTTTGTGGCCTCTCCTTTGGCGTACTGCCCAGCATGACCATCCTTCTCACCCACGGTAGGACCATGTACGGGCCATCCCAGAGTATTGAACGATTCTATTAGAGTGAATACATTTCCGTTCAAGGGGCCATGAATCTGAACGCTTCCCTGTATTGTATGCAAGGCAGGTTCCTTCTTAACCAACCCAGCAGCGACATCAAACAATTCCACCATCTCACTGTAGGAACACCAGGGGAATGTTTCAAAAGCTGCATTGTAGTCGTCAACCTTGAATGTGCGAGCGTATACTTTACCAAAAAACTTTAGAGCTACTTCATAATCCGACAACATCGCACTGTTAAACCCGACAAAGCGAGCACGGTATCTGCGAACGAGATCAGTTATCCTCCTAGTTAATAACGTATCTAGTTCAATATCCCTATTCAGGTATATTGATCCAATATCCTTGGTATGCTTTTGGGGAACATCATCTTCAGCAGATGTTGAGTCGGAATCTTTGCGAATAATGTCATTACCCTGAGGCAGGAATGCATCCTCTTCCTCTTGTTCCTGTTGTGGCAACTCTGTAGCGGTTTCCTCTATTACCTTTTCGACAACCACTTCCGTTGGCTCCTCGACGACGTCCTCTGCTACTTCCTTTTGTTGAGGCACCTCTGGGGGGACCTCAGGTTTAGACTCATCCTTTGCCGGCTCACACTCTATTTCAGCAGTAGGCACAGCATCAGTCTTATCCTCAGCAGGTTCTGCTGGCTTTGGCATCTCCTGTTGCGTTAGCTTCTCTGGCGCCTTGTTCAACAGGTGTTTCTTTTGCAAGCCACCATCGCCGTCTTCTTCTATGCTGTTGCGATAGGTGAAAGCGGCACTGTATCCAGGGCTGATTTGGGTCACAGGTGCCTTTATATTAGTTAGGCTATGTACAGGTTTAGGAGGCTGTGGTTCCCCTCCTAACACATCTCCTCCATGATGCGTTGTATCAGTGTGAATCCCCGATGACGCAATGGTAGACCCCTGAGTAGTGACTGATGAAACTCTGGTAAACGTGCTTGACCCTGCGATACTTTCTGTGGACTTTGAAGTGTAATCAGACGCAGTACTAAAGGGCTTATTCTTCTTAAATAAGTTGTCCGCAGCAGAAAGGAAGTTGTGAGCGTCAACGGGGTTACTCTTGTGTCCTGCTTGATGGAAAAGTGGCTTCCTCTCCATATTAGATACTGCCATTGTGAATCTGTCTCTTGCTGAGGCGGTAATGCTGGGTTCCGGAGCTACAGTTTTACCCCTTGCAGACTGTACTAACCTTTGGCCGTCATCCCTGGGAAATGTAACGGGTTGCATTGGTGGACTTTGCACTGTGCGTTCTGAATTCCTAGGGGAGTTAACCGTTGACCAAAGTGATGGCCTATTAACTCTATCAGCTGGTTTAGGTTGTACAGGCTCAAGCGGTAACTGCGGTTTGAGAGGTTGGGTCATCATTCTATTATTCATAACATCAGCAGGGATGGTCTCCTTCGGCATTGCCACATCCGACGTGACGACTATATGGCTAAGCGCATGTATGAGATGCTTACCAATCATTTCGGAGAAATCCACCTCAGATCTGAGAAGCAGGTGGGTGTCCCTTATGGTACCATTGTTGACACATGTATAGAAGGCGTCATACCCAAACCCATTCTCATAACCGGACATGATAGCATCCATAGTTTCATCGATTTGCCTACCAGAGTCTTCAGAGGTATTTGACGTGGGTATGACCTGGCGGTACGGGGAAGCCTTGGGACTGATTGCGTCGTCCTTGACGGCGGCGGCTCTTTGGGAATTATTGTGGATGTGTTCCAGCATGGAGCGAACGTCGGCAACATTGAGATACCCCTTTCTCTTCACATCGTACGCGCGAAAAATGTGTTGCAAACGCAGGCGGCCAGAGGGGCTGTTGACCTTATGCAACGCACGTGGAGAGCATGACAGCATACCGGCGATGAAGTCATTGAGTGCTATAACACCTTTTCTCTTGCGATCCATGGAGTCAAACACAAACCTGGTCATGCCGTCATTACTGAAAACGCCGTGGTAGACTTTCATCATTGCCGTGTATTCATCGATGGTCATAAAGCCAGGCCTGGTGTGACCAGCATAGTGGTTAAATGCCACAGTGAGTAGAGCCTCACATAGCGTTAAACTGTGGAATTCCTTATTAATGGTATCAAATATTCGTGACCGGAACTCCTCAATTTGCGATTTTAGTTCAAAAGGCGCCGATATGAGTTTAGCTTCATCCATGTTCCTGAACGTCTTGAGCAGGAATCTCACTACATCGTTGTTGACTGGGTGTAATTTTGAATCCTTGGTGAAGAACACATCATGCATATCTCTGTTGGCGTTTTCGCTTTCCTGGTCTGGGTTAGCTACGATCCTCATAACTCCAAATTCACTCTCCGCTCCCGAGTCACTAGAGTTTCCATCGAAAAGTGCATTCGATTCGTGACGCATTCGCCTATCAGCTCGCTTCATCTCCATCAGTAGGTTGCCCTGAGAGTGCCACTGCGTAAAGGAAGCCCTACTTCCATTGAACGCAGCAGCCGAGAAGTCCACCGACGCCAGTTTGTAGATGTCACCCATAGACCCTAGTTGCATCAACCGGTCGCTATCCAGCTTAGTCATTGGGCCGACACTGGGTCCCTGCGTCTTTTCGATCGTTACCAAACCCGTTGAGAACTCCTCCGAGCCTGTTCTGCTCAGACTCTGCGAGGCGAACGCCGCCTCTCCCGTCATTGTATCCGATTACCTGATGTATTGCGCGATATTACCCGATGTGTATACCTTTAAAGGTGAAGGGAGGCGGTGATTTTACGCATTATCCCCGGTGAGTGAAATATTAACGGCTACTGTGTCTAAAGCAAGTGCACACACAAGGAAGTTCCCTCGTTATACAAGGGCACGCGCACAATGTGTTTCACTGCTGATCCATAAAACATTAAGTGCTATCAGGGTGTGTACTCCAATCCAGCTTCAGGCTGCATCTGTCGGGCTCCGTTTCCCAGGGTAGGACCACACCCTATTATACGGAAGGAAGGCTTATGTTTTCATACGTGGTATTTTCACACATTGTTAAATATTACAGTTATTAGTGTATTTGGCGTGTATCTTACTGCCAGTTGGGCTACCGTTCACCAATTGTCGAATGGATCGGCATTGCCACACACCGCAGTTGGAGTCTCATAAGACTCGGAAACCTTTTCGAACTTGCTCGTGTCGTGTTTATCCTGCGCCACATGAGCAGTGTGATCTGCCTCTTACCTTCAATGCGGGAACATAAGGCGGCAAGAGCTGTTTTTTCACGAGCTTATCGAAATCCATTGGAGCGAACCAACCGCAGGTTTTTATGTCCTCCACCCCCTTATGGAGGTTACCAATGCGCTTGAATTGGTCAAATGTGAGCAGTTTTTTTGTCAGCTCTTTTGCACGCCTGAACGATGTTAGAACTAGACAGCGTACACTTACTCATCATAGAAACGGGGAAACATCAGCTTGGCCTCCAATATCTTCTTGTATATCCCCATAGGCTCCTCATCGTAGAATGGCGGGTAGCCGACCAACATTTCGTAAATCAGAATACCCAGCGTCCACCAGTCCACGGCCTTGCCGTGTCCCTTGTTGAGGAGGATCTCCGGTGCAAGGTAATCGGGGGTACCGCAGAGTGTGTATGTGCGTAGATCCACCACCTTGGCAAATCCGAAATCTGTGAGTTTGAGGTAGCCGTCCCTTCCTACCAAAAGATTCTCTGGCTTGAGGTCACGATATATGATGTTGTGTGAGTGCATGTACTCGAAAATGAGCGTCACCTGCGCCGCGTAGAACATGGCTTCTTTGCTGCCAAGCTTGTCTACTCCGCGCAGATATCCGAAAAAGTCACCTCCAAATACGCATTCCATTACAATGTACAGATAATACTCGTCCTTGAAGGTGCCAAGCATGTTAACTATGAAGGGATGTTTCACACTTGCTAGCAGCTTCTTCTCGGAAATAACGTGATCAACCTGCTTCTGTTGAATGAGCGAGTGTTTGTTAAGCCTTTTGATAGCACATGGTTCCTCTAGTCCGTCGATATTCTTTGGCAAGGCAAGGAAGACCCTTCCGAAGCCACCTGCATCAAAATAAGACGTTGAGTATCAATACAACGCTTTGTTAAGCTCTGGCACGAGCACACCTGTGAAATTGCTGGAATGTGTGCCGCCTTCATCACGGAAAGAGACACTTACCTGTTCCCAGTGCACGCACAAAATCAAAGTCATTCTTGCGCAACTTAGTCACAGAATTCCTGAAAGTCAGCCGGCGATGCTCCCTCTTTTTGCCACCTTTGACAAAGAGGCGCTTCACCAGCGCGACAAGGCTTCCTACACATCCAACTCCCTCTGAATTATCTACACCCTTTAGTTTCAGGGGATACGAGGACTTACCTAACGCCATATCTAGTGCACTAATACTAAGGTTCTTCTACCAAGCCTACCATGAAATGCTATAGCTATATTTGGTAGGTCAATGCGATTTCTTGCGAAGACTACACTTTCCTCTCGGGTGAATGCTATTCCTCACGGCACATTCTCATGTGCATACGGGATGAAAGTTGTTAGTCGTTCGACCAGATTTCACAGACGTGCAGAATTTTCTTGCAGATTCGGTTCGCGTCGGTTTATCCATCTCGGAGTTGCCACACATCGATCTGCCATGCACACCACCTCAAAAGACACACAAATCATTACGGTTATGGGAAGGAAGGTGTTCTTTTATTAGTTTTGTTTGGTAACCCGCTTTTCGTTGTTGCGATTACTTGGCAAATGAGATGCGAAGTTCGTGGGAGTGCGATACCTTGAACCCCTGCAGGCCCTGCAGGGCAACCTCCCCTTGGTATAGGGTTGCAAAGTCTACAAATGCGACAGCCTTGCCTTCGACGAAGCGACAGTCCTTGTATCCTGGGTACTGTTTGAACAGAAGTTCCACAGCCATTTTGTTCATGTCAGGGTGCATGTTTTCCACCACTAGGGTGTATGACTGTGAGCCTGGCTCGTGGCCTCCCACAGCATCTTGAGTTTCATCAAATTGTGCTTGTTGTTGCCTTGATTGTGTCAGGTACCTATAGCATTCTGCCGGCTTCATAGCCTTGTATGAAATCTTCCTCGCGTATGTTACCTTTAAGGGCCTGTTTAGGAAGATGCGGTCTTTCACCCCCTTGAAAGCTGCGATGGCGCTCGAGATCTCACTGAAAGCATATGTGTCTTAATTAGTCATAACATACCTGAATGCTACAAAGGCCTGACCTCGCATTTTCTGCGTTCTTCTAGCCTGTATGTCAACCACTTCTCCGTATGGCACAAATAGTTCGTACAGAAGCTTCACCAGATCATTTACATGGACGCTGTCGTCCAGATTTTGAACGTAAAGTGTCTGGTTTGGCAGGGCGTCTCCAGACGCGTATACTGCATTATGCGACATCCTGTAATACCCCCTTTATTTCAGTATATATATGACACAAAATGATGCCTCTTTGTCAGAAGTCACTTATGTGTACCATTGAATACCCTCTCAACTGAGATCTTCTACTATGTTTCAGATTTTCAATAACCCGGTATCTGCAGATGAGCATACGACGACACCGGTGGTATAACAGTGTATCCAGGGGTGTCATCTAAAAAATAGGTTCCAAAATGCACAGAAGACGCACAAGACGGAGACATAAGGCGATAGTCGGTCACCAATAACCGCGAACTTTCCCAGTATCCCCGTGAAGCCAGGACGCCTGGCGTGGAAGAAGCGCGGAAAGAATGCCTTCAGGTAGCTCGAGGTACAGATGGTTAACAGAAGAACCGTGGAGAAAGAGGGTAGGTTGAGAAGCGCAGTCATTATGGAAGCAAGCGACGGCTTCCTGTTTTGGCGTTACCTATGTCGCGATCCAACGGATGCGGTGATCCACTCTACCGAACAGCTCAGTGGAATCCAGTGAGTTCCAAACAGAAACCACCGTAAAAGATTTTGAGAGATGATACACTATGTCTAATGTACTGAAAGTAGCACCGCCTCCAAATACCCGTTACGATGGGGGTTGGCTATTGACATCCGCTCATTACGCTGTAGAGCATCGTGGATCATATTATAATTTTGGGGCTAGTAGTGATTGATGGAGGTGTAAATTGTAGGAACGTTTATACATCAATCACCTATTTAAAGACCTAAAGCGGTCTCGAGATTCTGGAGTGGGCGCAGAGTATAAATAACTGTGGTATAGGCCATTGTTATACTGAGGGGAGTCGTGTGGGATTTATATTCCATGTGATATTGTAAGGCTTTAATACCGAAGGCCGAACTGGATACAGCCAAAAGGCAGATATATGTTAAAAGGCAAAAATGGGAATTTCTATAGAGGACTGCCTTCCCTACGACAATACCAGTCGAATATCACCCTTTCTGGATGCGGAAATGCTTCTCCACATCCTAGACTGGTTGTCAACCAAGGGAGTCTACCCTGATGAACTTCCGGCCATACGCGCCGGCGTCGTTGCTAAGTTGGAATCGCAGAGGCTATCTGAGAGGGAGTTTAACGAGGCGGAAGCGGAACTACTACAGCTAATCGAGCCTTTCCAGAATGCCCTTTTGCTGTACAAAAGGGGACAAGCAAATCGCATTTCAGCATCTGCTGAACGCATTTGGGTAAACTCCCTTCAGCAGTGGCTCAAGAGTCAGGGTAACGATGATATTGTGATTGACAAGTCCGCTGATCAAGCAATCCTCAGGCTTGCCAAGCTTTATGATAGCCAAGGTGACTGGAAAAAGTGCAAGTTCTGGTTGGTGTACTACCTGGAGAATGTTTCCAAGTACACCTTTGATGGTAACGCAGCTGCAAACAGGGCAAAGTGTTACTGGGGAATTATACGTTCTCTAACAGTAGGAGTGCTCCTACCAGCAAAAGATGAGGACTTACTGACATTTGCCACTACACCTGTCAATAATGACGAAAATAAAGAGGGGAGCATCCTGGATGCCGACGTTCCACGGACGGCAGTACAGTGCATCCTTCGCCTCTTTGAGATTCTGAACAACGAGGAAATGGCTAAGAATCGCAAGGAGACGGTACTCAAGCGATCGTGGCTCCTTCATTGGGCAATGTTCTACGTCTTCAAGTATCACATTCCACTGACCCAGGTGAAGGTCAAAGGTGCCAAGTCTTACGAGTGGCCGCACCTTCAAGAATATTTACTGGATGATCGTAACATAGCTGTGGTTCTACTGGTAGCGCCGCACTTGTTGCGGTACTACGCGGTATACGCAATATTGAACAGGAATCGCAAGGACCACTTCAAGGTGATCAGCTCCGCCATCTCATACGGCAAGGCCAAGTACAACGACACTTTCACCGCATTAGTCGGAGCGTTATTTGTGGATTTCAAGTTTGAAGAAGCACAGAAGCATATTACTCAAATTCAGAATGCCTGCTACCTTGACATATTTTTGGACCCGTTGAAATTCCAAATAGAGGAATATAGTCGTCACATCATCTTTGAAACATACTGCCGCATTCACAAATCAATCAACCTTGATGTCATTGCACAGAAGGTAAACATGAGTGCCTTGGAAGCAGAGCGCTGGATTGTGAATCTGATTCGCCACTCTCATCTGGAGGCGAAGATCGACAGTGAGAAGAATTGTGTGGAAATTTCCACTGTACCTCCAAACTTGTATCAGCAGGTTATCGATAAAACCCAAAATCTGGCTCTTAGAAGTAACATGATCCTGCAGAACCTGTCAAACGCTGAAGTCAGTGGAGGTGGCAACTACTCACGCCAGCAAGATGATCGTGGAAACAAGAGGGGCGGTCAACAACAGCGTCGCCAGCAGAACAACCGCTTTCAGAATTTCGCACAGCGTGACTTCTACCGCACGGGTGATGGAGAGTAGGACTGCCTTAGCGACCTGAAAGGCCGTGTCCTGGCATATATCGGAACAAATGTCTAGGACTTAAGAGACTCTATTATAATGAAATATAACATACAATGCACTAAGTAACATGAATATAGCTGTGATGATGTCAGGAATGAGCTTCTCGTAAGGTGGGCTCAGAGTGTACCTCTGCGCACTGACGTACCATGAGACATAAATAAGGAAGCAACAGTAGGTTAAGACGCTGTAATATGGAGTAATACGACGCTGCAGTGCCGTCATATCTGATTATATATATGACAAAAAGTGGACGACCAGGGCATCGATCCCCGTACCTCTCGCATGCTAAGCGAGCGCTCTACCATCTGAGCTAGCCGCCCTTACGGAAGGCCGTTGTTTTACAACTTCATGTATGAGATATACAGGAGTGGAATGCAGATGCGTGTAAAACTACTGTTAAATAATATACAACTACTATTAATAGTTTATGACTTAGTACTCCTGACTATTTCATATAGAGCCGCCATCCATAAATGGTAGGATAGATGGTGCTGACGTAACTAATCTCCCATACATAATGCATCCACACTCTTTAAAATCTGCCACATACTGTAATTTCACATACTATGCCTATGAGAAGGAAGATGGCATGAGTTGACTAAAGGCGTAATGTGGCAACATGGCTGGTGTTGCCCTATGGGCTGCCATGCTATGTAATGCAATAGTCATCCAGTATTCATTCATTTTTTAGCAATGGCATTTTTAGGGGAAATGTGACATATTAGGATAAGATGCTCCTGCAGCGATGATGCAGCTCTGGAGCATCATGCCTGCGTCCATTTGTGTCTGTGTCTACATTACATTCTGGAGGTCATATGCATACATGGATGGAATGGATAAAAAGCACACAATTGGTTTAACTAGGAGTAAAACCCCTCATTACTGCGGGTCCATTTTAATGAAGGAAGGATAGGAAACAATCAGATCTTGTTACATGCCTATAGTAATATTTACTGCAGGAAACATTTGTGAAAATGCGGAGTTTCCACGTAATATAAAACGGTGCAACATAAGCCTCTATGGAATGTGGATTGCTTTATATCTTGGCATTTCAATTGAATATACTTTTGAAAGTCTTTCCTATCACACATATGAATGACATTGATGGAAATCCCTGGGTTATGCTGTTGCCTCTGGTCTAGCTGTGGAAATGTTTTATTGTGACGTTCACAAGGTACATTTGTTCGATTCCTCCAAGCTCGTCTACCGTAGTTCCATCAACCCTGATGTTTTTGAAAGATGTCGTCGCACGTATAATCATTTTTTCGATGAGTTGGACCGTCTTGGTCCTATGGATGCGATGCTGTCTGTTGCCAACAATGCAGGAGAATCACAGAGAAAGCAGAACATGAGAACTAGACCTGTGAGTGGCGTAAGAGGTATATATTACACTCGTGGAACATGGAGGGTGGCGTATCGCATCGACACTACCAAGAAGAAGGCTTGCATGTTTTCCTTTAATAGCAAAGAGAGTCTAATTGCAACCTTCGACCTTGCGTACCGATTTCTGATGAAAGTAGTGGAATTAGGTAGGCAACTAAGAAGGTTAGATGGGTCAATTATTGGAAAGATTACTGTAGAACGCCTAATTGACCTAGAACGACGCGCTAACCCAGCAAAAGCATCGAAAGGCTCACCAATATTTAGTGATGAAACTCCTTTATATCAAGATGAATACTTTGCTGTGCCAAATGAAGATCATGATAGTTACGATGATGGTTATGATGACGAAGATTTAGCTGAAGAATCCGATGCATATGTAACACCACCACCAAAAAGGCGAAGGCGTTGTACTCTAAAGGAAAAGGTAGTAAAGCCTGACGATATGAGCTTTGTTGAAATTCCATCTATAACAAGCGAGTTTATGGTGGAACCACCAAACCTTGAACAGTACCTAGGCAAGCTTAGCAATTTTGAACTCATATTTCAGTCCTACTCTCCACTTGGAACTTATGATATGATCAGCTTGTTAATGGATAAGGAATGTGCAGAGAGGATGGGAAATGTAGTATCAAAGAACAGTTCGTCTCACGAGAAGGAGGATAACTCTCTGGGTGACATGATGTCGCAGTCCCCATCCACGCAATTCTATGATTCTTCATCAAGAGAGATGAACTTCTATAGCAGTCCTTCAACACAACAAACAACAAAGATGGATGAACTATTCGATATAGACAGTCAAGGAAGTGATGGCTACAAAAATAAGAGGAATGTTCCTACCCTAATGTCTAATCGATGCAACATGAAGGGTAGCGCGGTTTATCTAAACCAGGAAAACAGCATGACGCCTGTATTAGGTAAGACCATCAGATCCTATAATAACTATGCGATAGCGCTTATTGACAGCAGTGATGAACTAAGCGATGCGGATGGAGACTACGTGCCATTTGTCACCCGGGTATGTTTCCAAACCTCCGATGTGATTATCCACTAGAAGGCGAAAGGCGAAGCAGAACAGCGTTTGTCATTTGGAAAGGCGAAATACACAAGAGTAGAACGACCACGAAGGAGAGCGTACTTTAATGACGGACATATGCTTTGCTAATGCAGCCACCAGTGCTTGCACTTTCATGGTGTCATGAGAAGAAATCACAGAAACATTACTCAATGGTAACACCTCACAAAGTCTTAGAATTACCATCTTTAACGATTTATTGACACATATCTATAAAAGAAAAAAAGTCATATTTTGTTGGCCATTTCCGTAACGGACATTCACCCCTTGTGTGGGAGAGTACGTTGAAATGTCGACTCCCTAATAAATGGTTGCATGAACCATAATTGTGTTTCTCTTGACATATAGTATAACATAAACCTAGGGGCTATTGTTCTCCTGCGCTGTTGTCCGATATTAATTGCATCACTGAGTCCACAATAGGGAGATGCCGTAACGCAGTTGACACGAGTACCCTTCGATTTCTTAATACCAAGAGTGCTATGCATAACCTTGATACATCACGCATCGTAAACCATTGTGTAATACATTCCCCTTTATAATCATGCAATTGTTTCACCTGGTTTATATTCTCTAGTTGTCTTTAAATCATCTATGCTATGATACCATTGCATTTGTGATTTTTGCGAGTGAAAGGCTCAAACATATGTATACATACTGCAATATTGTAAACTTATGTTGGTTTTATAGAGGTTGAATATACTCATTTTACCGTTATTGGTATATATGCTTCTTGATTGACTGTCACTTATCGCCCCCAAGGGAGGTACCGTTATTCAATAAACATGTATTTGGTTAAATAGAGTAACCTTGTGAATCCAATCATTATGGTACGCTGATGCAACTCAAATCGATTAAGATTATCACCAGATGATGAGTATACATCTATAACATGATACGTGTAATTTGAGGTTAAATTAGAGGAATGTTTGATGAATCAATTAATGATGCACTTCTAAACGTTCTCATCTGATACTTCTATCGTTAACGTCAATTAGTTTCATGTATTTTCCACGAGCCACACTGTTATTTAGTTCCCCTTAATGTACTATCTTTCTTCCTATTCAACAGCGAATCTATGGTGTCATTATCGCTAACAAAACACTTATAGAATTCCTCGGAAGATAAAGTGTGGTAGCCACAATCATCACCAATGTAATAATTCATTTTCGATTCATTAGGGTTCTCTATTATGAGTGACACCAGCCTTGCTTTGGATAGTTCTGTCAACTTGACATCTCGAATATGTTCATTTTCTTCACCATCCCACAATACTGTAGTATTGTCAACCACCTTAACTGTCTTGAAACCCTGTTGTACAATATAATTGTGTGTAATAATATCATTTAACGGTGCATCAATGACATCGACTTCATCAGTACTCTCCCTATTACTTAAATCTAAGGTGTACGGTTCACCCATCTGTGTAATCCTGTAATCATACTCCTTGGGTGTAAGAAGTACAAAACCCTCTCCAACCAAACCAAACTTCAGTTTCTTTCCATTAACGCGAACTATGACTACGATATCTCCATTAGAAATGTATACAGCAAAATTCTCAACAACTTCGCCCTTTTCTTCATTTGCTACATATATCTGATTCTTCCCATAAACTAGTTTAGTGATTTTATACCCATCAGATGGGACTCCAATAGCCTGAATGCCTTCTCCTAATTGTGATAAAGATACATTGTATCCTTTGTTCAAATCAACCCTAGATACATCAACAACAGCTGGTATTAAAGTTCTGTTGTATGTCTGGTCTTTGAAATGACAAAGCAATAATCTGCTACCAGGGTTCTGTCCTACAGCATGTCCGATATTCAAGAACAGCCAGATATGTAATAGCGCTATAGCGCATCTTACCAAGGACCAATCCATTTTATGTTGCTCTCCCCCTAATGCAAGTATTCTGAATCATCTCTTCTGTATTATCCCAAAGGCATTATGATTTTGTAAGAGGGAATGCGACAGCATATCAAGGTGGAAGGCAAGTATGAGCTATGCTACCTTGGTGTGCCCCTTCTCGGAACTGCAAAAAGGTTTTAATTTTCATAGGTCATAAATAAGCAGAAAACCCGTTATCCATATGCATAGATATGGCAATTAATTCTCCGTTTATTTTAATTAAACCCTATAATAATGGTTAACTGCTACTTGTGAATCACAATGAGGCGGTGGTATCATGTTACCTACATAAACACAAAATAAATATACTTTTACTGTGATGATTAGCTTGTTGTTTCAATGGTTATTCATCACTAAGATTTGTGATATTTGTTGTATAATTAAGCAAATCTGCTGCTACCGAGTTTTCTTTTAGCTGTTCCGGCATTCCCTTCATGAGCACAAACGCCTGATACAAGTCTGGAGTATCCACATCAAGTAGCGCATGTAGGTCGTTTGTTTCATTATATCCCATCATGTCTAATTTGCCGGCAATGTATCCGTTTAGAATTACATCCAACTCCTTCATACCCGTGTTGTTGATTCTCATCATGAGCCGCTTCTTCGTAATATGCAGTGACTCATCGCTACTGACGTTATGGGAAAACCACAATATGTTGGCCCCTGAATGCTTCCATTTAATAGTAATAGATGGTGTAAATACACCATATTGCAAGTTCACCTTAGTGTAAAATGTTGACCACAACCTACTGGGGAGTCGCATCATCTTGTCAATTTTCTTCTTGCTTAACTTCCGTATCAGGCGGTCCCAGCCAAAAGTTGTAAGAGATATTGTAGAGTGAAGTGTAATGTTCATATGACATATTACTCACATCAACCGGGAAAATAGATAGGCTTGGGTTGTAGTATGCAGACATGAGAGCATCATCCAACGACAGGGGATGATTCAGCGACTGCTCCTGAGTTGTTGCTGATGACGCTTGTGATTTAGGGTCGTTGAGAGGCGAAGTGAAAGTCGGGAATGCAAAATATGGCATAGGCACAGCTGCAACAGGTTTTACATTACCCTTTGTTCCGTGCAAATGAGGCAGCGGATAAGCAGCATTAAGGGCTCCGTAGAATTGGTTAAATAGTTGTTGTTGCGATGAATACAATAGTTGCTGAAACTTCCTTTCGAAGCGGTTGCAAAGCTCCTTTCCAGACTCACTATCTATTTTCTGTCCGTCACGTGCCACCTTTATGGGCAGGTTGTCGTTTAGTTTGTTGTTTATGTTGGCGCATTCAGAAAAAGGCAAGTATAGCGCTCTCACCCATGTTATGTCGAATTGATTGCCGGTAAAGGGTCGTCCGTCTGGGAAGAAGAATACACTTTCACGTACACTACCTCGTCCAGGTCTTGATTTCATCAATGCATATCCCCAATAATGAGATGTACCGTTGACAGAGAAAACCAGTATCACGTTAGAGCCTCTTGAATAGTCTTCATCGAATACCCTCTCGTTTTTCGGAGTTGTCGCCCATGTGTTTCGTTCTAGGGCAATACGTACGTTCTTCTCTGATGCGCTCTTGACTATGTAATATACATTCTTATTGCTATCACCTGCAATGTTCATGATTAAGCATCATTTGCAGACCTACATATACGCTTTGCTTCTCTAGGATCTACATTTTTCTTTGCATATTCATTGAAGTCCACCATATCTCAATAATGACGCTTAAATGAGAAATGGGCCATAGCCGTGCACCGCATCGCTTCTATGAGTAGAGATACCTTGTTATTGTCAAATGACCAATTCCTGCAAAGTTAAAGGCAGGCAACATACACCAGTGTGTCCCAGCAGGTTTCCTGGAGCAGAAGCAGTGAGGACATTTGGATTCCTTCAGTGAAAGAAGTGTCTATGGAAAGGGAAAATTGCATATACAATAAGACTCTAATGTTATTTAAATCCCATATTGTGAATGGGGTCACATATAACTTGACACTGCTCCACCATGTGGAATCCTGTATATCACTCCCATCACATAGAACAGTAAAACTGACATCACACTCAAATATACCATTATTACATAAACAATACACACATCACTGTATTATCATATCGCAAATGATTCGCGGTTCGCGATTTAATCGCGAAGGCGGCGACTTGAAGACGCCTTTCCTGGCTGGTAAGGAGAGGGAGCTTCTAGAGTCCAAAAAGTGGCCATCGTGCTTCTCACAGTACGTGGATATTACAAAGGTTAAGATTGATGCATTTAAGCCATGGATTAACCGCAGAGTCACTGAGCTCATGGGAGTGGAGGATGAAATTGTAGTAGACTACTGCATAAGCCAACTGAAGTTCTTCGGAGAGACAGACGCCAAGGCTAACAGTGAGAATGCAGGTATGTTTGAATTTTTAATATTTAAGCGTTCGTCATTACTCCCATAGTGAATTCAATCAATGCAATGTGTTTCCATTTGTATGACCTATGATATAATAAACGAAATTAGTAGCTTACTCCTGGATAGTCATATGCCTTCTTCTCAATAAAACCCTTATATTGCCACAGGTGATGGAGGAAGAGGTCTAAATGAGAAGCCCTATTTAGACCCAAAGAAGCTCCAGATAAACCTAACTGGCTTCATGGCTAAGAATGCCAAAGTCTTCGTAAAGGAACTGTGGGAACTCTTGATAGCAGCGCAAGACAATGAGTATGGGATTCCGCAGAAATTCATTGATGAGAAAAAGAAGGAGTTAACAGAGATCGAGAATGCCGCCAAGGAGGTGGAAGATAATATTCGCCAAATGACCTCAGATGCAGACAATCACCACAAGGGCTATAGCGATAACCATACTAAAGAAAAGATAGACATGCATAGCACTAAAGATGGTGGTAGAGATGACCGGTCACGATCGCCCAGGAGATCATACGACCGGCGTCCAAGGCGTTCCGTCTCAAGAAGCCCTCCTAATGCGTGGTATAAGACTGATAAATACAGCAGACGAAGAAGCTATGACAGATATAGAGATAGAAGAGATGGTCGCTATGGCCGGTATGATGGTGACCGTCGACGTGCTCGTAGGCGTTCACCTCCATCAAAGTCACGATCTAATTCATATTCTCCCAGACGTGCTGCACGTGCACGACGTAGTGTGTCAGAATCTACTAATTCTGTGGATAGCAGAAAATTGAGGGACCACAAGCGCCATTTGAGTTCGGATTCAGAGGAACGTAGCCCTCAAAGAAGGCGCTATCGTAGATCACCATCCTACTCCAGAAGCCCTCCTAGGAGACGCGGATCATACAGATCACGTGATGATTCATCCTATTCCTCATCTCCATCACCATATCGTAACTGCGGTGGTAAAGGTCGTGGCTCTCGGCGATACCAGCGAAACAGGAGTCACAGCAGCTACTCCTCTTCTAATGCAACAGATAGCTCATATAGTGGGAGGTCACACTCATCAAGTAGTGGTAGGGAAGAGGAACTACCGCCAATAAATGCCAATAAGGCATAAAGCAACATATGTAATGGATAACATGATGTACAACAGTAGTTTTAAATTCTTATTAGGTAGAACTTATCACAGATAATTGCAGTTACTACACAAAATACTAACTCTATGGACATTAACAATAACAATGAGCATCTATAAGTAACGTTATTACATATGTTGTTCTTATAATGGACTGTAACAATTTTGGTAGCGTAGGTCACAAGTTGTATGCCTCCCTGAAACTGCGATCTATATCCATTATATCTTCCAGTATAATATCTTTTTCATAAAGTTGCTTTGCTTCCTCTGGTGTATAGCTCTTAACTTGCGATAAATGGTCGAGATCTGAGAGTACCTTTGTAAGTGGGTAGAAGAAGGGGCTTTTGAATATGCTGCATGACCTCACAGGGGGTACCACCACATGCATTTCCACATGAGAGTAGCTGCTGGGGTAGTTAAACCCATATATAGCATATTCCAATATTGTGTTTACTGTGGAAGTTTTGCTTGTTCCTCTGGTTCCTTTCACGTGTTTTTGCAGATGTACGACATGCTCACTGTTACTCAGGAAGAACGGCACATTGGTTTCAGTGAATATATCACGTAATATTGATTCACATTGTGCTTTCATCTTGTTAAGCATGGGTATGTGATTCTTCCTCAAGTTCTTTATGTCATAGAATGTTCCATTAGGCACAGCAGTCAGATGCAAGGCAGACACAGGTTGGGGATGGAGCATAACAGAGAAGTCGAAGCAGCGATATAAGACAATGTACTCTAACTCCTTGACATCAACTTCAACTTTTCTTGCATTTGCAGTTTTACATAACGGGTCTACTGTACGCAGTCGGATGGTGTCATCACCAAGGTGACTCATGCAATGTGTACAATGCGTAACAGACAGGTTATTACTGGCTGCGCACCCTCTACATTTCTTCATATAGAACCTGTTAGTGTAATACTTTCCTTGCTGTGCTGAATGATAGGAACTCCTTACATCATGTTTTTTCCACGCTCTACTATTGAGTTTGGCAGATGGCACAAGTGGGCACTTCCACCAACCAAAGAAGGGAAACCTCCTGCATTTAAGGTTTGACATCCTTAATAAATGAACTGTCTAATGATTTTTCTGTGACATCTACCGAAACCTCTATATTTATTTCCGGATCCACGTTCAAATTTACTTTATGTAATCCGAAGGTTGATATTACACCTCCTCCTGAGAGTATTTCGACATCCTGCTCTCTTAACATATCAATAGCCAGCAGCATTTTCATCTCTCGGAGTTTTGATATGATGTCGATGGGGAGCAAGGGCGAAAGGAGTTTGTCTGATTTGGCCGTTTCAGCTGGTACATTGAAATGGAGAACCAAGTCCTTTCCGAATCGCGTCTTCATATCAACGGCACTTGCCTTCCTGACATTTGTGAGAGCCTTTTTGTAGTCTACATTGAGTGCGATTCCTACCAATTCAGCACGAGTTGTATAGCGTGCGAATCCAAATGGAACAAGGTAATTAAAGGCATAGTTTCGGTTGACTATGGCCACATCACCTTCCTTTCCAACATGTGGAGTGTCCTTCAGCAGAGTTACTCTAGTGTACTTCCATCGCTGTGCGTGAAGAGCAGTTTCACGAGCACTTGTGCTACCCACGGAGTTCGGATGCAGAAACCCAGTAGATTTATGTTTACACTTCGTCGGTATACCTAGAGGAGCCAACGGCTCCCTACCCGTGCTATGAAGAATTGTGGCTCCAGTATCTCCAAAGAAGGTCAATAAAGCCACGGCGAGGAGCGCACAGTATCGTACTACACTCCTATGCGACGTTGCTCCACCGAGTGAAGGGGAGGGGTTGATAGTTGCGATAGATGGAACGACAAACTCCGAACTCATAACATTTATTTATGAATCGTTCACATATTATGCATATGTTGCGTTACATGTATGGAATCCAAACAGAAGGCACACACCCTCCATAGACAGCAGTCAGGGCGACGGTATATAAGGGCATTTTACCCAATTCTTACTTGAAAATACAACAGTAGTAGTAGGTCCCGCTACCGATGAATACATTTAATGCGTGTCATTGCATGTCTATGGCGAATTAGGTTGGTTGTCGAAGGGAATGAAATATACAAACAGGCTACAAAGTTAGCCTGCCAGACAATACAAGCCACAGTGGGACTATTAATCAACTTTGCGATATGTAGGAAATTAAATCTGTGATATGCTTGCAACTACTGTGATCTAAAAGACATTAGACTGCCCGAATACTTTTTCATTGTTGCGAATGCCTTCGAAGTAGATGCATTTATACTGCGTTCTCATCATACTGCGTTTATTGGAGGTGTAATTTGCTTCGCGCCATTCTTCCTTCACCAACTTAAACCAGATTGCGATGATTGGCCTGAGCTCTTCCCAGGACAGCTCCACTGACTTGTGGCCAAAATCGGCATAGTGGTACAACAGGGGGCCGATGTTGGCCCATAAACCTCCTTCCCTAATAGATTTGGCACATGTGCGTATGTAAGAAATAGGGTTCTTCGCTGTATCTAGAAAGAAGCACGTGAGGATGGCGTCAAATTGGTGTTCTCCGGTTCCATAAACTTCATTAAAGTCTCCAGTGCACATGCTAAAGTCACGCTTTTTGTCCTTTTTAGCAGGAAATGCGTCAGGAATAGGGCACATGTAGAGTTGGTCGTCATGCTTAACCCTATTGCTGGTGGCTAGACAGTAGGGGTATATCCTGTAGGCACTTTTGCCGTCGAAAAAATTCGTAGCAAAGTAGGAACCTATTAGCATGAAGAATGATATTTCATTTCCCTGACTGGCGTATCCCAACTCTAGAACTTCATATGGCAGTCTGCCCAGACCACATCCCGGGCACAGCACCCTGCAAACGGATGTGTTAAATATCTAAAATTCTTATGACTTAACCTACCTTGGAGGTTGATCCGCATTGGTAATAGGAACGTTCCTCTGGAGGCTTTCCAGAAGTGGAGTAAATGATTGGTTCCTCTCCTCCATGCCTTCGTCGGACCAGTCTCTGACAAACTGTCTCAACGTAGTCCTCACCCAATCCATATTCCTTGCTAGCACAGAAGGGTCCTCTGTTGGTAAGATATCTGAATCTGCTATCTCTGAGGGTATTCTACAGAAGGGGCTATTGCGCACAATCTGTCGCATGTCATCTAGAATGATGTCCTCTGATGATCTGGCTTCATTAAACCCCTTTTTTGTGCTAGCTGGGGACATAGGATCATCAACTTCATCATCTGTGTTTATAACTTGTCCACTAAGACTACTTAGCATGACGTTGATGAACCTCTGATTGGCCATCAAAGCATGAATAATCTTAATTACTCTCGTGGCTGGTTGTTCGATTAACAGTTCCCTATCATCGTCAGATAGTAGCTGCATTGAGCGATAGATTCGCTCGGAGTCCACAGCTCCATCGTGTTTGTACCTTAGGAAGGCATATACGACATTGATGAAGTGCTGGTACTCCTCTCGCACTTCCCGTGTGAGACTGTCCATCCTTACCGGTGCCCTTCTAGTGGCAGTGGTGTCACATCCATGTTGGCACAATGGTCAGCGACTACCGCATGCTTGACTAATAGAGAGTGACAGTGACGACAACGGAAAAGCGGTTATTAGACATGGCACACTCTAGACAAAGGATAGACATCTAAGTTAGAAATTTCTAATAATTTGTTACTAAAGACAGTACAGACGGTATCCTTGTCAGGATAAGTGAAATGCGGCCTGTACGGCAGCACATAACCACGACGGCTACTCAGTCGTTACTTTTTGAAATACCGCATCAATACCATTTTAATCCCGAAGATTTTAATAAACATATATTTTCAACACGTGTAACATATTTTATTCTTGAAGAACTGGGAAGGCGGTGAAGATACTCTTCAGTCACGACGCGCCTTTATCACACAGAATTGAGTCAGCAGATTTGGGTTACCAACTAATTATATTCTTTTCGGTAATTTATGATGTCAAAGGTTACAGAAGGATTGTATGTGGGTGATCTATACAGGGCACACAAACTCTTCTACCACTTGAGCAACACGTCTACTGGCATGGCAGCCAACGCATCTGATGCGCCTAAGCCTTCAGATTGCATAAGGGGAGTCATTTCAGTATGCTATGACGTGCCCCTATGGTGTTCTCACGCCAACAGACATGTACATAAGGGTGACAACAACGGCAACGATGCCCTACACGCGCTTTCCATGTCTGGAAACTTTGACCAGAACTACATCGAGCTGCACCTGGATCCCATTGTCAACGCCAAGGGGGAGCACAATACAGAGAAGTCCGACGATAAGTTGGATGGAAACTACATTTTGCACGCGGTTATCCAGGCCAATGATGGCAGCAGTGAATGCCTCTTCCGTGCATTTAACTTCACCTACGACTTTATCGAAACAATTAAAACCCTAGGAAATGGCTCCACCTACATTCACTGGTACGTTTGCAGCAACTCGCTTAACACTGTCTCAGTCTGATGGGAATGTCTCGCAGCTGCAGCCTGGTCACTTCCTACCTGATGAAGAAGCAGAATGTTTCCTACTCCGTTGCGATAGAACAACTGAGGCAATGTCATCCAATCGCATCTCCAAATCTGGCATTCATTTGCCAACTCATCACCTATCGCAAGCACAAGTTTGAGATAAAGAATGATACCCAATTCCTACTGGAGTGCAACAGGTTATTCTCAGAAATAAACACTCAATGCTTAGAAAGCTATGAGGCCATACCAGATGAAGGTGAGGATGATTCTGAAATGAAAGCAGTTTACAGTTGCATGATGTGCCGACAAACACTGTTTTACGGGCACAACGTTTTAAGACACGAAGTCGCAAGTGGTAAAGACGCGGGGAAGAAGGGGATGTGCGGAAGCATATTTGTTGAGCCTATGGACTGGATGTCCGACGTCGATACGCAGAGTGGGAAGATATCGTGCAAGAACCCTCGTTGTACATCGAAACTGGGAAACTACTGCTGGCACGGTCGCACATGTTCCTGCGGCTATTTGCAGATACCAGCTTTCCAAATACAACTATCCAAGATTGACAAGCTGACAACGGAATCTAGGCTGGGGGGAAGGACCCCAATGCGAAACGAAGACCTTCGGCTATAGCACTGCAGTCATGTTTACCATGTGCAATAGTGCACACAAGGAGCTAAATCACTGACAAATGCACTGTCATTGGTCGTAGAGGACATTATTTGGCCCTCTGCAAAGAATACACTCACGTACAATACACTACACAGGAAACGAGCTACTCACGAACTCGGTTGCTATAACACCACGTAATATTACATTTTAGTATACTACCATATTATGATAGGCCTATAAATGATATTTCATGTAGACAGCACAACAGCTAAAGCAACAAAAAGAGTAAATTAACACCCAGACTTGGTTAAAATTGTGTTCAACCTAGAACTAGTATATGTTGACTAGTAAGCCTATGTAGCGTGTCCTTGAACAACCCATTGGTTTAGTCGAACAGTGAGAAGCCCATGTCGTCTTCCTCCTCCTCTGGCTCTGGTTCTGCCTTCTTAGACTCTGCAGCGGCGTCACCACCGGCTGGCGCAGCACCTCCAACAGGGGCGGCAGCTGCAGTTACACCAGTGGGTACAGTCTGTAATTTCTCAAGTCCTGCTGCGATCGTCTGCAAATGGATTAGTCAATGCGAAAACAGCGTTATCGATTATAAGGAATGACGACATAATATATCAAAAGTGAAACATACCTCGTGGGCGGTCTTGCCACTCATGGCGTCAACGAGACCCTTCAAACAGGCGTCGTCGACCTCAGAACCAACAGCGTCAAGAATCTTCTTCAGGTCTGCGACACTTGGGTTCTCGTTGCCACTGGCCACGGCAAGAAGGTAGCTTGAAACGTATTTCAGAGCCATCTTGAGGTATGTACTACGGGTCTGGCGATATCTGCGGCAAAAGTAAGTCGGCAAATCACAAAAGCGACGTATATATTAACTAAAGGAGGAATATTGATGTATCTAGCATCGAATTGTCAGTATAACCACGTTTCAACACCGCGGAGCCACTAGACTACGGACGTGGTCCTGTGCGCGAAAAGTGTGGACCCACAAAGGAAGCAAACATGGAAATTTGGAAACTCACCAGTCAAAAACGTCGGATTTTACCCTCTATCTTGTACAGGTTGATTTGTAATAGCAGAAAGTGCTTTCCAGTAATATGCTGGGGCACGGGTAAAGGTAATGGGGAGGGGCTGGCCTATGGCAATAAGGACCCAAGGGGGACAAAAATAGTATGCTTCAGTAAATATTTCGAGTAGCAATTCTTTTTCAAGGTCACCATTGTAGGAAGCCGTCGTTGACTTCCCATTCCAAGGATGCCTCGTCTCGATAGACACATCCCATGTGACGCTCTGTGATAACCTTATAAATACTTCCTTATGGAATATTTCACACTAGAATCCCTACACACATACGTGAAGTGTGGAACCATTGTCTTACCAGATATGAATAGCGGTTTCTAGCTGGTCAGGGAACCGGCACATGGCTGCAATACACCTTATCGCCATGTAAAAACCATCAGTTTCTTATGTTTAGAACCAATAGTGGTATAGTTTACGTATAGTTAACTCCTGCAAGTCTTAGTTGCCAACAGCGACGACAGAGCCATACACGGGATGGCTGAGACGGATGTGTTCTGTGGTGTGTTGCTTCCTCCGTCTACTATGCGACAGTAGCATTCCATTTGTCTAAAACGACATGATTAGTATTACTGACCATTTTGGAAGCCGTTTTTTGTATTTTACTACATTTTCTAGGGAGGCATCGCCCGGCAACTTTAGCTGTTGCCCAGTAACTGTAAATATAAAACCCCAAGAATATCGCTCATAACGATACTTCAATTCTGTTTGACAAGATGGAAGACACTAGTGGCTTTAACCATATCAACATCGATCTCAATGCCTTCCCGGAGAATCCCCTGGACAATGGCATAAAGACGGCAATCGGGGACATGGCATCCGCACACCCCCTGGAAGAAATCGACTACAAGCATCTATTGAAGGAGGAAACTGCGAAATCGCAACGCATCCAGAGGACACTAGGCTACCAACAGGCCATGAGGAACTCACTGGAGCTGAACATGTGCTCAAAATCCGCGCGCCTGCCAGGCATAAAGAGCAGTATGCTATCTGTCGAGATCCTTATGAACAAGCTGGACTCATTGGAGCACTACGAATACATGAACGTGGAGAAGCCTCGAAATGAATTTGGCGTCGGAGGTCTTCACTCCCTTTTGGAAAACAAGTTCAACATATGACTTTAAACTGATTTGCAGCTTATTAGCCATTATGTTGTTTCAAAACAAGGAAATACAACGGTGTTTAACATGTTTAGTGTGAACAGTGACATAATATAATTATGATATACCTGTTTAGTGGTATGGCAATCAGAACGTGTTTAACTGTGTACATAATATATGTCTGTTGATGCGGCAACACTACCCATTTATGGGCATAAATGGCAGACCAACGTTGGTATGCAATTGTCCCTTCTGCCTCAGTTCCTCGAAGTAGGTGTTGTGGTCGATTTTATCCCACGTGCTTAATGGTGTACCTAAGAAGTATGGCAACAAAGACTATTAGACTTACCTTTAAGAATATCATCTTCCGGTGAGTTGTAGAGTGTTAGACATATTGTTTCCGCTACGTCTAATGGTAGCTCAGTACCGTCCCTGGACTTTTTCAGGGGGAGATTGTTATTGTAGGGGTTAGTAACGTGCTTCAACACATCAAATTCCACTGAGCACTGTTTAATCCATTTTACACGGAAGTTATCCCCCAGTTTAGCGTGGAAGCTTCCCCAAATGCCTGCATACAGACCCGGGATGGGCAATGTCATCATTTTTGCATAGCCCTGAAAACCTCCACTTTCGTTTCCAGAGAATACCAAGACAACATGCTCATACCTCTTAAACGCCTCAATGAACTTCACCGTATTGTTCAAACCGGTTGCCCATATTCCGTAACAGATGGAGAAGTATATGTTCATCATGTTGTTACTCTTTATCATGAAGCACTTGGTATTTTTACTAGTAATCTCAAAGCGATTTCCATGACGTTTAGCATCATCATGGGTAACATTAACAGGATCAAGTAGACCAGGTATTGTGGCGGTGATTAGGTTGTGATCATTAGCACCATCAGCGTATCCACTTTGTGTCTCACCCATATCTATCATAGCCTCGTCATCTTGCTGTCCATATATCTCCTCTGGTTGAGGTGAAGGAGGCATAGCTTCTTCAAAGTTGGCGAAATCCGATATCCTTGGGAATACAGTGCCGACAGCCAGTACGAATGCTGTGGCAAATCCATCGGGATCAGTCTCGTGCGATATTTCGGCAAAATTTAGCCCGTTTGCGATAGCTTCCCTTATTCTGGGATCTAGATCGTTTCTTGCGTCTTGTGCCTCTGCAATATGCTGGAATATACAGTTTCCACGTTGGTTGTCTATGCAGAACCCATTTTTCTCGAAGAGTCTGCAAGGCGGCATACGTGAGTATACCAACTGATGAAGGAAGTCACAGAATTCTCCCTTCATACACATCCCTTTTAGCCAGTGACGACACACGACGGAATGCTTTCCACGGTTACGTTCAATGTCCGCTCTCTCATATCCCTTCAACTTCAGCAATGCAGCTTTTTCTCTCTCACGTTTTACAACAGCAAGTGCTAAAGAGACCAGCGCATTGCCGTCACCTGACTCCTCCTTCTTACTGTCGTCAGCCTTGGAGCCCCTGGGCCCCGAATAGGCGCCTTCGGTGAGCAGCTCATAGAAGTTCATCCTTTGGTAGTAATCCTGTAGACCCTCCTGCTTTCAGAAATAGGTAATCCATAATATTACATAAACATATAAGACTTTCATGAGTCTAAAGGCACTAAACGGCTTTACTCATCGTCTATATACTAATAGATTGAGTTTAACTCTACTCCAAGTACTCTCATAACGACAAAATGTCGTTATATCGCCATTCAAAGAAGCGTAATATATACTACATATAGGTGGTAATATATTAACAACATATAATTTAATGAATGGATAGGCATACGTGGAAGACCCCGTTAACTGTTGATGTCACACATTATCCCCAAGCAATTCTCGTAGAGCACACATAACTCGGATTTATTGATGACTATGCTCATCCTGTCTGCATCTTACACTGAAGGCAATGTCTAAGCGACTAATAACCGAGTTCTTTGGGACTGCTAAGGGTTGTCCAAAGAAGAGGCTTATTCATACCACTGAGTCCCCAGTGCTCTCAAATAAGGCGACGGTGTCGTCGCTGAAAGATGCGGAAACTCCAGGGAAACCTGCAGAAGATACACAACAGTCATTACAGGAATCTTCTACCTTATCTCTCGTCAAGGAACTATTAGGGACTGAGTGGTATGTTGCCCTAATTTCCTCATATAGTTTTACCTTAACGGAAACATACGTTTAACCTTATCACAGGGGCTCATATTTGGATGAAGAAATAAGGAAACCCTACTTCCATCGACTATGGTTGAGGGTATCTAAAGACCGTGCCTCAAAGAAGGTGTACCCACCTGAGCATCTGGTTTTCAACGCATTCAAACTTGTTCCGTAAGTACCATTATAGATTACGTAATACAATAGGCATGCAGTGTTTCAAAAGTTAAGGTCGTCATCGTCGGTCAAGATCCATATCATCAACCCCGGCAGGCTATGGTATGGCGTTTAGCATTATAGTCATCATGTTGACAGGGCCTTTCCTTCTCAGTACCTAGGGGAGTTCCACTGCCACCTAGTTTACGCAATATATTTAAAGAAATAGGTTTGTCATTGGTCATGTTATCGCATAAATCCTTAGGCATTGACAGCCACCACGGTGACCTCACTTACTGGGCGCAACAAGGGGTATTCATGCTAAATACAGTATTGACTGTGATAGATAGTGAAGCCTTCTCACACAAGGAATATGTGAGTTAGGGTTACCCATGTTACACGTATTACAGGGCTGGAACGTGTTTACTGATCGGGTAATACAGTTGATTAACCAGCATTGTAATAACGTAGTATTCCTACTATGGGGTATGTAACAGTTTTCGGTTTATACTTCTATCAGGAAAGCCCGCACAGAAGAAATGTGAAAGCATATCTTCTACAAAGCACTGCATATTGAAGTGCGGCCACCCATCCCCCCTCTCCCAGAAATACTTTTTCGGCAAGTGTTTCCCTATCTTGCGCTAATTCATGCAGGCTGTGATCACTTTAACAAGTGTAACGAATACCTTAAGGAAACAAAGCAAAACCCAATCGACTGGAAGCTTCCTCCTTAAACTAGAAGGTAACTGAGAATACGCCAACACCCAGTAATGCTAAAAATGTAAACAAATACATACATTATGTATATTGCAATGCGATTAAACAGTGTTTTGCGATAACGAACCCAGCGCATATCAACGATACATTGGCGGAGGCGGTAGAACCGTCGGTGGATACCCCGCAGCACCAGGCACAGGTGGCATGGCTGGTGGTGGCATAATTCCTGGCTGAGAATAGGCAACCCCATTAATCACAGGCCCAGGTGGTTGCGGTATGATGGGTGGCATGCCCATAGGTAGAGTAGCTATGGGAGGAGGATATATCGGGGGAGGCTGCACTACTTGTGGCGCAGTAACTCCGCCCTGAGTGAGTCCCATCTGGGTAAGGAACTCATGTGGCCTGTTGGCTGCGATAAGTCTTTCAGCTGCGCTTCCATGACGCTCTCCCTTTGTATCCTTCTTGTAAGCATATGATACATGTATGGGTTTGTTGCTCAGGAACTGGCCGTTCATCGCCGCCAATGCTGCATCACTAGCCTCAAAGCTGTCGTATGAAACAAAGGCATATGTCTTGCCGTCAGCAGAATCCTGATCCCTTACTACCTTGGCAGATACAATATTACCGAAAGAAGCGAACGTGTCATGTAACAACTTGTCATCCACATCCTTATCCAGGTTGCCAATGAAGAGGTTAGCACCAACCTCGAAGGTCTGCTTATCCCTTGATGCTTTGTTGCACCTGAGGGGTTTATTGTAGAGCTTCACGAAGTTTAGTATTCTGATTGCATAGTCCGCATCGTCTTCTGTCTCGAATTCCACGAATCCATATCCCTGATGATGACCGGTAACCTTATCCCTAGGGATGTGCACATGTTTCACTGGTCCTACCTGGACGAAAAACTCCCACATAAGTTCCTCATCAACTTGTGGGTCCACATTGCCGACGTATAGCGTCGCTTCCTGGTTGCGATCATACAGAGTGAACAGATCAGCCGCTCGCGACGTCATTGTGGACAAGTGTCCAGGGCACTGTTCACTGAGCCCTTTAAAATAAAAAATATGCTGCCTTAATAGCAGTGGTAAGTTACATTAATTTTGATAGTGATCAGTAGAGTATTGTTTGGCCGCATCACAGGGATTCCACAAGGGCGAAATCTGCGGTGGCGGTTGGAATTAGCTAATAGCACAACGGGAATGAGAAAATAATAACGTCTATTATTAAGACTTTGCTCGTTCAGCACTAAATAATGATTGTTATGTATAGAAAGCGTCACTAGAACGTGAAGCTTGTTTTGATTGAGTTCTTTACACTCTCAACTGAATCGTGAGTACTTATGTATGGGTGGACCCACGGCGAAAGCCAGTGTTTGTAGCGTTGGTATCTCCTGTCCATCAATATAACGACACCCCTATCTTTATTGTTACGTATACATCTTCCAATTGACTGGTTCACAGACCGGTATGTCTCTCTCAGGTACCAATTGTATTGCTCAACCTTGGCCTTGTGATACCTTCTTGACATGTCTATCCTGGGCGCAATAATTGAAGGAAAAGGCATGCCGACAAGTATGAGAGACGATAGTTTAAGATTAAGACCCTCTGACGCGTGACTTCGGAATACGGCAAAAACTGTGAATTCATTGAGTTGTTTCAGAGTCTGTAGCATCTTGGCAAATTGAGCTGCATCTGGAGGCTCCTGGAAAATATTCATATTCTTAACCTGCAACATCCTATCATATATTGACACTCCATGTGAACCTCCAAATGGAGTATCCTTCCATATCTCAATGCAGGACGCTATTATACTTTTGTTGGGGAAGAATACTAATGTTCCTCCAGGAAAGACTTCCATTAAGTTTGCGATAGAAATACCGATTTTAATGAGAAATGCCCTTTCCTTGAGCTTCTTGAAATTGCACTCTATTACATCACTTTCATGTCCGCCTTTGGAGAAATGAGTTATAGTGAACATAGCAAACTGATCCTTACTTAGAGTCAGCGTGGCTGAAATCACATTCCCCTTCAACCTGTTTTCAAACTCCGTGCCCAGACTACCCACCATAGCAGGGATTGGTGACAAAGTTCCTGATGCGATGATAACGCTCCTAACATTTGTAGAAAGTTCACTAAAAATAACTGATGGATCCATCAACCACAGTCCTAAAGTGTATCTCCTTAAAGAGCTTGTTAGAATGAGGACATTGTAGCACTCCGGTCTGTGACACAGTAAAACCAGAATACACAACATTCCCTCTAAATAGGCGCGATAGTCGTCGTTCATCTTAACTTCCAACATGTAGAGGGGTTTGGTGTTTGAAAAGAAGTACATTACACTACAATAAATAATATAGACCTCAACCATATCAAGGTTAAACACTTGCATGAACACGCGTGAACCACCAAGAGGATCATCATTCATGTCATACTTGTCCCAACTATACAGTACCCTCTCCTTTGTGGTATTCAATTGCTTGTCATAACTCTCATTATCGATAGAATAGATGAAATCATCGAGCCTTTTAAGGAAGACCTTCAAGAAGGTAACTATCCTTGTTATAACCCTATGAAGATTTTGCATCACTCTTTCAATTCCAGCTAACTCTATACCCTTATTTCTCAAATGACCCTTATCGCCTTCAATAGCATCTTTAATACCGTCTAACCATTTCACTACAGACTTTGTTTTCGCCAAATCCATGTCTAACGATGCCTCCTCAATACAAACGTTTTCAAGGTTGTGGCCTTCATCAAAAACCAAGATAGAATTACTCATATTTCCAAAAATGCCAGTTGTAGCTACTAGTCCACTAATGTTGGTCTTCTCGTTTATTATCTCCATTATTTCTGCTTTAATATCATTATACATATCGTTTGTATGTAACTCCAATGCCACAGTGCTGCTGATATTCCGCCCCCTCACCACGTGATTGATATCAATAATATAGGGATAGGGACAAACAACGAAGTCTGCGATTTGTGCTACAGCTTTCGATGTGAAATATGGGCATACGCCTTGTTCCCATTCTTGGTAAGCACCACCTGGGGAGAAATTCACGTACTCTAAGACTTCTGTTTCTCGCTTCTTACTAAACACACTCCTATCTTCTCGATCGTCACAGCAACATACTACTGAACTATATGGATCTAATGGCTGCTTCCCAAAGGATATGAGGTCTTCAATATCCCATGCAGAGTTGTCCCTACTTAGCAACTTTACAGCAGCTGAAACTGCATAGCTTTTACAACCCATATTTGCATAATAAGGACACACTTCTTCATTCTTATTATTATGGGTAACTGGCTTCCTTCCAGTACATGTGAAAAACCCCCTTCTACTTAACGATCTAGCTTTATCTGCATTTTGCACTAGTGATTTGCATGTTGCCTTAATAGCTTCATTTTTATCTATATCACCATCATCATGGGCATATTCTGCATTATACTTCAGAGGTTTTGGTTGAATAGGTTTATAAATGCAGAGGTGAACCCGTGATGCCAAGGTACAACTCATGGGCCTGAATCCACTCTTCTTTATGGCATCCATGACCTGTCGGATCTGTACATGAGTTCTCGTCAAATAGACAACTCTGGCTTTTGCGATAGCAGGTTTCTCAAGAATATAAGAATCTGGAGACTTCATATAACCTTCACTATCAGTTTGTTCTCCACTTATTCCAGAATAAGCATTATCAAACATGTGAGGAGTTTCAGTCATACTGTCAACCTCTGTGAAACGCTTATACCGATCAGGAGTTACTACAGTTTGTACGTCATCTTTTGCTAAAATTTGGGCTTGATATAACCAAGAAAACAATCCTGCTAGAATGGCAGCCGTCTTACCAGTCCCTGTAGGACTTTCCAGGACAACATGTTCAGAATTTTTTACAGCATGCAGCATTTTGGAGAGGATCTGTATCTGCGGCTTAGTCATGGTAGGAAAGGGAAACAACACTTTAATCCCACCTATCACCCTTTCAAGGTTTATCTTCTCCCAACATATGACAGTGGCATCGGAACTACTCGTAAGCAAAACTTCACTATTTTCTGCATCCTTTTCATCTTTAATAGCAATAGCCAGATCAGGAAAGCTAGAATCACTAGCTGTGGTCTCAGACTTAATCAATTTTGGTAGCATGACCAAGTATCCTAATCCCCTGCAGAAGATGTCATTAAGCTGCAGCTTTCCAGTTTTGTAAACTGCATTCATGTTTACGAATAAATCCTTGATTGAATCAAATGCCAACAGGCGTTCATCATCGCTATTACTGACGTCGAATCTCTTGAATATCTTTAGTATATCCTGTGACTCCCGGTAGAGTGACATGGTGCCCATGTCAATCTTTCGTTTCCGGAGGACAGTCCCCAGCGTCTTAGCACTGTAGCTGTGATCACGAGGAACATCCAGAACTTCTTCATCATCGTCTATGTCAAACTGGTAATCATCTTCATGCGAAGGGGTCCTGTCTTCATCTTCATCGTGCGCCATTTTAGAATAGGTTGTTCAACCAACGTTTAAGCGCAGAAATATCCCTTCTTAGGTCGTCACCCATACGATTCATACCATCTGGGATCACTGCCTGCCTTGCTCCATTTGCTATTCGTTCCAGTCTTATACTAGCATTAGAGGCGTAGCTGTAGAGACCATGCGAAGTGGCCCTGGATATTGCGATCGTTTCACCCTTGAGCTCATAGACTCTCCCTGTTTCTCTACCGAATAATAGGTACACAGTACCTAATGTAACTCCTGGTACCACCAGTCCACCCACTGTGAAGAACTTGAATGCCGTGTACCTATTGCTTATAGAATCTGGCCTTCTGATCTGATAGACAATGCTGCCGTATCTATTTAGAAGCATTCGATTGATCCGTTTCGACAGGACTACTGCCCAAACGACTGTACCAGCAGCTACAAGAGGAAGATATGGAAAGGATTTATCTGGGATTGAAACTTTTTTTCCTACCCCGGCAACAAAAGAGGAATCACTGGAGTTCTTGCTCATTGTGATCCATACACATCTGTAATAGGGCCTACTGGAGAAAAGCCTACATAAATTTCAACATCATTGTCTCCGTATAAAACAATGTGCCACATACTACTCGCAGTGGAATCTAGACAAGCATAACCCATCACTATCCAATCATGGTAAAGGTAATAATGATTTCCTCAAGAAAAAGCAAAATAATTGAATAGCCAAATATGTATATAAAGTGAAAATAGCAACACCTATACCCGCTGTGCCTTATTATTATCCCTACAACAGGACCTACATTGCGGAGACAGAACAACTATTATTGAAAACAATAGTAGCGGAAGTGGCACAAGACCGTCAACTGCTGTTAGCTACATCTACGATTACAGCTACTAGGCTTCTTCATAGCTTACTTCTACATACAGCTTCACTTATAGCAACATACACATATTTACAGTAATCACTCACATAGAAACGACACATCAATGGTAACGACACTGCATAGGGCAGAGTATGTACACTCTTCTAATGTGTCAAATATACCGCGTCGACTCATATCCTAAAAAGCTTGATTCGGAGATGTTGAAGCCGCAGCTTTAACCTAAGGCTATATTTCACCCGTTTCGGCAATTGCACTGGGCGATTCGGTTACTGGGAACAATGAACTTCCTAATACTATCCATCATTGTGCAGCCGGCAGTCAATTACCTGACTAATCCAGGTTTGTGTTTTTTGTAGTCATATGCAATCGTATACAGCTCGAAGATGGAATCGGCATTACAAAAAAGCAGGTACGGAGACACGTGTTACACTCATCCCCTTCAGGGCGTGACATGGCATTATGCCTGTTGTTTCTGTTGGCACTCACTAACAGCTTGAAAGTGGAGAGAAACAACTTCCAGATGCTGAATGTTACTCCTACAACCCCTGTGGAGCAAATCAAAAAGTCGTTCAAAGGAGTAGCGATGCAGCTGCATCCAGTAGGTTGTCACTTTAACTACTCAGTATAACACAGGATCGCAATACAACTACCACTTCCTCTGAGGAGTACATGAAATTAGTTCAAATATACAGGTTTCTTATTGACAACAACAACAGAGAGGCATACAATCGTTATGGCGATTTGATCAATAGTAATCCGGGTTAGTATGTCTTATACTCATTCACATCTGCTCCAGAGAAGCTTAGGCAAATGAGTCCAGTGGAGGTGCTTTACGTTGTGTTTATAAACAGTTCAACATCCCTCATTGGATTATGCCTCGCCATCTTTTTTTATGGCAATAGAAGGCTGAATTGGGCGGCCTTGAACTACGAGCTATTTTGCTTTGCTATAGACATCTACCTGCGCCTCTCACCAACTGAAATGTTTTTCCTGTGGAATCTTCCAATTCTTCGGTATTACACAATCTTCGAATTGATTGCTGTTAGTAGACTCTGAGTACAATTTCATTGCATACAGTTTCTGCGCAACTTCCGCATCTTCTTCATGTACTATCCCACCATATACGGCAAGGATGAGGGGGAAGGTACATCCTTGATGGTGGCATTATCGATATTAAAGAATAACAGCATCGCTATTAAGAATGTTGACGACTATATGAAAACGGCAAAGAAGTTGTTTCCAGCCATAAGAAACATGCCAATAATGCCACATGACACTGGAAGCGGAGATGTCAGTAGGAAGCAGGAAGAAGCCGTTACGAATGATTCGGCGTACAACAGTAGTGGCGTAACTGCAGAGGTATATTCATTACACAAATGAATAGCTTATTTTAGGAGGGGGAATTCTACAACACCAGTCTTAATGGAGTATGCAATCGCATAAAGTGGGACCAGAGGCATGTAAATAGTTTGTTGTCTCAAGGAGTGAGTTACCAATGATATTACGCTTCATAAGTTTGCAGGAAGCTGCCACAAATCCTGGTAGTTCCCTAGCGCTTTTACTGGTGTACCTACTACCGCTTGTGGCTTCAATGGTGTTATATTATTAGTGGAATGAGACAAGTCCCTAGATAGCTCTTGGTATATCCGGGCACCCGATAGTTCTATTGACCTTGTCAATAAATCGCTATGATGAAATAATATGACAATGTTATAATTCCTACCTTGATTAAGTTGGCATGAGTCTCCTGCATCCAGTAAAGTACGCGATGATCATTCCCGGTAAACTTCAGCGCATAGACCTCGCCGTCCGTGCACTCTCTGACCTTCTCCAGGTAGGCATCTGCGAAGACGTAGAAGCTGTCCTGTGTAGCGTTTATTATCAGTTTATGGAAAACTTGCCTCAGGGTTGTCGTCCTCTCTCGGATGCCACTGAACACAAAGAAGTTCATCCATTCCCTATAATTGATGCTTTTGCGTCATTAATGGCTTGCCTGGTATAGCCTCAGCGTACCCTTCTCCAGACAGGGGTGTACGATGTCATCCTCGAAGCGGCATTTTCCCGCCTTTACTGAACATATAACGCCTCTACTAGACGACATTGTTATAGTGTGCAAAATATTTATGCTAGTTAGTCGCCATGTGGGCGGTGGTGTTTGGGATTCTTATGTCTGGCGCGTCTGTTCTTCTTCAGATGCTTGTAATGCCTTTTGTTTTCAAGCACAGAGTCGAACACATCTTTCTGATTAACCAGTATTTTGGCACCAGACTTGTGTTTAACTGTGGACACCACCCCTAATGGGCATTGCGGTTGCTTTCTCACCTTCTTGGTCTTACCCTTGTCGTATTCCTTGTCTTCCACCGTCCTCTCATCAAGGATGGGATGTATTCTCTTCTCTAATTCCTCGTAAACCTCATCTCGCTCAGTATCTGACCACGTAGAGACGTTGACTTCATCCAACCTCTTCAAAGACTCTAGTGATTCCTTCCTTATCATTCCATCCTCCTCCTGCTTTGATGTTACAGAAGTCGGTGCAAACAGATTTTCCACTTTTCCAGAGTCTCTTGCCTCTATCCTTTCTACCTCTTTGGCGATTTCACGTATAATCAATTGATGTTTAAGGAGTTTAAGGAGACGACGTTTGTAACCCGGACTTCTCCTACACAGGAACCACCGCTTTGCGTTTGCAGTGCGTTCTTTAAGTAGTGCATTTCGGGTGGACTTACATGTCTGCTTCACCGATTTCCCTGGGAAACCCTCGGGTGATTCAATGTGATGCCTTGGTTCCATATAGCTATTGCTCATTCTTTCAGGCATAGGTATGATGTCCTCATAGCTGCTTTCGTTCTTCCATGAGTCGTCATCATCCTCTGCTTCCTCATCTTCCCTAAGCACATCTTTCCTGTAGTGGGCAATGGTGGACTCGAGGTTGCGATTTTGGGGTACAGACCCCGTTGTGAATGTGTTTGTTATAGCATCATCGTTAAGTACCAGATCACATATTTGAACACATTCGTCTTGTATAGCGTAGAATAGAAGGTATGCATCTTGCTTCAGTGAGAGTACCGTGTTCTGTGACACTGTAGAAACGACTGAATCGTTGAAACAAGACCAGAACCCATGATTTCCTCTAATAAAGGTCACATAGTGACCCATATGCAATGATGATCCTAGATGGCAGATAACAGCATAGAGGTCATAAGTCACCCACACGGGTTGCTTCTGTTTTGAGGTCTTGAGTGACATGGAAAAACTCAAGGGGAAGTAGATTTCCTTCTTTGTCTTCTCACATCCCATAGCACCAACTTCAAACCTCTTCAAGACAATGTTCATTATCCTCGGCGGTTTGTAAATCGATAACGCCTTAGTTGCCCTTTGTTGTCTTTTGCATGAAGGGCAGTTATACTTGTTGCTGTTATCCAGGATTTCTGGGCTCACAAAGGCCGAAAGCAGATCCACCAGTTTGTTGCCTCTATATATATCCACAGAGATGTCGAAACACGGTTCCAACTTCTCTGACTTGTAGTTGCACCTGCTACATATAACCACGTTTAACAGGAAACCTCCAAAGATCCTCCCAATGAAACTTCTCATCAAATCATTTTGCGATATGATTGCATGGCCAGTGTATGAGTACTTGGATCCGTAACAACCTTTGACAAGTGCCTCCAAAAAATGCTTCAGGAATATGAAGGAATCCTCTTGTCTGCCTATCTGGTACTGCTTCCATACAAGTTTCTGTATCATGTGTACAAAGGGGTTGTTCAAAATCGACCTTGAGTTCAACGCCTTTTTAGTATGCACTTCAAGGGTGCACAGAATACACACAATTCTTCGTTTTGCATTTTGGCAAACTTTTGAATGCGCCGATTTGAGCAATGCAGGAGCCACATAAGGTGAGTGTACCAACACCTGAATGATGACATTAATGAAGCATATGTTTATTCCGGGGTTATGGAGCCCACCAGCCATCTGATTGAACATTTCGTTGCACTTTGAGTTGGGGAGCTTGTTTACCCCGTTGGCGTCGCTGCCCTGAAGGGTAGCAATGAGGGACAAGGCATTCTGTAGGGGTTTTCTCGGACTCTCCTTCGACTCTTCGGGCTTTCCGTTTCTTTTGACCTTCCCGTCTTGGAAAAAACTGGCGTCTTTAGACTTTTCATCGATCTTGCTCTTGACAAAGTTGATGTTGCGATCATGCAGATGGATCACGAATCGTGACTTGCTGCTCCCATCGACAGCCATCGGTATTAAGACGGCCTGTTGTAGTTCAAACGGAGTACATGGCGAGACAAGGGGTAATAGCGACTCTTTACGTTGTGACCATTGCTAATGTGTATATTTGTATAACAAGCAGCTACAATTCATATGCATCACAAAACTGGTTTTATCAATAATTATACAACTACAATTGCAGCTGTCTTTTAGTTGCTCCTGTAATTACATACCTAAAGCAGTCCCGCATCTACACCATATGTAGGACATGGGCCGGTTTAAAATCACCTCACTCAGAATGATACAGTCTACCTAGTAGAAAAGAGTTACATGCAGAAGATGTTTTCTTATGTTGGAGCATGCCAAAGTACGATCTCTTCAAGGCGCTGCCTCTACTTGCCTATGTAGAACGCCTACACATCAGGTACAAGCCGGGCTCCCCAAACAGCGACACATGCCGGCGTCTACTGCTGACTTTGCTTAACAGCGACACTAAGCGAAGGTTCCCCCTACTGTCTTATACTTATGAGCTGTTGAAGTAGGTTACACATCTAATTCCACATCTTTGGCAGCTACGACGACAGACCCGAAATCGCAATGACACTAACCTCCAAGGTCTCACATAGGTAATACAGAGTTTCCCAATTCACAGTGCTTGTCAGATTCTACGCGGATGAGAACTCATTGGAGGACATACACAGAGCAATAGACGGTGACCAATACAAGGGTATGTTTCAATGAAGACAAAGTTCACATCGCCTTCTCAGCGCATGTACAGTACCTCAAGGAACGGTCTCTCGAAGCTAAACGAGATTAACGGCACGTCATGTGGCAACAGTGTTGCTGGACAGTCATTAAAGCCAGGTGGACTAACATGCGCTATGCTTATGCAGTAGACACTTTGTGTATTATACAGTTTTAGCGATATTCATTGTTGCGTTTAACCCTTTGAATATGGGCATAGTCCTACATGTCACATGCGATAAACCAGTCCAGTTATTTAAGGGCCCCCAATACAAGCATAACTGGGAGTTGTTCATCCTTGCTGGCGTCTATTGGACAATTAGTACTGCAATATGCAACTGACCATTCATCTCGTTGAATGTAACGTCTATCACGGAGAACTCTATCTTACTGTTGACCTTATAGTACTGCTTGGTTGCCAAGTCGTCTCTGTACCAGGCCTTGGATTCCTTGTCGAATACAACATCGCGTGGCATGAAGTGAGGAATTATCTTGACATCGTTGAAGAAATCCAGAGTTATTCCGATTCCAGTAGAATCTGATGTACTAACTGTACCAATCATGCTCTCTTCGCGCTCAGGTGAGAAGACAAGCAACTTGAGGTTGACATAAAACAGCGCACATGCGTCATTAGGCAGAATCTTGGGTTTTGACGTATTTACGATATCATCTATTAAGACAACAAGACCAATGCCGTTAATTATCTAATGGAAGTTGAGATTACACACCCTTTACATACCTTGTCGACGTATTTGTCTTCCATCTTATGCCGCAATATCCGCTGCTTGTCGTGGAGATACTCACTCACCTCTAAGGTGATGAGATCCTCCACAATATAATACTTAAACATTGTTGAATAATTATTTGTAAGCCATTTTAGTAAAGTGTTTCTCTTACTACGTGGACTATGTGGTACCCTCTAGAAGCTTGCTCTTGTACTTCATGGAGCGCTTTATGACCTTTTTGCTAACAAAATTCCTGTAGTTGCGATCTAACACCGGTGGTGCTGGTACAAGTCCTCTGCGGTATATAGAGCGAACGACGTTATCGATTGGGCTTTTCAGAGGTGTCTGCAATTTTCTTACGGATGGTGTTATCTCATCCGGCAATGCAACCTCCTCTGGATCCGCCTGGTAGACCTTGTTGCCGAACCTAGTTTGTGCTTTACCTTCTATCAGTCTGTTAAGGTAGGCCTGCAGGCGTTCAGCTTTGGAATCCCCCGCTGCCTTATCCTTCTCTTCCAACACCTTCATGTTGGACTTTATATTTTGTATGTCGTGTTCCAACTGCTTCATCTTCTTCTTTAGCATGATCTTCCTCATGTTCTCCATGTGGATCTTCTGCCTGTTCCTCTGCGCCTTGGTCTTGCGTTTCAGTTTCTTACTGCGTCTCTGTGTATCTTGTTCAAGCGAAACGTCTTCTTCCTCTTCTGCATCGCTATCATCCCCTGAATCCTCCTGCAGCACCTCTAGTACTGCTTTCTCATCGACTTTATTCTGAACTATCAGATAGGCGAGTTTCTGCTTCCTTCTCAGGCTTAAGTTTTCCAACTCCAAAGAAGGTAACGCCTCACGTATGAGATCCGTCAGAGGCTCATCTGATTGCCTTTCGTTTTTGGGTATAGCTTCAACTACTGCATTAACAAGTTCTTCATATGCAGAGGGATCTGGGTTGTAGCTCTGACCAGAGTGTGGAACAGCAACTGCTGGAATGACTTGATACAAGTTCAAGTCTTTCGACCTCCTAGTTCCTTTCTTTGTACCATTATCAGCCCAGATGTCATCAACGGCAGGCTGCATATATGATATAAGTAACTGGTGGGGAGACATACCTTTTCTGGCGACTCTGGTTCGTCTATCTCAATGCGATCGCTATCCACCTTCAGCCGTTTCACCAGCTTTATGAGTTTCTTTCTCTCAACGTTGCCCCTTTGAGCCAAAGTACCGACATATTTGGGGGACTTGAGTTTCTTGGCAATCTTTTTTGATGGCGGGCGACCTGAAATGAACATTAAAGAATTTGACAACTAATAATGTTACATACCTACTACGTCTATGACGATATCCTCTGATATAGGTCTACGCCTCGCGGTTTTTGCGATATTGCTCTCCACGAGTGACTCGTGTATTGAGGAAACATCGATACGTTTCCAGTTTTTTTTGCCAGCCATGGTATATTATTTTTATAAAATATATTTACAGTGTTTATATAGGAAGATAGAGAAATTGGGGCTCATCTCTTGGAGTAGTGCTCCTCCTTCCTAGCCTTCCTCAGGTTAGTCTTCTTTCTCTCCACCTGACGCGTATCAGCCTTTGTGAGATCCCTCATGCTCAAGTATGGCTCCACTTTTGGCGCTAATACTCGAGTAAGGTACCTAGAGAGTGCATGCCTAATGGCTCCAGCTTGACCAGATATACCACCGCCGTGGACGACCGCAACTATATTAAACTTTTTGTACACGTATAACGCATCCAGAGGTTCCAGCATCTCCCTTATGCGCTGCGTACAGTATCGCACGTACTGGTAACCATCACGGTTGTTGATAATGATATGGCCATTCCCTGGTTCCAGGTAAACAAGTGCAACACTGCATTTGCGACTACCTCTCTCGTATACTTTGGTTAAAGTAACAGGTCCCTCTATTGGAGGCGAAGTGATTTCCTCCTCTGGATTGTTGCCATATATTTCACTGGGCAACTTAGTCTGGTCGGTATACATTTCATTCCTGATACTGGCAGCCTGAGACTTGAACTTCTTGTATGTTTCCGGTTCACCTAATTCACCGCTTTTAACAATGTCTAGATAAGTTGACAGTAACTGCCTTTGATATAGTGGTTCCATGTCTGCATAGGGGTATACCAAATGGTTCTCGGGGTCGTGTAACCCTTGTAGACTAGAGTACCTAATAAAGTCCTCCTCCTGGTATCCACCTGTTCTTGTATCACGGTTAACATAGCTGTGCCTCATGTAATCTGGAAGTCTAAATCCAGGAGCCAATGACATATCATGCATCGGTGGAGATGGAGTTCTGTACTTGTTCGGATCATTCCTGATTAGGTTGACCAGGTTGTCCATGACCTCAGGCATTAGACCCATGAAGTACTCACGCATCCTATCAGTGTGATCTCTATCAGGAGGGAATTTCTTAGGGATACGTTGAATGTACTCATTATTGAGATAGTGTGCCAAAGTGTCATCCTTATGGTGGTGACTACTGATGACATCGTACTTGTACTGGTTCAGATGAGTCAGGTAGTGCCTTATATAATTGTGACCATCAAACATGAAGTAGTTTTCATCTATCCTATCGACGGGTGACTCAACTTCTGGTGGCATCAAATCGTCTACCTGTTTCCCCTTCAACTCATCGTATACCGTCCCAAGGTCCACAGCATCTGGCTCACTCTTTGAGGTAGAATAACGTCGTTTGGGATAAAACGGATTAAACATGTAGTCAAATAGACTATCTGGGTATTTTCCAGTATACCTAGGGTTTTCTACGGTTTGTACTGTTTCACCTCCATATGCAGACAGACCCTCAAGACTCTCTGTACCATGGAGAGCAAGATCTACCATGCTCTTGAAGTCGAAGTTTTTTGGAATATTAAGAAAGTCCATAATGGTCTTGCACCCTTCTGGGAGTTTAGTGTTGTCAACCGTACTGTAAATATCTTCACCATAACAAGCCTCCGGCAACTTCGTATTTACTGACTTTAATTGTTCATCCAATTTCTCCACAAATGATTTTCGACCTTTGGCTTGTGAATTTATAGCGTCTTCATGAACCTCATCACTGTGAGCCATAACATCAATATCAGACTGGGGGCCATCCATTTCATAAGGTTCCTCTATAGGGGGTTCACCGTATGCGTCACCGTCATCATTGCTATCCGTCACCATTGACGTTATTGCATCTTGATCGCTCGATGTTGTAGTTACCTCATCATGCTTTGATGCTGACTTCATCGTCTGAGTGTCATCGTTCCCCAAGGTACCAACGCCATCAATTTGCTCTTTTTGTTCCGAAATTGCTGTCGCCTCAGAATCTGGTTCAACCTTTACTTTCTTTGGCCTTCCTCGCTTCTTTTTTACCGGTGCTTCTGATATACCATCCATTGTAGTGTTCATTTCAGCTGTTTCAGCGTCTTCCTTCTCCGATGCATCACGAGGCGTACCTCCTGATATCTACGTTACTCTTGTGCAAACGTCAACCCACCTTCAGCCTTTCGTGGTCTAGCACAGATATATAGTTCATGGTACTCCGAATGTTTGCCAGAACTTCCATATTCCACTTGCGATAATGCAGCAGTAAATCTGCTTCTGAGCAATATGTTAACGCGTAATATGCATAACCTACCGTTTTGCCCACCAGGGACTGTTTGCCTCATTGGCATATCCTGGGTGGTGGTACTGTCTTTTCTCTAAGTGAGAAATGCGATAAGACACGACCACATGGAGCAGCAAGAGCACTGCGGTATGCCATGCGACGGATAGCGGCAGCATTGCGATATACTATACCTCAAGGATTCTGTGATGACATGTCCGTGTTCCACATCTTGATAGTTTGTGTTTCATCAGTGGACTCTGCCATGAGTTTCATTTGCAATTTGAGAGCAACAATGTTAGACATACACTAATTGTGGTTGCGATATGTATAGTGGTCAATTAAAAGACTTTGATGTGTATCGTGGTTGCTATAAGTAAGGTAATCCAAGAATACATGTCATTTTCTGCAGCCGCTCCATTCTGCTACGGGCACGACCCGCTGGTGTGTTGTTACACAGTGTGTACTGGATGACATTTAGACGTCACATAATGACGCATTTTAAAAAAGAATCCACTATGGATAATCAGGCATATCATATTCTGAGTGCTGTGGATCCCATGGTTCTCTGTAATCACCTATTGCAGCAGTCGCATCATCACTGAAGATTCCACACCGTCACTGTGTAATTCAGTCGTGGCAGTGCGCTCATCTCATACCGCTCAAGGGTCTGCATACATACCTTAAAGTTTGAAAACACTCTACAATGTGCCACATCCCATATTGTACGGCATTGTCGTATACACTCCCATATTTTTCACCTTTACTTATATAAGCTCTGTGCCAACTAACGTGTGCCACTAGACTAAATGGGAAAATAGCAAACAATATATGCTTGGCGGCGATATTGGTGTCTTGCAGCATGTGCAATACACCACGAGACTGGTCATTGCGTCAGTGATAGGGGAGTACGGCTTGCTGCCACCGCGCCAAATACAAAACGACTAGTCATATTACGATGAGGCATCGACATAATATGCAATTGACAAAGCAGCATCAGTAACTTTCGGTTGAAAGTGCCAGGAATTTCACTTTTCCCCGTTGCAGTAGAACATCGTGGATCTCCAATCCACTGTCCGGCGAGATATGTCTACAAACGCAACATAGGTAAGTCCCTGGAGGCTTATAAAATTGTAAAACACCGTAATAAGAAGCTACAAATTATTTCGATGTCGTGACAGCGTCGGGATATGGATATCCGAATCTAGCGACTGCCCATTGATGCAACGCAATAGCCCAAACAACTATAACTCCTAGTTCATATACAATTTCTTTTAAAACCTTTTAAAGCAGGCCGCTGCTATATTTGGCATTGGCGCTTTAGAATCAGGACGTCGTCAGAAATATTATTTCTAGGTACCCTGCAGATGCTGTGGACGGTGGTATTGGGCCACATAAGGGACACGTATCGTTGGGAAACACGAAGCGACTGGGGGTCAGCACATATTTTTATTTAATACCGTTTTGAGGTCAAAAGGACGCAAACGACAGAGGAAACAGGTCAGCGGTGTATTGGGGATACACCCTGTACTTGGCATTAAAAGTTGCATAAAGATCTAAAGGGAACCTCGATCATTCAAAATGTATGGCAAAAGGACACAGGGGATGTGCTCAAATGACGTCACCATGTCAGAGAGCGTGCATCATGACGAGGCGTTTGGCGCTATGAATCGCAAGCGGCAATGCAGCGTAAGATCGCCTTTCGAGGCCACCGCGACGACCAGGCGGGAGGACTCCTCCGATGTGGAGTGGTCTGGCGATGAATTCCTCGTGGACGGGGATAAGAAGGGGACTATCAGGTTTCTGGTATCGCAGTGGAGTGAGAGAGTAATCGAGGGGATGAAGTACGCACATTCTAGCAAGGAACTAAAGCGTTTACTGTGTGAACATTTGAACGAATTTTATCGCACTGTATGCGTGGATCCTGCGGAGGATGCCACTTCCCCTAGGGACCCCCAAGAGGAGACTGTGGAGGACTTGAAGAACAAGGTTAACCAACTCCTACATCGCAACAACATTCTCTGTAACGTAATACGTCACCAGTACGATAGCATCAGGAAACTGCAAGCTACTGAGGCTCAGAATGCTAATTTAATCAAGGAGAAAGCTGACCTGACTGATCAATTGAGGAACCTCAAGCACCGCATCAGTCTGTATATAAACTCCATAGAGGGTGACGTGGCACCTGGCTGTGGCGCATTCGACTCCAACCTCACCAGAGGCCCTCCAGATGTCTGTTAGTCAACTGGCTTCATAATATAGTACCATAACGTATATCTTAGTGTCATAGATTATTCATGTATGGGGGCACGAACGGCTGCGCCTGTCTCTAGGGAGAAATCCGTGTGTTTACTCTTTAATTCCTATCGCAAATTATAAGGTAAGTAAATCAGCTTGAAATTCATACCTGTGGGATAAGATAGTGTCCGATTGCGTGGAATTTCACGTATATGTGGAGCTATGCGTCTTCAATGATATTTCCTGCTTCATGCATTTGTGGATATTCTCTTGAATATTTTATGGCGATACATCTTTCTAATTAATACTGGTCTCTTTTCTTCGCTATTTTGTTGTATGTATCTCCCATATCAACCTCTGATGTGACCGTGCTGCTCATTGTGATACACGTTTTAATGAAACGACTTACTAGGCTAGTATAATGGTGTGCAGGACCTTGAATCCTTATAATTACTCACTACTAGACCGACCTGTCAAGACCCGGGAGGCGTCCATATCTCGTCATAAGAAAACCACAGCATACGCGAAAACGCTATGCCTGGGTTTCACGCGATATTGTGTATAATCAAGGTTGGATAGGTGTGGGAGTCCCTTGAAAATCAACTCTATCAGTCTCTTGGACCCATCGCAAAGTGGTTACCTGTATCCACTTATGTGAATCAGTGACTGAATAACGCCATATCGTGCGATTCATTCAGTCATAGGGGCTTGGCTACGAATCCTAGCCGTGTCCTTGGTAAAACGAACTTTAAATAAGATTTTGTCAGTGTTCTTTTCTATCCTTCGCTTGGATATAGACAAGGTTAGTAGTTCATGCCAATGGGTTGGTGAACTGCGCTATTTTCACTCCACTGCAAAAAGCTTGGCAGCAAATGGCGTGTCGACGACATTCCTTCAAATACTAGGGCTATTGGTGCTATGTATTCATAATTGTACGGTTACCTTGTACATAGCTACCATTTCGCGATAGTTCTACAACGTGCGCCTTGATTCCATCTATGTATCAACGTATTATGTCAGCATATTCAAAATGGGTAAACAACTTGAGTGGAGACTCAAGGGTACCATCTCTCCCTTCATCGCATCTCGGCTAATCACGTTACCATGTACAGTAGAAGAAGCAAGAAGAAAACTCAAGACAGAATGTGGTCTGCAAAGCGTCGCGGCCATAGATTTTGTAATCTATCTCACTTCCGACGAAGTGAATGTTCTACCTGATAAATACGAACTCACTGATGATTGCAAGGTCGTAGTATCGCGCTGTTCTGCAGCCGATGCTCAGCGTCTTATGGAGGAGGCGAATGCGGCCTATGCACCAGCGTTGGTATTCGATGAGCCTTCAGAGGTGGAAACACCAAGTTCCGAGATTACTACAGCTAAGCTGTCGTCGTCTTCATCACAGAACAACATACAAGGTAGAGCTGCAATCGTCAAATCAACGGAATCAGCTACATGCCAAGGAGGAACTGGTAAGGGTGTTAGTAAAGTGGATGCAGAAGTAGCAGTAAACGGTGGACAGGAGGAGCACTACCACGAAATTGAGGATGAAGGAGAAGTTGCAGTTAACAGCAGCGTGAAGAGGGTGTTCTTTGAATGCAGGGAAGATCCGTCTGACAACGCCTCTGAGCAGTACTACTCAGAGGATGACGATGCCGCGTATCATGATGGGGAGGAGGGGTGTACATCTGACGAGGAGGACCTCCGAATTCAAATGGTTATGCAGGAAAAAGATGTATATGGTGGGGAAACACAAGACCAAACCACTAGACGTTATTATCGCAACAAGGTGCCTACACCATCTATCGCAACGCAGACTGCAGACACAGGTCAACATGTCTCTGGTGTAACCTCCTCAGCCCAACGGCAAAAAGCTGCATCCGCTGCCTATGCATCGCAAAAGGCACCCTTTCACGATGGGTCAATATACGATTCTGTTGCTGTTCACGAAAACTACATATGCCACATGTGTGGTCAGAGGGGCCATCATATAAGAAACTGTTATTTACAAGAAGGAAAAAGACTGCATAAGAAGATTCGCCCATCTACTGGTATCCCTGTTGACTTCCTAGAGGCTATTAAAGAAGAGGACATTGATAAGTACGACGAACTGTACCAACTAAAGAGTAAGTTTTTTGATTACATTATATAACGATTCAGCTGGAGAATTGGCGGTTATGAAGGATATGTCAAAGGTATCTGGAGGAGCCTTCTTCACCAAGTCCGCTGACCAACATATACAGAGTCAGTTGGGCATAAGCGAGAGTGGATCCAAGAGTATGCTTAGGGAGCTCAGCTGCACCATATGCAATAAACTGTTCAATGAGCCAGTTACAACGTTATGCTGTGGGGAATCTTATTGCGTAGAATGCATCATTCAAAAGTCTGAAGGCAAAAACATGAAGGATATCAACTGCATTTATAAGTGCCCCAGTTGCATGGCAGACCTTAGCTATGCAGATCTACAGGAGAATACATCACTAAAGCACGCTGTTGATGTTTTGGCCCTGAAGAAAGAGCAAACCATCGTGTCATCTGGATTAAACAATAAAGCAAAAGAAGAGCCGGAGCTGGCGACTTATCACGGCATAGAAGTGGACAAAGAGGCGTTAACTCTCTTCTTGAAGAGGTTGGCTACATATAATCTATTTACATTATATTGTACAGGCAAAAAGCACTGATATCAAACTATCTTGCTGAGGTCAAGGGTGACTGATTCACTCGCCATGGGCAGCACTGATTCTGGAAGAAGTTACTCTAGCTAATGCATTACAAGGTTGTTGTTTATCCATCAAGTGGAACAGTAGTGTGACGCCATATAAAATATTTGGCTAATAGCCATCATTCTCTTAATAGAGTCATACACTATTTCATCATGGTGATGTGGAAGAAGCATTCCACATAAACGGCATACCTGGTGATCCAGGCACGAGAAGCATTGGCAGAACTCACACAATGTTAATTGTTGATGACTTTAACATATAAGGGTACTAGATTCACATGAGATATGCACTTGTCTCATAAATTGCAAACCGAATTAATCATGAGAGTACATACATAAACAATCACGTGTACATACATAATTTGCTAAAATAACAAGAATGGAAGCCACTATGATGTACTCAGCGTAGAAAAGTTGTTGCTACCAGCATTCTGGATTCACATAGGTACATAGCCACAAGCCAGCGGGGTTTAAACGGAGACAAGGTATACCAGCGGGAGGTGCCTTTGCGCGCTAAAATGGCATGTACACACATTAATAATCTCTGTTATTCCATTTCAGATACTGAATGACTGCTATGATGCCAGTGTCCTAGGTAGAAGTATGACTGGAAATATAGTGCTGTGTCGCGAGGCGCGAGTAGGCTTCCGTACTAAAGCGGTTTATAACAATATATTCTTCTGCGAAATTTATCCAATATTTCACATGACTAGTATTACATGAGTTAATACCATTAAAATCCGGAAAACCTTGAGTATCAGTGTTTTCTGTCCACCTCATTTACTCCTGGCCTTTGGATTTTCAGCCAGGCTGGCTTGGCTCTTAAACGACGGTGACTGAATTCTTCGGCCACGCCGAGAATGACGACACTGCTACCAGTCGCGTGAAGCTTTTTATGGCTTGTCGTATTGGGGGTAAGCACTGTTAGGAATCGCATTTGATCTATGACCTTAATGTAAATATAATGATGGAACTTGATGTGGACAGTATTATCGAACGTCTGCTAGAGGTTCAAGGTAATCGTCCATTACGCACGGTACAACTGAGCGAAGAGGAGATACGGGGCCTCTGTATGAAGAGTCGGGAAATCTTCCTTTCCGAACCCGTGCTTCTAGAACTGGAAGCACCCATAAAGATATGCGGAGATATTCATGGTCAATATTTTGATCTCCTCCGCCTCTTTGAGTACGGGGGTTTCCCTCCCGCCTCCAACTACCTCTTTTTGGGTGACTATGTGGACCGCGGAAAGCAGTCCCTGGAGACTATATGTCTACTCCTATCGTACAAAATCAAGTATCCAGAGAACTTCTTCATGCTAAGGGGGAACCACGAATGTGCGTCTATTAATCGTATATACGGATTCTACGACGAATGCAAGAGAAGATACAGTGTTAAGCTGTGGAAGGCTTTCACTGACTGTTTTAACTGCCTTCCAGTTGCTGCAATCATTGATGACAAGATTTTCTGTATGCATGGAGGCCTATCTCCAGAGCTTACGTCCATGGACCAGATTCGCCAAATAGCAAGACCCACCGACGTCCCTGACACTGGGTTGCTTTGTGATCTGCTTTGGAGTGATCCTGACCCAAATACAACAGGATGGGGAGAGAATGATCGTGGAGTCTCCTTTACATTCGGATCAGATATCGTTGTTAATTTTCTCGTCAAGCACGAACTTGACCTCATATGCCGAGCCCACCAAGTGGTGGAGGACGGCTATGAATTCTTCTCGAAGCGTCGCCTGGTGACGCTTTTTAGTGCCCCCAACTATTGTGGCGAATTTGACAATGCAGGAGCCATGATGAGCGTTGACAAAACACTTATGTGTTCATTTCAGATACTCAAGCCAGTAGATAGAAAACGATTAAAGTAACTTAAACTCTAATTGTTGCAAGCAGTCTATAGCATAGTGTAGGGTCGCCTATGTGAATATTCGAGTTTATTAGCTCTAGGCCGTAGTGCGCTACGACAAGGCGCAGTACCTCGTGGGCCACGGATACCCTTTGTATCTGCGAGAATAGCATGGTAATTACCAGATTCAACTCTGGAACCATCATACAAAGTGATCCTGATATGTCTACACCTCCCATACCCAGAATTATCTTTCCATCAGTGTGACGTCGAAGGTAGAAGCGCTGGTAACCTAATCCCCAAGAAGGCGTATGCATAGCAGTCAGCACCTTAGTCAGAGGAGTCCTGTCTACAACCACTGTGTTCATAGCTTCGTTCAGTAACTCTCCGTTGACCAATATACCCTGCATGACTGCTTGAAAGAACTGCGTAAGTGCCATGGCACTTGACCTGCCGTTTAGAAACGGAATTGACTTCTGGTAGGTGAACGGATACTCAAGTGTCATAGGGTCTGATATCAGGCATCCATATATCACCACTTCGAAATTGTTGTGGTGCACTACGCGATCCTTGGTTGAAGCCTTTCTCAGGAACTTCTTTGTCCTCGTGTGCTTGATTCTCATGTTTTCCCTACACAAGTCCACATCATACAGTTCCTCGTCATCTGTGACAACATCGTCCGGCGATACAATAACGGGTTTGTACATTCCGTTTGTTCCCTTGCTGACCTGTTGGTTAATGGCTGTTGCAGCATCCGCCATATCGATATTATCGAGGTTTATGAATGATTCCCTGTTGTGTCGTACAAATCTAGATTCTGTAGGACATGCATCAGATGGGAACAAGCATCTCATGTATAAATTCTCAGCATCAATGTTATTTACAGTACATATACACCCTTTCAGAGACTTCCTGCCAGCTTCCTTAGCTTTCATTAGTTTTGTGAGGAATCTACTAGACAGAGGTCGCCTCATAATTCTGTCTCTTATACCTTCTTTGTCAATTTCTTCCATTTTTATGGGTGGAACCGATCTTGCAGGGAGCTGTAAGAAGTCATCCATATTCATAACCATATCCTTGACATCTATGGCTATTCCGTTTGTATCATTCTCAGCAGCTTGGGATTCAGCAGTGTCTGTAACACCCACCACTCCATTTAATTCAGCCTCAACTGCATTCTTTTGGGGACTGTTTTCTGGACCCGTATCCTGGTCATCCAAGATCGGGGAAATAGGGACTCCCATATTCATATTTAGGTTATCCATATGTACTGTAGGCACCACTTCATCTATGTATATCTCCCTACCGTTTATCATCATAGATCTCCTAACTTCAGTAATTTTCGAATTACAAGTTGAGTTTGACGGGGTAGCAGAAAGGTGGGTATTAGGTAAGGACAGGTCCCCAACTAGATCCACGGAGCTCAAGCTGCGATTTGTGGAAGTGCGCTTATATACATACTGCTCTTCTACCCCGTTACTCTCGTGGTCATTAATCACTACAGATGGACTTATGCTGCCAATTGGTTGCCCTGCCTCATCTTCTAAGCATACTGACTTCATGGAAACAGCAGTAGAAACACATAGCTTCGGTGTAACATCACCACTAGGACTTTTCTGTAGTACGAATTTGCCATCGTCTAATGGTATGTCCTGCATGCTTGTTGTGGCGCCTCTTTCATCTAATCCTGATTTGGCCTCTGCCTCATCTAACACCGAAGCGGCGGCTGACTGACATTTCTCAGCTTCCCTGTTACTCATTGACACAGATGGGAAAATGAGTTGTGTCATGGGCACTCCAACCGTATTTGCCATATCCAAGACGTACTCTTCAAAGGCTTTGCCGCTCACCCTGCGAACCAACTCCGCCATAACCCATCCGTAGTAAAGGTAAGCGTAGTTAGTCACATCTTTTAGTTCTTGGTGTATGTGAGCCTCCTGAATGTCATTTACCATTTTGTCGTAGTCCATGTTGTCCACTAGGAGAATCTTTGGATATGGTAGAATAAGACCTGATGATTGGTTCAACATTTGTCTGACAGTGATGGCCATCTTTCCGTTCTTTCCGAATTCTGGCCAATGTTTTGCGATAGTATCATCCAGTTCCAGCTTTTCCTGTGTAACCAAATGCAAAACCGCAGTGGTTATAACGGATGACATAATTGCTCCAACCTGGAATAGTGCCGATGAGTTGATTGGTCTAGACTCATATATTCCCATATATCCATAGGATATATCAGCATCAACATTTCCGTCACACATTACCGCCACCTGTGCAGCACCTATTAGACTAATGTCCTTACCAATATGTGCCAGTAGGGATGATATCTTAGATTCCAGGTAGTTTCGCGGTTTTCTGAAAATCATATTTGACGATAGCACCAAGTTAGATCCTTCAGCGCTTGCTCCTGCTGTGAGAAGATTCCCAAGTATTTGTTGTTCATTAATCTCAATGCAATCAAAGTCCAGCCTGTGCCTTATGCGCTTAACCTTTCTTAGTAATGTTGCCTTCATAGCATCGCTTCCTATATAATCGAACAGTGGGGAGTAGAATGCGTTATGCAATGCAAACATGGTATTCTTGTAAATAATTTGTAGTAGAGGTACGTCTATTCTCAGTGTAATGGCATAATTGCGATACTCAGTAATCATCTTTAGAAGAAGTGGAAAGAAGTTTGGAGCATTGGTTATGAAATCCTTCACAAACTGCGTACCCTGATATTGCCATTTATCTTTTGCCAACGTTTTGTTTACTGGTCCTGTCTCTGTACCGCTACCTTCAGCGCATACATCCATAACCTTATTGAAGTCGGAGGAGAAGATGTTTAACAATGATTCAAGGAAACGCTCGTAACGGAAGACGGCTGCATCTGTAAAGTGAAATCCAGCGTTCTGGAATCCAGTGACACAACCAATAGTGTCTCCCATATAGAGTGATTCAGTCAATCTGCAAAAGGCCATTCTCTGATTGCTTGTCAGCGTGTGAGTCATTCCCCAATCAAGAAGCACAGGATAAAATTTACCGTCAACATCACTTTTCGTCAGTTGCAGGTTCCCTGGGTGTGGGTCACCGTGAAATGATCCCACAGAGAATATTTGATACATGGCAAAGTCGTGTATGTCATATACTATACCATCTGCGTCGATATTGTTCTCCTTGATGAAAGCCACGTCTGTCATTTTATAAAGCTTAAAGTATTCCATTGTTATGACCATTCTGCTACTGTATTTGTCATAGATCTTAGGAACAAAAATAGGAATGCCTGACTTTTCAGCGTCAATCCTTGCTCTTTTGCATCTTCCCGCTTCGAGTCTGAAGTCTAGTTCATCCATGGCGTCTTTTGAGTAATCTACAACAGCTTGACACATCTTTTTGTACTTTGACATTTTCTGCATAACCCAGGTTAACATTTTCAAAATCTCCAGATCATTCTTTAGGTTTTGTTCACTACATTTGTGTTGTACCTTGATGGCTACAACACGACCATCGTGCAGTTTAGCCTTGTGAACCTGTGCAATTGATGCACTTGCGATAGGTATTGAATCAAAGTTCTTGAATATGTCATCCATGTAACCCAGCTCTTGCTCCAGCGTGTCGATCACTTCGGAGAAATCACTGTGTCCCATTCCATCATGCAGCTGACAAAACGCATCAATGTAACACTTGGGTAGCATGCCGGGCTTCGTACTTAACATTTGGCCTAGCTTTACCCAGCATCCTTTAATATTCTTGATGGTTTCGACGATCGATGCAGCCATCTTCTCATGCATGTCCTTCCAGTATTCCTCCTGGTTATCAGTTGTAACAAAGGAAGAGACGAGGAGCTTTGCATTCCACTCCATGGACAGGTTAGACAAAGCCCAGAAAATGTCCATGGAGCGTTGCAATGAAGACCTGTTGGTCTCCTCCCCTTCATCCCTAGGACTTGACGGAGACGTCATCCTGTAATCATAACGGGTAAAGTAAACCGAGAAAATAATCAAGTCACTACGTTAGTCTTATCTCCATGGCTCAAAAGCCATACTGTGCATAATTATCCATCTTCAGCTGTGTCTATTCCTGCATTTGGTACAGAAGCGCAGAAAGAGTTCGTTGAAGCACCATTCGTGTTACGATAACAATGATTAATGAGCTTACATTTTAATATACACGTTATTTTAGTTACTCTTTTTTAGAGAGTCACATATTTGCCTAAGGGTTGCTCCGCCTGGAGCTGCCGTGAGGCTCATATGGTACAACATTTTCACCACGTTGACAGTTAATGTTCCTTTTATTCGCGACATACAGGTTTTGGATTGTGACAATGTATATAGTTCATTCATTGTCTCCTTCGTCTGATATATTTCTTCAAATAAGATGTTGGTAGAAGGAATACATCAGCTCAAACGAGATGATGCCGGCAGAACAAGGATTGGACTCCACCCACGCGGGCGTTAAACTTCCAGGGGATGTTGTAACTAATGAAGAAGACAGGGATAAGGTATTAAAGAAAGTTCGCCAACTTCTCGGTTGGCCTCATGAGTCCTTCCCAGGCTCCCAGCCGGTTTCATTTACAAGGTAAGTCTTTTGTCGATATAACTTCATATTATGTGGACAATTGTTACACTGTAACACAATTTTACGTGTTATATAATGCTCCTTCAGGAAGGATCTTCCCATGATATTTAGAAGTGACTATGTCGTTTGTGAAAAAACGGACGGTGTAAGGGCACTTCTACTCGCAGCTTCAGGTGCTATATATCTCATCGGAAGGAATGACGAGGTCCACCATGTGGCAATGAGGTTGCCTGTTAGAGGTAATATTGCTGAGTCTCAACAGATAACGCTTCTGGATGGAGAAATTGTAATCGACACTGTAAACAGTGATGGTATTCTATTTGAACGACCCAGATTCATGTGTTATGATGGAATCTATGTCCAACGACGTTCATTAAAGCATCTTAATTTCCTGGAACGTCTTTCAATTGTTTACACGGATGTAATATTACCCTACAAAAGGGTGCTAGAGTACCAAGGAGTGAAACCTAAGTTCGTGAATAACCATAACATCGCAATTACCCAAAAGTTTCAGTCTGAGTCTGGAGATACGGCAGCAGCCCCTGTGATGGATATATTCCTTAAGGACTTTTTCGACATATCGCATATTATTCATATAGAGGACTTCGCAGCTCGGCTGCCTCACATCAGCGATGGGCTAATCTTTACCCCTGTGAAACTTCCCTATCTTCCTGGGACGTGCCCTAAATTATTGAAATGGAAGCCACCTCACCTCAATACAGTCGACTTTAGCGTTGATGTCATCTACGATGACAATAGATGTCCTCGTCTAGTTGAGTTATTTGTCATATTAAGGGGCACTAGAGTCTTTTATAATGAGTATTTAGCACCCTATGGAGAGGTGTACAAACATATTCTGGACAAAGCCATTGACAGCAAGGTGACCCAACTGATTGTGGAGTGTTCCTGGATCACCGACTCCAGGGTGTGGACGTTTGTACCTAAGGTGAAAAGCAAGACTAGTGTGGATAGATCTCGCGGTAATACCATGAATGACGGCCGCATGGACTACGACTTCAGGAATGGTACGTGGGTGCAAGGGGGATGGTATGCGCAACGTATCCGAGATGACAAGAAGTTACCCAACAGTTTGGCAGTTGTGGACAGTGTAAAGTCGAGTATTGAGGATGACATCACCTTTGAAATGTTGCTTCAGGAATTCAAGCTCTTCACCAAGAATGGAAAGATTCCATTGTATGATAAATGTATCATGCCAAAGACATACCAAGCGCAAAAGATATGAAGTAATGTTGTACTGAAACGCATGTAGATTAGACTAGTTCTATATCGTAAACAACCATCAGGCAACTCCGAGTTATTCCATATGTAGTTAAGTATAGGCCGATAGCATGCAATCAAGATTGCGTTTAATAAGAGGGTGACAACTACCATCTAGTGAGGAATAATGACCTTGCTTATGTACATTGTGTGACTTGTTGTAAGAAAAATAAGATTGTTATAAAATTCGTGTCCGTCTGGTGTGTCTCACTTCCATGTGAATATTATGCAGCCTCGACGGAGTAAATACACTGAAACCCCTGTGAATAAAACAAAAACAATATTACGACACATGTGTTGACAAATGTGTGGAGAGTATTATAGCAGGAGGTAGGAAAATCATAGACACATCCGCCACATCGGAGTGAGAAATCACCCAATCCTTCCAAGACACATTTTGATGATATCCACCGCGGCATAGGAACTATACATAATCCACTACATGGGTAGAGCAATGAATTTCATTGGTCTTAGGTGTTTCCTGGGAGTAGCCGCGCTGCTCGGCCTAGCCTTGTCTGCCGCCGAGGCCTCCCTGCTAGTGGATCCCATGCAACACGAGCTACAGGTTGGAAAGGACTCAACCTTTGTATCAAAGATAATGGTTGCGAGGCAAACCACTGCTACCGCGGCGTTCTTCTACACTCCCTCCGATGGCAACATCAAGAAGCTCATCGACAATGAGCTAGATGTTGTTTGCAGGGAACTCAAGGGAATATACGCCATTGTTGCAATGGACTGCAGTGTCAAGTCACACAAGAGTATATGCGAAAGTGAACTTGGAAAGGGATACACTACACCTGTTTTGCGAGTTTACCCCAAGCTGCCCATTCCGGCTTACAACTACGGTGGAAATATGGTCAAAGATGCCATCAAGCGTGAATTGGTAAAGCACGTGGCTTCCGTCGTACATGTCATTAAGCCTGGAAAAATGCCAGAATTTCTCGGTTCATTTGAGACCATGCCAAAGGCCGTACTCTTTAGTGACAAACCCGCCCCCAACTACATGTTCAAGGCTCTAAGTACAGCAATGGACAAGAAGCTGCTGTTGGGATTCGTTAATGTCACTGAAAACGCTGATTTAAAGTCTCAGTATAAGGTAAACAAGGTCCCTCATTTGATTGTTATCAAGCCGGACTCCAAGGTCGATCGCTTCTCCGGTACCTTTGACTACCAAAGCATGTTCGAGTGGCTAAACGTCTACTCTGAAACATTCTTGTTGGGTAGTGGGTACGCATCTCCAGATGGAAAGGGTAATAAAAACAAGGCTTGGAAATTCGACCAGTTGCCTCAGCTTACCCTAGAGTCTCACATGGACATTTGCTTTAACAAGTCACATGGATTCTGTGTTATCTACCTCTCCAAGGGAGATATCACAGCTAAGGAAAGGCAAATGCTGCTAGATCTGAGTGCTCAATACAAGGGTCAGTTCGTAGGAAAGTGGATGTGGATGAATGTGGAGGTTGAGCGCGACTTTGCCAATGAGTTACAGATACCAGGGAAGCTGCCCTCTGTTGTCATATTCAACCCAAAAAAGAGGCTGCGCTACTTCTTATTCGGCGGTACGGACGCCGTTACCAAGAAGGATATCGAAAGTATGTTAGAAAAGGTGCTTGGGGGAGATGCCCGTTTCACCTTGGTGAAGGGAGACAAAATACCACCCTTCGCCTCTATGGACGAGCATAGAAAGGATGAGCTCTAGGAAGCTTGTGGTTTATTTAGAAAAGGATGGTTTCCTATGCCATGTGCAACTGCGTCTGCAAAACAGCAAACTAATCTCTATAAAAATCATTAGTCCTTTATATGTCTCACGGCGCGTTCCTCCTCGCCAGCGGTGAAAATATATTAACTTTGTCACTAGACATGATTCACCAGACAACCCTGTGAGGTATGCAGATACACATCTGTCTGCTAGTGATGTGCGCACGTGCTGACCGGTTTCCCTATAAGCAACCATTCTAGATCATCCCAAGAATTTGCTTCTTAGCGTAGTGAGGTCATATGGCAGGCGTTGAGGTCATTCCCTTCGCTACCTTTTATAAGCCACAAAGTAGACGTCTCTATTTAATGAGATCATCATGGGAAATGTTTTGGCCCTGGGAAACTCCATAGTTTTCCCGGCTCCGCCGCCGTCGGTAGGCTACATGACGTCCTTTCGCTCATGTCTATGCAGTACACATCGCAGCTATACGAGCTAATATGGATACCAAAGCGATTTGCCTACGACAAGAGTGGGTCACAGAATTCCACACATGGGTCATTCCCAGTGCTATACTTGCAGTCTCCCACACCAACCAAGGTGATGGTCATCTACCTACACGGTGTGTGTGAATTATATGCCTACAATTCCCTTCAGCCAACTCATGTGACATCGGCCAGGTGAAGCCCGAGCTTAGGCTCATCTCTCATGAACTCGGCGTTTCTGTAATGGCAGTAGAGTACCCAGGTTACGGAATATCGCCTGAAATTCCCGTCGCTACTGGAGACCTTATCGACTGCCGTGTTCGTGCTACTGTCAACTTCCTCCTTTCACTAGGAGTGGACTCCAGGAACATTGTGTTCTTTGGAAGATCCATAGGAACTGGACCCGCTGCAGCTATGGCTGCGGAGTTTAAGCAAGCAGGAGTACAATGCGGTGGCGTAGTCCTACAGGCCCCCTACATTTCCTTGCATAAGATTGTGGAGGAGTACTTCTCCGTCGGAACATGGGTGGTGCCAAACTACTGGGATACGTTGCTCTCACTGAAACACATGGGACCCGAAACGCCTTTGTTGGTTATTCATGGACTAGCTGACGAGATTATACCCGTTTACCACGGTCAAACACTATACGAGTCATACCAGAGTGAGAACAAGATGGCCGATTTCCAAACCACTTCTAAGCACAATTCTTACTCCATTTTAGATGTAGGTTTCTCTTTACGTGTTTTAAACTATTACAGGATCTATGTATACCTATCAGCAAGTTTTTAAAGACATTGAGTCTCACTAGGGAGGCGCCACTTGTGGAAATCAAGCTCCCCCAATGGTGCCTTTACAGCTGTCACAAACTTGTAAATGGCCAGACAGTTTTAGAGCGTAACAGGAAAACTAGTGCACGCAACATTGTTGACAAACAAGTATGTTCAGCAAGACTTCCAGAGAGAAAAGAGATGCCAAAAATTGCCAGGCATAATTCGATGACACACGACCCTAAATTCTCTGAAACTGACAGCCAACTGCAACAATCATTCGTGGCAGCAGCTGCAATATCTGAAGGCGTAGACCAATTTGGTGGTCTGGAGCATACAGAGAAGGCGGTTAATCGCAGCATATCAAAGGTTTCATTTCAGTCATCCCTCCACGATCTGTGCGAGCAAAACGCCCTAAACGATGATGATATATCTGACTTTGTGAACGAAGCAAAAGCGCGCACTAGTAGACAACCATAAAAGAAAACATATTTAGTGGTAACTGACATTACAACTCTGATTGTTTGTTCCCTTTCATTACCCTATTACTTTGTTATTGTACAGGTCAATGGCTTCTTCTTGCAAAACACAGTAATAGCACAAAGCCACTGATGTTCAATAAAATATTTGTCTGTATTCATTTCCCACATATCTGGGAGTGTTGCGATAGTATTGACGCGTAATCACCCAGGTCCACTTCAGCTAGACTTAGTTGATGACACAGTTCCTCAATTTCATCTTTGCTTAGGGCAAGGAGCAGAGGATTATTCAAAAGTATATCCTTCGCGATCTGTTCTGATATGCCAAATGGCCTCAATATGGAAGCCAGTGAATTAAGTTCCTTGGTTGATTCATGCAGTGTTGCCACGCTTAATCTAGCTTTTGCCTTAATCATAATGCTATGAATTTTTTCATTTAGAGACACATTTACATCCTCATTATCCATTTTGGTAGAGGTATTCTTCAGCGGTTTCAACATATTTGACAACTCGGTTGCTCCTATACCTGCTTCCATGACTTTTTTAGCTATTCCTATTGCCGTATTAAGTGAGTTCGTCCCCATTTGAACCTTGCCGTTTGACAAAGGGGATACCTTGATATGCGCATTACGACTGCTTCGGAGCATCGCAAAAGCCATCCTGGTACCATTCATCTTGGATATCATTATAACCCTATGGTAACACAAACAGAATAGTCTTAAGGGGTATGATGTTGACTCTCAATTTATATCATCATCGGTAGTCGTCTATTGCCAGACGCAGCAACGCTGCAATACCTGTTAAGTTCTTTATGAACTCACTGGAAAAATGCTTATCAGAGAGGTAATACACCTTACCTCCCTGAGATTTAGCGTCTTCAATCAATTTGTGGATCTGTTTTCTGCGTTCTGTGAGACCATGCCTTATCAAGTCCTCTGTTATAATAATAGCATCCACCGCACCTAGCTCAATCGCCCGTAGAACGTCCTCCACACCAATGGCAATAGTATCTTCGTTATCTTCTAGACGCTTCCGCAGTATTTCAATTGCTTTGTTGTGCTGCACGTAGAGTTGGTCGTTTATTTTAGCAGCGAACGACTGATTAGCGAGCACCTCAGAAATTGCCCTCTGATCAGATGATGTTGAATTACATACAATGAAACTTTTGAGGTTCTTGTTAAGAGTATCGTAACCTAGCTTTGAACAATTTTCCTTGAGATAATCGAAAAACCCGTTCTTCGTAAACCCAGGGCCAGTTATGACCACGCTTCGTGTGACCTCAAAATTTATAACGTCGTTTATCTTTTTTATTACTGCCTTGAAGAAGTTCTCAACAGCTGCATCATGGTGAGAATGACGGAGGTTGGATGATTTTCGATGAGGTATGTTGTAACTCAGAGTGAATGCCTCCTTAGTGAGGTACCGCAATATCATATACAAGGATGCTTTACCGGAGTCCAGCACGAGGAAAATCTGTTCTGCCTGGTTTTTAAAGTTTGTGATCTCGTTTAGTTTGTCGTTATAATAGGAGTTCCAATTATTCTGTAGAAATACGTAACAACTTAATATTCCATACCTTAGTGAGAGTGATCTTTGAATGTGTCCTTATCTCCGCAGTATGATATTGACCAATCTGATAAATGTCTTTATGTCCTATTGTAAAACTACCTTTACGTATGGATTGTCTGAAATGTTTTTCCCAGACACTTGAAGGTCATCATCCGATGAGGCATAGGTAATTTTCTGATATATGTTAAAGCTAAAGTGAAAAACTACCTCTATGGCAAGGTGGATGTTAAACTTCTTTATCTCCTGTTTCACAGACGTGGCATTGGAATTCTCCTTCTTCACCTTACTGAAGTCCCATTATCACCAATGCTTTTCTGCTCACCGTGATGTGAAGGCAACTATCTCATCTCCCTCTGATAGAAGGTTATATATACACCATATGTCGTCGGGGTTCTCAGCAGTTAGCGATAAAACTATCCCTCCGTTAGGAAGATGCGACTTTTTGTGTATTTGCATCAGAGGTAGACAGTACTAGTTATGCACAAATGATAGTCACCAAACGCCGCTATTGATACCTTATGAGGAGATCTGCTGCACATCTCTGATGGGTCACTTTATTCGGTTATTCAAGCCCATTACAAGGTAAACGGCATATTTGAATGTCGTGACTACGCCGCAGTATTCCAACCGTTGGAGGGTGGATGTGCAGTACGAAATGCCGTGTAAGACATATTGCGCAATTTGATTTTGGTGTAATACAATATTACATTAAAGCTCTACTCAATAAATGTGGGAACTTTTACCATGGCGTTGTCGCAAAATGACCAAGTCACTTCATGGATGACCCTGGATCTGTGACTTAATTCGAGATGCCATGGCCAATTGTTGCTATTACCCTGGGAGGTAGTGTTCTTGTTGCAAGATATCTATACAGAAGGCTGCCTGCGAATTTCAACCTGGCTAAGGTGGCTGAGAGCGGTCTTCCTGGTGGTACAATGGGAGCCCGTATTGGAAGAATAGGATTACATGGCTTTGAACAAAAGATGACACTATCAGAGGCGTGTAACATCCTCAACGTATCGGCTACATCATCTAAAGACAAGATCAGAGATCAGTACAAACAACTGATGATGCGGAATCATCCGGACAACGGCGGCTCCACCTATATCGCATCCAAGGTTAATGAAGCTAAGGACTACCTTCTAAAGTGACACAATTGGTCACCTGTAGCATGCCTAGCGTGGAAAATAGCACTGTCTATATTGTTGTGCTGCATAAATCTCCTATGGAGATTAATGACAAAGTCTATGTAATTGTTTAACCATTTAACTTAATTCATATTTACTTTCATATGTTTGTATTCAGTCATCCTCACTGTGATGATTTTCCTTTTCCATCGCCTCCATTACTGCCTGTTTGTTGGGAAAGCGATAGAAGTTAATAGTGGTGGTCGTATCCCTCTTTCTCTTTGTTCTTACACGTCGGTCACCCTTTACTATATCTGGCCCATTGGTGACTAGTGTGAAGCCCTCCTCATCGACCACTACTTCCCTGTCTAACCGTCTTTGTATGTCATTTTCTATGTCGTGCTGCATGAGGCATTCATCTGCGTTTTTCTGCAAAATGTCCATGCCACGGTATTTCAGGCGACGTTTCTGGAGAACTGACTGGAGAAAAGTTTCTCCCCCCCTCTGAATATGCGATTTAGCTTGTACAACGGTATGTAGGATTCGTCCTTTGCCCCCTATAATCTTCTTTAACATGTTTTCATCCTTCAGTACAGCGTGGTACTGACCCTTATTAAATGAAACAGAGGCACCAGCGTCATCCTCCTTTCCTAGTGGAATGAGCTCTACATCCCCCGCGATAGAAAGTCCATTGGCAATGGAATCCTTACTTAGAACAGGATCTAAAGACCTGAGGAACAGAGTCCTCCCCTCTGGTTGCGGCTTGGCGGCATTTTCCTTATTGCGATGGATTGAGCAAAGGACCTACAATAAATGAAGGTGATTTACAGATAGTGTCAGTGATCTGCCGCCCATTTCTGGGCAGTTAGATGTAACCTACCTGAGAGTAGAAGGGCAGTCCTTGTGCAATCTGGTAAAGAAGGACGTCGCTGCCACTGTCTTCCATCTCCTCTATGAATTTAGTTTAAGAATCTCATATCTATTGCCATCATAACATCATATTTGTAATTTAGAGACAATTGGTGAGGAAGACAGTGTCATTTGATTTGTGATATGTTCTGCATCCACACATCATTCCCCTTATATCACATTTGTAAGGTTTTTCTCAACAAGTCACATACACGTATCCTTTTTCTTATTTCTGTGGGCTATAACATGAATCTTCCTGAGTAATAGCCATCCTGAAGATCGGCGGACTCTGGTTGCTGTGTATTAACCTGGTTATACTATCGCACTGGCCTTCTCCAATACCCTCTTCACCTTATTGTAATGTATTGGCGGAGCGATTGAACCATTAGTTCTATATTGAGTTGCCAGTCACAAGTGATTATTATAAGCAATGGCGCCTTCTGCTCTTGTTAAGGCTTTGGAGCTGTGGACCAAAGACTTCATTATGGCTGTCGATGCTCAGGATGGTCCAGCTCTGGCGAGACTAATAAGGGTAAAATGTGATAAACTACAGCTCCAGAGGACTAGTGGAGTGGATGAGGTAAGCCAGTCCATATGCGGATGCAAACAGTGATACAGAATAAAATTGAGAACTACTGTCAGACCCACCTGTCTAAATATGACTCTATATACGGTCCTGAGATGAGACAGTTTCTTACCCACTATTTTAAGGTGTCCATCCTAATTTCTAATAACATGGCACCCTGGGATGAAATACTGAAGAAAGCCTTCAAATTACTAGAGTTGGTTTTCCCTAAACCTTCGTCATCGCATGTTCAGTCTCTGGATGGATCTCTATTTGTCACTTGTTTCCATTGAATACAACTGGCTTGTTCCCGCTCTACACTCCATGTGCAATCTTATTTCCAAGATTGGAAACATGGTATGTCATTTTACATTCTGTTGCACCTTTAAAAATATTTAGGCAGATAAGTGTGGTGATAGTGCTGGTGGGTATAACGACACTGATGACGACGACAAGGACAAGCACATGAAGCAAGTGCTTAGCAACGTGAGAAGTAAGATGGGAAGGGTCCGTGGTGACGACACCAGGCATCCAGCATACATCATTTTACTAGGCCAATCCATTAAAGGATGCATACAGGTAATGTAATTGTTGAGTACTTTTACGCTGTTTCAGCTTGGAAATATGCAAATGGCAGCAGGATTCCTGAAAACCATCGAATCACAGTTAGTTTATGAATCGTCTATTATTATAATGAATCCAGTGCCATCAACTTTTCGAGATCACTTCGTGGGCCTCTTATTAACTATCGCTACTACCTAGGGAAACTCCATATGCAGAAGGGTGACTATCTTGAGGTGAGGCGGCGACCACCAGTGACCAATTGTTCAATAGGCAGAGGAACACCTTTGTTGGGCCTTTTCCAATACTTTGAAGGATTCACTGAAAATGAGAAGGTATGCTACTATCAACTGATGCAACAATGCGCAGACACATACTTGAGTGTATTATTGTCGTTAGGATGGGACTTGGAAAGCTGCCATCCGAAGACCTCTTGAAGAAGTATGAGTTGAGCCATTATTCTAATATTCTTCGAGCAATGAAACTTGGAGACGTCAAACTGTTCTCAGATACAGTGGATAAGCATTCGGATGAATTCACCATGCAGGGGACCATCCTATGTGTTGAGCAAATGAAGTATATCGCATATCGCACTTTGATTAAAAATGCGAAAACATGGTGGAATACTAATGTACCAAAGGCAAAACCAAATATGCTATCAGTCCAATTGCTAACTGCAGTTTTGAAATTGCAGATTAAGGATATGACAAATGAGGAGCTACTGTGTATATTAGTGAACCTCATAAAAAGAGGATTGGTGAAGGGGTACATTTCCTGGGAAAGATTAATGATAGTATTTAGCAATGTAGAGCCTTTTCCGCCTATAAACACCACGGTACTCTAATTTCTGTGATATTTATTACAATTTTAGTTTGTAGAGCATATGGGCTATGTAGCAGTTGGAAACTTATTAGGTACGTTTATCTCTACCCTTTATACGCACCCTTGTCAGTCATATGATGTATGCGCTATAAACATGATTCTCTATTGTTGTATGCATATTACAATATTGTCTAGATTATAACCACACTACGTGTGATAGTACACGTTGTCACACAGCATATGCTGCCACATGCAGGCTTAATGCGCCTCAGTATAGGTGACACGTAACAGCGGATTCAATGTAACCCGTGTAAAAGTTACAGTCAAACCAATACATATTTAGCTTTAAGGCACTCTCTATGATTGCACGCGGTAGCTCTCCAGCAGCTCGAGTATTTCTTCGATGCGTTCGTCCGGAATGCGACTCAGTGAAGGAATCAATGACTTAGCCTCGTCTACCGATTTTGGCAAAAGATTGACCAGGCTTGCCATCTCAAACTCATGCAGCGATCCATCTCGCTCTATGGTTCTGAAGTTGCATTAGCATCATGCTACCTAAGGTGACGAATCCCACTAGGAGTATGTGGATACATGGTGAACTTACGTTCTAATGTCGACAATGGCGCTGCGGAATTTCAGAATAGCAAAGCGACTGGCATAATCGTGCGATGTTTTGATGAGTCTAAGAGTGAGTATATGTCTTACTCCATCACCTACTGCTTGGCGGCTTCATTTCTCTTGTGCTGCAGTCGCAACTGATCACCCAAAATGAGGTGTAGCTCACAGAGATTAAGACACTTGGCATTCTTAAACTCCTCGTCCACCTCAACCTTGTTACCGTCTCTATGTGGCTCCATTGTTTATAGCGATAGTGAGACTCCCTTCCATTAAGGGGTAGCCTGGTGAGAAGTGTGACGTAGTCTTGTATACAAGGTGTATTTATTCAATTTCCCTGGTAATGCATATATGATAAGGAGCATATAGCCCTAAATCCTTCTTGGTTGAGGAAGAAGGTAACCAGTCGCGAATACGACAAGGTGGTTACACAACTCTAGGGTAATGCAGATACCCCAAGAGTAAAACCAGCTATCATTAAACTACCCATTACAAAATGTGAATGCGGTGGGATATGTCCGTCAACTAATTAAAGGCAGGGCGACGTTCAACCTACTCATGGGGGCTGGCTGCTTAGTGTAAGGTGAATATAACAACAATGTCTACACTAGATATTGTACATTGGTGTGTCTCTCATACACATAATCGAATCTTTATCTTATAGATATGTGATTCGAATTAATATAGACGGTGGATGTATCCTGCCACTGCTAAAGCAATCGCGACACATGGCTGCCATATGCTGTGCTAAAAGGAAGGATCACTGAAGAATACCATTATACCGCATCTGCGGATTCTAAAAGGTCATTTCAAATTGAAAGGAGAAGGCTAATAGCAGGCATCATATGTAGCACGTCCTATCATACCCTGGTTAAGGAGAACCCTTGAAACCCTAGTAAACTATTGGCTATCTATATTGTGAATGTTAGATACCTTCTGGATATAGCAGGGCTCTCGGTATCGGTAATTTATTAATAAAAGACTGAGGCAGAATCAATAATAATGCAAAGTGGACAGAACAACATATTTGGTAGCTCCAACCTTTTTGGAGCTAGCAGCGGCACACCGAATACGTTCGGAACGGGGTTTGGAACAACTGCTAATGCTCCAGGAGCCACCCCTGGTGCTCAAGGAACTAATGTATTCGGCGGTGGTACTGCCGCTACCCCTGCAGCGGGAACTACTAACCTTTTTGGTAGTGCTCAGCCTGCTGCAGGTAACGTGTTCGGAGCTACAACTACACCTGCAACTGGTAACGTCTTTGGAAGTACTACTACTGTAGGTGGTGGTGGGCTATTTGGTACTACCGCTGCACAGACTAGCGCTCCAACTGGAAATGTATTTGGCGCGACTACCGCTGCAACTCCCGCTACCCAACCAACAGGCGGTATCTTTGGAAGTAGTGTTGCCGCGCCTACAACTACCACTTCTCCTGTCTTTGGTACTACTACAGCAACTACTACCGGGGGTGCCACCAACATATTTGCACCGTCCACCGCGACCACTACCACCACTAACATCTTTGGTGCCACTGCCGCTACTGCAGCACCAGCAAATACTACTACTCCTGCTACGACAAGTATATTTGGAGGTGCAGCCCAGCCTGCAGCAGGTATGTTTCGTCATTCCTGATTGCTAATTCAACGGCAGCTACGTCTACCAACATATTCGGTGCTACCCCTGCTACTGGAACAACACAGGTAGCAGCTGTTACCGCAACGTCTACACCGGCTACAACGACTACTACAAACATATTCGGCGCTACACCGACAGCTGCCACTCCTGCTGCTGCCCCGGTTGTCACTGCCGCAACCACTACGGCAACAACCGCTGCTGCCCCTGCTTTTGGTACACCAGCTGCGACTACAACAACTAACATATTTGGAGCATCTGGTGCAACAACCACTCCCACACTCTTTTCAGCCCCCGCAGCCGCAACCGCTTCTTCTGGATTGTTCGGCAAGCCTGCAACACCCACGGCCGCTTCAGCTTCTACAGCAGCAAAAGACCCACAAGCCGGTGCTTCTCTATTTGGGCAAGCCACAACTACAGTCGCCACTCCATCCACAGAAACTGCTGATAAGGATGCGACTAAGCCAACTGGAACAACTACGGCTACAGCAACAACACCTGCTGTAGGAGCACCTGTAGCTACACCTGTACTTGGTGCAACTACTGGTGGTACATTATTTGGATCAGCGGCAGCGAAGCCTAGTGATGGGACTGACAAGGCGGCAACAACAGGAACGACAAGCTTATTCGGAACGCCTGCTGCAAAAGGTGCTACCGACGCTCAAAAACCGGCTTCAACATTTGCCTTTGGAACTACTGCAGCTGCAACAACCGCTCCTGCAACTGAATCCGCTACAGCTTCTCAAGGATCGAAGGTCTCATTTGGTTCCACCGCTACTGCAAACGACGGTTCAGTGCTACCAGTCAAGACAGAGGAAAGGAGTGGTAAGAAGGTGGATTTGGAATTCAGTATCACGGAGCAATACAATGTTATGGAACTGCTGGATAGTTGGCAGAGCAGAATCGGAAAGAAGATCGACGATTTCAAGGCATTCGCGGATAAGGTGGCAAGTATCGACAGAAACTTGGTGCTTCAGTCAAATGACTTGAACAAGCTATTGATTGAATACAAGAGCCTCATTGAAAATCATGAGAAGATGGAGAAGGCAATTAAACAGATTGAAGAGGAGCAGCACAACGCCATTAGTATCCTGGAGACAATGGAATCTTCGCTGCAGGCTCAGTTGGAAACAGTGAGAAATCGCAGTGCCAACTACAACACAGTGCAAAATATTACAAGGCAGCTTCAGGAGTTGAGTGAACAATTGTCCGATGCCACCAAGGAGGCGGAGAATACAGCAATCATATGCCAGCCGGAGCCCTTATATACCGTTGCCAAGGTCCTTTCATTCCACGAAGCGAGTGTTATCAACCTCGAAAAGCAATATGTCGACATAGAGAATCGCATTAAATCCCTAGAGAAGATGTAGAGGTCACGTTATTGAACTGACTCATAATACATGTTGTGTCTATACCAAAATTATGCGTGTATATGGTTGTTTTCACCACACGATGTAGCTTTAGTGTAGATGAGGCTGTCTGCTTCAATTATGATGCCTAAATCGTCCCAGTGAGCGTGTTGAGATGTGCGCAGTGTGATGTTGGCCGTGGCCCCCATGGTATATGAATTGTGGTTAATCAATATGTGTATATAGTTTATCCAATAATATTCCCAATGTTCGCATCATTTACAGCCGGTTGATCTGGCCATTTATGCTGTGTTTCCTCCCACATGATACTCATGATGGCTGATCGCAGTGTACAGAGTTAAGCTGTTAGACATTTAATAACTGTGTATACCAGAATGAACACAAGGCATTAGTGTGTCCCATCGTATTATAAAAATGTTGTCCAGTGGCTGCTGTAGTTGTCTTAGGGGAAGGCTTGCTGCGCTACTACTTCACCAGGCAGTACCTATACAGCAACAAGTAAAATTCAATCGTTGTTGTATTAGGGGCCTGTCAAGCCTTAATGTGTCTCGCGGTTTCTGTGGAATTGCGCTAGGTGATGGGCGTTCCCTCGTCGTTTGTGAGCCATCACCATGCAGAGCACACGGCAAGAGGTTCTTCTCATCCAAGAAGAAGCGTAACGATAGCGGCGGTGGGATGCCAAATGAACAGAGTAACATGGATACAGCTGCTGATGCCGAGGAACCTATCTCTCCCTTTAAAAAAGCCTCCCAGATTGTCTTCCAAGTCATAAGGGGAGATGTTGTTCAAAAAGAACGAATTGGTCGCAAAGCCTCAGGAGGTAAAATCAGGAGATTTCCTATACCGCTTAAGGAGGAAGACCTGGATTATGCTGAAAGATTCAGTAGGAATATGTCAGCCTCTCAACGAAGGCTTGGAGCTACTGCCGTTGAAGATAATGCCGATGATGGTGAAATTGTGGATGACGGCAGAAACGAGGAGGATAACGATACTGTAGAGAATGGTGATGATGAGGTTAACCAGATTTTTGATGTAATTGAGCAACCTCAAGACGAAGGTGGTGAGGGGACTGGTGAGAATGGAGATGGTTCGGTTGGCACAGTGTTATCCGGTGGTGATGACAAAAAAGTCGCCGTACACTTCAAACTGCCTATACTCCACTATCATTCAACCCAGCGGCATCACGCTTTGCCAGCCTTGGCTATGTTTCAAAAACCAGCATTCCCCGGCTTCTACCAAGTCTTGCAAATACAAGACCAATCGGTGCTGCAATGTCTCTCAAATATGAGGTCACATTCTGGAAACGACTATGTTGGAGGATTCCTCACAAAGGCTCATTACACCAGGGATATTTCCAACCCAGGTGTACCTGTTCTACGTGATGACGCCGGTGCTGTTACTTCCCTTCAGGAGTTGCATATCCATGGGACACTCCTGCAAATAATAACAATCACACCACACCCTTCTTTGCAAGGAGGCCAGGTTATCCTCATGCCATACAGAAGGATTAAGATGACAGGAATACACGCCGAGCCTTCTGAGAACTATCCTTTGTTCAGAGTGTCTATAGATTACATCGAGGATGACCTCAAGAATTTCGAGGATTCCAGGGTTACAAAAGCCTTGCACCTTGAAATTATCGCCACAGTGAAGGAACTTATTAAAACGTCCAACTTCTATAAGGAACACTTTGACCACATAATTCGCATTTACAACCTCGATAACCCGTCCCGGATCGCCGATCTAATAGCAGGTATATCAATGGCACAACGCGATCAATTGCAAGCAATATTGGCCGAAGTTAATATAGACAAGAGGCTGGCAATGGTTCTTGAGGTGGCCAAACACGACCTAGAATTTGCAAAGGTTCAGGCTGAAGTTAAGACTCAAATTGAGGAAAAGATGTCTCGTGAGCAGCGCAAGTATATTCTCACTGAGCAAATGAAAATGATAAAGAAAGAGCTTGGTATTGATACGGAAGACAAGAATACCATAATAGAGGGCTTCGAGAGGGAGTATGAAAACGTCTCAGAGTATATGTCTAAGGAGGCCAAGGAAAGCTATCAAAGTGGTATTAACAGGCTCCGCCAACTTGAAATATCGAGTGCTGAGTATGGTGTATGCAGATCACACCTTGAGTGGCTTCTTGGAATGCCTTGGGGCAAATTCACAACGGATTCCAGGGACATATCAAACGCCAAGAAAGTCCTGGATAACCATCATTATGGTTTGAAAGATGTTAAGAGTAGACTGATGGAGTACATGGCGACTTCAATACTGAAAGGAAGTCCTAATGGCAAAATTATCTGCCTGGCAGGTCCACCGGGTGTGGGTAAAACCTCCATTGCTACAGCTGTTGCTGAAGTGCTGGGACGAAAACTGTATCGATTCTCGCTTGGTGGCCTTTTTGATGTTGCAGAGCTTCGTGGGCACAGACGTACTTATGTAGGAGCACTCCCGGGGAAGTTTGTGCAGGCTCTCAAGTACACACAATCAATGAACCCTCTCATTGTGCTTGATGAAATAGACAAGTTAGGAAGGGATGCCAGAGGTGATCCTGCATCTGCTTTACTGGAGGTTCTTGATCCATCTCAGAACGAGTTCTTTAGGGATTATTACCTGGATATCCCTGTTAATCTGTCCCATATATTGTTTATTTGCACAGCCAATTCAACCGACTCTATTCCAGGACCATTAATGGATCGTATGGAAGTGATAAGCATTCCGGGCTACTTACCCGAGGAGAAAGTGGAAATAGCTAAGAGCCATTTAATTCCTCAGACACTCAAGTCAACAGGACTTACTACTGATGTCATTGAACTAGAGGAACCAACAATACAGGCTATTGTGCAACATTATTCAAGGGAAGCTGGTGTAAGAAACCTTTTACGTTGTATTGAAAAAATACATAGGAAGGTTGCACTCAAGGTAGTTATGGACAATTCTGATAAGTTTTCCTCATTAGAAAGCAATGATAAGGGAGAGAAGGCAAAGCAGGTGGAATTTGTTGGTTCCTCTATAAACATGCTAGATGATGCTCTATCTACGTCAGCGGGATCCACTGATGGCTCTGAAGCAGGGACATTTTCATCCGAGGACATACTAAAGGGTGTTGAAAAGGTTGTAGTAACAGAGGATCAGCTGAATTCCTATCTCGGAGTTCCCATGTACACAAAGGATTCCCTGCATCCATATCCGTTGCCTTATGGTGTGGTTATGGGCCTTGCATGGACCAATGCCGGTGGTGCTACCATGTACGTTGAAGCGCGTGGACAGTTGATTGACAAACGTGGTAACCACATAGAACCCAATAGGAAGAGTGTGTCGGAGCTTGAGAATGAAGAGATATCGCACGAAGACGTTGTAGATGGGGAAAGAAACATTGGTACGTTCCATGGATCAATGAAAGTAACTGGCCACCTCGGTAATGTCATGACGGAAAGTTCACAAATCGCACTAACATTCTGCAAGACATTCCTCCGAAAGCATCAACCACGCAATATGTTCCTCGATGAGGCTCACATCCATATACATGTTCCAGAGGGTGCTACTCCCAAGGATGGTCCCAGTGGTGGTATCACCATGGCATCTGCTCTGATATCCCTTGCTACTAAGAAATGCATCAAGTCGTATCTGGCAATGACGGGCGAATTGACTTTGTCTGGCAAGGTTTTGCGTGTTGGTGGTATAAAGGAGAAGCTTATTGCCGCTATCCGCGAGGGCGTAAAGACGGTGGTTCTGCCGCAAGGAAATGAAGCTGATGTCTCTGAGCTTGAGGAATCCATCACGACCAAACTGGAAATAGTATATGTAGACACGTACGATGACGTTTACGCTACTGTATTCGAACACGACTAAACACTGTGCACTGCTTTAATTTGTGTTGAGCTTTTATATATTCATGCATATAACGTATTTCCATGGTAACATTTTGGTGCTACATATATATATATATATAACACAAGTCTTATGCATTTATGAAACGCTTCTGTTTGATTACTATATTATTTGGGTGTTTCAATAGCGATAGAGGAGGCCTACATAGGCCTTGGTGGCATCGTTCCCATGGGACCCTGTTGAGGTGCCATCTGCATGGGGGCAGCTCCTACAAGACCACGCATAGGAGCTTGTAACGGCATTCCGCCTGCTGGCAGTATAGGCATTCCTGGCTGGCCCATTCCAATAGGGGCACCTCTGCCGGCGGGAACAGCCTTTCCTGGACCAGCCATGCCAAAGGGGACGAGGGGTGCCGATGGCGGAGCCTCTGCCGTAAAGGAGATAATGTTTTCACCTCTGAGAAGTACCAAACCGAGCGTCCTCTTAATTTCCTGCGTACTATTATGATGCAATGTGTCAACACCTACCACCTTCTTCTTGTCTGGGCCTTTACCGGCTGTGAGTCTGAATTCCTCACAGTCAACTAGAACAATATTCATGTGTTTGTCAAAGGCGATAAATATTCCGACGAACTTCCGGCCGTCTTTAATGGTAACCCTGACGCGGTACTGCAGCCACTGCTGCATCCTCGTATTCTTCCCCGCCATTATGACTGCTTTGCATATTTTACACTTTAATCATAAAGTCTAATTAAATGTTCCCTATATGCCAGATCACATATGCGATTGAGGGAGGGTAGATTCTGCTAGCCCTTGCTGACCGCTTAAAGTAGCGATTGCGAGCTCTCAGGCTAGTAATAAATGGAAAGGTAGGTTATTTAACAGTAGATCTGTGCTACCTTCTATATGGGATATATGTCTTGTTGTGGTTTGGGGCATCGGCGTAATGTATTGGTCCCTCCACCTGGCTTGCCAATGGGGTCTCCAGAACGGCAGGCCTACCTATAGGTTATGTTAATGCGTAACGTTCCTTTCAGACAGTTGACAGTTTGTTATAATGTGCCTGAATGCAACGTGTTACAAAGCTATTACGCTATATAAGAAATATTACAGTTCATTTGAATGTCTTCATTCATATGCAAACCTATGTATCAATCATATACATTGCGACTACAATTATCCTAAACTCCGTATGTCGAGCTAACCAGTATTACTGCCAACATTCACATTGCAAGCTTCCATATGGAATTACTAATTTACAATTTACAGTATTACAAGCCCAGATGAAAGACCACCAACTCCTGCTGCTCCGAACCCCCTCATTTCACCAACTGTTTATGCGATGTCCATTTCATAAGCACATCGGAGTTACCCCTGCTATAAAACGATAGGTTGGACTCAACAAAGCCTACTTAACCAGTGACATGTAACCAGTGCACATGTACGAGCCACAGTGACACACTTCCCTGTTCGCCGATCCGGAGGACAAACGGTAATTGTAGTATATTTCCTCCCCAGCTGGAATGACCTTAGATGCGTATATGCCAACATGCGTTCCAAACCCGTCCTCGTCAATACAGCTAAAGTTAGTAGTAGCCGTATTAGGATCACATGAGTGATTGATAAACCTGGCACAGTTCCCATAAAATGTAGAGTCTATGATGTGGTTGAGGTCGAGGCGGAACATATAAATGCTTCCGCACAGCAGGCGATCGTACAGGTTTTCTCTGATAAGGTATATAGAGCATCTCGCAGAAAACCTTACCTTAAGTCAGCCATGTGGTCAGAGATGACAACCCCTGCATATTCTAGGATAAGCTCCCCTTTGTTTATTGTATCTACTGCAAACAGGCCATATCCATGTATATGTGATTTGCCCATTATAACGCGTTTGCATTTTGTGAGGAAAGGCATTTTTTGTGTCAAGTTCAACTGAAGCTTTTGATCTTGAATGATGTCCGCAAGCATGGCTGAAAAGCAGTGTTTACCTTTGGATGCTAACAAACCTGTGCGATAGTGACTGCTCTCGAGGTTAAACAGCTGATTTCTTAAGCGCTGTATTTCAAGGCTCTCTGGTAGGAATCCATCTTCCTGTTAACACTGATTATTCTCACATGTGGCTTACATGGTAGTAGTATCCGTTACAGGAAGCCAGAAAACTTTCTGGATTTTGGTTGTATAATGATGCCAATAGATTAACTAGCGAATCCAAGTAATCCTTATCCTCACATATGCTAGCGTCTATGTTTGCATATGGTTCCATGAATATGAGGCGTGAAGTTCCCTCTAAAAACAGTCTGCGTTATCGCACGAAAAGCATACCTTTCCCGGTACCAAGTGATGCCTTTTGCAGAAGGAAAAACTTTTTGGCAATCTGATTTACGGTACCAGTAAATTCCAGTTGCATTAGGTCATCTGCAGTGATAACCTTACCATACACTGGACGTTCCTTTTCACCCTCAAAGGAAGGATAACTTCCATCATCAAATACCCAATCCCCACGACCGCAAAATTCCATTCTCAGGTTGAGCACCCTCGCCGATGTCATTGCATCCTTCAGCTCAGCAGTGCTGACATACTTCCGCGTGGAGTACTGTGTCTGCTGGTGATATACGACTGGCACATCCCGCATTTTTATTCTGGTGAAGGGAGAATCGAATATCCATACACCTTTTGAAATGTCATTCTCGAATAGGTTAACTTACCCAGTTCCATGTCGACTTGTGTGGCAGGAGACCCACCGAATACGATATACTCGTTAAAAACGGTAGGACACAGGACATACTTGGAAGAGCAGAGGCACAGCCTTGTGACGGCAGGAGGTGATGCACAATAACGCTGGTTATAGTCGCAATTTGGTTCCCTCCTCTGTTCTCTGCAGTGCTCAAAAGGGAAGACCTTCATCAAAAAACCTATCTGGTTACCGTTTCCTCCGTTATTTGATGTATCGAGCATGTTGTTTTTGTTTGATACATCTACAGGTTTTGCGAATGACCTAATTAATGACAGGAAGATCGCCACTATGGTACTGTCTGGGCATCTTTCGCCTCCGATCTTCTTAATTAGACGTATTAAGCGGTCATGCAACGTGTCCTTTTTAGCGAGCATGCCACTGGCATCATCGCAAGGTGCTTCAACAATTATGTTTGGGTATCTTTTAGACAACCAATCATATATGCTCTTCATTGTCTTGTAGCTGAATTGCCCAAGAATAGCAGCTCCCATTGAAAGGTATCTTAAATCCATTAAAGGATATGAAAAGGGTGATTGGGTGTTGTACACCATATCCTTTTTATCGCTTTCTAGATGCCCATCCGCTGCCGCATTATTCTGGGTCTTGTTTGTTTCTGACACTTTTTGGTATTTTGAATCTTCCTGATCCGCATTCAAGTCATTATCCACTCGGCATTCTTCTATAGCTCCCTTTAGAATTTCATGTAACTGTACTGTCACGTGCATATCGATAGGTTCGCTGCAAATGACCGGGTTCCAGTCGTCTGATATGTTTGCTATGTAGTAGACTCCCTCCTGAATGACACGTTCAGCTATGGCAGACAAGTGAAATGAGTAGTTCATCTGCGTGCGAGATATATATCTTGGCTCAAGGTTCATGAGCAGACAGCGTAGCACAGATGAACGTCCCCCAAATTCAACAGAGCTGAATGCATCCCTCACGCCTGCATTGTTATCACACCCAACCAACGTGTTATTTGGTTTATACTGGTTGTGATCAGTGATTTCCGTTTTTTCTGTATTTTCTACATTATTATCAACTTGATCCCCTTCGGGATCCCCCAATTGAGCGCCTCCATCGAACCAATGCCTCGGAGACATCATGTCAAAAGGCTGAGCTACCTGAGGCTTCTTGGGTAACATAAAAGACCACCTGTGTTCCACGAGGACAATGGGTAAGTTGGGGGATGAAGGGTTCTCCACTACATCAAAATCACCATCGGTATCCATTTCTTGGTCGGTGCTGGGCCACTCTACAGGCATGCTTTCACCTTTTGGAGTGTCTTCATTTGGAGTAACCACTGTATTACCAATGGCAACCTCCTTTCCATTCGTCTGTGATTCTGTAGTAGTAGCTTGACCATTGACGCTTTGCCAAGAAGGGTGTCTATGGACCACACGCCGTCGCATTCCCGGCTCGTACGGAACTAGGTTGCTCCGCTCAAACCAGGAATAGCGCGTGATGTTGGTCGACTCCTCAAATAGATACTTCACACACACCCTCTGATCCTTCATGTTGCCGAATATCCATCTAGTTAATCCCAAAAATCAAGACTGCTGCGCTACGACATGGCAAACCCACCGTAAGATCCAAGCATCCGCCACTACAAGGTGATCACAGAGCACAGAATACCCTGAAATCCATTCATCCAACAGTGTAGCCCCTTTTTAATATCACCTGATGGTGTTGGGAATCTGTGTATGCGGCTACACTGTCCTACGCCATAGAGGTTTATCCGACATAACAAATTCATTGTATATTGACTTTATTTTGTTTCTACTCGTCTTCTAATGTTTTTACAACATAACCGTCATATGGTAACAAATAAACGCTGTTTTACGTGTATACAGTGATGGTTCAAATGTGTAATGATTTTACAGTGTGTTTAAGGTGACTCAATCACGCAGAGTTTTTGATAGGCGTTTCCTAAGGAGTAACCGCGACAAAAGTCCCCGTTGATCACGGGCGCTTGACGTCGTGCTGTCATTATCCGTAGATTTTTTATTTCTAGGTGAAGAAGGTAAGTATCCCGTATTATCATCACTGAAAGACACCTTTGATGCTGTTTCTTTTTCTTCCACTGTCTTCTTCTTCGATGTGTCCTTCTTCTTACCCTTCTTTCCTTTTGTTGAATGTGAACTGTCATCATTATATGAAGCATCGTCACTGCTACCACCAAAAGTGGACTTATCATTTGACTTTAAACTCTCACCATCTAGTGCATTAGACGCGCCATAGGAATGCAGTCCTGATTCCTTAAGCGTTTTGTCAAATTCATTGTTACACTTCTGTTCGCCACCCGCACCAGCTGCCATGGCCCAACCAACAGTTCCACCTAGTACATTCAGGTTCCTTTCACAGGTGCTCTGAATAACAACAGCAGATGATTTACGATTACACACTGTCAGCTTCAACAGTACAGGGGCCCCTGGTAACGTCGGGATCTCCTCAGCCACCACACTGGAAGCATCAATGTCGAAGATATTTGAGGCCGTCTCGAATACCAACTTATCCTTGTCGTAGTCAAACTTAACAGTGCACAGAGACGATGTTGCAGTCTTATTGGCTGAGAGGATGTTACATTTGTGTAATAGAAAACCTACATGAAACTATATAGACTGTAGCTGTAAATCCTTCCTTAAGCTGCCTGTCAACAAGGTGCCTCAGTGGCCTGGGTCGATCGTCACCAATCTCCATTGCATTCCTCCTCTTCTTTTTCTTTTTACCCTTCTTGTGCTTCTCCTCGCCCTCTTCATCACCCTCTTTCTTGTGCTTCTTCTTCTTTTTCTTCTTTTTCACTTCACCCTCAACTTTAGCAGGTGCCTCAGGCTTTGGTATGTCTGGCTCAACCACCTCCTGCGTTGCTTCTGATAGTGATTCTTGCTGTACTCCACTGGGTTCTTCTTCCTGTTCATCATTCTGTTGTTCATCCTTTTCCAGATGTTCCTCTTGTTCATCCTCTGGGGCAGCAACATCTTCGGCAATGACAACTGAATCCTTATGCGATGGTACTCGTATTGATGCTTGTGTCGTTGGAGCCGTTCCCTCTGGGACAGCTGTATCCAACTCATCGCACAGCGATGTACTTTTCTTTGTCTCTAATTTCTCCAGAGAACCAAGCTTCTCCAGTTCCGTAGCATCATCATGGCCCTCGTCATTCATAGTTAAGCTCTGAGGTTCTTCATCCTGCATTTCCGTATAAGGGGCGACTGATAATAGCTCGGTTAATGGTTCCTCTGTGTCCACCACTTCTACAGTATCGGCAGGCGCTTCGACAGTCCCAACATTATAACCATCGAACGATGATGGTAAACTCGCTTTGCTCAGTGATCCATATGGTCTTGTTGAAGCGCTCCTTACATCACCGTCTGCCTGTTGTACGTCAGTATTCTCCCATACCCCTTCTTCCCCATGACTCATTAAGTCCCTAGTATAGTAATCCATTGCATGCACACTTGATATAACTTCCTCATGTTCCTCATGCATACTAACCTGATCATCCATTACGGTTTCCCCCTCATTGTGTTCATCCAGAACGTGCCCCTCATTTGATTGCATCTCAGTAATCTCTTCACTTGTTCCAATACGCTTACTGGTTACTGAAGAAGACAACCTAGAGCCGTGAGCGCTGGGAATAAAGGCACGTTCTTCTTGGTAAATAGTCTCTACATCATCATCAGGGCTAGGAGAGGACATCTGAGGTTCCACGTCTTCTGTTGGCTCCATATCTAGAGCTTCCATATCGTCTTTATAGTAAAGGGTTCCCTTTCTAGATAAACTACTTTGCAACTTAAGGCTCAATGATGATCCTAGCTTGCTAGTGTTTACCCTAATTATTGGCATCTCTGTTGCACTTTTTGTTAAAGAAACTCCATCATTATCTGTAGAGAACGTAACCAAACGCGGGGGAGAGAGAGCTCCCATTAATTCATGGTCATGTTGCAATGAAGACTGGTGGGATAGTGCCAGTAAGGCATCGTTACCCAGATAGGCTGAACTCGCACTTCGGCTAAGCATAGATTTATAATCCAAAGACTCTTCCGCTTCTTCCGTCACCCTTGCGACAGCTTCATGTGACCCTAAACTGGAAGCAGTGCGAGAAGTAACATCACTTGTTACAACGCCTTCTGAAGATTGACGAGGCTCCTCAGGAATATTAAAGGAAACCCTTTCACTCTGTGTCTCAATCTTCTGGCCTAGGTGTAAGGTTTGCATCCGTGATTTTATAGTTAGCATAGTGCCTTTCTTTGTTAATGCCTCTCTTGGCGGGACGAAAGCAAGGAAATCCCCGTTATCAGAAGGCGTTGAAGGTTCGCTTTCAAGGGTAATAGACGATATTAATTTACTTTTAATGGCTTCTTCGTAAGGAGTTGGTAACACTATAGGCTCAGCTTTTTCGTAGTCCGTATCTTCCTCTGTTTCTCCCTTTTCCGGCGAAGTTGTTTCAAAGAAGTCATCATCGTCAAGGTTCCCATCATCCGTGAAATCCTCTAAATCCAATATGGCCTTTGTTATATGTCTTTTAAATTCCTCCTCTGATGCTGATGCTGATGCTGATGCTGATGTTGAATTGATTATACGAGAGAGTTCGATATTAGATGGCACACGCTCACTTTTCTGAAGAAAGTCCACATGTTTCTGTCCTATGAAGGTTGTATTCATATCCACTATCGTCCTCGCTAGCAAATAATCGTTCGTTGGTGCAGAAAGCGGTATGTTAATGGCTCCTAATGTGCTTTTTTCTTCAGGCAAGTGCAGATTAGGTACGCATGACTTCAGCTGCGGTGTGACAGGCTTGAGGGTCTTAAGCTTATATAACATGGATCTATCACCTCCAGCAACTGTCTTGTAATCGTAGTCTTTAACAATATGCTGTTGTCTGCTTGCTCGCCTGCTTTGGTACCCCTTCAGATACAATTTACATGATTTGTCCGCCTCTACCGGCATTATAAAATCCTCCAGGAAGTCATTCCTTTTATCATGCTTTTTAAATACCTGCATGTCATCCTGCTTCTTCTGTACTACAGTCGCCCCTGCTTTTTCCTGTTCCCTGGAATGAATCTTGGTCAGGATTGATTTTGGTACTACTAGAGGACTAGCATCATCAACGAAGCCTTTCCATTGAAAACGCCTACCACTTGTTTTCTTTTCAGGGAGCACGCCTTCAAAGAGATGAGCTACCGAAGCGTCTATTTCCTCATTTGGTGTCATTGCCGTACAAATATCATCCGTCTGCTTATTCGGTGTATCCGATGTCCCCTTCATAGGGCTGCTTGATCTGCTCCGCAGTCTAGCTCTGAGAGAGCTCTCTACTCGCTTGGTACTCACATTGTATGCATCGCTCCAGCTGCTATCCTGCGATTTGCTATGTATGCGGCGCCTCAAATTTTTCATAGCCCCAAAGAGACTGCGTACGGGTGACCGCAAAGGCGTTTCATTTGGCCCCAAGACTGTTTTTTCAGCGAACCTGTCATGTTTTGTTGGTGTGACACAATATTTGTCAGTGTCTAACTGAGGTTTGACGTAGTCCAACAAGGTGCCCTGGGTATCACCATCGCCACTAAAAACATCTCCATATTGTGATATGGGGCTATCAGTTGTTTGCAGCTTCGTCCTGTTGGTTTCTGGTGTTAGCCAGTCAGCGTATGTGTTTAAATCGTATTTCAGAATATCGATGAAGCTCCTGGGCTCCACCTTTTCCAGGTAATCGCCACTGTGCACGTCCAATATGTCATCTGAACCGTCATTTTTTCTGTCTTTGACTGGTTCTTCATTATTCCTGTGTATATCGCATGTAGTCACCTCCTTCTCGTAAGGAGAGTAGGCTGCATGTACCTTGTTTCTGTAAGGTGTTTCATAAGGTCTGACGTAATCTGTGTTTTCTTCTTCACACGACTCCACTAGGTCCAAATGCTTATCAACCTTCGGCAATCTACCCGAGGTTTGCTTGCGGTATATACTGCATCTTGGAGCTGCAGGGCTTACGGACGAAGCACGATAATACACGGTCTTCCCATCATTGGAAACTATGTAATCGCACCTATGACTATGAACAAAAGGAGAAGACCTTCTGATATAGCCACTTCTATAGTTGATCTTTGCCATCCTTTAGTCCCTTTGCCTAGTAAGAAAACAGTGAATACAATCCTCTGTCTAATGCCAGTGGTAAAAATGGTACACACTCTGCGCAAGAGCGGAGAAGAGCCTCAATGTCTGTTGATCGTCCGTGTAGACCTAGCTTTCATGTCAAATATCAAGGCTGGAATGTCCGTGAGTGTTCATTCCATGCCAACACAGCCATGAGTGTGTAAGCCAGAACACTTTTATAGTTCTTGTGGATATGGATACCTTGTTTTCTTAATCATGTTGCTTATGTGTGTATACCATAGTAGTCCTAACACAGTACATCAATGAAATCATGGTGTCTAATGAGTAGTCCATGGGAGGGTTTAATGGCGGCCACCCAAAATTCACTTTTCCATACCTAAGAATGAAGCACTCATGTGACTAAAGTGGATGTTAACAGTTATACTGTATTTTTATTTGTTGTCCCTCGTTATGAGGCACATTAGAAATGTTTTTGCTCAACCATCTCATCAATGTGTACGATGTGTTAGACATAGAAAGCGTATTTTGCGCATTCCTGCTCACATAATGTTAGTGTGTGAATGCCTGTACCCTTTCATGTCATATAATGCTGTAGGTGTCTCTTCCTTGTCCCATTGCAGTCGTGGCTGTGCCTACACCCCGTATTGCGTGTTGCGTTAACTGTTGAGAAATGCAGGAAATGGAAGTTGCAATCCATTGCTAATGCCATCTGACTAGTTATAATAGCTTGCGGTAATTATGGAGCAACACTACTCTGCCTCAAGTGTTTGCGATTCACTATCATGAACGAGCATTAAACTTATACAAACATAGGGAAGCTCAACTAATGTGATAACTCATGGAAACTATGAAGAAGCAATGTCATGGCACATGTAGATCCGCAGAGGTGGCAATACTAATACAACATATCCTCTCTAAATAAATGGGAGTGTTCGTTTCCCTCTCGGTTTTTCTAGCATTTGTATTACATTTGGCGAAATAGCTTATTCCCATGAATCGCTTTATTAACACTGCTCTTATCTGTTTATGAAGAAATAAATAAATAAATAAATAGGGTGAATAGCTGTCTTCCCTCCCTCTCGACAGTTCCACATTCTAGTGCTTATATGTTCGCCAAATATCTATCGACTATTCAGACGTGCTTCTGTTTGGTGTTGGAATGAGGATTAAGGATATATCATTATGTTTTATACTATAGAGCCAAGAATATCAACCTGCATGCAGTGTCCGTGTAGCGTCATGTCTATCAGGTCTACCTACCATCTTTTCGTTAATTATTTTGTATCTTAAATTTTCATTACACTCTTATTTTAATAGAAGTCATTGCCACTAATAATTTTTTAGGGTCATACACTTACCTCTAAGACATTATCATGTGACGTGACGGACCACCAGAGGCAATGTAGATACAGTAATGTTATTTTTGTATTGGCGAAGCGAAAGTATCAAGCAGTATTAGAAGTTACAAGAGGAAAATCTAAGAAAAGGAGATACGTTAAAGTGTATGTGATACAATTAGGATAAATTTATATAGGAGCTTTAAAGAATGTAGTGATTGGTTCTAGACATTTTCTGATTAATCTCAGTCAGTGATCGCTTGACGACAGAAAACTATAAAGCATTAGGTCTAGGTAATATAAAGGCAATTTAAATTATCACCCGGAGTTACGGAATCCTGGAACATTGGGAGTAGGAGTGTCACCGAAATATAGCCAGCTTCCTTTCCCTTTAATATATGGCAGGATATTACTATTTACTGTCTGTGATGCAGGAATATGCCTATCAGTCGTGTTATTTACTTGCAAACGTTAAATACTCTGTTGTTCATAGGAGTTTCTGTACCGTTTTATATAGTGGAGTGACTAAATTCTATCCTTCTATGTCGCTTTTTCTTCTGGATTTAAGTAAAAATGATCAATGCATCTTTAGATAATCCACTGTACAATAGCTTCCATAGACCCTTCCGTTTAATGTCATCATTCAAGGCCGTGCTTATGCCGAGTGACATTGCACATATGGTTGTCATGCATTGTAACTAGACTGGAAATGAGGATTAAAGAGATAACTTGTTTTAACAGGACTTCTCCTTCGTTATAAGAGTTAAAGGAGTTTTGAAGCAGGATACAAATATTTGTTGGTAGCGTCTTCTACGGCTCCACCATGAGTATTGATTGATGCATACCATGGTGGTCTCCATTTCAAGATTCTCCAATTGGTTTTCATTGTCTAACATGTGAAACTATGTTAGTAAAAGTGTGTTGCCTTCTTCAATTTGTTTAAATTACATATACTGGTAGCAGGGTATGTTTATGATAATGGCGATTAGGCCGTCGATGTAAAGATTCGGCAAAAAATGCTGAGAACACAGAAACCTATCTAACCATTTTAAAGTTAATAGGTTTGTAATAGTGATATGTAGATGCATTGTGTAAAATAAAATGGAAACGAAACAAAAATTGTTTCATACAAAGAAACATGGCGAAAAAAATAAAGGCCCCTGAGAGTCTGAAGGACTTTGTAAAATTAATCAACAGGATCTACACATTGCAATTGTGCAATGATATATGCTCCCAAATAGATGTTAAGCTGAAACCCTATGTTTTGGAGGGAGTATGGAAAGAGGGTGTTTTAATCATTTTTGATAGGCTCAAAAAAGTTTCTGAACTCTTTGACATTAGTGACTCTGATACTGATATATATTCTTCCGTAAATGAGAACAATGTAGATATTAGCACCATTACTAAAATATTGGTGGAGTACCTTCCACGTGTCTTATGCCTCTTGTCATTTATTCAGTTCCATGTCACAGAAAAATACAAAGGTAGAGGGGGAGGAACCTGGAAGCAGGAGGTAGAATCTATTTCCGAAGAAGATCAAATAGCTAATGCCTCCATTTTTAAATGGCTTAACGATGACCACGGAATGTCAAGTGAATTTTTTAAAAGGGGCTTCTGTGGGGTTGACATAAACTTATCAGGGGTGAAGAATGTGAGCAATAAGTTAAAGGAAATTCTAGATAGTGTTATCGATAGGCACTGCGTCTTCTCCCTACATGGGCTGTTGTTCTTAACTTCAAGATGGGATCATTCTATGTTAGCAAGTGCGACGATGCTTCTCCATATTTTTTGTAGAAACGCAACAGAAAATGAAGCATGTATCAAATTCTTTAAATCTATATACAAAGAAGAGAAGTTTGAAGCATTCCAAGATACATGTTGTTCGGTTGTGGAGAATTTGGAGCATATATATGATGTCATATGCCCCATGATCTCAGGCACCAGCCGAAGTACAGATATTAACATTTCCTCAGAGGCTATGTACCTATATGTAGTTTGGTTGAAAAGAAATCTTAAAAACGTAATCGTATCGTTGAGGAAACTGAAAAAGGACAGCCGCAAGTGGAGTGAAGTTAACCTACGTAATGCACTAACTTCGGGTCCTGCCAAATATGGATTTGTATTCACATTGGACGTACAGAAAGCTCGTGGTAACGTAGAAGACTATCAATCCAGTTTCGAGATGGTTTGTATGCAGCTGTCGTTAGCCTCTCTTACCTCACCTGCTTGCGGCTTTGCTCCGGAGTCTCTTTATGATCTACAGAGGATCGTTGATGTCATCCAGATTACTAAGTCGTCATCGATAGGAATAATTCAAGGGGTACTCACGACAGCAGGCATTATATCCGCTCTTACTTATGCAATAACCATTTTTGGTCACATCGATACAGTAAAATCCATAATGGAGTTCCCAGATTTTGCCAAGAGTGTTTACAGAAAGTTAGTCTCCTTTTGTAAAGCACTAATTAATTTCCCTCAAAGCATATCTAAAAGTAATAGCTAACATAAACACAACAGATGTGATAATACAATTATTTTGTTTTGTCTCATGAGACTTTTCACTTCCCACCAGAATGTACACGTATCGTAGCCATCCTGATGCCCTTGTTAGTTACGCAGTGACATTCGAATGGTTCTCGCTTCATGTATTTCGTAAGGTGGTTTGTCAATTTGTTCCATTTACTCCTCGTGAAAACATACATATGCTTGTTGCCTTTGTCACCTGGTAATCTCACAGTTAAAGAGCTCGATGTGGGCATGCATCCGGAAGGTTCAGTGTGGTAGGGGAGTGGGCAGTAGAACGATGCATCCCCTTGTGTGAGATCCACTTCACAACCAACCTTCTTACCAGCATCGTCAAACATTGCTACCGTGTCGTCTCTGAACAGCTCCTCACTTGGGTCAGTCATACCACACCCATGCAAGTAAGGATCGGTTGTAGGTATTGACACATCGACTACCCCTAAAAGGGTGAATGACCTCTTCTCATCAGTTATTCTACGTGAAGTGTCTTCTTCCCTTTTTTCAGCTTGAGAAGACTCTGCAGAACCGTTAGGAACAGTATTTCCCTCAACTTGCGAATCATCTCTTGCACCTTCATTGCTCTCACCATTGTTCACATGTGTAGTGGCATTAAGTTGACTTCTCCTATGCGTTTTAGATAAGCTTCCACAGACGTACTTCACATGTTCTAATGGGCGATTCTGTTTAGATACAATGATTGCACTCATAGGGTTATGAAGTTTCAAACCTTCAACATAATCATGTTGAGCATCCGTAAGAACAGAATGAATCGACCTATACCCTGCTTTGTTTGTGCCAATCACCTTAGAATACTCGACTGGCACTAGTTTCCTCTTATCGTCTGAAACGACTGTTTGGTAAAAGTATTTCTCTTTGTTTAAAGGGAATATGAGAACATGGTTGGATTTCGGCTCCTTATCTCCCCATTGATTGTATTCTTCTATATCCAAAGACGCTTCATCAAGTATTTCATACTTTTCAACCAAAAATGGTTCTTTCCTTCCATTGAGTGTAATAGGAAGTTGTCTCTCATAATGGTGCACCATACAACGGATGTAAAGGTAGATACCAGGCAATAAGACATACGTTCTCTCTGGGGTTGCTTCACAAAGAGGTATATCCTCTATTTCAGGAAGACTGTAACCATCAATCTTCTTAGAAACTACTCTGACGCTTGGCACTATCATATTCATATTTTCACTTGGTCCCATGGAATCATAAAAAATTATACTTGCCTCATCTCTGTTAATGACGAGCCTCGCCTTTTCTATTCCATCTCCGTCAACACAGGAACATGCTCTGCTGCTTCTTTCTCTTGATACCGTCGGTAATAAATGTAAAAAAATCAATCCTGGAACTTCTTCAGCTCTACTGACGTTTATTGAGGCCGTCAAATCAACGACAGACTGTAATGTGTCGTTATAACCAAAAGAGTTACAACCTTCTGGCTCAATCACATGACCCTCAGGGCAATACAAGGCAGAGGGTATGTTTACAGAAGGACTACCTGTACATACATTCATCTTATTCCCATATATGTCTACATTTCTGTTAATATGTAAACCTAAAGGGTTATTAATGAAGCTTGAGTATGTTGGAGGTTCACATCCAAACGTAATATCTTCATGACTTTTTGAAGGGACAATTTGTATAGCAGCCCTCACGTCCTTGATTTCATAGCGAGCTTTGTTGACATGTAGATTCCATGTATAAACAAGACTTTCCAGCCTTCCCCAATAAGTAAATGGTCTGTGCTTCATGTAGCGCACAGTTACTATGCCTTCACTAAATTGTTTTGATGTGTCAAATTTCAGCGCATCCCCGAAACAAAAATCCCGCATAACTAGACGAATAACAGTACTAAATGTCGTCCTTAAGCAACTTGGATGTACGAATTCTTTTTGCATTTCAACTGGAAATATGTAGGAGCTCATAACGGGCACGGTGTTGTATTGGTGTCCTTCAATCATTTTGAACTCTGGCGGACCATATACGTTAATTGGTAGTCTTATTGTAAGAATACTACCAGGCATCATACCAATGTCACACCAAGCACCCATTATAGGGTTATAAACATTCCAAAACACCATTTTTGAAAAGTCACATGTATGCGACATGCCAGTAATGACGGTAATTTTTGCCTTCAACTCACCACTATCCCTATCATTGCATTTACAGTATCCCATGAATGGTTTGCTTATGTTTCTCCTATCGAATTGTGCAAAGTGCCATAGATTGTCATGCGACGATTTCACATTAACCATCGTTGATAAATCTATAGCAGAGGATGTTTCAGTGCTTAGTAATTCAGTGAAACAACTTGGTGGATCGATGTTTCCATCACAGTAGAATCCAACATCAGGATGTTCCATGATATCAACGGTACATGTTAGGATTCCGTTCTCTTTACCATCTCCACGTTGCTTTTCGAATTGTGGAGTCTCCATGGAGCCACATCCATAGGTAGCCTTCCTAACATTTGATATGTCAAGAAATATGAGACCTAAAGGCTTATTCAACTTCTCAAAATAGCTTTTAATATCTTCCGAGAACGCCAAGGAATTTCTCCCTATGTTGTCGTACATTTCACTAATACATCGCTCTAATCGGAGTAGCACTTCGTCATCAGGTGGAGCGCATACAAGATGAATATGAGTGGCATTTCCTCTTAATATATCAGCATGTGCACCCCAATGATCATCAATGTTCGGATAGTGGATGGTCATGAAATTTTCTTCATCAGTTTCAAAATATTTAACCACAGGTTTACCATATATATCGGAGATAAGCTTGGAAAGTGGTGCTTCAAAGATATTTATACCTGATATAACATAGAAAAGTGGATTGTTGGCTGATTCTGTGCCCTCATTTCTAGGATAAATGACATACGGCTTTTTACATGACACCTTTACGGAGAATCCACTTTCAACTTTCAATAATACTGAATTCAAACTCTTCTTTCCAGCTTCGTCTGCCTTTTCTACAACACTTACTTCATCCCAAAAAATATCGTCAGCACTGCTGCCTATGGCTAGCAGCAGAGGGAGAGTCCACAACAGGTGAACCATTTTGCGATGTTGAACCAAACCGAAAGACAATGGGATAACAACAACTGAGTGGAACAGTAATCTATACCACTATAGTTTTATAATCGGTGGTATGACAGCAGCTCCAATACATGTATAATAGATAGACCTAACATATAACAGCTATATGCAACTAGTTTCAGTATTATACAAATATGTTGGTGCGTACGCTTTAAAACTGTTTTAAAAGGTTAATGCTTTCCATTTCAGCCATAGCGTTAATACGGAATACGCAATACCAATAAATAATCAAATGACCAAAGACAATTTTTGTATTTCAAAAGTAGCATATAAACGTTAACTGCTACTGTATCAGACATCTTTTTGGTATCATAAGCCTGACAGAGGAAAACAGCAGCAGAAATTTGTAGTATCTCCAGCTTCCTGCACTGCTCATGTCTAGGGCATAAGGTAGCTTTCCCAACATGCCTATAACTATATCTTAGCTATTACCTTATACAGATTATTGACTGATCTCCACAGAAAACAGATGAGCATGTAACATGTAGAGCCACGTAAAATGAATTTTATTTCACTTGTCATTTTCTGCTCAGTAATAAACTCAATCCATTAATTCCCACATAAAATGGCAGGCAACATGCATTACCTTCTAGTTAGCACTATATACCAGCATTGATAACGATACTTGCTATCACATTGTTAGATTCATTGAAGCACTCGCACTCTACTTTAGACAAGTATGCTTTTCCATTTTTGGTAAACTGTCTTTTAGAGAACACCCAGAGTGATCTCAATTCTCCAACTTCTTTTGGGGGATCAAATAACTTTAGATCAACTTTATTGCTCATTTTCACCCCATTTTCGACTGATCTGTCGTAGCATTGTACCATGATTTGGTATGGGTTGGTTGTGGATGACTTTCCTATTTTGGGTGCCCATTTATTTTGATCTCCACTTAAGAAGTGCTTGGGCGTAACAGTTGGGCAGTAGAATCCTATTGTACGTTTGTCATCTAGAGTGAATTCGCAGTTTGTACTCGTGTTCATCTCATCATCATTTGTGTAAAACATTCTGGGTCTGGTTCCACAGCCGTACAGTCTGTCACTGCTGAGGCCCGGATCAAGTGCGATAATGGCATATGAATCTCTGGAAGCAACCCAGTCCTCGGCAGCGCATATGAAATATATGGGTTTTATGTGTTCTGACCATATCCCCTTGTAGTCGTCCAAGACAATCTGTAAGTCGTAGTTCTGGAATGTTTCAGGCGATTTATATATACTTATTCCAAACGATGCAAATTCATCTTGGAATTGCGTAGCCTTAATTACTCGTGGATCCATCTCACCAGAATTGACATTTTTAAAAATTGTGTTCTTGCCCTCTGGATAGAGCTTCAGTCTTACTTCATGAGGACGTGTGAAAAAGTCAGCGCAGTTAAGATGCAACCTGCTGACACCATGCATTGGAATAGAGAAGAACCTCCAGCCATTCTTCATGTTATGTACTGTTTTCTCATTAATATGAGGCACCGTACCATTTGCATTTGGTATGACCAGCGAGTCAAAGAGGTATACAGTGATGATCTTAGTCGCCTTTATCAAAGTGTCATATGGCTCAGAAGCATATTCTGTTCCTATGTCTACATCCACATCCACAAGAACTTGACTTGCAGTAGATTCCAGCTCATAAGTGTCCCCTTCAGCATGATATACAGGGTTGTGTCGGATGCTATGATTTGCTGCTGACACTTCAATCTTGTTCGTTATTTGGTTAATTGTCTTGGTTACAAACAACGATTTATTGGAGCCATATTTAGCAAAGCAGTAAGGACAATCCACAATAGGATGAGGGAGGAAGCGCTCATGTGGACCCAGTATAGTAATTTCATCATGTAGGTCATCTTCATGCATAAGGTTAATGAGTGAGAATGTTTCACCAATTTTAGCAAAAACAGTGCATGTCAATCCGTCTGTTGCTACGCTGTTCTTGTTGTTGAAGTTACACGATGCCGGAAAGTCTAAGGCAAATTTTCCTATCTCTGTTTCGCTGCCGTTCTTTTGATAGTCACAATGTACACTGTGACTTCTATATGTTCTGTAATTACTTGTCTCAAGTATCATTACTTCATCTGTGTATATGGGCATGTTTAAGTCCTGGATTATACTATCTATCTTTAAAGCAACTCCATTTGCTAGTATGACATGCATGGGGCATGTAGGTGGTACTATTTTTCTTTCCACCTTGTCATGATAAATCTTAAATGATTGTCCTTTGATGCCAGATTTCCTTTTAAAGGAATTCAAAGTCTCTTCGATAACTTTTGACGTCAGATCCAATACAGTCAGCTCCTCCTCAATCTGGGTTCCCAATAGGAAATAGCAGGTTTCATGATTACAGCAAGATGTATATACATTTTTATCATTATAAAAAAACAACTTCCTAAGATCCACATCATCTAGAAAGAAATCTTCCTTACTAACATCAATCTTCATAGTCTTAATGAAGTTTTTTGTATCCTCAAGCCTATATGACGGGCTAACGTGCTCCTTCAACGCATCTTTTTCAACTATGGATTTAATATATTTCTCCTGTAAAGAACTATATTCAGCGTCTTCGACTGAAACGAGGGCACCCCCTTTTTTACACTTAATATGAAGATACGTGCCCAATCTTGCATTTTTGTAGTATACACCGTTTTTCTCAGGAGGAAGATACGGGTGTCTTTCAATCGTAATTGTCTCTAACTTCGGAATAAAATCCGTCTCTGGCATTAAATTAATCTGTATTCCACTGTGATGCTTGTAATCCTCGTGGTCTTGTGATACACAATCAAAATACATGGTCTTAATGTATCGATGTTTTGGCTCACCCACATAAGATATAGTCCATGTTCCTCCATCTTCTGATTCTTCTACAACTATGGTATCCACCACATCCTTAATATTAGACTTCAACCTGTAGTAGGGATGTTTTCGCCGGTTTCCAATCACTGTCTCATCCCAGATATACGGACTATCGTAGAACTGACCATCGCTGATTGGTACCATTTTTATACCGATTTCCCTCAAGTCTGGGCATGCTATTTCGACGCTTTCGTACCGGTAAAGATCCATATCGTAGTGCGTATAACCTGTATCGGAAGAACCCAGATCTAAAACATCCCAATAGGCTACTTTCACGTTGCCGACGCGTTTTACCACGTAGGTCACTGGAATGTCTTCTTCTGTAATGTAAGGCTTTTCAATGAAATCAACACTCATTACTCGCTCAGCCATCAAGGCGAGGAGTACAAATGGACTCATATTGAAGGAGGTGATAAACTAGTGTATCTTTCCTATTTTTATCTATCATCTAAACTAATATCAGTCAAAGTGAGTGTCATTCAAGCAAAGATGCGGGTCTGTCTCCATCAAATGGCTGCAGCCACCCTTTTTAGATTTGGAGGCGACATCTTCAGAGGAGTACACGCTGTTTGCTAACAAAGGAGATTCACACAAACCCATTCCGTTAATGAATACACCTCTATGTACATGTGCCTACGTATTAGGAGAAGTGACGTAAAAGGGGTTTAAGGCAATTGAATATTCAACAGCCTTCCGCTGGGCAAGACACCCTTTAGGAAGGATCTTCAATGCTAGGAGACCTCCTGAAAGCGTAGATCTACACCTCAGCTGGTGACATAACATGGCGTATATTGGCGATAACTTTTATAAAATGTAAACTCCATGTATTAGTGTAGCAGGGTAACAAAACCAGCAAAAGGTAGGCGAAAAATGAAACTCCTCTTTTGCTGATTTATAGATAATGATGCCCGCATCATAATCTTTAGTGATGTATACATTTATTTTTATATACAGCTTTGACATTTAAGAGCCACCTTACACATCCACATATCACAGATGGATATGCGGATACCACATGTAGCACACCAAATAAATGCCAAAAGGTAGCCTTCTGTCAAGATTCATGTGGTTCTGTAGCAAATATTGTCCCATTCAATAATCTGGGATGAGGTACATGTGAAAATCACTGTACTAATGACTCCAGCCTTGCGCTAACCACTTTCCTATTTCCATTGCACTGGAGATCAAGTGTATTGGTAATGCAGTGTGGCAGGAACATGTAAGCATCACGTTCATATAGCCATTGCCTCTTTCCGTTACATATTGGGGTTCTCCTAAATGATGGAGCAATATGCGCTTATAGACAAGGAGGCTCAGCATGATGGAAGGAAGAATGACGAATTAGATTGCATGGCACAAGTTGTCAAAAGAGCATTACCGGCGAATTACAACTTCGAAGTCCCAAAATGTGTCCGAAAAATAAAGGACATGCGGGCAAAGACTGTTGCTCTTCAGATGCCAGAGGGTCTTCTAGGTTGGGGATGCGAAATCGCAGATATATTAACCTTTTTCTGTGAGTCTCTCGAAGAGGTATGTTGGTCAATCCTAGTAGCATATGTGACGTTGCAAAACGTGATGTTCATGTACTAACACATGCGCCTCAGTTCCTAACTCTATTCTACTTTCTATATATCCTTTTACATTATACTGTATTTTATCATCACTGATCTCTGTTCATTCAACATTTAGTATGCGGTTATAATGTAACGCAGGTTATTATAATGGCGGATGTTACCTACGGAGCATGCTGCATAGACGACATGACCGCATCTTCAATGGGATGCGACTTGATAATACACTATGGGCATTCTTGCCTTGTGCCAGTAACCACTGTCACAGTGCAATGTCTCTATGTATTTGTGGAAATCTCATTTCCTCCGCAGTATTTGGCTAAGGTAATAGCTGATCTCTTCAAACCGGAAGACCAGATATTCCTAATGGGCACCATTCAGTACTCTAATGTTCTGCGTGAAGCTGCTACTTTGGTAGATAGAAATGGCAAATTCAAATCAAAAGTTCTTATACCGCAGGCAACACCACTTCTACCAGGAGAAGTTCTGGGATGCACATCTCCAAAGTTGCACAACTTTTCATTTGAACCTAATGATATGCATTGCGAAGACGGAGCAAACCTGCAGCATCACGAAGAATATTACTGTGAAAAAGGTGGTGAGAGGATCATACTATTTATCGCAGATGGGAGGTTTCATCTTGAAAGCGCCCTCATACATAACCCAGGTATAAAGGCCTATAGGTTCGACCCGTTCAACAAAACAGTATCAGAAGAATCATATGATCTCGAAACATTGCACAGCACAAGACGGGATGCCATAAAGATAGCAAAAGGAGCACGGTCTGTCTGCCTAGTTGTAAGCATGCTTGGCAGACAGGGAAACTTCAACATCATGAACAGTCTAAAGAAAATGTTACAGAAGCACAATATCGCATATCATATCAGATTTCTGTCAGAAATAACACTGGATAAACTGGAGGATCTCGGTGTTGATGCCTACATCCAGGTTGGATGCCCAAGGCTCTCAATTGATTGGGGAACAGGCTTCGGAAAGCCTATTCTGAACCCTTACGAGGCCTATGTGACTTTCAGTAGTGAAGATTATAGGAACGTGTACCCGATGGATTACTATGCTAATGATGGGGGGGAATGGTCGAATTACACGGCCAACAGACGCGAGATCCCACGTCTTGACAACAAAGATGCAATCCGCCTGAGGCTGCAACAGAGAGCCACTCAAAAACAGATAAAGTACACCTCTTAGTCGTATAAAAGCTTTAAGTATAAGTGACATCAGTCGAAAGGAACGAATGGTACAATTGCATTTCCTGCGCATATACGAGAGTGACCTCTGTAAATATAGAAAGCTACTCCAAGATCAGAAGTGACTTCATTCTTTACACCCCAAAGCATATTCACACAAAATAATCCTTAAAAGCATAATTATGACTATTTTTACTAACGTGGTAAGCAGTGCCTATTGGCAGTGATAGCGATATATTATAGCCCTTGTAACAGAGGAGACTGTAAATAGCTATCTGCTCCATTTATGTTAACTCATAATACATTTCGTTTCTCTGATGCATGTTAAGTTGTGTCACTGCGAAATTATTCCTTTTAGAGGGGGTCGAATTTTTCGTTTTTGGGATGGGGAGGTAGCAGAAAACACAAAGTTTTTTGGTTTCCGTACGCTGTGCGTATACTCCATTTTAGGCCATGTATTAGGCTTGAGATACTCTCGTTAATTTTTTAATGAACTCTTACCTACTTCACTAAGGCGATGGATGTAGCACAGCGGAAACTAATCTCCATGTTACCCTTCTGAGGCTCTCAAGATGAAACGTTTACTCTGTAATATTGTGATTTTCAATTGGATTGGGTGCTCCTTGGTAGGAGCTACACTTTTAAACAAGGGTGATAAAGGTGACCATGGCAACTTAGTGGAATTAGATACTTTAACGTGGCGTCAAGAAAAACCCATTTCAAGTGACATGATATGCCTCAGTAGAATATGCCGATACAGCCGATTCACCGTTGATAAACCATTCTCCATTTCTAAAGTCACCCACAGCAGTGATACTGTATACGAGGGAATTGGTTTCAAGGAAGCTATTGAAGTGAGAGTCTTGTCTGTTTGGTTCAAGAGGCTGTACAGCATCTTGACCAACGATGGTATCGCCTTTTCGGTTTTTGATGGATCCAGTTATGATATGGTTTCTGAGAGTCGGTTTGCTGAAATATGCACAGAAACCATTGCCATTGCTGAGGTGGCTAACCCTATTGCATTTTCCAATTACTACTGCCTTGACTTATCATTCAAATCTCCAGAAGGTCCAGCTCCGGTACCTTTCGTTAGACTAGATCCTATTGAGGCTGCATCGACTGGGTTGTCATTAGAGGAGTCAATTAACCGAGCACTCAATGCCACGAGTTGTGTAAATTTTACAGGGGAACCAAGGACAGAGCAGGATAGTACACTAAGGAACAACTATGCTGTTGCTTCTTAAATGTGTCTGGGATGATTTACTTTCAAGAATCGTGTTGCAAATGGTGCAACGGATAACTGAAAGCTTAATACATATGGCGTTATGTTTTCATATTATGCCTGAGTATTAAGAAACAATGGCTACAAAAGGGATTGTAAATGATAAATATTGACACAGTATGCTATAGCAGTAAGCTGAAGTCATATAAATATATCAAATCCCATGAGATGCATGGACATGTATTAGCTAGTGTAAAATAGAACTGCATTTTTCATTAGTGCTCAGTTTTAAACTCCTAACTAATCCTTGATAAATTGCATTACAATAAATATAATCGATGCTGTCTGTATTCTTGAGATAGACGTCCGCTTGTTTTGCCATGGAACAAATTTTCACTTTGTACTTTTGTTATATCCATCTCCGAGAATTTTGTCCAAAAGGAAGCGGTAATTGTCGTTAACAAGATGCTGGCTGCCATGCTTCTTGGCTAAGATGAGTTGTGCAATCGAATGTGTTCCGTCTGGGAGAATCGCGTGAAGAGTTAGTAAAGTGTTGCTTTTTGTCTTCTCCATGACCAGCGAAGTATATGTCACAGTGGGTTCATTTAGTTGTGCCACTGTTTCCCCAAGGTACTTAACGACACATATTTTTTTGGCCTTGTCTTTAGGTTCAACGTACATATAGTGTGATGACAACCTAACAGTTTTGGCATTCACATCGAAAAACTTCATGTTGTTTATCTCAAGAGTGATGCATTCAGCTTTATCAATGCTTTTAATAGGCCATGGCTGTGGTACTTTATAATCGTCATTGACGATGTATGCCGTAAAATAATCCGTTAAGCCGAATGGAGCGTTGGGCACGTTCCTTCCATCTCTGTCTGTTGCAATCCAGTTTTTGGGATAACTGGTTCTAATGGTGGGAACAACTTCATTCTTTCCACATATGTCGCAGTCACACGTCACTAGCTTCTTAGCTGGAGGGGCCGCAAATTGGAACCTTCTTTCTGGGTTTATCACCACCACGGGTTCTGTTAGGACATCCTCCTCGGTGACCAAGTCATCATTATCGTCTTCCTCAACATCTCCACTATCCTGCGATGTGCTAGAGGATGCTGCATCTCCAGTCTTGCCTCCCGTTTGAGTGTTAGGCTTTACAGATGGGGAAGCCCGCAATGCACCATTGGTAGTTGGCTTCGCAGAAGGCGGGGCATTATTAACCTTTCTTTGTGTTGCAATGGGTGGATCAGTGGCGCTAGGTGGACTTGCTTTTGCTGTACCTGTAGCAGCACGCTCTGGAATTCTATATTCACCATATGCTGTGTTCCTTCTGTCGTCTTCTTCTTCACTTTCATCATCAGATATCTCAATTTCATCGTCTGTATCAACATCACTGTACTTTTGTTTTTCCCCTTTATGAAGACTAGAAAGCTCCTTAGTTAATTCAGCCTCATGTCTATCTAACCGCTTCCTATCTTTCTCGGCTTCCTCAGTGTAATTCTTTACAATAACAAGTGATGCTATAGCAGAGCCAATGCAGACAGCAATACCAATAATGACCATGACACGTTTACTTGTAAACCACCCTCTCCTACTTTGAGGTGCCGCTTCCGTTGTCATTGTTTCCATTTCAGTGTTAAATATATCATAATATCATTCCCAATTGGCCTACCGTTTCCTCTGGAAAGATATAAGACTAACTACGTTGGTTTATTTCCGATGACAGTATATTTTATTAGCATGAGACCTCCTTCGATTCGCCAGCAAATGACACATATAGTTTCACCTGTGGCTCATATGGTAAATTAAATTACCAAGTCCCTAAATGTTTTGCCGTCTGCTAATAGCTTTAACTGCCCTGATGATGGTAAATATATAATGAAGGGCACATCTAGACAACACAGCAGCAGCAAGAAATAATATTCCACGAATCTAGTGCAATTTTCTACGATGCGTGCCAATTAGCCACACTTCTATGTGGTTTTACATGCTAGTTTCATTTGATTTTACTTTATGCCACCATCTTTCCTGCGCCGATGCACTTATCATCCGAATAGAAAACGGCGTACTGACCGGAAGCTATGCCGACGTCTGGTTTGTGTAGACTGACATTAGCTGAAACTGGATCTTCTATGTCGTCAAAGGTCACAATCCCCTCCATATAATTAGTGGAATGCCTCAACTTTAACTGCAGCCTTGCATCTGCATCACAATGAAGAACCCATAATACATACGTACCGTTTCCCCTTGTGAACGAGGCGAAATCTGGAACGTTCCACTTGATGTCTGTAACACGGAAATACCTTCTTATGGAGCCCTTAGAAACGTATTTATCAGAGTTATAGCAGGATGTGACGTAAAGGGTGTTGGTTTCCGGTTCCTTGCGAACAACATAGCGGCACTTGTGGGTTTCTTTGGCTGAGCTGAGAAAGGGCGCTATTCCTTCCCGTTGCCCTATGGTGAAATTGTATAACCCGGAGTGTTCTCCCAATACTTCATTGCTGTCCTCGTCGATAATTGGTCCTGGTTGGTGGCCGACGTATCCCCTCAGGAACGAACGCACATTCACCTTGCCCAGGAAACAAAGACCCATGGAATCCTTACGGTCATGGTTTGGGAAATGTAATGTTCTGGCGATGTGTCGCACCTGAAACATTTGTAGAGAAAAATGAGAAACTCACCTCCTTCTTTAATAGATTCCCAAGGGGGAACATCACATGTTTCAATTGTTCCTGACTTAGTCGTGATAGGAAGTACGTTTGATCTTTCCCTGTGTCCTTAGCAAGACACAGGCGTTGTATTACTTCATCAACATAAATTTTATTTCCTTCATTATCCCTACTAGGTACCTTTAGTGTGTCCCCTTCTAACCTAGCGTAATGCCCGGAAGCAACATGGGTGAAGCCCCAACGCTTAGCGTATTCCAGAAATGAACCGAATTTTACAAACTCGTTGCAAAAGACATCCGGGTTTGGTGTTTCACCACATCTGTCATAAATGTTCGTATTGACATTCTCCACCTACCTTGTTCCCTCCACAAATGGCTCAATGACACAGCTGCGATATATTTCTTGAAAAGGAATTATGTGTAGAGGAACGTTCAATGTTTCGCATATCTTCATCAGGTAATCAATATCTGTTTCCCAATCGCATTGTCCTGCTACGTATGTTACGTACGTTTGCTCGCCTACCTGGTTCATTGTCGTTTGCTATCCCCCAAACCTTAAGATAGAATGCCTCAACATCGTAACCTTGATTCTTCAGCAACCAAAGGGCAACTGATGAATCAACGCCACCACTCACTAACACTGCAACCCTTCAAGGACGTTATGTACTGTTACATGCAAACACACCTTTTGTGCGATTTGTTTTGCTGAGGAGTCTTGAGTGCCATCTCTGTGTTTCTTTGCGATATAATTTCATCCTTTATGTGCTTCAAAATTGTCTCCACCCCGTTGCGCCTTATTATGCCTATCTCCTTGAGTGGAGAGCCGCCACCTATGTTAATACTTTGCATTTGCATTATATCATTTGAGCTGCGCCCCTCTATTTCATCGAGGATAAGCGCTAACATTGCTTTCGTGATAAGCGAATCAGATGTTCCATCCACATGCACCATGCCCTCTGGGTCAACACGTACCGCCAGGTAGATGGAGGATATGCATCCCTTTATAAGCCTGTATTCACTTGACAGCGTTGAGTCAAAGATGAAATATGTTCTTTCATCCTCATTGTTTTCAGTGGCAATGGGTAATCTGAACGACTTTGTTTCATGTAGTTTAGTTGGGGGCGCCTTTAAAATTGGTGGCTCCTCCGCTCCCTCATACAACTTTGCTCCCATCTCTGCTAGAGTTCTTATGCATTCTTCTCCGTCTGAAAGTGAAGAAAGTTTATCCCTGTAGCTTCTTATGATAGAGTGACTTTCTGCTGTGACGGACGTGACAGTGGGATGCTCTGCCGCCTTTAACACCTGCTTCATCCGTAATGGCATAGTGAAGACAGACGAACTATGTGGTGGCACATCCTTTCCCTTGACGTAAACCGGATTAACGCCGAGGAAGGCATTCCTCAAAGGAATGGATGGGCAATGCCTGGGTGTTACACCAGGACACGCCGATCGTAAGACCCTCCAACAACTACTAGTGCTACATTCTCGATTGGTGACATGTGAGTGGTAACCGGCAACGCTGATGTTGCTCAGCAATGGCATGTGTATCCCATCATAAGACAGTATGCTCAAACTCGCGAGAAAACAAATTACTCTAAATCCAGAAAATCTATGATGCATTACACATAACTCTACAGTGGTATGTGTACGGTTTGTGATTCGTATTATCTACATTAGGCTTCTTATGAGCAATGTTGTTATGGGCGTGATGGTGTTGAGTGACATGTAGTATTCACCATGCCTTTTAATACCCTCATGAACGAGAATACCGCCAGGAAGAATGCGTTAAATGCATTACCCGAGCGAGCATTCATTAGAATACATCAGGTAGAGAACGCCGTCGTCAGAGCGGTGTTTACGATACAGTTCACCGATATGCGTCTGAGATTTCGGAACCATATCGTTCACATAAACGTGTAAAGTCATGTTCTTGCCAAAGAAATCGGGTGAGTTCATGGCTTGGCACAAGAGATGCTTCTGAAGCACGTACTTGAACTCAGCGTACATCATGTTGGCAGGTACGAGGAACCTGTATTGCAATATAATGCGAATAATGCATTGACGGATTTACTGAAATATGTATTGCGGAAGGCATACCCTTCCACATAGGTAGTGTAAATTACAACATCAGAGGGCAACTTACTTTGACCTTTCTATCCTGACGGTGCTCTGGGCCTTGGCCAAGCAGATGATTGGAATGCGATTGTGGAAGCGGGACCTTAGGCTGGCGATCTCATTTTGCCGGTCAACTGCAAAATCATCTAATAATGTATTTATAGATAATAGGTCGCTGGAGAGATACTTACCGTATGATTCAGTCAGGACACCTTCACCGGCATATACCATCGTTTAAAGCATCATTTAGAGGACAGGGAACTTATGGGATGTGTTCATTAATTGAGGTAACCCTTTTCATTTGTACTGTTTAGGGGGATATAAGAAAAAACCGTGAATTAATCACACCGGCATCACAAGGGCATTGGAATACGGAATTGGGAAATGTGGGTATACCAATATACAGATGCGGCTGCAATGGACTGCTGTTATCAAAAAAATTAGAAGAAATGCTGGCGATTGTATGCCTTATGTGATGTTACATTTATGGCTACTCTCATGTCATTAGCTGGAGTAACGCCGGTACTGCGTATGGCATGTCCTTATGTATGTAGCTGTTAGAATTCTGTGACATATAAATACATGTGTCGCTTCTACCTTTTAATGGTTAGATCGCCGGCTTATTTCGCAGGTGCTGTCAATACATGTTGACGCCGTTTATGCCTAAACCTAAGGGAAGTAATCGCCTTCATAGAGTGACATGTCCGTAGTAGCAGCTCCATATTTGGACATTGGTGTGATTTATAGTATCACTTATAAAATGGTATCTGTTTAATGGTCCCCGCGGCCACCAACAGAAGATGCTTCGTTACGATGGCTGCCGCCTTTATGTGTTATACCCATCAATGACACCCTGTAAACCGCGTTACAATAAATATAGTCATTGGAGGTGTGTTGCTGTATGTAAGTTGTTGTTACTGAAATAGTGGGTAGACCCGGTTCTGCCTGCCTTCCACCCATGTCCCTCTGATGCGGGCGGATCATCACTTTTCTATCGCAATATACTATGGTTACCCGCTTGGGGATATCTTTCTGTGTCTATTTGAAATGAATGCCACGCTAAATCGCCGTTATTTGCAGAACGCTTAGACACCGAGGTCATCCATGATACAACCCTGGAAGCACATCAATCATGTCTCACAAACTCTCCCTTGTCAGGATATATGATTCCCAGACTTCTAGTGTCAATGCAGTAGCCTTTTCGCCATGTGGACAGTACATTGCGGCTGCGCGTCAGCCCTTTGCTGTGGAGATATACAGCGTGGAAACCAGAGTACACATTACGGTAAGTGATTTCTGCCTCTGCGGTATATTGTCACTGTTGCGTGAGCGTTGCGGAACGCAATAGAGTCCTCTTAATTGAACCTTCCTGCCGTTTTTATACCCATCTCATTCTTTGCAGTCGCTGAGAGGCTCCACTGAGAACACCGCCATACGCAGTGTAATATGGATACCTAAGAAAGAAGGGCTTCTGGGGAAGAAACTGAGTGGATATCGCATCATAACCATCGGTTTGGACGCATTCATCACTGACTGGGATTTGGAATTACTGCTGCCTGTGGTACGTTCGCACTAGTAATGGATAATCGGCTGCAGAGAACATGCTGCTCATATGGAGGCGCAATCTTTTCAGCTGCATTAAGCTACTGTGGTTCACGGGTTTTTATCGCATGTGACGATGGCAGGGTTAGGTCGTTCTTGCTGTGGAGCTCCACTGACAAGGAGACACGCGAACCTGAGCTTACCTTCGAAAAGGTTTATGCTGGGCACACAAAAAGCATTCTCAGCATATGCATGCTTCCTGACGATTCGTTCTTCTGTGGAACGTCGGATTCGATAATATTCAAGCACGACGTAAACTCAGAAGTACCTGTTAGCAAGATCAAGGTGCCATCGCCAAAGAAGCCAAGCGGTCCACTTCCTAAAAGGAGGAAAGGAACACAAAACAGGATAGAAGCAGACTCCAATGGAGTATTAAACTCATCTGCTGCAGATAACGGGGTACCCAGTTCACCAGAAGATCAGACTGACCCACAAATATGGACACTGGTATACCTTGCTAAACATGGCATGCTTGCAAGTGGAGACTCATCGGGAAACGTGATTTTATGGGATATCAAAACGTGTACAATGCATAAAATGTTCACCCAACATTGTGCTGACGTCCTAAGTATGGCAGTTGGAGCTGACGGTGATACGCTCTTCTCCGGTGGAGTTGATACACAGATAACCGTGTACGCATACAGTGAAAAGAACTATATCAAGCCGAATGCTTCAGCTGGATGGAGTGCCAATGGGGTTAAGTATTTCCATAAAGGTGACGTTAGGTGTATGGCTGTGCATCCTAATGACGACAGAATCGTAAGCAGCGGTAGTGATGGAATACTTACCATATCCAATGGTCTTAAACACCAGAACAACAAACGGTGCCGCACCAACCTGATATTGCTAAACATTCCCAGCTGGTTGGGCACCCCTGTGGTTATGAATCGGGATAAGACCCTGGCCTTATGTCACTATCATGATCACTGTGACTTGTGGTACGTGCCAAAAGAATCGCAAGAGGAGGATGAAATGCCATATAAGTTGGCAGCACTTAGGCTCAATAAAGACGGTGGGCAAATCGTTGTAGCCCAAATGTCGCCTGACGCCAAATTTATCGCCATCGCTAACCAAAAGCTGCTAAGGATTCTAACCTTTAGCATGGAAAATCTTGAACTAAGGTCTGAGAAGGATAACATTGGAGATATCGTAGTACATGCAATGCAGTTTTTGTCAAACACAGAACTGCTGGTATCGCACCTAAATAAGGGCTCAAATACATTTATGCTATCTAGGCTAGATTTGACAGAGAAGAAAATGAAGACGTTGAATCATCACCTAAGGGAGCCCATAATAAGGATAGATGTGGCCAGGAGCAACCTTGAGGTGAAACTCAAAAAGCTTTTGGTGACGCTCTACAGTTTGGAGGGTAATGTATACCTGATGGACATGGAAACTGAGGAGATGCATGAGTTGCCTATGTTTGAAAACGCCTATAGGGTTGTTTCTACGAGCACTAGTCCAGATTTTAGGTATCTTGCAGTATTTTCGAAAGGGTCGCTCTTCTATTTTTACGATGTGGAGAGGCGCAGCATAGTGACCTATGACGGGGACATCATACATAGGGTGCCAAATAAAATATGCAACAGCCATGTCCAGGTATACAACGCGCTGTGGTACAATGACAACAACGTGAATCGCATCTTTATACAGACATCCAACAATGTTTACTCAATCAAAATTGAGGACTCCCTCTTCGGTGTGGAGGAAAAATCCATTAGGCAAGAACCGGCAAGAAGCAATGTCAATTTCAACCCAAGACAAAAGATATACATAGGGCCGAGGAAGTTTTGTGACGCCCCTTGTATTAAGAAGTACTTCTACCAACCCCCTGCATTGTTTAACGCCTTGTTGAAGCAGCTAAATAAGATAAGGAGCATGGACCCTGAAGATGAGGAGGAGGAAATAGCGTCTACCCCTGTCGCTATTGGCAGATATCTGGGAATAAAGAAATCTAAGTTCCTCGTACATCTAGAATTAGATGCAGGGGATAAAGGCGTGCATCTCATTGCCTTCTACATGCCACCGCCACAGAACAGCATCTTCCACAGGAAGAGATACGGGACATAATTAAATTAATTTGTCCAATTGCTTATCTACAAGTGTGTTTATGCGACTTTTGAGTGCTAGTTGTAGTTCAGATGCTGCAGTGTTATAGTAGAGTACTTAGTTGTCATACCTATTTTCTCGTCTCTTTCCTTCTCAATGGAAGCCACAAGCTCAGTAACTATCTTGTCTGTTTTTATCTTTGATTCTACACGCCCCATGAAGTTGGGGTCTAACTTCATTGACTCTATTTCAAGTTTACGCTGAATAAATATGTCTGCATATACTCACATCAAACCTTGAGGCAGACAACTGTGGCCCAAGCAACGGCAATCCCGTTGAACTTTATTGGGTCGACCGATAGTAAACTCGTCAACCTCTTCCGACAAAAGTCCACTAGTGATGTAGTAGATGTAATCTTTTCATTTGTAATGCGTGCTGTGCAACATGTGGAATGAACGTCAAGGCGTACCGATTGTTTGGAATAGCTCTCTTTCCCCAAATATGTAAGGTTTCGTCCTGCGTATATGTTAGCAATCACATATAGCAATTACCTGAATATGGAGTCTGCTTGGCATTCCACTATGGTTCTAATGCGACATTGATTATACTGTCTCCTTGCATCAATATGAGATCTTGGAGTCATGTGGTAGCTCCTCAGACCCACAAAGCACACAGGGCTATCGTCCGGTGTGTCTCTTTTGTATTCTATGTCACTCCTGATTAGTTTGAATGCCTCCTGTATTCTACTTGAGTGATCCTTTGCGTGGCATCGTATGGATATTGCTCCTGCCTTCCTGAGCACATCATCGACGATTAGGCAGTATGACAAGTAGTTCCCACTAGCTGCCAGGCCAAGATACCTGTCTAGAGTCCTAATCATAGTTTTATGCTGCTGGAATACGCTATTCACCCATCAGTGAAGGGTCAATAGACAGATTCCAAAAGACATAAGGCTCTCATCTAAGAGATTATTTAAGGAATCTATGGTAAATAAAATGTTGGAAAACTGCTGCCGTGTTATTTAACCCATAAGATTATATGTGGAATCCTGGCACAACACCCTTAGGGATGTGTAGTACCACTACTTACCATTATGTTCATGAACATATGTTAGTTAACCGTTGACATAATGGACACCATACGGGGCTATCAGAGGAACGTTGAAAGAAACGAGGATGGTACACCAGTGCTGAATGCTGCATCTAATGAGCAGCTATACAAGGTCTACAAAGACGTGACGCTGAAATTCGATGAAAGTAATCATGGTGGGTATATAAACGATGTCGATAGTACAGTTCTTGCAGGAGGAGGCACTCTTTACCTCACAACCGGAAGGATGGTATGGATCCCGAGTGACACCAAAGAAGTATCCTATGGTATTCCATACATTGGTGTCGTCCTTCATGCCATTTCTAAGGATAAGTCTCTCTGGGCCACTCCGTGTATATTTATACAATTGGAAGGAGATGGTGTTGAAAATGAGGATGCAAATATACCAATTGTGATTATGGCCCCTGCCAAACAGGAGGAAGTTGAAGATATCTTCGAGGCTATTTCACATATGAATTCACTCATCCCTCCCGATCAGAGCGACTCGGAAGACGATTATGTAGGTTCACTTAAATATAAATTAAATCTCTCCAGGACGATGACGAAGAACAAGACATGTTGGATGAAACTATCGCAGGAGAAGATGCTTCAATGAATAACAAATTAGATTAATTTTAGTCTACATGTTTTCAACGGGTGGTCTGAACACAGTCAGTGATTATATGTTGCAACTTACAGCCAATAGTCCAATATGTTACTCTTGCGGCGGTCGATGCTCTGTAAAGCCTTGTATTCCTCAGATATTATATCACGGTAGTCTTCAATTCCTGCCTCAAAGGCTTCCTGAACTCGCAGTCTTGTAGGCCAGTGAACCTTTTCAAAAAGCTCATTCATAAGTTTGCGGTCGTGTTCTGGTACCATTGGAATGAGCTGCCATGCATTCGGTTGTCGGAATTCCTACAGCGTATGGAACTACTTTATTGTGACCTACCAGTGCATAATCGGGTCTCACGTCCATGCAATCTATCAGCTCCTCTATCATTCCATCCTCGTCCCATTGGGGAAAGAGTCCAGGTGCTGTGGACTTGCCATACTTTGCCTCCAGTCGGGGGTCCTTTTCTAGCAGTGGGCAGCGAGTCCAGAATCTGGGTACCACGTAAAATTGCAGTGTACCTCCCCGAGCATAGAAAATGCGGACCATATCCGTTATGTGACCTTCGAAGAAAATTTCGCAAAGAGGCATCTTCACCTCAAGCTTCATCTTGAGAATTTGCAACTGCTCCCGGGAAAAATGAGACCGTACTCTCCTTACAAACGAGTCCAGGCGTTCTTCATCCTTTTCGAGTAGCTTGCAATAGTTTCCTAAGAATTTTAAGGATTTGTTATTTTTCTCACCGTATGACGACCGAACGATCCAGAGGTTGGGTCTAGCTGGCTTAGGGTTACCGGGTTGGGTAGCAGACATGTGTTTTAAGTGCATAATCCTGTCTTCCAGCTTCATTCGTCCCTCTGGAGATAGTCTGTAGTTGAAAGATGGTTTTATAATGTCCATATCCTTCTCCGTAATTGCGGCCATGCTCAGGCCTCCAGCATTGTGTTCTCCGTAAAGGAAGTTATCAGAAGGTTCGACGTTGCGATTTTTTGCAATCTCCTCCATAACAATATCTTGCCATCGCTCACCATCACGACTATACAGTTGTATTATAGCTAAAAGTCAGACTTACTCCTTCACAGTAGAGTTGCATACATCATTATAATCGTCAAACTGGTGCTTGAACAAGTTCTTTTTGGCGACGTTTGTTGGTAGCGACTCCTGCTCTTCAGTATCATCGATACCGGTAGAGACATAGCGACGGAAGCTGCCACTATTAAAAACCTTCACTCCTCCAAGAGGTGAGGCAACGAAGCTCAGTCTTCTTAAGCATTGCCCCTTCTGGAAGCCTGCCAAGATGGCTAGGCTTAAAAGTGAAATGTGAACTACAGATCTACATCTAATCATAAAATACAATTGACATACGCAGATGTTGTTAACGACTTACAGATGTGTAATTCTTCGGGTAATAGTATAATAAATCGAGAAATGCCCACGCCTGCGAGCCGTCTTAGCATAGTGGTATTGCGTTTGATTCGTAATCAAAAGGTCATGGGTTCGATCCCCATAGACGGCTTTAGACCTATAATAAGTAATGTCTACCGTACATTAGATAGAGTCATTAGCGTTCTTTAATGCGAGCGTATTCCACTTCCTGCGCATATTTGGCTGGTGGAGAATGACAGCCCATTCCATGCCTGGAAGGTCTTACATGTCTTGATATAAAGATCTTCAAGATCCCTTGTCATCAAACAGGCTATACATGACTTTTACTTCCTGTTTGTATATTGTTTCATCTCCATTGATGTCTGGAGTTTCAAGGATGATGGGCATGTCCTTAAAGTAGCCGCTGTTGACAATGAAGTGGAATGTCTCCTTTGTAAGTGTGCCGATACCAATGTTCTCATGTCTGTCGAGGCCACTCCCTAGATCCGATTTGCAATCATTTAGATGCACGGCAGATAGATAGTTCAGCCCTACTACGGCATCGAACTTCTTCATCACCTCCTCAAACTTGGCAGCTGTGCGAATGTCATGGCCTAGTAATAATCAGTTATTATCATGTATAACGAACCTGCTGCGAAGAGATGGCATGTGTCTAAGCAAACTCCAACCTAATAGTGTTGTTTATTACGTTTTACTAAACATACCCTGTCCTTGTTCTCCACCAAACTGATGATATCTCTGAGGTCCTCAAACATGGAGCCTATTACGTTCTTTTGACCAGCTGCATTTTCCAAAACTATTTTTACAGTTTTAGTTGCTTCTATGGCTTCGTTAATGCAATTCTGTATGTGTTATAAAACAGTATGTGTTGCGACGTACAGCAATGTTTTTGATTCCCTCTGATTTCTCGCACATACCAACGGTAGAGCCTTTAAAATGTTAAATACCAACTGCTTTCCATTACCTGGATGGAAATTGTAGAGCATGATTCCCAGTTTTTCGCAGCGCTTCAGGTCATCCAAAAAGTTATCGTACGATTTCTTCCTCTTCTCGGGATCCGGATTCGCAATGTTAATCAGGTAAGACCCGTGTGGAAGTACATACTTGATATCATAGTTGTACTTCTTCATGAATTCTGAGAACTTCTTGACACTCTGTTCTGGAAGTGGAGGATTGTCCCACCTCCGTTGGTTCTTGAGAAACAGAGCAAATGCTTGACCTGATTATTATGTTACAAACACTGCATATTAAGTGCTATTCCGTAGATTACAAAAGGTTTCATGTATTTAATGTAATCCATAAGAGCAATTTTCTTTTAGTGTCATGTTTCACGCCACTTACCACCGATGTTGAAAGCATTTATAACGGAAAACTCTGGCCCACCTGCTGCAGATATATGGGCTCCAATATGTACACCAGAGCGCTCGCAATCTTTCCTAACTGCATCAAAGGCAGCAGCTTTGTCCTCGTTACGGTCTGCGTCTCCATTAATGTACATTACATCGTATTACCAAGCTTGGGAAGTGTCACCCATGGTTTCTTCTTCTCGGCAGTAGAGGTGAAAGAAAGCTTTGTCTGTACTGTCTTCTTTGTAGCTGTCTTTGAAATTCCGGTTTTCTTCGTCTTTACGGATTCCTTGTTTGACTTTGTATCGTCTTCAGCCGATGCATTCCCCAGGCCTTCCATAGTTAAAGCTCCCTCTTTGTTGAGTGTGGAGTACAAGGTACTTTGGCGAAGACCATGGAAGGCAGAGAGTCCCTTTAAGGTAGACGGGATTGAGCCTCTGTAAACCACGTGCACACCGCCAGCAGAAAAACGGCCAACGTAACAGCCCACGTGGGCAATTGGAAACACTATGTAACAGTAAAATAGCGAAATTCTTAATTTCGGAAGACAAGACATTCGTCTGCCAAAGTAACACATGGAAAGCTACATCACAGGGAGTCTGGTAGCACTTTTTTACTGCAAATTAAATGAGCGTGTCTATTAGAGCTTTTCTCAGTGTATGTGAATCTGCCATAGACTTGTCAACGTCAGTAGGACGGGAAAGTTGAAATATACGCTCCACTGTTGCTATCTCCGTTGCAGTAGTCGACATTCCACAGAATGCAACCCAGTCATTTGCAATTAAACCTGAATAAATTTCATGTTGTTGCCAGCTAACATACCTCCTCCTATTACATCTGAGCCGCGGTTTATCGTCCCTGAGGTAAGTGGAATTTGGAGCAGCTGGGAGAGCTCCTCCATTTCGTCGGTGGTGGTTTTAACGTGGACCAGTCCACCCTTGTTTTGGAAACGACAGTAGCTTCCAATCAAAGCGTTGCCTGCGATAGAACTCCTGAACACCTCAATACCCAGCACGTCCTCAACGATCTCCTCCGTCTCCTTGTCCATGTCAACGTGGATGAGTCCGACGTAGTCGTTGCAGGTTATAACATTCCCTAGAGCTGAAAGCCTATCATCAATGCGCCTTATTTCGAGAGAGTCCGGTAGCGAATTTCTCAGGTGCCTCAGTTCTGTATCAGTGCATATGCTTGACACGAGCAATCCCTTCTTGTTGCCTGGAAAATAGTATAGATGCTCACGTGAGTTGGATGTATGTATATCCAGGTATACTTACCAACTGTAACACTACCAACGACTCTGGTCCCCCCGATTGTTGTATGTACTACTGGAATATGAGGAAGCAGTTCGGCCTCGAAGACGCTTGCAAAGTTACAGGAACTGCCGACCGTTACGAGCGCATACGAGTTAGTCAACGTCGCAAAGACGCCAACCTCGTTGCTGTTTTCGTACTGCGTCCCTGTAGGATGTGAGATTCACAAAGCCTTAACCTACTGATTGCCATGTTGGAGACCTATTCTCCTCAATTCCACAGACTATGCCAAGAAGCGATAACTATTTTTAATTTTAAAATGTTATCCTTCCTTATGATCCTAAATCAGGACATTTTAGTGTGTGATTGCAGTGGCGTTGAAGTCAGAGATGTCGCTGCAACTACGTACACCATAAAGGCTAGAAAAGCAGCATCGGTAACTCTTGTTGCTGTTTATATATAATCATGTAAAAATGGCTTTCTCGTTTTGGCATAACATCAATTGAAAAGATGATCGAGCTCGACTCATGATATCCTACTGTCCATAAAATGGCAGATGTATCGCAAAAACGAAGCGCCGATTCCATAGACTCAAGTAAATGGGTATTGGAGGACACCAGTAGTATCAATTTCAAGTTTGTAGCAGAAAAGAAGCCTACTGTGAAGAAAAGTATAAAGAAGAAGAAGCAAGATGACGTCGAAGAGAAGCATGTACCCATTGTGTTTCATGATGAGCAGGCTACAGGGAAGTCATTCAAGGATCTAGGGGTGCCACAATGGCTTATTGACCTTGCAAGCTGCGTTAGCATCTCTGCTCCAACAAAAATACAGGAACTATGCATCCCGGCAGCACTCGCTGGATCTAACGTAATTGGTTGTGCCCAAACAGGAACTGGTAAAACCATATGCTTCTGCTGGCCTATTCTTATAGCGCTCTCAAGGGACCCTTACGGTGTATTTGGTCTCGTTTTAACGGGATCCAGAGAGCTTGCATTTCAGATAGGCGATCAATTCAACATATTCGGCGTGCAGATGAACATAAAAGTTTGTGTATGTGTAGGAGGCGTTGATATAGTTGACCAGTCCCTGAGTCTGGAAGCAAGACCACACATTGTAATCGCCACTCCAGGTAGACTTGCTGAGCAGGTACTGGTGAAGGAACGAAATATCGCAAAAGTCTTTTCTAAGGTAAAATACCTTGTCTTTGATGAGGCGGACAAGCTTCTACATCCCACATTTGAAAAGCCACTTAAGGAGGTCCTTGCTTGTATACCGACAACGAAAGATGGTAGAATCACATATCTGTTTTCATCAACCATTACAAAGGCCATTGAAGCACTTTGTAAGTCATTCAAGGGGACACAATTTCACTTTTTTGATGTAACGAAGAATCATGAGACTCCATTCAAGGAACTGGACCTTAAGCACCAGTATTTATTTCTGCCACAGAACGTGCATATCGCATATATGGTCCATCTTTTGCAAAACGGGTTGATGGAACATGAACACGATCAGGGTATCATCTTCACCGCTACCAAGAGAAGGTGTGAATTGGTAGCTGTGGCTCTGCAGCACCTGGAATATAAGGCCACCTGTGTACATTCCCTTATGAAGCAGCGCAAGAGGAACGCGTGTCTGACTAAATTCAGGACTGGAGAGGCTAAACTACTCGTGGCTACGGATTTAATGTCCAGAGGTATCGACATTCAAGCAGTGTCGTTCGTAATAAATCTAGACGTACCTGGCTCCACAGAAGACTATATACACAGGGTTGGAAGAACCGCACGGTCAGGTAGAAGTGGCGTTGCGATAACATTTGTCGATGAACATGACGTTGAAAAGATCAAGCGAGTTGAGTCGGAGACCAAAATCACGCTGGAGAAGCTTGAAGTGGACGACAAGCAGGCAGTAAAGCTCCTGAACAAGGTATCACTAGCAACACAAAGAGCAAGAGTATACCTACAAGAAAACAATTACTGGCAAAATAAGTAGAATGTGATAGTCAATTCAACTGATAGCTGGTTATTGTCAACCTTCCATTTATATGGTGTGTATGTTCTTCCCCTTGCTGTTCCGTTGCTTTAGAAATATCCCGTTTAGGTATAATGTGACTTGGTCTGATGAAGCTGGGTATTATATTTCCAGCTAGTGGTATAACCCTTTATTCATTCATTGTATTGTTGTTACATCCAGTCCTGCTATGCAGTGTCTTATTGGATTACAATCGCATAACGGCTTTGAAATTAAACAAAAGAGGCAGTGATGCGCAGTGTGTATCGCATTCGTGGCTTACATTTCCTGGAATCACCAATCATGGAAGGTTAAATGTTGCTATACCAAGATGCCATAACCCTTTGAAACATCCCAGCCTTCCGTTGGCACATGTAATCAAAAATGATAGATATGATGCGAAGGAATCAAGAGTATCCCTGGTGCTTAGCGACCAAGGTGTCGAAGATTTGCATGCTTCCAACGTTCTCTTGGTTGGTGCTTCACAACTTGCAGTGGAAATCGCAACACATCTACTTAGATCTGGAGTCAAAAACATCTCCATATGGCATTGCAGCTTAGGTGAAACAAAGAAGGTGTTAAAGGAAATCAAAGCCTTACAGCCTGATGCTACAGTCAACATATTAGATAGAGAGCCTCAATACGACAAGGACATATATGATGCCGTTGTATTCGTAGATCGCCCACTCAATGAGGCAATAGAGATAAATAACAAAGTAAGGAATATGTCAAAGTGCATATTCGTTAAATCCAGTGGAGTTTATGGAGTTGTATTATCGGATTTTGGAGACCGGCATCATGTTGCCACAACATCTGACATGCAGCACCAGGAACATCAGGGTACTATTCATACCTCTGGTGCGGAATCTGTCATAGAGATAGCTGGAAAAAGTGGTGTTGATTCATATAATGTGGGTGATTTTATAAGGGTAGCCCTTCCTGGGTACCTTCTTCCCCAGAATAGTGCCGGGCAAAGTAACTCCGACACAATTGTGCGGAAAACCAAGATATCGCATATTGAAAAAGTGGGAAACGATACTATCAGGTTAACAGTGGATATGGATACAAATACATGGCCTAACTTAAGCTTTTCCGTCAGGAAGCTTGATCCAGAGGTTACCTTCACATTCGCCTCCATAGACACGTTGACAAGAAAGGTATTAAACAAACGTTTGCCTGTAATCAGTTCATTTATGGAATGGTTCAAGACTAGTCGTGATCCTCCTGAGCGCCTTGTTATAGCGCCTGGAAGCGACAATGCCATTAACAAAAGGACACAGTCTGTTGTTGCCTCATTGCTGGAGGTAAAGCTGCCATATTGGAAAGTAGACCATAAAGTTATTGAAACCTTTAACGTGCTGATGAATGTAAGTGTTACACCTTTTGTGAAATTATTAGGTATGTTTCAATGGCAAAAAATAACTGCTAATAGGATCTCTAACGGCTCAGGAAGTGATCAAGGGTCTAACCCATACGTTTACTCCTTCAGAAGTTATTATTGTGGATAGAAGTGACATATTCCCCAATGGTGGTGTTGGCCTGTCTGTAAGGGATGCTATTGGACACGTAAAGCAACCCATGAATTGCGACTATCTTCTTGTTGGAGCAGGGGCCTTGGGATGCGAATACCTGAAAATGTTATCCAGTATGAATGTGACTCATGTGACCATTCTGGATAATGACACAGTTGACCTATCTAACCTTACAAGACAGACCCTCTTCACTACAAGTGATGTGGGAAAGAGCAAGGCTATTTCAGCGTTGAAGAATCTAAGGCTTTTTTCTGAGGAGAGTCTACCAAACTATGTTGCAAAACAACAGATGTTCACTGAGTATTTTAAAATGGAACCTAGCGAGCCGGGACGACCCGTAATCGTTTTGTCAGCGGTTGATAACATCCACTCAAGGCTACTTCTGGACAACTTCTCCATTGAAAATTCATATACGTTCGTTGAAGCAGGAATACATGGAATGCAATGCAGTACGTCTATTTGGCTTCCATATATTACAGATTCCTACGGATCTACTATTGACGCACAAGCTGCAATGGAAGGAAGAAACAGCTGTTCTGTGAAGGGAATACCAACTACGACAGAGGATACAGTATTCTATGCCATGGAACTGTATTCCTGGTTTTTCAATGCTCAACATGATCTCTTTAATGACTTCATGAAAAACCCTTTGAAGACACTAACAGGAGCGATACAAAGAGACCTTAGCTATTTCATAAAGGTGGTTGATTCCATAATAGATAACAGCAAATTGGCCACATCAGAGCTGGACATTGACTCTTGGGCAAAAAAAATGTATGGATCCTACTTCAATATAGAATTCCCTTTGAAGAGTGTGTTCTTGGAAGCCATGAACCACGTTAAAAGGCGATCGATTTGCAAGACTGAACCGACTCCTTGCAAAGGTCCACGAGAAATACGGAAGCTAATCTCTGCGACTAAGTCTCTTCTTAAGAATCACTTCCGTCGAATGAAGGATACTGTAAGCAGCGACTTGTTTAAGAAGTGTCAAGATGCAGTGGAAAGGCTCTTTAACGCACCTGCTGTGGTACGTCTACTTGAGAATGGTTGTGATACAAGCATGCAACCACTCTCATTCAGCGAGAATTATAATGAAGATTGTAAGTTTATCTTTGCAGCAAGCAACATAAGGGCATACAAATTTGGCATTTATCAAAGTGATATGGCTACTGTTGTCAAGGTGGTAAAAAACATTGTACCCGCTATATCGACAACTGTAAGTGTTGCTGCTTCCATGGCAATGCTGGAAGTCTACAAGTCCATGCCTTTGTTAAATAAGGTGTATAAAAGAACTGATTGTGATAAAAAGGAAGCGCGTAGGAATGTTACGTTTGGAGATTTTACCGTTGATATGAATTCCAATACCCGTCAATCTGTTTGGTGTGTTAAGAACAAGGATGACGTTCAGTGTTTTACTAACACTCGACTTGTTGCCACTATGAAGCTTTTGGACTACGGCAAGGCAAGTGCTTCGTCAGAGGGATTAATTGGAAACTTCTTTAATCTCTCAATAATGAAGTATTTCAACAGACGGTCAGATCCTCCAGCGCTATTCCGTATTACCAATGATAATGCCCTCCTAAAGGACGTGTGCCTGTCTCAATGGGATCATGTGGTTCTGCATGATGAATACGTACACAGCGCTGAATATGACAGGCAAGGTCTAACAACCATGAAACAACGGGAAAGCGCAGTTACTATAGGTGACATAGTTGAAGTGGTAAGGATTCTTTTTGGTGCTACTGTGGAATCCCTGCTTCTCGTTGATGAAGTAGTGCCAGTTACAAATGAGAACATACAGAAGACACTACGGGAATGCTTCAGAATGAAAGGAACATGTACAATACAGCTAGTAGCAAAGGATAACAAGAGCATGCAATATGTGGAACTCCCCGGTTTAAAATGTGCATTTTAACCCCGACATCCCCTTTAACACCACACCCCCTAATTTGCCATATATAACATTACATGTAATGCGTTCTTACATATAACGATGAATGTGTACACAGCCATAGGTCCAATATGTAATCATAGCCATTATAAATTGGTAACCGCTATGTGTGTCGTACAAGAATGAGGCAACGACAGGTGAATGTGACGCACTCACAGCAGTACACATTCTGACACCCGCTCCTTTGTATTGCGCACCCGCTTTGATGCATATTTTTGTGTCACTGCTCTGAGTAGGAAGGAAGTGCATACTCCATTTACGGATATACAAGTACACATATCTACAAGCATATGTAGGTCTCTTCAATATTGATGCAACGCATCAAAGTGGTATGTAACAGCGTCTATATGTCAGTTTGTCGGTTCCCTGTGGCTTTCACATGAGCCTAACGGCGAGTCTTAATAGATAACCATTTTATTTTTGTTCGATACGTGAGGTAGACAATGGCTACATCCCACTGGTGCTGCCTGCAATTCGATGCTGGAAGAGGTGCACACAATCTTTTCACTGTTCTCCATTGTATAGTTTAAAGCACTACATCTACACACTAAGATGAGACTAGTTCGTGCAGTCCTATTTTTCCCACTCGCCTTTTCCCTGGTGAGGGCTAATGGAGATGGACAAGCAGCAGGTGGTTGTCCAAAACCTGGAAATGTGGATGCAGCAGCACTCAAACAAAATCTTGAATTTGTGAAGAAGTTAAGGAATGCGTTGTCTCTTGGGCGTGAGGATGAAAATAGAAAGAAGTTGCTGTTGAAGTTCCCTCGTTTCGGAGCTCCCTCGTTCGATGGTGCATGGGGAGATTTGAAAAACTTATTGAAGTTGCTGGATGAGCTTCATGCATTACTACTTAAGAATCCCGTTGCTCCGGCACACGACAAAGGTGCGTCTAGTGTAGTTTATCTCATTATTGCTGTAGATGTCGGTAAGACTGCCGTTGCTATCCTCGATATCCTAGTGGGAGCAGCAACTGATGCAGTCACTGTTGCTGATAAGGCTGCTAGGGCTGTTACTGGAATGGACCCCGATAAAGCTGTCGGATTCAACGTTACACCTGAAGTTGGTGAAGCTTTGTTCCAGTTACTGCCAGGCATGTACGACGTATTGAAAGAACTTCTTAAACAGGTTTGTGACTGGGTAAATGCGAAATCCCAGTTTGAAGAGAGGAGGTTGTTCAAAACTGTTGGTGATGGTAAGCCTAAGGAGCATCTAAGAAAGTATGGCTTTGACCAGGAACTAAATGTCGAAACCACCTTGGATGCCCTGAAGGCGAAACTTGAGGAGCTGGTTGGCACGGATAAGCCTTTTGATAAGGTTTTATGCGCCATTGCTACACCAACTGATGAGGTCAGTGCTAAGACTGTCGCCGCAGGTGCCCAAGCAGCAGCTGCTGCACAAGAGGCAGCTGCAGCTGCTGTCCAAGCGACTCCTGGCTTACGTAAGGAAGGCCAAGGTGAGGATGGTGCACAATTTAATGGTGTTGGTATGGCCATGGTCTTTGTTTCTGTTGCTGTCGCTGTATTTTAAGTTTAGTCAATGCGGGAAATGCCGCTTGTATTTGTACACAATATGTGACGGCATAGACATCCAGGAGGAACTCATTTGAGTCACTATGAAAGCCCAATAATTTCTAATGTTTTGGTATGTTTTAACCCCTATTGGATGGTCGGGGACGTATTAGGATTTCGCCCTTCAAGATAATGCTTCCATAAGCGAATATGTGGAGGAGGGCCTAAAGTATACTTGTTATGGCGTATATTAAAATGTATATGGATAATCTCTTAATACATCACTCTATAAGAGATGATATCCAAGAGGTGTTTTAATTGTGGAATTCCAATGGCATGGGTATAAAAAAGAATCTGAATGCATGGATTGCCACTGACTGGATGATTACGGCTTCTTAATCTATAGGGCCATATATCTTCCGAGCAGTTTTAAATGTAGACATTAGCGCAGGAAACCCCGTTGTAATGTGCTTAACATAGTTGTATCTTCAATGATGTTTCACCATCTGCCTAAAGGCAGTTTTTTCGACTCTATAGGGGCCGATGAATGCACATGTGCATCCTTCATATATTATTGATCTAACGTGTTTTGCTCCACTCTACCATTGGGAAATGCATTGTTGCCTATTATAAATTGGTAACTGTTGTGGGTAACGTAGAAGGGTGAGGCAACGATAGGTGAAGAAGAGGTACTCCCAGCATTACACATTTTGACACCAATACCTTTTTACAGCGCACCCGCTTTAGTTCATATGATTGTGCTACTGCTCTGTGTAAGAAGGAAGCGCATACTCCATTTGCGGATATACTAGCGCACATATCTAAGAGGGGATGTCGCTGCCTTCTTCAATGTTAATGGAATGCATCAAAGGGTAAGCATTGCCTAGCTATAAGTATGGTACTTTGTTGTGACTTTCTTATAGGTTTAACTGTGAGTATGAATACATAACCATTTCCCTTTTTGCGAAGCATGAGATAGACAGTGCCTAAATCCTGCTTTGTTGCCTGCAATTCGATGCTGGGAGAGGTGCACACATTCATTTCATAGTCTTGCCTCGTCTTGTTTAAAGTGGTTCATCGACACACTAAGATGAAGCTCTTTCATGCATTCCTGCTTTCCCCAATCGCCTTTTCCGTTGTGAGGGCAAATGAAGGTGGCCAAGGTAATCTTAGGACTGCAGATGTCCCCCCAAACCCGGTACATCCAGGTCTTGCTACCTTTAGACAACAACTAGAGTTTTTTAAGAAGTTAAATGAGGTATTTGCTGGAAATGAGGAACAATATAAGAAGGTGCTTGAACAGGCTCCAAATTACAATGCTGAAGCCTTCAAAGACGTTTGGGGTCAGTTGAAGGATGGTGTTGGTAAGGTTGCTGAGCTGCATCCTCTTTTGGTTCTCCCTAAGTATGCTCCAAGAAATGGTAAGTTTGTTTTTTATTCCTTCAAAGTTTTTTAGATGCCGTTCAAACAGTTTTTAATATATTTGAAATAGTGGCAGATGCGGCATCTGACGCGCTTAGTGTCGCTGATAAGGCTGTCAAAACTGCTGCTGGTATGGACGTTAAGAAGGATGTGATGTATAACGTGACCGTTGAAACAGCTGGCCTTCTATTTGGGTTCCTACCTGAGTTCTTTGAAAAACTTTTGGAGTTCAAAAAGGTGGTTGAGGATGCGTATGCCGCTGAATCCCAAGTTGATGGTGGTAAGTTATTCACACGACTTGGTCACAGTCCAGTTGATCCTTTCTTGAAGAAGCACGGATTTGGCCCCGCCGAGGTAAAAGGTGATACTCCTTTAGAAACCTTGAAGACAAAGCTTGAAGATATGGTTGGTGCTGATAAGCCTTTTGCGAAGGTCTTGTGCGCCCTTACTCCACAGGTAAATGAGGTTCAAGTCGGGAATACCGTCGAGGGTACCCAGAAAGCAGCAGCAGCAGCAGAAGCAGCTACACAAGCCGCAGCTACCCCAGCTAAGGAAGGAGCGAAAGGCCAAGGTGAAGATGGTGCACAATTTAATGGTGTTGGTATGGCCATGGTCTTTGTTTCTGTTGCTGTCGCTGTATTTTAAGTTTAGTCAATGCGGGAAATGCCGCTTGTATTTGTACACAATATGTGACGGCATAGACATCCAGGAGGAACTCATTTGAGTCACTATGAAAGCCCAATAATTTCTAATGTTTTGGTATGTTTTAACCCCTATTGGATGGTCGGGGACGTATTAGGATTTCGCCCTTCAAGATAATGCTTCCATAAGCGAATATGTGGAGGAGGGCCTAAAGTATACTTGTTATGGCGTATATTAAAATGTATATGGATAATCTCTTAATACATCACTCTATAAGAGATGATATCCAAGAGGTGTTTTAATTGTGGAATTCCAATGGCATGGGTATAAAAAAGAATCTGAATGCATGGATTGCCACTGACTGGATGATTACGGCTTCTTAATCTATAGGGCCATATATCTTCCGAGCAGTTTTAAATGTAGACATTAGCGCAGGAAACCCCGTTGTAATGTGCTTAACATAGTTGTATCTTCAATGATGTTTCACCATCTGCCTAAAGGCAGTTTTTTCGACTCTATAGGGGCCGATGAATGCACATGTGCATCCTTCATATATTATTGATCTAACGTGTTTTGCTCCACTCTACCATTGGGAAATGCATTCTTGCCTATTATAAATTGGTAACTGTTGTGGGTAACGTAGAAGGGTGAGGCAACGATAGGTGAAGAAGAGGTACTCCCAGCATTACACATTTTGACACCAATACCTTTTTACAGCGCACCCGCTTTAGTTCATATGATTGTGCTACTGCTCTGTGTAAGAAGGAAGCGCATACTCCATTTGCGGATATACTAGCGCACATATCTAAGAGGGGATGTCGCTGCCTTCTTCAATGTTAATGGAATGCATCAAAGGGTAAGCATTGCCTAGCTATAAGTATGGTACTTTGTTGTGACTTTCTTATAGGTTTAACTGTGAATATGAATAGATAACCATTTCCCTTTTTGCGAAGCATGAGATAGACAGTGCTTAAATCATGCTTTGCTGCCTGCAATTCGATGCTGGAAGAGGTGCACACTATCTTTTCACGGCTGTCCATTGTATCGTTTAAAGCACTACATATAAAGAATAATATGAAGCTCATTCGTGCAGTTCTGCTTTTCCCCGCTGTCTTTTTCCTGGTGGGGGCTATTGGAGATGCGCAAGTAGCCACACCCACTGAAGGAGCTACTGGTGGCACCCAGAATCCAGAGGTCGTAGCCAAGGCTGGTGAAGTTGGTTTCGCTGTCTTTAAGCGACAACTTGACTTTATGATGAATTTGAATGAAGCCGTACTTACCAGAGAGGAGGAAACTAGAAAGAAGTTGTTGGTGGCCTTTCCACTTTTCGGTGAGGTTCCCTTCAAAGATTCCTGGGCAGATCTAAAGGATTTGTTGAAAAAAGTCACTGATCTTCGTGTGGTTCTAGTTAAGGGCCACACTTTGGGAGCTAAAGCAGTAGTCCCGCAAGAAAATGGCGGAACTGATAGGACCCAAGAGAAAGGTACGTTATGCCTTGTTAAACCGCACTGTTTTTGTAGATGCGCTTAAAACAGCTGTTAACGTCTTTGAAATCTTTGGGAAAATGGCATGTGATTTAGTTCAGGGAGCTGATAAAGCTGTCCGGACAGTTTCTGGAATGGATCCCAACAAGGCTCTGGGTTTTCAAGTTACACCCGAAACTGGTGAAGCTCTGTTTTTGCTACTCCCCGGCATGTATGATACCTTGAAAGAGTTGCTTAAACTGGTTGAGGAATGGGTAGGAGCCAAGTCTTACTTTGAAGAGAGGAGAATGTTCCACACGGCCGGTGACGGCAAGCCAAAACAGCATCTAAGGAAGTTTGGCTTGGGTGACGAAGAGTTAAAGGGGGAAACCACCTTGGAGGAGTTGAAAGGAAAGCTAGAACCCCTAGTTGGTAAGGATAAGCCTTTCGAGAAAGTCTTGTGTGCCCTTGCTGGATATGCCCTTATGCGTACTCCAGAAGGAACTACCGCAAAACAAGCCTGGTTGCTTCTGTTGAGTCAAGCAATGGGAAACGAAGCTATGAAAGCTAAGGTTAAGAAAGCTGTAAACGATGTAACCGGTAAAGGAGAGGTATTTGTGGACGAACTGAAGAAGCTTAATACGTTGGCTCCACTTGCTAAGGAACAGGTTCCTAAGCAATACCGTTTCCCTGGTGAATATGCAGATCTAGAAGTTCATCACTTTTGGACTGTGTTAACTGGAGTTTTCGGTACTTTACTTGATGATATCAATAAAGCAGCTGCCCAACCAACAGCTGGGGAGGGTGTCGCTCATAAAATGGCAGAACTTGTCAAGCCAAATGCAGCCCTTGGTAATCTCGCTGCGCAGGTAACTGAAATTGCTGCAAAGGCTGCGGTTGCCACCGATTCTAATGATGGTCAAGCTAAGGCAGATGTAGCGCCTGCCTTAGTTAAGCAAGGCAAGGAAGGTCAAGTTGAGGATGGTGCGTACTTCGGTAGTATCGGAATGGCCGCGTTCTGTCTTTCTGTGGCTGTCGCTGTCTTTTAGGTTTAGTCAATGTGGGAAATGCTCCTTTTGTTTGTATACAATATGTGACGGCAAAGACATCCAGGAGGAACTCATTTGAGTCACTACGAAAGCCCAATAAGTTTTAATGTTTTGGTGTCCTGTAATGTCTTTAGGACTTTCGGGGTCTCTTTTGTTTTTGTCCCTTTGAAGATAATGCTTCTATCAACGAGAATGCGGAGCAAGGCCTATATTGTAATTGTTGTCGCCTATCATAGTAGATGTGGATGGCCTCATTAGATATTAATCTATTAGAGGTGATATCCAAATGGTATTTTAACTGTGGGATGCTACTGGAATGGGTATTATAAAGTATCTGAATGCATGGATTGCCAATGACCGGATGATTACGGCTTCTTAATCTATAGGGCCATATATCTTCCGAGCAGTTTGAAATGTAGACTGTAGCGCAGGAAAACCCGTTATAATGTGCTTAACATAGGTGTATCTTCAATGACGTTTCACCATCTGCCTAAAGGCAGTTTTTTCGACTCTATAGGGGCCGATGAATGCACATGTGCATCCTTCATATATTATTGATCTAACGTGTTTTGCTCCACTCTACCATTGGGAAATGCATTGTTGCCTATTATAAATTGGTAACTGTTGTGGGTAACGTAGAAGGGTGAGGCAACGATAGGTGAAGGTGACGCACTCACATAAGTCCAGAATTCTGGTACCAAGCCCTTTTAATTGTGCGCCTGATTTAATTCATATTATTGTGATACTGCTCTGTGTAGGAAGGAAGCGCATACTCCATTTATGGATACACTCCTACCCACATCTAAGAGTAGATGTTGATCTCTCCTTCTATATTAATTTAATACATATAATGATAAAGCATCACTTAGTTATTAGTGTGGCGTTTTATTGTGACTTTATTACATGTTTAACTGTCAATATAAATAGGTAAGAATCTTCACTTTGCGTGATGCGGAGGATGCTTGATGTTAATACCCCACTGATGTCGCCTGCCATCTCCTTATGGAGGAGGTGCACCCATCCTTTTCACTGTTCTCCATTGTATAGTTTAAAGCACTACATCTAAACATCAAGATGAGACTAGTTCGTGCATTCCTGTTTTTCCCAATCGCCTTCTCCGTGGTAATGGCTACTGGTGATGGGAATATGACAGAGACCACCCCTACTGCGCCTTCTGTTTCTGCTTCAACTACAAGTGCGGAAACTGAGGTGTCTACTGGACCTAAGGCAGCAGATAATACTTCCAAAGCAGTAGATGCGGCTGTTGTTACTTTTAAGCAGTATCTGGACTTTGTAATGAAGTTAAACGAGGCTGTGACACTCCGTGAGGAAGACACTAAGAAGAAGCTGTTGTTTAACTTTCCTCTTTTCGGAGCTGCCCCGTTCGATGGTGCATGGGGAGACTTGAAGGACGTATTAAGGAAGGTTACTGAGCTTCGGGCACTTCTACTTAAGGGTCACACCTTCGGACTACCAGTGACAACTCCACAAGAAAAACAGCAGCAGGGTGAGTTCAATGTGTTGTTGTTTCATTATTGCTGTAGATGTTGGTAAGGCTGCTGTTGCTCTATTTGATTTCTTTATGGGAGCAGCAACGGATGCAGTCACTGTTGCTGATAAGGCTGCTAGGGCTGTTACTGGAATGGACCCCGATAAAGCTTTCGGATTCCATGTCACGCCAGCAACTGCTGATGCCCTATTCGAGTTTCTTCCAGATCTCTATGAGAAGTTGAAGGATTTGCACAAAAAGGTTGGTGAGTGGGTTGAAATCACGTCCACGTTCGATGACACTAAGATGGTAACCCATGCTGGTGATCACAGGCCGAAACAGTGGTTAAGGCAGGGTGGTTTTACTGACGATGAGGTTAAGGGTGATACCGCATTAGGAGACTTGAAAAAGAAACTTGAAGAGCTAGTTGGCCCCGCTAATGCTTGCGAGAAGGTTTTGTGTACTCTTGCGTCATATGCACTTATGAGGGCTCCTCAAGACCCAGTTGGAAAGCATGCATGGTTGCTTCTGTTAAGTCAGGCAATGGAAAACGACGCTATGAAGAAGAAAGTTAAGGATGGCGTAGATGCTGTTACAGGAAAAGGAGGCACCTTTGTCGAGGAACTAAAGAACTTGAATAAATTAGCTCCGCTCCCCAAGGAACAAGTTCCTAAACAATACCGTTTCCCCGGTGTCTATGCAAATCTCGATGTGCATCATTTTTGGACCGTCTTAACTGGTGTCTTTGGTACCATACATGAGGACCTCGATAAGGTAGCAAAGCCACCCAAGGCTGGGAGTGTTGTGACCCAGGGGATGGCTGAGCTTGTCAAAGCGGAAGGTACCCTTGGAAAACTTGCTGCACAGCTAAAGGAGGGAGAAACCGATAAGGCGGCCGCGAGCACCCAAGAGGCAGCTGCAGCTGCTGTCCAAGCGACTCCTGGCTTACGTAAGGAAGGCCAAGGTGAGGATGGTGCACAATTTACTGGTGTTGGTATGGCCATGTTCTGTGTTTCTGTGGCTGTCGCTGTATTTTAAGTTTAGTCAATGCGGGAAATGCCGCTTGTAGTTTTACACAATATGTGACGGCAAAGACATCCAGGAGGAACTCATTTGAGTCACTACGAAAGCCCAATAATTTGTAATGTTTTGGTATGTTTTAACCCCTATTGGATGGTCGGGGAAGTATTAGGATTTCCCCCTTCAAGATAATGCTTCCATAAGCGAATATGTGGAGGAAGGCCTATATTGAAAATGTTATGGCGTATATTGTAATGTATATGGATGGTCTCTTTAGATATCACTCTATAAGAGGTGATATCCAAATGGTATTTTAACTGTGGGACGCCACTGGAATGGGTATGATAATGAATCTGAATGCATGGATTGCCACTGGAATGGGTATGATAATGAATCTGAATGCATGGATTGCCACTGACTGGATGATTACGGCTTCTTAATCTATAGGGCCATATATCTTCCGAGCAGTTTGAAATGTAGACTGTAACGCAGCAAACCCCGTTGTAATGTGCTTAACATAGTTGTATCTTCAATGATGTTTCACCATCTGCCTAAAGGCAGTTTTTTCGACTCTATAGGGGCCGATGAATGCACATGTGCATCCTTCATATATTATTGATCTAACGTGTTTTGCTCCACTCTACCATTGGGAAATGCATTGTTGCCTATTATAAATTGGTAACTGTTGTGGGTAACGTAGAAGGGTGAGGCAACGATAGGTGAAGGTGACGCACTCACATAAGTCCAGAATTCTGGTACCAAGCCCTTTTAATTGTGCGCCTGATTTAATTCATATTATTGTGATACTGCTCTGTGTAGGAAGGAAGCGCATACTCCATTTATGGATACACTCCTACCCACATCTAAGAGTAGATGTTGATCTCTCCTTCTATATTAATTTAATACATATAATGATAAAGCATCACTTAGTTATTAGTGTGGCGTTTTATTGTGACTTTATTACATGTTTAACTGTCAATATAAATAGGTAAGAATCTTCACTTTGCGTGATGCGGAGGATGCTTGATGTTAATACCCCACTGATGTCGCCTGCCATCTCCTTATGGAGGAGGTGCACCCATCCTTTTCATATGCTTCCCTTTTCTAGTTTAATGCTGTTCATCGATAAACTAAGATGAAAGTCATTAATACTTTCCTTCTATTCCCCCTCGCCTTCTCCCTGGTAAGGGCTAATGGAGAAGATCAGGAAACAGAGGCAACAGAATCCAACCCAAAGCCTGTACATCCACAATTGGCTACCTTTCAACAGCAACTTGAATTTGTAGCAAGGTTTGATGAGGCGTTTAATACTGCCGAGGAAGAATATAAGAAGAAACTAGTTCACCTCCTTCCACTTTACAAGGTGAATCCTTTCAAAGACGTCTGGATTCATTTTAAGGAAGGTGTTAAGAATGTTGCTGAATTGTATGCTGTGTTACTTCGTGTCCCCCAATCTACAGCAACCCCTGCCGGTACGTTTATATATTCATCGATTCATTACCTTAGCAGATGAAGAGAGAAAGCCTTCTGCCTCTTTACAGAATCTGTTGGATATCGCTTTAAATGCAACAGGTGATGCTCTGCACATTGCAGATAAGGCTGTGAAGACTGTCATTGGAATAGAGATAAAGGATGGTGTTTTAAATGCGACGCTTGAAAATGCTGAGCTTCTGTCTGAAGTCCTGCCGGAGTTCTTTGAAAAACTTTTGGAGTTCAAAAAGGTGGTTGAGGATGCGTATGCCCCTGAATCCCAAGTTGATGGTGGTAAGTTATTCACACGACTTGGTCACAGCCCCGTTGAACCCTACTTGAAGAATCACGGTTTCAAAGATGGAGATTTTAAACGTGAAGCTTCATTAAAAGATTTGAGAAAGAAACTTATAGAGCTAGTTGACACTGGTAAGCATTTTCAGGAGGTCCTGGGCGTGCTTGCCGCAGATGCACTTATGCGAACTCCAGATGGCCCAATGAGAAAACAAGCATGGCTCTTTTTATTGTCAAGTACAATGCATAACGAAGCTATGAAGGAGAGGCTTAAGGATGCCGTAAACAAAGTAACCGGTAAAGGAGATACCTTTGTAGAGGAACTGAAGAAACTGGGACCACAAATTAAGCTTCCCAAGGAAAAGACTCCCAAAGGATACCTTTTCCCCGGTGAATATGTAAACTGCGATGTTCATCACTTCTGGACTGTGTTAACTGGGGTATTTGGTACCATACTTGACGATATAAGTAAAGCGGCCCCCACTGCAAAAACTGGAGGGGGTGTTGTCCCCCAGGAGTTAGCTGACCTTGTCAAGGTGCAAGCTACCCTTGGAAAACTAGCTGAACATGTGGATGAGGTTAATATCCAGAAGGCAGCCGCAACCACCCAGGCGGCAGAAGCAGCGGCTGCTCAGGAAGCTACAGCTGCTGTCCAAGCGACTCCTGGCTTACGTAAGGAAGGCCAAGGTGAAGATGGTGCACAATTTACTGGTGTTGGTATGGCCATGTTCTGTGTTTCTGTGGCTGTCGCTGTATTTTAAGTTTAGTCAATGCGGGAAATTCCGCTTTTATTTGTATACCATATGTGACGGCATAGACATCCAGGAGGAACTCATTTGAGTCACTACGAAAGCCCAATAAGTTTTAATGTTTTGGTATGTTTTAACCCCTATTGGATGGTAGGGGACGTATTAGGATTTCCCCCATCAAGATAATGCTTCCATAAGCGAATATGTGGAGGAGGGCCTAAAGTATACTTGTTATGGCGTATATTAAAATGTATATGGATAATCTCTTAATACATCACTCTATAAGAGATGATATCCAAGAGGTGTTTTAATTGTGGAATTCCAATGGCATGGGTATAAAAAAGAATCTGAATGCATGGATTGCCATTGACTGTATGATTACGGCTTCTTAATCTATAGGGCCATATATCTCCCTAGCAGTTTTAAATGTAGACTTTAGCGCAGTAAGAAGTATTTTAATGTGCTTCACATAGTTGTATTTCCAATTAATAATAGATCACCTGTTTTGAGGCGGTTTTTCTGTTCTATTACTACTGAATGCGATTGTGCGTCCTTCACATACTATTTATCTACCTTGCTTAGTTATGCATGCAACTTATGGATTTCCTTCACAGGGATGTATAATTGGTATATACTGCATAAACCGAATGCCTATGTGGGACACTGAAACTTATTTTGTGGGGCAATGTATAATATGCATTTACGGTCCTTATATATCTCATTATCTTTATGCTGATTAAGCGAATATCCCATCTCGTCTGCTTCAGATGGTCTATTTCTGTTTTAATGGCAACCCCTATAATAGGTACGTTACTTGTTGGGAATAAACCTACCCCGATGTCTAGCACTCTAACGAATGTTATTGCTGTTTTGCAAGGATTAGTGGTCATAGATGACCTACAATTGTCAACATAAGTACTTATAGACTGCTGTTCCTAATACCATAGATTACTTTTGTGATGAACAAATATTTGACATATAACGTGTTGGTTGGCATATGTCTTTTGCTCTCATTAAAGCAGACTTCTCCCTTTTTATACCACCATCAATATTGGTTCCTGCACAGTTGGGCTATTTGTGCACCTGTTATTTTACTTAATAAAGAAGCTTTCAAATCTACGACCGATAATACCAGCAGGGTAGAACATAATAAGACTTATGTATTACAACTATTATTTAGATAAATTATTATCAACATCAGTTATTTGCATACAGCTATTATGGTTATTGTTTTGATAACATCATAAAAGCTAGTATTACATGACCTTCTTTGATATGAAGAAACTTCTGAAGTAGAATACAAAGCATAATGTTGAAATAATGACGAATACGCTGTTTGCAATTGCAAACTTTGTAAGTAGACTGTATGTCTGTGCGGCCTTTTTGCTGGTGCGATCAATGGAACGACTTCCTGTGATTTGTGCCTTGTGGAATGCGCTGAACTCGTCGAGCGCATTTTGCAAATGGGCATCTACCGGATCCAGATGGGTACTCTTGGCTATGATAGAGTAGTCTCTTGCATCTGCTCCTGATTTAAGTGAGATTCCCACATAGGCATCGCCGCTGTTGGCCGTGAGGCAGCATACCACGGATATTCCGTGGATTGTGGTGAAGGAGACAGATACCTGCTTTATCAAGTTAGCTTCCTCATATATGGGACTGTCTGCGCCTTCCTCCCTGATTACTACACCTAAACCATCTCCACCGATTACCTCATGTAGATGTATTGTAATATGTGTGTACATCTCCTTCCCTATAGGCTCTGTAAAGCATAACTCTTTGCCTTTCTTGATTAGGGTAGTCATATCGAGATATCCGGCTTGACACAGACGGATTCCGTATATGAGTGTCGACAAAGCGACTAGAAACAAACCAACTGCTCTTCTTTTAGCCATTTCTAGATAGACTTAATCATGCTAATCCCTGAATTAGTACTCATAACGCACTTACATTGACATGTATTGGCGAAATTACGTAGTTGTGTATGAAAATGACACAGCAGAGCAAGTAACTATAGTACTGCAACAAAGGCTCTGCATCGATGAACCTTCTTCTGCTACCTCCGTAATATATAAGTACTATATGTTTGCGCTCATTTGTGTCTTATACATTTGCACTAGTGATGAATACTGTATTATGTGGTACTGAAACGGTGGTAATGGTGTAAGAGATATGTCTAGAGAAACAATTCCCACGAACAATGTGGCAATATGTTTCAAGTATTTACTAAGGAAGGCCTTTTGTTTAAGACTACATCAACTTGTGATTGGAGCAGAGCCAATTCTAGGATGGAGGCGTCCATTATCGCATAACACATATCAAGGTGACATCCTTTCTGCATGGGAATTCCTCTTTTTCTTATACTCGCAGCTAAGGAGATGGAGATTCCAAAGAAACATCGCAATTCCACCTCGTCTCAGACGAGCAATGGCCCTGGTTTCCACCGATACACACCCAAGAGCATCGCGTGCAAGTCCAACCCACTTTTAATTAGCGGATTCCCTGTATTTGGCAACGGTGACCCTACTACAACCATACAGAACTCCATGGAACGTGTTATTAGGGAAAGTATGGAATGTACATGTGATCCCTTTGCGGTACACTGTGTCTTCCAGACGGGCCACTTGTTCGGTGTTACACAGAAGAGACACATAGTGCTTCCAGTGGAAAACGAAACCGTTTTGGAAAGTGATACTTCTAAGGTGAACTTCATTGCTGACTTGTCACCTAAGTGCATTGATGCGTTGTACGTTGATATTTTCACAAGCCAAGCAGGGAGCCATAGATTAATAGCTGATGCAGACTTCGTTGAACTGGAGGTCACTTCATCGTCAAACATAGATATGAAAACAGGAGGTGATGATATTGAAGGATTCCATCATACCCGTGTATACCGGGCACCATATGGCGCAGAGGAGGGGCTAAGGTTATCCGATAGTCAATGTTGGGATCACAATGTCTTAAATAACCTGGTTATTTACAGACCACAATCGCAATACCACTATAGACTAAAAACCATATCAAGAATACATACAGTTACTGAAAAGGAAGGCATGGAATCTGAAGTAATCTTGAAATTGGCATTCCGGCATGTGAGAAGCTACAGGACCACCGGGGGTGGAGAAGAAAAACTGGTAAAATGGGATCTCCACATATGTCATTGCTGGGACATAGTTGTGAATGATGAATTAAGCAAATTATCAATAGAAGAGCTACTTGAATCCTTCACGGGCAGCTTAATCAATGGGAACGTAGGTGGAGAGACAAACAACCTTTTTGATAGGGACGTTGTTGAAGAAACCAAGCGCCAATATGTGGAACTCTCTTTTGGAGAGCCACAATTAGCGAAACAATACATAAGAATGACAAAATGCAAGGAAAATAGATTTGGTTACATCATTGCCATGGTACTTAGCAATCTCCGAATGATTATGGATCGCTTTGATTCCACCCCCATGGAAGTGGATACAACAACAGACTTCTATCCAAATAGGTTTGGAGGTACATCAGAGGCTGCTCAATTGCATTACGATACGAGAAAGTTAGTTCGGCAAAAGGGTTCTGCTGTTGAGGCACTTAGACGGTATAATAACCTGGTGAAACGTATATTGATCGCAAACTACATTCGACGTAAATCAGCTGTGTTAGACTTAGCATGTGGGCATTGCCAAGATATGGATAAATACGCCACAGTAGGCATTAGCCATGTGCTTGGTATCGACATATCACTGGCTGAGATCATGGAGGCGAGGCGAAGGTTCTCAGATAAGAATCGTGGTGGCAGATTTCGTTTCAAGGCTGAATTCCACCACGGAAATGTTATGGAAGATAAAGTATATTCCGCTTATGTTAGAAACAAAAAGTTCGACGTTGTTTCCATGCAACTGGCAATTCACTACACCATTTCTGACGAGTCCAGTGCAGCAATGTTATTGCGTAACATACACAATTCTTTATGCGACAAGGGCATTTTCATAGGGAGCACTGTGTGCTGCAATGCTATAGCGAAGGGTCTGTCTATTAATGGCCCCTATCACTCAACAGAGGGGAAAGGAGGCTTGCGCTGGGAATTTGGTAATTCAATTTTCAAGGTTTCTATGGGACCAGAGTCCATTGATAAACTGACAAACGGAGATTTAAACCAAGAGGAAACCATGAAGACTCTGGGTTCCCGATTGGAATCAAGTTGGGGATTGAAATATCACTTTTTCCTTACCGAATCTATTGACGCAGCTGAATACGTTGTACCATGGAAGTCTTTTGTAGAACTGTGCTCGCGACTAGGCTTCAGACTCATTGAGACTTTCACCTTCCCTGAGTATCTGGAGCGTGCAGACACCGCATTCAGCCGTAGTGGCGTGCCCTTGGACGAAAACGTCCAGGAGAACTTAAGGCACCATTTGAATAATATGTCTTCAGTAACTATGTCGAAGGATCAACAGGAAGCCTTCATGCTCTATCGCGTATTTGTATTTGAGAAGGTAACCAGTCGCGATAAGATGTATATGCAGGGCGTTAAGATTCGCAGAGCGGGTTGCCCCTAGCCCAACTTATCGAATAATCTTTTAAAAATATATTATACTTTTCATAAATCTTATACAGATGTTAGTCTACTCGTTAATATGAGTGGAACTCGCAGTTCTACCTCCTGTAATGAGCGTGAAGCCCTTGCTTCGTCGCACACCTCGGCACTTTCTAACTCCTCCCTCGCAAACGTGCGCCCAAATGGTTTTGTATGGCGCTTACGTTGTGTATACGCAGCTGCTCTGCGTAAGATCATGTCGTTTGACAAGGAGTCGCTATTCACTACTTCGGGAGACCAATGTGTCTTACCGGAATACAACAGAGTTGTGAAGAAGTTCATGGACTTTAGAATCATGTGGGAGAAGATTGACAACCTAGTATACTTGGATGATCCATCATTATTTGACGCGGATATACATTACATTGCCGAAAACATGAAGGCATACAATCCACCTTCGTCAGCACGCCATCAGGCAGGAATCGCATTGGAGATGATCTATGAGGTTATCCGGCCTTGGATGGTGAGGAATATATCGGCTATAATAAAGGAAGCGTGTAAAAAGCCACCAGCCAAGAGTTCTAGAGCGAAGGCTGAGGTGCCGCCTCCACAGCCTACACAACCCTTACGTATGTTTAAAAGATACTATATTGCAAATATGTACAGCTGCATCTGTGGACATTGCTAGGAGATATGAATTTCTCGATCCAACATCCGCAACAAAGACTAGCAGGAAACGAAAGTACCCCTCACGGGGAATGGAAATCACTACCATGTTCATGCGCCCGCCCCGCAATACACATCCTATTATTCACGCCGTCAATCAAACATTAATGGGTGACAATATCGCATGGGAGCAAGTGGGAGTTTGCCTTAATGGCCCGGGAGGTTTGAACAGAGTAATTAACCTCATAGAGAATCTACAAAACAGGCTGCGAACGTGTCCATATGCAGGAATGTCATGGTTTTCCGAGTTCATGGAACCATATAATCAACTCCTTAAGGAGTTTGAATATCGTAAACACGCAGCACATGTGCGAACGAGTGATAACTTGGACCCTAATGCATTTAGCACGTTGATGAATCGTTTAAGGCCAATCAATTATAAGGAAAGCATTATTAATTTTGTGGGAAATGAAAACATGCATAAGCTGAATGCATTATTTCCTAAGCTAATAGACATGCTGAATGAACTACAGATAAACCCTCATTTGGCCCTTACATCTAAGGAACTTAAATTTTAATGACCTTTAACATATAAACTGCCAGAGATATATATACACGGTAGAGAGACTAAATTCTTCAAAAAACGTTATTGCATTGTTTAATACAACTAGATACCTCCATAGCTATAAGGTGCTTGTCCAGTGGGCTCGTCTCCTGGTGGCCACTGCCACAGCACAGCCTACAGGCATCCTTTAGACAGCTTTGATCCTACATGAATATGAAAACCACTCAAATTAAACTAACCCCGTTGCAGTGGTCAAATGCAGCGCCCTTGAGAGATACGCAGCTGTTAACATACGATAGGAATCTTTCAAGGTATTCATTTGCGATGTGGTTGTTTTTCTGACAAGCTGAAGAGCATATCTGTCGATGCCCATCTCCCAGAAGCACAGTATGATATTTGCAACAGGATGAACAGAAACTCTCAGTGCATTCATTTGTATTACCCTTGTTTCGAGACATTTGCTTGCACAACGATACTCGGCTGAGGACATGGGTATTGTCTACGCACGGCTTCCACACGTTAACACTGGAGAATTCCTCCACAAAATTTGTTGCAGGAATTGCATTTTTCATCGGATCAGGAGACACTTGTAAAGTGTCGAAATAGCATGAATCACATGCACTGGTCTTCAACCCCAATTTTAATCCAAAATTGTTGATGTTCTCTACTTCCGCTCTGCATTCAAAATCGGATGATTTGAATAGACTTGTTAAGAACGAGCCATGCTCCACATTGTTGTTTACCTTAACCGATATAATTTTGTTTTTCATTTCTACTTCCATTACGTTCCACTTGGAAAGTGTAAAGGAGGCTGGAACTGTTGCCAATACCTTAGGAACACCAGCTGTGATACTCCTAATTCTCAGCTCATTGGAGTTCAATTCGACAAGGATCATATTTTCATTATCGGCATATCGTATAACCGCTCCAATGGTTCCACCCTCACACTGTGGAAGGAATCTAAACCTCAAGTATCCTGATGAACACAGCCTGTCATTCTTGAGTATAGCAAGCGATCCCACATCTAGTTTGTCATATGATGGACGGTGCTGGTGAATGGCTTTGTGTCTGCCACCTATTATATCCTTATAGCGCCACGAAGTGGTATGGTTGTGATGAGGGTTGATTACAGTGAAGGCATCTGATACATCACCGGAGAATTTCTCATCATATGTACAGCACTGGAGTACCTTTAGCCTGCTCATTGCTTCTTCTTCACTTTTTATTGGTTCCTGTTTGGGGATAACGGTGAAATGGTCGAAATAAAAGTCACCATCAGTTCCACATGAGTACAATCCAACCCCTCCGTGCAGGAATCCCTTATCGAGTACCCTATTTATGATGTTACCTTTAATAGTTAAACCTACCTAAGTATATTTACCCCGTCACATCGGATATCGATAGTATTGTGGTCCACAGAAATATGAACATTCATCCATTTGTTTTTCTCGTAACCTTCATCCTTGTTCGTGGCAATGACATGTACGACACCATCTTGCATCTTCAACAGCTGTTTGTTGCTGTGTCTGGAGTTCATCACAAACAGGTAGAAGTTGAATTGGTCTTGGACCCTGAAGGCGATACCAATTAAACCTTCATTTTTCGCCAAGACGTCTGCCTTTAAATCAAAATTGAAATACCTGTGATTAGTTACCATTGCATAAGACCCCTCGCCAATGAGAGAGCTATCAATACTACTGCTTTGTACCATGTAAGTTGCATGCCCCTCAAAGGGAGCATCCGAATATCCCCACCTACTAGGACCCCCCGAAGTCATGTTGGTATCGTAAATCTTGAATGATTTTGAGAATGCCATTTTAGTGTAGTCCATTTGTAGAGGATCATTACTTTCAATACCCTTTGCCTTCTGTTCATGAAGAAGCCGCTGATAATTCGTTTTATGAGATTCTCTTGATTCCTTAAGATGGGCGGTTTTTTGGGACGCCAGCTCTACTCGATCAAAACTGCAAAATATTGAAATACAAGCTACAATGACTTACAGTGTAGTTAGTGTCTTCTCCTGGTGATGGTTAATTGCTTCCAGAGGTTTGATATACTTCTTCGCCCGGCTTACTACTGCTGCTATGTTTTCTACGGTAGAAACTACAGTCTTTGGGTCGAACCCGTAAAGGGCATTCATGTCCCTTATAACCTTTAGAGCTTCATTCCTTGTGGTGGGATCGAGGTTTGCGATGTCCATGACCTCCCCGTTTTTGCATTCCTCAGTACATGTTGATGTTTCTTTATCAGGATCCTTATTTTTGGCCTCTGTTTTGTTGTTTGTATTGTGCGATGCATCCTGAGGTATTTGCAAAAATGAACCATGAGTTTCTACTATTGGGCACATGCGTTCCAAAGGTAATATTCTAACACTGTATTTGCTAGGAGGCCCTGTATGATCTATTTCTTTCTCACCTTCAGGCATTTGTGGGTCAAGTATATCCTTAGAACCCTGCCACCCTTTGTTATAAGCGAAGCTCTGTACGCCATTCATGGTGCTTCCGCTGTAGTAGGGCAGTCCGCTCTCTATTGAAACTGTAAATGTCCCCTTTGACGCTATTACACCTGCATGTATTGCAGCCCTGCAGATAGAGCTTCTTTCATTGTAAAGACCGTCAGTTCCATATACTGGAATATCCTTTTCTGAGCAATCCTCTGAGCACCTAACGATAATGTTAGTGTTGGTGTTTGCAATCAGATGCTCAGACTTGTTGATTCGATCGTCACAAGTCAGATCTATTGGTATCATGTTGTCCTCTGTAACATTTGTAGAACAAACAATTGCTCCAATGTTTGCACTCTCCATGTCGAAATTCTCTATCTCGCCTGTAGCGAGTGAAAGGCCTGCTGCATTATGATCGAGAAAGTGGGGAAGCTTCATAGAGTCAATCATCGCATCATCCCTATTATATACGGGAAGTTGAGAATCCGTGATGAAGGAGAAAACATTCATGAGATCCCTGAATTTGTGAGAACTACCGAATTTGTATGCCAAAGGAACGTAGTGGTTAACCTTCCTTTCAAATCCCATGAGATACAAAGCCTCTTTAAGACCAGATAGCTGGTGCTTCGACTTTACTATCAGTGGTTCCAATCCGTATGATGCACATTGATATTTTATGGCCAGTGGGGATATCATTTTATGAAGTGCTTGTGGTGATGCTGAATCACCCTTACCATCCCATACGAACATGGATGTCTGTGAATTCATGTCACAGTACGCTCTTATAGGGTGTTTGGAACACTTAGGTTGTATCCAGTAGAAGCCAGAAGTGGCACTTTTAGACTTTTGCTTTATGAGGTAGCAGTCTTCTGCAGCATTGGTAATAGTCTCTCCCAACGTAGAATACATTTCTTCTGTTTGGTTGGACTTGTCACATAGAGATGACTTTTGTATTTGCTTCCACACACCAGCTTCCCTGTTATGCATATGATCCAGTGTCTTTCCATATTCCTTTTTCTCCTGCATACAACTGTCTGAGTTGTCTACAGATTCCGTTAGAGACTCCATTTCATCCATAATCTCCCCAGTTAACCCATGGATTTCGTTCTCCATGTTTTTTATTTCATTTGCAAGCTTTGGCTGAAATGTCGAAACATATGAAACAAAGTACTTATCCCTAGCGTCGGAAGTGTTTGCAGCTGCTCTGCAATCTCCTACAACGGTTTGGAGATTGCTGGTCAGAACCTCCATTTCCCTTATCCCATAAATAAACCCGTCTGGAATCTTACCCATTGAGTGGTGTGGTCTGAGCATAACCAGTCTCAGCTGTTTGAATTCTTTATCCTTTAGAGAGTCCATTGTAACATGATCAGAATTAGACATGTTCCTTGCCAGCTCCGTAAACACTATGTTATCTGTGCTGCCTTCTATTGTATAACTCATTGGTTGGTACTCCCAATCTATTTTTACCCTCGAAGCGTGTATCGGTTTGTCTAAAAGAATCATGTTTAAGCAGTGGTGATGCACTTACTGAAGTTTATTGTGATGTTAGTGCTGTGTATGTTTGAGTCCAGGAATAGCTCCGAGGCCCAGTATGTTTCAGTTTTACCATCCATAACTAGCTCCACATTGTGTTTATCAGATGCACTAGACGCGGTTATGGTAATGTCACTTTTCATTATATCCAACAGGTTTCCCATTCCAGCCTTGTCTGAATAAATGTTGGCTTGTGTCATGCAAAGCTCTTCTGCATTCTTTAGGGATATTTGAGAATTCCCCATGAATTCCCATCGGCAAACATCACTTGCATCATCCTTACAGTCTGTAATCACCAGAGCACCAACTAAGTAAGCATTACTTAATGACTGTATTTGACGTACCTTTGGAAGGACTGACGGATGTGAGACATTTTGGAGGGCTTGTTACGGCACTCACTATTCTCTGTCTTGAGTCATGCCTCCACAGGTCCTAAACACAATTATCAACTTCACTGACACTCTTACCCTTCCGTCTGCTGCCGCTATTGCATGAGAGCAGAGGTCGAGAACCACTCTTGTGTTATCATCCCTTCGCCCTTCCTCCAGTTGCAAGCACATTTCACCAGAGGGGCTGGAAATACCCGACTTTATGGCAAAAAGAGGGTTTCCTGCCCCCACTATGTGAATTTCACGAATACCAAAGTAATCGTTGATACATCCTCTAAGCGTAAGTCTGATGAACCTTGCTTCTACCGGTTGTTCCAGCTTGAACACCTCCTTGTAAGAAGCTGCATTCTGTTAAATCTGAAGCCTTGTAACGTACGCTTCTTATCGAATGTCTCTTTGAAGGGCATAACGACATTGAAGCTATCATCAGTTATGGATGTTGATATTTCCACCTCCTGCACAAGATGCATTTCATGCGGCTAGACTAACCTTTGGTGCGTATTCCCACATCACTTCAACCTGAGAAACCTTGGCAGTATCCCACAGTTCTCCCGTCCACGATACTACATCGACATGACCACAGTGTCTAATGACCTACCAAAGTCTGTGGAAGCGTGATGCCCAGCACTACACCAATACGATGCACCGATTTGATATGCTCGTGCCGCTCCGAACTTCTTATCATCGTTCGTGTGTGTGATGTAAGTCGACGTTGCTGTCGCGTCTTTGAATGTGTAAAACTCATTGGCGTTTCTTGCATCAACAAAGTGGACGAGAAATGCGATAATCGTCGACAGTAGTCGGCGCAATGAAGCCTGTGACTTCATTCTTTATTCCCTTCCATGAGTGTAGTATAATTTGTGTTGACGCAGCACGCAGAGGGTGATGTTGTGAGAAATCAAACGATGGTGACTCATAATTTACACACTGCTATGCATAAGATGTCAAATTGAATGTTAACTATTATTTCCTATGTGTGTGTTTAGGTTTGTTGCGCGCAGCGTTTATTCTGTCATCGAGCAGGGTAACCGTCTCCTCCCTGTGACGTTGTTATTAGACAAACGCACAAGTACCAACCTATTGTTGATTTCCACAAGTTTGAGGTGTCTAAGTGATGCGAGCTTGGAAGAGCCTTGGAAGGATATCATTTTCCATAATCACACATACCAGTCTGTCCGTACACCTTGATCCCTGACTGCGATATGTCTTTGAATTTTATTGGCAGGCATCTGTACAGTATGTAGAGGACAGGAATACTCTTGACGTGCCTTTTACGTTCCATTGCCTGATTAAAGAGGTACAAGTATAGTTCATTTATATGTTCCATCTTGGCCCTTCGTTTTACTAATGCAGGGATTTCGTCAAATTGTTTTTGCGATATCTGAAGGTGCAAATGATGAGCATCCATTGAAACTTACAGGTTTAAATGTGATGTCTTTCAACGGGGGTTCCGTCTTCAAGGGGGTCAGCGCAATACTCCTGTAACTGTAATGATACCTGGTATTACCACATACCCAAGTGACGTTAGCGGTGTTAACACAGGATCTGCCTTTCGTCCCTCAACAACGACATCCATAGTGTCCACATGGTTCCATTCAGAAGTATAGTGTGATGCTAGTAGCTCCAGAAGATGAGTGTCCTCATTCTCTTGAATATGTGGCTCAAGAAGTTTCTAATATGTGATTATATGGGAAAACATCATATGTCTCTATGCAGTATTCTGTTGCTGGACTTTCAAAAAATAGATGATGTATTATACCTCTATATTCTTGAGGGATGCAGAAGACTTCAGCTGGTTTTCTATTACGGTCATCAACTGCTTCCTCGCATTATACAATTCCTATCAGCAAAATGTGGATTATGAATAATAACATGCCTCTAGAGATTCTATCATTTTCCTTACTTGAGTTTTAGTTTCCATGCATTTCCCATGCAGGTGGAATATCTCTGTGCCATATATGCTGCCTAACTCTGACACCAGCTTCGTCTCCACCAGAGATAGGTCATTGCCAATGTCGGCAAACTAAGGATTATGTGAACATGATGAGTGTCTTACTCTATCTCTTACGAAGGCAATTGCCTCCTCCACGGTTTGCGACTGTCCCATCCTCATAGTCGGAGAAGGACTGGGTCTCCTGGTCTTCTTATTGACTATATCCACTATGAGTCGTTCACTTGCGTGCTCCTTATTGCATCTGTGTATCAAGACAGCGTTATATCGCTACATAATGCCACGATGGAAACAAAGGTTTTATAATACCTTGAGAATACAGATCAGGATTGATATATAGGGAAGCACATTGCGGCTATATGCACCTAGTAGTTGTGATTATAACCATAGACACTGCCTATTACGCCTGCCATCATAAACTCTGAGGACAGTTGTAGGAAGGCTCAGCTGTGTAATGTGGTAATTGGGGCAAAATAATGCATAACAACAGCCACAGTTATCGCAAATGGATTGTCATATCGACGTATGTGTCGATTATTGAATCATTGATCACATGATAAATACTGTGTATATTGGAATGTGTGGAATGCATCCTCCCCTGCAGAAAGTTTTCCCACACTCTGACCATGCCACTCATTACATCTTTCAGAGATGGTCCATGGTGTGGATAGGACGAAGCTCTTCTTGCAGGAAGTGGCTCGTAACTCTACTACCACCATCCCTGCTGCATCTACTGCAGGGGAGATATCGCAACTTGACGTGGATGTTAACAGCATCAGCATCGAGATATCGAAATGTAGTGCTAAATTATCGGAGCTTGCCGCTCTAGCGAGAAAGCGAAGCATATATGTCGATCACACTGCTGAGATAGAGCGTCTGACTGGTGATGTGAAGGAAATAATCAACATAATCTCCAATGGGATCGACGAATTCGAGAAGACCGTTGGTCGTATGCGTTACAAGAACGAGCATACGCGAAAGCACTATGAGAACCTTCTGGCGTCGCTGCGAAAGCGTCTGTATGACCTGACCAAGACCTTTAAGGATACCCTCTACCAGCGCGCGCAGATTATGATTCAACAGGAATCGAGGAGACGGATGTACTCGCACAATGACGGGGATCACAAGGTCAATTCTACTTCACAGGGTAGGAAAAGGTTCTCACTGCAACAGTCACTCGAGGGAGACCAGCTTGTTGACATCGAGAGGTTGGTATTGATTCTTGTTTCTAACAGTCTGTAGCGGAGAAATGGAGCGTCCATCACGGTCGGTTGTGGCAGATGCAAAGGCAGAAGCGTTGGCAAATGTACAACGCGCCATAGGTGAACTATCACAGATTTTCCACAGGGTGACTACACTCGTTACTCAGCAGGACGAAATGATTCAACGCATAGATGCTGATACGGTAACATCACTAGACAATGTAATATCAGGTTAGTTATATAAGAAACATGTTAATACCCGCTTAGCCCAAAGTGACCTGGCCAGGTATTACAAGCGCATATCTAACAATCGCACGCTGATTGCCAAGGTTTTCTTCATCTTGGTTGCGTTTATCATAGTGTTTATATTATTCTTGATGTAATGAACGATAATTAATTATCTTATCACATGTTAAACAATTGAGGGGGCAGCGGCCGATATCTTGGGCCACAGCTCTGCGCACTCCTTGGCGACTGGGCCAGTGATAGCTGAGCCCTTCATTTCACCCTTGGGGTTTACGATGACACCGGCGTTATCCTCGAAGTATATAAAGTATCCCTCTCTACGTCTCCATGCCTTGCGCTGGCGTACGATAACGGCAAGGTGGACCTTCTTCCTGAGGTCGGGCTTACCCTTCTTCACAGTGGCTAGCACCATGTCACCAACGGATGCAGATGGGTACCTGTTGAGGCAGGCACCGATACCCTACGAAATGATGAAAGCACGTCAATACAAATGCATCTGGGGAAACGGCTCAGAATCGGATTGTTCGGCTGAATGAAATCATCAAGAAATCAGGCCTATCATTGAGGATCATCATGAAATCCCCGGCTACCTATCCAGTTAGACTTACCTTGACGGCGATAATGTAGAGGTTCTTACCTCCACTGTTGTCACAACAGTTGATGATGGCGCCCACAGGCAGACCGAGTGTTACACGCAGCTTGTTGCCACCAGCACCTCCACGTCCTAGGAAATATATATGTTTCATCGATTTTCCTACCTCTCTTCATTTTGGCGTCTTCGGAAGGTTACAAATACTATGGCTCTGTATGTGGTGTAGTCCGATATGAGCTATGTTCCGCTCTTTGGGGCCTCTGATATTTATAGCCTCTTAGAAATCCTTTATAAAAGATTCTTGTGGCCTTTTGTACAATTTGTGTCCTCGGCGTTGTATGCTGTGGAGGTACAGCTATGTCTGGGGTTTACGGAAGGCACTCCCACCGTGCCCAGGGTAGTATGTGTAATTCCACGGTTACACGTATCAACCGTCTAATTTAACTATTATGTATATATTTATCATTGGTTAGTTGTGCGTATCACGCATAAATACTCGCTGCTACGATTACTGATCATTCTCTGCTTCATATGCACGTTGTGTCACTCACATACGGAAACCCATTGCCTCAAGCACCCATATCACACTAAAGACACCCATATTATGATATTACGGAAGTATTACTGTCTAAGTCATACAATGCAAGCCATAAGGCTTCTCTTATTATACGGTCACATGTCTGTTGCGTACTCTTATGGCACCTTAGGGGTTATTTAGCTCCCTCTTAGCTTACTGTGGCACTTTAGATGCTATTTGCATTGCGTAATGGTGCTGTACGCAAAAGTAGAGTGAGGAATACAACTTTATTCCCCATATGTACGTACACATGGCCTCAAGTACAGCCGCGTTCTTCTTATTTAATATAAAGATATCAAGAGTATACCTAAAATAAAGGAAATGGCACTCTCCTTGTTTATGAAAATTCATTTGAAAACATATTTTCGTTGGTCCATCTAGATTCCGTTACCTTATTCTTCATAGGACCATGACTACCAATTGTGTTCCAGACAGCGTTTCCCCAAAGAGGGAGGCTGGCGACGCTGACTGTGATATCGACAAGTCCAGCTTTATTTTCAAAATGGTTGAGCGTGATGTGGCTGAGGGGAAGGTGAAGACGGTTGTAACACGTTTTCCTCCGGAGCCAAATGGTTATCTGCATATTGGCCACGCAAAATCTATATGTTTAAACTTTGAACTGGCAAAGGCGTTTGGTGGGCGTACTCACATGCGCTTCGACGATACTAATCCCAACACAGAAGAGGAGGAATACATAGAATCCATAAAGGCAGATGTCCGCTGGCTAGGCTATGACTGGGGAGAGCACCTCTACTTTGCCTCCGACTACTTCCAACAACTGTACGACTGGGCAATTGTGCTAATTCAAAAGGGCTTGGCATATGTGGACCACCAAACCGTGGAGGAGGTGCGAGCCACACGAGGAACCATCACAGAACCTGGGAAGGAGTCACCTTACCGTAACAGGACAGTCGAAGAGAACCTTGAGTTGTTCAAAATGATGCGTGAAGGTGTATTCCCTGACGGTCATTGCCTACTGCGTGCAAAAATTGACATGGCTGCGGGTAACGTCAATATGCGAGACCCCATCCTATATCGTATAATTCACGCAGAACACGTGAATACTGGCAATGAATGGCCAATATACCCCATGTATGACTATGCTCATGGTCAAAGCGACAGTATTGAGAACATTAGTCATTCCATTTGTACTGTGGAGTTTGAGAACCACCGACCATTGTATGATTGGTTTCAAGAGAAATTGGGAATTACAAAGACGCAACAAATTGAGTATGCACGTTTGAACCTGACATACTGTGTTATGAACAAAAGGTTACTTATACAGCTAGTAAACAATGGCTTGGTCCGTGGATGGGATGATCCCCGCATGCCTACTATCTCCGGTCTCAGACGTAGAGGTTGCCCCCCCGCGGCCATTCGTAGATTTTGTGGTAAATTAGGCGTTGCGAAACGTGAAAATCTCATCCAAATTGAACTACTGGAAGACTGCATAAGGGACTGCATGAACGAGACTGCCTCTAGGCTCTTTGCTGTGTTAGACCCGGTACTCGTGGAGATTGAAAATTTGGATGAATCCCATGAGGAGATTGTCGAAGTACCTAACTTCCCAGAGGGAGGTTCGCGTACGTTGACGTTTGGAAAGCGCTTTTACGTTGACAGAAAGGATGTCATGGAGGAGGCTGTTCCTGGGTTCTATCGCCTCTTTCCCGGAAACGAAGTTAGACTGCGTTACTGTTACTGGATAAAATGCAATGAAGTTGTGAAGAATGGTGATAAAATAGAGAAGATTATATGTACGTACGATAACACCACTAAGGGAGGATGTGCTCCACCTGATAAGCGCAAGGTCAAGGCAACCATACATTGGCTACACCCCAAGGACTCCAAGAAGGTCGAAATAAGATGGTACACCCGCCTATTTACTAAACCGGATCCTAAAGAGGGAGCAGTGGAAAAGGGAGATTGGATAAAGAACTTCAACCATGACTCAATGAAGGTGTATGAGGAGAGCATTTGTGAACACAAGGCTATTTCGTTGAATGTTGGAGATCCCATTCACTTTGAACGGACTGGGTACTTCACAAAGGACCCAGATTCCACAGATGAGCGTGCTGTATTTAACCTAACCATAGGAATCCCAGACAAGTTCGACAAGAAGGAAGCCGAGCTGGAGCATAAGGAGAGGGAGCGCCAACGCCGTAAGGAGGCAGCTGAAGCTCGTAAACTGAAGAAAGGCGCATAGCCTATTATACTCAACCAATGCAGTTAATATTCTCACTTACTTTAGCATGATTATTACGGTACCTTGTTGTGTGTCAGTGTATGGTGCGGCGTCTCGTTAGGAGACTCAGTATAAGACGGCATGATATTTTCATCAATAGGTCGATGACTGATCCTTTGCCTTTGCAGCGTCGCCGGTGGTACCAACACTTGGTTTCGCTGCACTATGTGTTGGCGTTGTTCATCTGGCTGACCGTGGAGTCTCTTCTTGTCATATTCCTGGTGCGTCACGTTGAGGGCGCGGGTGACTTATTTAAATCGCTACCAAAGGTGGAAGCCGAAGCGTTGTGGCTATATGTGCAGCCACTTTTCCAGTGCGGCCTTCTTATACAAAATGTCGCAATTGTGTATTCCATCATAGGTGAGTTAATCTATGTAGGTTTCACATTTCGCAGAGGGAGAATGTAGGGGGGCGAGGCTGTGCTTCGACCTAGAAGAATGCGTTCGTGCTATCGCCGTGTACTTTATCGCTATACCTGTACTGAATAATAAGCTGGACAAGCGCTCACTGCTAGTCGTTTTGAACAGCTGGACCCTGTTGAACATATTCAGATCGCTAAAGACGATATACAATCATAAATACGTGGAAAATGTGTTTATAACATGGACTTCACACAAGTGTAAGTTGAGCATATGCTGAATGCATCCATGTTTCAGTGTTCTTGCTTTTGTACCCACTAGTAGCTTACGTGGAGATGGATCTAGTAAGGAAATCAGCAAAGATTTTGAAGGAGATGCCAATGACTCGTGCATATCCCAGTCGTATGCCTAATGCTTACAACTTCCAGTTCGACATGTACCAGCTGTATTACGTGCTTCCATTCTTGATGGTGCCGTTTTCGGCTGCGTATTACGTTTACAGGTTGCAAAACCGAAAGCTAAAATACTTCTAGGTGACTTATATTGTATAGGAAACACAGCAGTAATGTGAGTTTAAGTTGCTCTGTTCTTAATAGTCGATTGCCCTTCCTGTTTCAGGATAGATGTCAATTTGGACTATTTCGTTGGGTTCTATGAAAGTTTCTCTCACTCTGGGTTTGGCATTGGCAACTCCTCTGTGTCCCCAATGACATCGTCAGCGACAGACCCTCCCCTTCCAGATGTGCTCGAGTCTAAGTTATCCATCTGATTTAGGAACCATGCAAAGTTCTCTGCATTCTTTTCATACATTTGTGATGGTAGTTCGACAAGGTCTAGATCCATTCCTTCACACTCTTCTGGCATTAGCTTTCGTAGGTAGCCAATGACGGTGTAGAGATTCTCTGGATCCAGGAAGCTGAAGATGTCTTCTGTGAATTTGTCAACACCCAGTTCTTCAGGATCAGGGAAATACGTGGTATCACTGCTTATGGCTTTTTCGAAGTCGTCATCCCCATCGGCGGCATGGTCAGGATCAGTTGGGACCTTTGTCATGCAAATATCATATACCATGACACTTTCTGGGTCTTGCGATGTTTGCGGCTCAATAGTACCAGTTTTGATATCCACCTTGGCCTCTTGTGGCTCTTCCTGTTTTCCGAAAGGCGGGAATACGTAGAAGTGAACAGCGTCGTACTGCATGACATCATCGTTGTCCATAACTGGCATGCAATTTTCGTCAATGACGAACCCACAATTTCTCAGGAAATCCTTCATGGAAGGCTTGAAAGGTAGTGGGATGTAGATACGGAATGTATCTTCCTTGTCCAGCATCTCAAGGTGCTGTGTTTCCGTATCGCTATTTCCTGAACACATCTGCTTCATGGCACTTTTCCAGTTGAATATCTGCCTCGTTGGAAGCTCCGGTATGTTGGACACCATCATCATCAGGACGTTGTTGTAAGAGACGCCCTCCTTATCTAGGTACCTGGTGGAGTCCTCATGTGATAGTGGCATGTGTGAGTTTAGGCGATAGCCACAAAAGTATCTAGCGAGATCTGTGAGTTCGATAGCAACCTTTTCGTTGTGGTTTATCATGCCCTTGATGTCGGCATTTGGCACTGCCTGTGGTGCAGCTGTGGTGAAGGGCGTGTCATATTCACGGGTTTTCTGCTTAGCCTGTGCCTTGTTTTTGGCGATTATGGCTTTCAGTGCCTCTGCATGTTCCTTCTTTACGATCTCATTCTGGAAGAAGTTACAAACTCGCTTCACGCGCCCCTTTAGCAACGCTGTGAGGTCTTTTTCATCGTACATCTTGTACTTGTGCAGGGACGGGCTCGTATTTTCTGTGCTAATGTCATCTTGTTCCAATGTAATGGGTTTATTGTGTGTAAAGATGTGAAAGAAATCCAAACACATTATGAAAACGCAAATATTGATAGCACTATGGTGTAGTTGAATGCAATGGTAAAAGCAGAGCACGGCTAGTATAAAAGTGAAATCACGGTATTTCCCAAAACAGTAAACCAATAAGGAAACAGCAAAGGTACTAGGGAGGCATTTAAGCGTAAATTCACACAACACATATGTATACGGTTGCTGTAAATGTAGTGCCATAATTTTACTTCAACCCATCACCGCCATCATACGTAACCACCATACACGGTACACATTCCACGCTTTAACACATAGCCACATCCATGGCAACATCCTTTACACTTACCTCGATGAGGAAATAGCGGAACAAGCTTTGCGTAACGCAATTTGGAATCGCCCATGCCGGTGCCACCTTTGTGGTCCACCATCGCATCAGCAAGCTTCTCATTGTTGAAACCGGTCGTCCTCAGCACGCGAAAATCCTTGAATGTTGCCACGGTTCCCGGTGTCTTCTGGGCCACTTTGGGGGATATGCCAACAGGACTGACACTCGAGGGTGTAAAAATCACGGAGGTCTTTGACTTTCCGTGAAAGTAATTGACGCGATTTTGCTCATTTAGAGCCTCCATTTCGACACAGTGCTTCAGGAATAGAGAGTACGGTAATAAATAACTCGTTTATGCACAATGCGGAGTAGTGTGTGGTACAAATGCAGGTGTGTATGTAATACATGCCGGAGCATTTTTTAAAATTAGCGTGCAATTTTGATGTCGCCGCGTGAACTTTTCTTTCTATTACGATGCAGTCAGGTGTGCCTTTTGGCCTTGAGAATGGCCGGCATATCAAGGGAAGATGAATTGCATAATTCTGTCGTCCACTGAGGTCTCCTTCACCTTACTCCTTCTTACTTGACTCTGGTATTCCTGAACGTTCCCCTTGAAGTGAAGTGGTAAGAGTCCCCTTTGGCCACTGGGGAATGCGTGGTCAATGTTGTGGTAAGACTTTGAGATGGACGGCTTGAGCAGGTCGTTTATGTCGTCGAACCATGGATGCTGCAAGGCCTGTTCGGCAGTGACACGCTTCTCCGGTACGAACTGCAGCATCTTTACGAATAGATCTAGCCCTGTTTCACTCAATAGCTGACGTCCAAAGTGATCGGTAAAGATCTTCCGGAGTGACTCTCTTGAATCCCTTTCGATTTTGGGCATATCCTCTGTTAGATACTTTAGTTTTTTAGCAATATCCGGCATTTCATCAAGCTTTGGGGTTCCTAGAGTGCAAATAATTCTCATTAAAACGCTGAATTCTGTGCGTGCTCTGAACATGGGCTTGCCGATGAGGCACTCCCCGACGCTGACGGCCGTGGACCATATGTCCACCGCAGTAGTATACTTACAATCCCCGAGCAAGAGCTCTGGGGGGCGATATAGCAGAGTTACAACCTCCTCTGTCATGGGCACAATGTAACGTGCTGGTATCACCGTTGATAGACCGAGGTCCCCTATCTTTACCTGCCTAACAAAGTATAAACATATAATGCGCCTCACATACCATGCCGCTGGAGACTGTAGTGCTTCTATGGTGTTGGTGATGCCACTGGGCTTCTTGAGAAGTATGTTTTGGGGTTTAATATCCCTGTGTATTATGCGGTGGGAGTGTATGTATGCAAGTCCTTGTAACATTTGGTACATGATAACCTTCACTACATCCTCGTGTAAACCCGGCAATGGGATCTTATCTTCTGTTCCTTCATCTCCTTCAGCGCCAGGACGATCTGTATTCACCTTTTTCTGCTTGAGGTAAACATTGCACCACTGGTTGATGATGTCCTCAATGAGGAATTCTCCATCAGTATGTTCACCCGTGCAACTATACAAGTCTGCTTCGTGAGACTTGTACTTCATGGATACCTCACGAACGAACTGGTTGAGGTCCATATCACAGAGCTCAAAAATGAGGTAAAAGGCAACGCATTTGCGTTTGGAGTCTCTCTGGCCACTCTTTGACCCGTTTCTTGGTGCTACTGCTTCCATGGCCGAGCAGAAATCGTAGAGTCTGACTATATTGGCGTGTGGTCGCTTAAGAGAGCGAAGTGCGTGTAACTCCTTAACAATGTTCTGGTCAAGGCCGAATATTTTCTCCACTGGCGATGGAGCCTGTTGTATTCTTTTTACGGCAAACTTTTTCGTGCGATCGGCACGTAGATGACATAGAAATACGTCACCATACACTCCCTGTCCCAGACGAGTGTCAAAAGACAGGACATCAGTTATGTCCCTAACAAAATTGTTGTTGGCATCCCTGAAGTAGTTATCATCCATGTTATCCAGGCGCGATATGCTATCCACACCTATGTCCAGATCATCGTCGAGATTGTCGCTACTGGAGAAGTCAATGTTTCCTAGTAAGTTACATCCTCGATTGTTAGACAAACGGGTCGTCGCCGCGCCCGTTGCGTTCTCCACATTGTTCTCTGACTCGGATTTACGTTGTGAACGGCACAGCGCCACCTTTTCACGGATAGATCTTCTCAAGTCACCGGCCATACTTAAGCTTAGTGTCATCTTAGCACACATTACACTGTCGTTGAGTACATCAGACGGGCTATTGTTTCCACCATAGGCGCCTCCTTTTACATTCCAGCTCCTTGCCCCCTTTTCCAATGGTCCACTCTATTGAAGTGTTTATATACCAACCGTGTAGTCTCTGCTTGATAGGGGTACAGTATTACCTGGTGTGTCGACCATACGGAGAGTGACAGCATTGACGATGTGTATTCACATTAGACATGATGTGTAAGCATTTGTCATGTGAATTCGTCACTATGGAAAACGACAAATGTGTAATGTCCACCTTGACTATAATGAGGCTTATTAATCCCAGTTAGTCCACTCCCATCCCCATCCTTTGTAGCGACCGACATGGTTGTCAGTGAAAATGACCGAAAATCCCAGGGAGAAAATAAAGCTACCAGGGAAGCTCATTGTTTTCGAGGGTATAGACAGGTACGTTGAGTTGTAGTTGTTGTTGCCTTGTGTAGGTCAGGGAAGACAACACAGATTCAGCAATTATCGCAAAGACTGACATCTCAGGATGTTCCATATCGGTTATTGAAGTTCCCCTGTATGTATAACAATACAATGAGTGACGAATTGCAGGTTTGGAAACAAAATGTGGCAAGATTTTGGGAGAACATTTGGCGACCCGCGACTATGTAAAATCCCGCAGAGCTATTCACCTCCTTTTCTCGGCTAACCGATGGGAGATGATGTACGTATTGCTGCCCCTTTGCATATTCCTACTCAGGAAGGAGATTGTCACTACCCTGGAGGCTGGTACTCACATCCTGTTAGACCGCTATTGCTTCTCTGGCGTGGCTTATTCAGTTGGTGCGGAGGTACGTTGCCATTGCAAAGTGATCAAACGTTGCACCAGAATCTGAAGTACAACTGGTGTATTGCGGCTGATGAGGGTATCGTGAGCCCGGACCTTGTAATATACCTAGACAATCCAACCAGCTCTAGTGCTCGTAGAAGCAATTTTGGTTTGTTTCTGCTGTATGTATGTGTTATACGAATCCCCAGGTGAGGAGAGATATGAGGACATTTCCAAATTGGAGAGGGTTAGATCGGTATATGAGAAGTTTTACGATCTACCCTATTGGCACAATTTCGATGCCACACTACCAATAGAGGTAAGGTGCTTCCTTGATGGTTAACTTATGCCCAGGAACTGTCCGACATGATCTACGATGTCGCAATATCTGTAATAAAATCGGATGCGAGAAGGCTTTCCGATACGGATTTGCGCATGCCCTACGCCCCCGGTGAAGAAGACGTTGGATACGGCCACTTGCTTCCCCCTTTCGTGTGAAAATGGACAATGGGTGGAGTTATTGTATATAATGTTTGTCTATATAAGCAATAAATTGTCATGCATGGTATAATTCAAAGAATCTAACCAAACATATGGGTAATGTATTCATGATTCTTTATTATCGATAAAGCAAAAAGTCTATTCCTACTTGATGGGTTAGGTGTATATTGTAAACAACTAAGTGAGGTAATTAAGATTTCACACCGTACAGTGCCATATGTGAAGGCAGCATACGCACAGGGTCATGGCTGTACTCAGAGTGATGGCTACACATGACTGCCGCTAAGCCCCAAAGACCATACTTAGGTGGCTAGGTTTACTATCTGTGTCATACACTTACGTCCCCTCACCAAAACCATTAAAGAACGCTTCTGCCCATATGTACCATAGACAGGTGACACGTATAGTGGTATTCTATAGTCGACCAAAGGGCGTTATGCAGTTGTTTACACAACACAACTGGTGGCTTTTGTGTCTGTGCAACGCGGAGTAGCGAGATTGCATTCACAATGGCTTACTCACTATATGGGGAATCATTCCTACCGTTCGTAGGTTTGTACCTAACACCTCAATAATATTTATGGGTGTGGCATGGCCCACTGCTTTCAGCAGAAATTTGCTGGAGCAAATGATAGGAAAGGTCAGATGAAAGATTTTTTGACCTTTTAACAAAGTCATGTGGAATGTGCACGTATATTCGGCCATAGGATGAATATTGAGTATGGATGGCTCACTATCGTCGTGTTGAATGAATGAGCGGGTTATATTCCACGACTTTTATCGTAATATTTAGCTGGAGGTCTGTCTAGGATGGAGCGGGGAGGTAGTATGCAACCCTCTTTCGGGTTGCCGCCTTCCTTGCGCCAATACGACGACAAGGGGCTATGGAGCTTTCTGTTTTTAAGATGGGTAAGACCCTGGATTAATTTTGTTAACGGTGAAGCTCCAACGCTTTCTTCTTTGCATCCCCTCCCTAAGGCTGATCAAATTACGTTATGGCAACCCATATTTTCCAAACATATTAGTGATGGAGTTCTTCATATGGAGAAGGTGGACGTACATGCCGCCTCTAAGGGTGAAAAGAGACCTAGGATGCGTTATAGAAGCATCTTTTTGAGGGCCATGGTAGCCACCTTCTGGAAGAGGGCACTTATTGCATTCATACTTATCGTGATTGTGGATTTGATGTCAGTGGGCACGTCTATTTGCATGAAATTTGTGATATACGTGCTGTCTAACAATGATAGAACTGTGTTTGTAACACTTTCTACCGTGTTGTTGGTAGTTCTCGTTGAGGTTGCGCATAACCTTGTGCAGCAACACATGATTATTTTCATGAATCGATTGGAAATTTGTATGGAAGCTTCCATCGCCATAACACTGTTTCAGCATGGTCTTTGTCATCGTAGGCATTATTCCGTCATTATGGATGATTTGAAGATGTACAACTCATGCAAGCGTATTGTACATCAGAGTGGGAAAGGTTCCGACACATGCTCCAGTAATCCCCTCTTTTGTCCTGCCCAAAGGCATCAGAATCGGGAACTGCCTCCGAGTATGTTCATATACATGGTGCATGATGCTTCAAAAATTACGTTCAGTATCAATGCCATAGTAACCTTCACGAGCTTCATCAGCTCAGTTACTGCATCCATTATCTACATAAAGACGAACATGAACTTCCCCATTCTATACCCGGCGTTGACAATATGTCTGATCGTAGTGACTATGATATTCATCGAGATTGTAAATGGGTCAATACTCAAATACAACTTAGAATCTATGGATTATCGCATTTCCGTAACCTCTCAGGTTATGGGAAACTTAAAGCTTGCATATGATATGGGTATTGAGGATGTAGGATACAGGGCTATTGAAGACAGTAGGAATGATGAGCTATCTGCATTGAAAGCCCGACTTCTGCTAATTTATCTAAACCGTGTTCTTGAACGAGCTATTTCTGTTCTTCTTTACTGGGTATTCATATACGCTTTTAATGAGGTTGTAATGAGCAAGGATGAGTCGGAGTATGATAGTATTGACGCCAATGCTCCTATTGCCCTTTTGTTCATGATGTTTAACATAGCTACAGCTGGACAGCGCTTACCCAGAGCAATAAGAACATTCATAGAAGCCGTTACATCATACAGACGTGTGGAAGAATTCATTAGGAAGTGTTCCCCAAACTATTACTTGGATATCAGCAATAAAAATCTGGACGATTGTGCCTTAGAATTAGATGTTAATGATAAGTCTTCACAGATATCTGATGATACTGTTGTTTACTTCAAGGGTGCATCTTTCTCCCATATATACACCCGTCAAGCAATACTAAAGTCAGAAAGCCTTGAGTCACCACTCTTAAAATCAATGTATTTCGAGCTTAAAAGAGGGGAGGTGCGCATTGTGACTGGACCGCAGGGGTGTGGTAAGACGAGCTTCATAAAGTCAATCCTGGGTGAGATGAGTCTGGTTTCTGGAAGCATGGCAGTGGCACCACTGTCTACGGGTATGCCGATCTTCTATACATCACAGGAGGTTTGGCTCCCCACAGACAGCATCAGGGCCATCATCACATTCGGTTACGCGTTTGACGAGGAGATATACAACGAAGTGGTGAGATGCGCGGAGTTGTTGAGGGACTTCAGCTCGTGGGATGATGGAGATATGCGGGTGATATCAGAGAAGGGTTATTCCCTGAGCGGTGGACAAAGAGTCAGAGTGAGTCTGGCGAGGGCGTTGTACGCCTACATGGTCTTCAGCAAGGCCAACGAGAGTTTGGAGAACAACCGGTGTTGTTTCCTCATGTGTTTAGATGAGCCCTTCAATGGTCTCGATGTGAATGTGGCAACCGCCATATTTAACAACCTTTTCAACAAGGAAACTGGTCTGCTTGTGAGGGATGATGTGGCCATCGTTATGGCTATGTCAATGATGTCTGTTGATATCACTTTGAAAAACGTATGGTGGAATGATGTATTGGATATGTCTATTTACACTATAGAGGGGGGAGTATTGTCTCAGCGACAATCACTAAATAAGAATGTAATGGAGAAGAAATGCGGGACACATGAAAATGTGGAGAATGGGAGCTTGTCACGCAGATTTACTTCCTTTTCAGGGATGTCAAGTAGACAGTTCTCAATGGTGGTAGAGCCTCCGACTAGATTGACCACAAACGTCTCTAACCATGATAAATATGGCATGCAGCAGTTAAAGGTTGCCTTAACGGAGAAGGATAATGTCATTAATACATGGATTGGTTATTGTGTTTATTTGAAGGCTGTAGGGTACATAATGTTTACCATATTTGTTCTGCTTGCAATGTTCTCCAATATTTCATCTAATATGGTCCTAGTATTCCTTCAGAAATGGACTGACAACATAAAGATGCTTTCTGAAAATTCAACCATCAGTGGAAAAGGGGTGTCAGAATGTATGGAGAGACACAGGTTTTACTATAGTTGGATTACTGTGCTAGCCACCTGTGCACTGACATCCGCTTTTATTTTGGCTATCCTGTTGTTGGTTATCAGCATGCGTGGAGCAAGACGTCTGCACAAATTCGCTCTAGATTCAATATTCCAAAAACCATCATCTGAAATACCGCTCAAATCCAACCTCAGTACCTTGATGACATTCATTACCGCTGACATATACATAATAGGGGAATTTATTGGGAGTGACATGTACGAAACCATTTTCGCGGTATTCTATTGCGCAGCCAAGCTCCTAACACTCTGTTATTTGTTCCCATTGGCGGTACCAATAACGTTGCTTGTGTGCATGCTTTTATACGTCTTCTTTCACAGAATGTATCTTAAGTGTGCAAGGATTTTACAGAGGATGATGTTGGAGTCTAACAGCAACATTAATGAAGTATATAATGAAGTTATATCTGGTTCCGCCATATATCGCAGCTTCAGGAAGGAGTACCAATGGATGGATGACATACGTCATCGGTCAGATGAGTATTACAGAACGAAGTTTCTGAAATTTACTGGTACTTCATGGGTATCTTTGGTCTCAAAATTATCCATGAGTGTTATGATAGCTGTTATGATTTGTATCAGTATGTTGCGCAGTTATATTTTTGGAACTGATATAAATGTAGCACGATTGGGAATAGGGATGTCGCTCTGCGTTAGCATTGGAAGTAGCGTGAAAACCTGCCTCAATAACTATTCCCAGTTGGAGAGGCAAATGTGTTCTGTAGTACGCTTCGAAAATTACTTCCTGCAAGGGAGATTCTCTCTAAAGGATAGATTTGAGAGTATGGGAGAATGCATATTATCTGGGTTCTATTCGCACTATTCTGGAAATTTCGTCGATGACAAAGTTGTGAGAGGTGCTATTATCACGCGTAGAACAAAGGAATATCGCAACTTCATGTTTAGAAGGTACATATCCCTTTTGGATTGTATATTCAAGAGGTTGAAGATTGAAGTGATAAAAGACTCTAACTATTTTTCGGATACATGTACATCACTGGAGTTAAAGGAGGTCTCTGTGCCCGTTCCAACAGGTTATGAAGTTTCAAATAAAAGTTTCATATTAAGTAAGATTAGTTGTGTAGGAAGAGCTGGTGAGGTTATAGGCATTGTTGGAAGAACTGGGGCAGGGAAGAGCACACTTCTTAATGTAATGCAAAACATGGTATATAATAGAATGGGTTCTGTGCTTCTGTCTGGTACAGATATGTCTAATATTCCTAGGAACGTTCTTCGTCACTTAATTGGGGTATTGCCGCAATTGCCATTTGTTCTAAAGGGGTGGACACTTAGACGTTTCCTGGACCCACGTATGCTATTTACTGACGATGACATATACAGTGCACTTGACTGTTGTGGGCTTCTAGACATGGTGCACAGCGTTACTGATGGTAAAGGATTGAATACAATTTTGGCTCTTGAAGATGTAGATGCCTCTAGAAACCTTTTTGTAATTACACCACTCATTCCCTTGAGGAGTAAGGGGCGCGAAAGTTTCGACTATCGGCTTTGCATGAGCTGCAAGACCAAACCAAAAGGCCGTGATTATGAGGCACTGTTTTCACCTATGCAGATGCGTCAACTTTGGTTTGCCAGACTAGTTCTATATCGCCATTCATACAAGGTTATTCTGTTAGATGAGCCACCCTCTAATAACTGTGCTGCTGATGAAAACAATGAAACACAGGGCAGTGTTGCAGATCAGGGGCTGCCTGTGTATGACATTGTCAGATTATACTTTTCTCACTGTATTACCTTTATAGTGGCCCACGACAAGAAGGCCATTACATACTGTAACCGATTATGGTTATTAGAAAACGGGGGGCTGCAAGAGGATTGCACTATTGATGAATTCTTAAGAAGAGACCTAATGAGGTATACTTCTATTAGAGAAACGTAATTAATCATATTGAAGTGAACTAATACTAATCTTTCCTATTAATGTTTACCGTTAATATAAAACGCCATATACATGTCAACCGCTGCGTCGTTGTTTCTGCATCTTCGATGGATCAGATAGAGTGCGAAGGGGGTAGGGGTGGAGGTTTGAGGGTGGTAGGGGGAGGCACTTGGACGGTAGTTGCATAAGAAGATTGGTCTACATCGAGAAGCTGCAGTGATAGTTGTAAAACCGCAAAATTAGGTTTTATATCAGTATTGAAGTGTTAAAAAGGCTGCCGGCACCGAAAGGTGTTCCCGGGCGGTCCCCCACCCCAGTACTATCCCGGCCTAGCGCCGCTTGACTTCGGAGTTCAGATGGGATCCGGTATTTTCGACGCAGTATGGCCGGCAACGAAGGTACACCACAACGCCTATACATACTCTTTACGACGCTGATGTCCTATCGGAGGCAGACTATCTGAACTATTGGTCAGACATTTATTAATGTGCTCTATGGTAACAAACTCTATTTGCACTCTCAGTCCTATATACTCACAGCATTATGCTGTAAACCAGGAAACCACGGCAGATGCCTTCCACCACGGTATTAAGCTGAACCCCTTATAGTCACCCCTTGCATGAGACGCAAAAAGGAGAAAATATTGGACAATATTCCTAAAGTCTAATCTCTACCTATGAATAATAAAGTCATGCACTTTATATTTACGTTTTAATTTTTACCACCTTAAACCAAAAGTTGAAAAAACAGAAACCTAAACCATATATTTACGACACATCCGTCAGTCTTTTAACCGACGCTAATGTGCCGTCACTCATCTCCCAGACATTATTGCAGTAATTCAAAATCTTCCTATCATGCGCCACAATGAAAGTAGTGCAGTGCTTGAAGTAGATCTTTACGAGGTCGTATATTGGAAGACTTAAGTCCGTTAAATCCTCTGCACTATCCTTGTTGCCCTCCTCATCTCCATGAGCATTGTCAGAGGGGGGCTCGTCAACCAAAAGTATCCTATACGTTTCCCGATATAGGACCAAACGAGCAAATGATAGAAGACGAAGCTGTCCCATAGAGAACAACATGGTCGAGACAGACGAGGAATTTTCAACATCTGCACTCTCCCTTTTAACAAGTGTTGTATCCACCTTAGCACTTTTCAGTTTTATAATCGGGGTTAGGAGATAAAGACCTCCGATGCTTGTAAGTTCCTCTGGCACCAAAACTGCATCCAAACCCTTTCCTCCGGGAAGCGACATCACTGTGTCTAACATGCCACAACACTCCAGGGCATTCAAAATAGCTTCATCCGAGTAAAGCATACGTGGGTCCAGGAAACGACGAAGCGTCCACCCCTGGAACACGAAGGGGATCTGTGGAAGAACACCAATGATGTGTCGTAACACACTACGTGGTATCGTGCTCAGCTCCCTTCCGTCCAGCAACACTGACCCTTCCCTGTTACGCGTTATGTTCTGTAATACACCAAGCAGCGTGCTCTTACCAGCACCCGTCCTCCCAACTATCCCAATAACGTCTCCCACCTGCGTGCTCGCGCTTACGTTCTTCAGAATGTAACGGCTAGTTTCAGCCGTGTTGTGGGCAGGCTGGGGGACGAAAACCTTGTCCAGGGTCAGACTGGTGTGGTCAGCAGGTAGGTACGAAGCAATGTCCAACACCTTAATCTTTGGCTTGTAGAAGAGGGTATTCATAACTGACCTGTACCGCCTGAATGCGAAGTTTCGGAATTCCCTCTTTCTACGCTTAATGAGATCAGACAGACGTCTTCTGTCCTCCTTCTCACGTTCCTTTGTGCTTCCGTAACCAGATAAGATTGTTTCATCCATACTCTCGAACTTTTCCTTTAATGAAAATTTATCTTTGATAAAGTAGCGATGATACCGTGCCATGGAACACATACATTTTTCTAGTGTTGTAATGTAGAAGATGGCAGTAGTAAGCGAACCGTTTATTGCCATTGCCATTGAAATACCTAGGCCAAGTTTTCCAGCCTCTAGAGGAGTTTCAAGGTAGTAACTCTGAAGTATTGGCAGCAGCGCTGTGCAGAGAAGCATCAAGCAACAGATGATCTTTACCTCCATCATGAATCTTGCAGTGAATGCAGCCTTTGCAAACTTGCTACGATAGCAGTAGTCCGACCTCTCGTATATGGAACGCATACACTGATTTTCCTTTTTGTAGCTTCTGTATATTGGTGATCCCTCTATGACGTTCGCATACAGAGAGTTTATGTAAGATACCCCCTCAATCATGAGCAGCTGACCTTTTTTGGAAGATTCAATGTATCTCTTGTAAAGAAAGAGATATATCATCAAGAAACAAATTATGGGAACTGGAACAGAAATCGGGATCGTATAACATACTGTAGCAAACAGCAAACACAACTTTATCACCGACAGAGCAGCAGAAAAGGTGAAGTAGATTAGAAAATAGTCGATGTACGCAAAATCCGTAGACAAGAAGGTAGTTATATTTCCTATTGATTTCTTCAGGGTGATCACAGATGAGCTTTTGAAGAATAGGCAGTTAAATGAGAAACGGTGTAGATTAATGGGTCCTACAATGCCTCCCACTGCATTAAGAAACACACATATGAAAGACAACACCATATAAATAGATGATAGGATTGTAATAAGGTGACTCATACGACTGTTCTCTGTCAATATATCGTCCGAAATACGCTTCCCTTCTTCACTTTTCCTTGCCCAAGTCTTTATGGAATCAGACCACTTGGCTACCCATACCAGATTTACCTTCTCCACAATTAGAGACCCTAACATAAAAAAGACAATGGCACACAACAGAGGCATTCCTGTTGCTGAGAAAAATGTCTTATATGCGCTACTAGTTGAACACAATTGCCTTTGTAACGTAAGATCGTCTTCATAATTACTATCCAGCTTCTTTATACGTTGGGTAACCATAGATTTCTCCTTCCTTAGGTTCAACTCGTTATTCTCACATGACCTCCACAGCTCCTTTGAAAAACTACCAAGAGATGTGCTCTTCCTCAAAAGTTGCATTGAATCACTTTGTCTCCTGTGGACAGTTCCCACAGAAGAAGAGGCGGAACCTAATAGGCTTTCACTGGACAAACGCTTGTTAACAAGATAATGCAGAGATATAGGAACCAAACTACGATAATCCGCATTAGTTAAACAAACATTCAGATTCATTTTAGACATTGCCATAACGATGGCCACATCATCCCTCACAAGCAGACCAGTTTCCTTGTTGAAAAGGTTGTTAAATATGGCGGTTGCCACATTCACATCGAGACCATTGAAGGGCTCATCTAAACACATGAGGAAACAACACCGGTTGTTCTCCAAACTCTCGTTGGCCTTGCTGAAGACCATGTAGGCGTACAACGCCCTCGCCAGACTCACTCTGACTCTTTGTCCACCGCTCAGGGAATAACCCTTCTCTGATATCACCCGCATATCTCCATCATCCCACGAGCTGAAGTCCCTCAACAACTCCGCGCATCTCACCACTTCGTTGTATATCTCCTCGTCAAACGCGTAACCGAATGTGATGATGGCCCTGATGCTGTCTGTGGGGAGCCAAACCTCCTGTGATGTATAGAAGATCGGCATACCCGTAGACAGTGGTGCCACTGCCATGCTTCCAGAAACCAGACTCATCTCACCCAGGATTGATTTTATGAAGCTCGTCTTACCACACCCCTGCGGTCCAGTCACAATGCGCACCTCCCCTCTTTTAAGCTCGAAATCTATCTTGTCTAACATGGACATACCTTCTTCTTTCGCCTCAAACAGACCCTTTCTGTCACAAATCCAATTGAATGACGCCATCTTAAACTGAACCAGTGTATCTTCATTTATACCTTCCACATCTTCATTCATTTTCAATGGGTCGTTTGGGTACTTGGGCTTTAAATCCTCCAATGGTTTAAGATAGTAATTGGGGGAACATGTAGTCATGAAGCGTTCAATTCTTGTAAGCGAAGCAACAAACTCTACAACGCTCTTCATGGTTCTATGCAAGTTAGCAGATGCAGAAGTAATCTGTTCAACAATGAACATTGCTGTTATTGGGGCAGAAATATCGAAATTCGAGTAGTTCATTGCTTCCTTCATGTTTTTTATGTAGTCCAGCAAAACGAATAGTAAGACTGATACACCAAGGGCACTGTTCAAAATGATGCTTGTGCTGTGAAGCCCTGTACGTGTTTTCAGGACCATCATTTCATCATCCCTACTATGCTGTATCATGTTGTACCCCACGTCCTCCATACCCATTATCTTTAGAGCATTCAAGTTTCTTAGTGCTTCTGCAGCTCGCATTACAGCTATATCCTTGGAATGCAGAGTTTGAAACCAGACATAACCATGGGTTATTTCAATCATAATCATGGTGAGTACAATTGAAACAACGATAATGACTGGAATGAGTACACCCATACCAATACTGTTCTTGATGATTATCATTGACATGATGAAAGTACACAGAAACTTGATAATATCTACCATAGCGTCAATAATCCTAATTACAGCGTAGCTGTCTACAAACAGATAGACGTACATACTTGACGGTAGCTCCTTATTTTGGTGCCTACTCGCTGGACACTTTAGTGGATTTTGAGCACAATCAGTGTTTTTGCATGGCCATGAGTGCACAACTCCCTTGCAAACACCCCTCAATGGCGAATCTTCCAAGTATGTAGCATAGGCACGGCGATGGGACATAGCGTGCTGGAACAAGGTCACAGTAACTACTGATTCCATATTAATGTGCACACGATCGAAATAAAAGGTGAGATGCAGACTGAACAATGACGTTATGAAATCTACAACCACAATGACCATTATCATAATAGTGATGGAGTATAAGGCCTTGTCAGGCTTTGCCATTAAAGAAACCAAATACTTAAGGAGAAGTGACGTTCCTACAATGGTCATTTGCATAATACTGTATCCTGATGCAAGAACCAGGAGCCGTGACCAAAAGGTTTTAAGCAATGCCCTCAAAATTATGTGTTTCGATCCCCTTGTTTGCTTTTCCCCCTTAGAATGATTCATCCTGTCATATTCCGACTTTTCTAGCTCTAGCAGCGCATCACTAACATGCTTAGAGAATATGGGTTGCCAATATGAGATATGGTCAGCACTTGGCAGAGGATGAAGTTCGTCTATCTCCACATACTCGTTGCTAAGGTAATGCATCCAGGATCTTGGCCAATTCATGAATAGGAATCCAAAGAAGCCTGATTTTTCATAATATTTGAGGCGGTACTTTCTTTTTCCACTGTTTTCGCCTTCCCGACTGCCGTCAGTATCGGCAGCCATTCTATTTGCGTCCTCCATCTTTAATGATATCAGTAAATCCTTCAAAAGATACAGATGTATGCCCCTCTCACACTCTCTAACCGGCCAAAAACTCCAGGCCATAACCCATGATAACTGACATAGTCCCCGTGACTAACAACATCTCCATGTTGATAACGTTTGCTGACACAGTAGCTGCATTTTCAGCAAATACGTTTGCCTGTTCCACGGGAAGGTGGAAGACAATGCTAGTGAGAGCATGTGCCCTGTCTGCAAGGTTAGACAGACACTGGGGCTGTTATGCACAACATTGAAAAGCCCTAACCAAGAAGAATGACTAAATGCGGCTACCACTGATGCTTCATTGCATTTTATGCTTGTAATGGCAAAATATGTGCTAACATCGGAAAGAAATGCGATGTATTTGAATCAACGAGTCTGTATCATTTCATTTAGATTATCTAATACATGTTATTTATGTCTAAAGATGAGGACGACTTCCATGAATTTTGCCATGAAATCAGAACCTATTGTGTTATATGCTCATTAAAGTGTTGCTATTTTTGCGTCTCATGCAAGGGGTGACTATAAGGGGTTCAGCTTAATACCGTGGTGGAAGGCATCTGCCATGGTTTCCTGGTATACAGCATAATGCTGTGAGTATATAGGACTGAGAGTGCAAATAGAGTTTGTTACCATAGAGCACATTAATAAATGTCTGACCAATAGTTCAGATAGTCTGCCTCCGATAGGACATCAGCGTCGTAAAGAGTATGTATAGGCGTTGTGGTGTACCTTCGTTGCCGGCCATACTGCGTCGAAAATACCGGATCCCATCTGAACTCCGAAGTCAAGCGGCGCTAGGCCGGGATAGTACTGGGGTGGGGGACCGCCCGGGAACACCTTTCGGTGCCGGCAGCCTTTTTAACACTTCAATACTGATATAAAACCTAATTTTGCGGTTTTACAACTATCACTGCAGCTTCTCGATGTAGACCAATCTTCTTATGCAACTACCGTCCAAGTGCCTCCCCCTACCACCCTCAAACCTCCACCCCTACCCCCTTCGCACTCTATCTGATCCATCGAAGATGCAGAAACAACGACGCAGCGGTTGACAGGTATATGGCCTTTCTCTTTTTACATGATTTAATGTTGCTAACATAATCTAAGGCTTCCCTTTTCACCCAAATCATGATTAGATCCTGCTACACTGCTAGGATTACGTATGTGGAGGATAAAGCAACCTATCCCTTTATCTATGCTAGAGTTGACGTCTTATCATGCGACTGAAGTCATGAAATATTCATACAGTTGTTAATATTGTCGTGGAATCAGATGAAAATGTAAAAACATAAAGTGATGTATTATTGTATTAGGTTTAAAGAGAGAGTTAAGAGGCGTTATATACATTATACATGTGCATTCCTCACACAATTTCACCCTGCATTATAACTCTGTTTGAGGGTGAAACACGTAAACAGCCTAATTTGTACTACTGGGCACTTTTAAAACCTTTAATGAGGAACTCATCCATAGTGCACTGGTCGATAAGCATTCCGTTACTAAGTATCCACACTTTGTTACATGATTTCATAACATCCTTATCATGCGCCACAATGAAAGTAGTGCAGTGCTTGAAGTAGATCTTTACGAGGTCGTATATTGGAAGACTTAAGTCAGTTAAATCCTCTGCACTATCCTTGTTGCCCTCCTCATCTCCATGAGCATTGTCAGAGGGGGGCTCGTCAACCAAAAGTATCCTATACGTTTCCCGATATAGGACCAAACGAGCAAATGATAGAAGACGAAGCTGTCCCATAGAGAACAACATGGTCGAGACAGACGAGGAATTTTCAACATCTGCACTCTCCCTTTTAACAAGTGTTGTATCCACCTTAGCACTTTTCAGTTTTATAATCGGGGTTAGGAGATAAAGACCTCCGATGCTTGTAAGTTCCTCTGGCACCAAAACTGCATCCAAACCCTTTCCTCCGGGAAGCGACATCACTGTGTCTAACATGCCACAACACTCCAGGGCATTCAAAATAGCTTCATCCGAGTAAAGCATACGTGGGTCCAGGAAACGACGAAGCGTCCACCCCTGGAACACGAAGGGGATCTGTGGAAGAACACCAATGATGTGTCGTAACACACTACGTGGTATCGTGCTCAGCTCCCTTCCGTCCAGCAACACTGACCCTTCCCTGTTACGCGTTATGTTCTGTAATACACCAAGCAGCGTGCTCTTACCAGCACCCGTCCTCCCAACTATCCCAATAACGTCTCCCACCTGCGTGCTCGCGCTTACGTTCTTCAGAATGTAACGGCTAGTTTCAGCCGTGTTGTGGGCAGGCTGGGGGACGAAAACCTTGTCCAGGGTCAGACTGGTGTGGTCAGCAGGTAGGTACGAAGCAATGTCCAACACCTTAATCTTTGGCTTGTAGAAGAGGGTATTCATAACTGACCTGTACCGCCTGAATGCGAAGTTTCGGAATTCCCTCTTTCTACGCTTAATGAGATCAGACAGACGTCTTCTGTCCTCCTTCTCACGTTCCTTTGTGCTTCCGTAACCAGATAAGATTGTTTCATCCATACTCTCGAACTTTTCCTTTAATGAAAATTTGCCTTGGAGAAAGTATTGATTATATCTTGCGGTAGAACAAATGAATGTCTCTAGAACAGTGAACTCTGCTATTAAATTGTTAAATGCCGTGTTTAAAGCCATAGTGGACGTTAATCCAAGACTGATCCATGCCATGCTCATGTCCTCCTTTTGAACATATGAAATGGTTACCTGTATAAGTCCAACAACCAGCAACGTTACATTGACAGTACATCTGCACATAAGCGTAGCCCATGTTGCATTTGACGTCTTTAGGAACAGGGTACCATAATATTTCTCCGAGACATTCATTATCCTTTGCATTGATAGGTCTTCCAATGCAAAACTTCTATATATATTAGAACCTGCAATGACATCGCCGTATACTATATTGAGGGATGCATTTCCTTCAAGCACCGCAAACTGAACCTTTTTGTTGGAAATTAAGAATCTTCTAACAACGAAGAAATATAAAAGAAACACAGTTGCAATGTATATAGGCGTAATGAGTGGCGCTGAATAACACATTGTGAAGAATTGGAAACACAATGTTTCAAAAGTGTAAGTGTTTTCCATCATAAGCCTTGCAGTAGTCTCATCAATGTAGTAAATATCTGAACTAAGGAATGTCATGACCAAGGCCAAAGATTTTTTTATCTCCAATATGGTTGAGTCTTTATTGAATAAAGAATTCATCACAAATGTATGTATACGTCTAGATGCCATAATAGCGACGTTTGCAACCCATAGCATACCAAATAGGGTCATGCCAATAAAAGAGAACGTAAGCGCATTCACTTCCACTCCATATGCATCGTTTGTTTGACCAAACTTTATCATATCTAAAATCCCTTCTTTCGCTAAATTTGGCGTTTTATTCATAAACTCACTCCATTTAGCTACTCTTATCGATCGTATTTCATTCATCGATATGGCAAGTGTTAAACATATCATGATACCCACCACATGCCCCCACCCTACAGATTGTAAATACCGTATATACGCATAGGAAGTATCACATAATCGGTTTTGCTCACCAACATCCTTTTCAGCTACAGACCGAAGATAATCTGATACTTCATCAACATTTGACGGGGAAGTAGCTATAAGGTTAACATTTTCAAATTCGTTACCTATGGGTACCTCAATAACAGACAAGGAATTGTGAGATATTGATGTGTTACTTATGATATTGCATTCTTTTTCACCATCTGCAACCTCTCCCATATCATTTGATGTAACCTCAGGTAGTAATGAAACCGAGGAAAACCTACCATCTTCCATGTTGTGCCAGTATAAACGTACCAAACTACGATAATCCGCATTAGTTAAACAAACATTCAGATTCATTTTAGACATAGCCATAACGATGGCCACATCATCCCTCACAAGCAGACCAGTTTCCTTGTTGAAAAGGTTGTTAAATATGGCGGTTGCCACATTCACATCGAGACCATTGAAGGGCTCATCTAAACACATGAGGAAACAACACCGGTTGTTCTCCAAACTCTCGTTGGCCTTGCTGAAGACCATGTAGGCGTACAACGCCCTCGCCAGACTCACTCTGACTCTTTGTCCACCGCTCAGGGAATAACCCTTCTCTGATATCACCCGCATATCTCCATCATCCCACGAGCTGAAGTCCCTCAACAACTCCGCGCATCTCACCACTTCGTTGTATATCTCCTCGTCAAACGCGTAACCGAATGTGATGATGGCCCTGATGCTGTCTGTGGGGAGCCAAACCTCCTGTGATGTATAGAAGATCGGCATACCCGTAGACAGTGGTGCCACTGCCATGCTTCCAGAAACCAGACTCATCTCACCCAGGATTGACTTTATGAAGCTCGTCTTACCACACCCCTGCGGTCCAGTCACAATGCGCACCTCCCCTCTTTTAAGCTCGAAATCTATCTTGTATAACATGGACATACCTTCTTCTTTCGCCTCAAACAGGCTCTTTCTGTCACAAATCCAATTGAATGACGCCTGCTTTAAATGCACAAGTGTACTGCTATCAAGTCCCTGATCTATGGGGTCATCTTCTTTTGTAGCATTTTCATCATTAAGGATTTCACTTTCATGTTTCCTAAAGTAAAAGTTTGGTGACGTTTTTAGTAGGAATTCCTCTAATCTCTTATTTGACACTAGTGCGCTTACGGTGAATTTCAATATAAACAAGAAGTTTTGCATGGACTGTTGTAATGTCTTTGCAATGTGGATGATAGCTATGGGACCAGCGACAGTGAAATTAGCAGGAGAATCAGCAGTTGCGATTTCTTTCAGGTAGTCCCACACAACAATAAGATAAACCATGGGCCCTAAACCTTTTAATATGATTTTGCTCAGATATAGCAGTGACTGTCTAACTCTTATAAGGGTGAGTTCGTCTTCTCGGTAATCCTTAATAGTGTTGAAAGCAATATCCTCTTGTCCCATAGACGTTAATAGTTCCAGTTTTCCAACCAAATCTAAACTCTTCGATACACGGTTGTCTTTAGCGCGTAGCGTGTGGGTTAAAGCAAACCAGGTGAATAACTCAATTAGGATCGACATGAAAAGTGCAACCATGACAACCATAAGTGGTTTGAATACATTGGCCAAATTTTCCGTTTTCATAGCCACAAATGCCATTGATAACTTCGAAACAAAGTGTACCGAATAAATAAATATACGGACCAATCCAGTAACACCTCCAGTATCAACAAACAGAAACGTATACATTTTAGTGGAGAGTTCTTCATTTTGATGTCTCCTGGCTGGACACTTTAGTGGATTTTGAGTACATTCGTTTTTCTGGGATGGCCATGAGTGTACTATTCCCTTACATCCATTCACAACCCCCTTCTTTTTCATCATGTTTTGGAAATCTTTTCTGTGCACTCTTCCATGTTCAAACAATGTTAGAGTCATGCATCCTTGTATTAGGGGGTGTAATCTATTAATGTATAGTGACATATGTTGAGCCATGAATATATCGACAAACTCTACTACTGCGATACCAAAAATGAATCCAGTAACGTTACCCAAGTTCTGGTGTTCTTTTGATAATAGTTTAATTAATCTTGTCACAAGAGTTAGTGACCCAATAGTTGTTCCACTCATTATCAATATGGCCAGTAGGGTAACCAGAAGACGCCTCCAGAACGTAAGTATAATTGCTCTGATTAGTATATTTGGGAAACGTTTGATTCTGGCATCATCGTATTCTCCTGATTCTGTTATGTAATCGGAGGACTCAATTTGAAGCAATCGATCACTGACATGTTTTGAAAAAATTGGCTGCCAATAATAATAGTCATCCGCTTTTGGCATACGATGAAGGTAGTTAACACTGATGTAATTCGTCTTAATGTAATCTATCCAGTTTTTTGCCCATGATATGAAGAGGAAGTTGAAGACACCATTGCTGTCGTAGGTTTTCGTTGGCCATGGCGCCCTTTTTGTGTCTGTGAAATAATCGATGATCTTGTGATAGCTCCATCTTTCGTGTATGTCCTCTTGGACATAATCGGGGTTCTTCATAATGAAATGTTGAAAATGTTACCTCACACTCTGCGTACTTCAGCTTCCCTGCCAGCACTATATAAATCCATGAATGTTTATATAGATGTTTCTCTTGTATATTCACATATTACTCAATGTGAGTCCTTAAAAGACAAGAGATAAAGTTAGACTGTGGTGATATTAAAACGATAGAGAGCTTATGCTACGATTGTTGCATAAGGTAAATTTCCACCCCTACTAAGATGCATAAAATCTCATCTAATGCGATTTCAGATTTGATCGATGTATTAGTGGTATAGCTAATACAATCCTAATCCACCTTAGAGGAATCTGCGTGTTTTACAAAAATGCTGTAAGAAGTTATAAACGATGCTACGAAGGAATGGGTAATCCGTTCCTCCTTTAAATAATGAGTTGCAGACTCAGTAACAACGCCTTTCTATGCACTATATACGTATCCAGCTGTACTTGAGAGTACGTTTAATTGTGTTAGACATTTGAGACATGTATAGCTGGCATGCATAATGCCCCAAACGGAAAAAACGGATAAGGAACATTTGCTGACGAAGACATATACTGCCCTTCATTTGTAGATGAGCCACGTATAAAAGACATCTCAAAGTACAATAAAAATAAAAACGCATGGAGAAGTACATTGACAGAAATGTGCCGCGTTGCGCTAAAGCATAGTTAGTATCTAGCATCATTTAAGGACAACAGCATATTTAGCTATCAATAAAATACATAATACTATTATTTCACGGTAATAGACAGGCGGGTATGTAACTGTGTCTAACTAACAGAGCTTCGCAGCGTCGTAAAGAGTATGTATAGGCGTTGTGGTGTACCTTTGTTGCCGGCCATACTGCGTCGAAAATACCGGATCCCATCTGAACTCCGAAGTCAAGCGGCGCTAGGCCGGGATAGTACTGGGGTGGGGGACCGCCCGGGAACACCTTTCGGTGCCGGCAGCCTTTTTAACACTTCAATACTGATATAAAACCTAATTTTGCGGTTTTACAACTATCACTGCAGCTTCTCGATGTAGACCAATCTTCTTATGCAACTACCGTCCAAGTGCCTCCCCCTACCACCCTCAAACCTCCACCCCTACCCTCTTCGCACTTTAGGTCACATGGACATGTAGTATTATGTGTTTTTTATATTTGCAAAATGGCTAGCGTAGAGGGGGAAGTGATATTCCCTCCCAAATATGTTAGGAGTATAATAGATAAGACAGCACAGTTCGTTGCAAAAAATGGAGACCAATTTGAGCAACGCATAAGGGTGGAGCAAGGCGATGATTCTACTGGTTCAAAGTTTGCTTTTCTCAATCCTAATAATGCCTATAATGCATATTACCATTTAAAGCTATCAGAACTGAAGAATGGTATCGGTATGTTCCTGGTCTGGAGTTTCATATTGTACACAGACGTGGAAATAAAGCCTTCCATACCTCAAGCGATTTTAGACAGGCGTAAAAAGTTGGAATTGAAGAACAAATCAAAGGAGACGTTGCTGGCGTTAACGGACTTCGGCTCTGCTGGGTCTGCGGACAGCCTAGAGGAGCCTGAGGCGGATACCTTCTCCTATACTCAGCCTTTCGTAACTGCTATGGATTTGTAAGTTTAAATCTCCGTGCTAATTCGTATAGGTGATAGTATTTAAGATATTGCAAGTTACATTCACCTCTCCTTCTGTTTTGAATTTATCATATGTCATTTTCAGGGACATCATCAAGTCAACAGCTGTGTTTGTTGCAAGGAACGGGCAGAAATTTCTGGTTGAACTAACCAGGCGTGAGAAGAATAACCCGCAGTTTGATTTCCTCAACCCATCCCACTGCTTATTCGGGTTCTTCACAAGCATCACCGAGGCCTACACAAAGTGCTTGCTTCCAAGCAAGAAGCAAATAGAGAAGCTGAATACTATAGCCAAAGAGAACACGGCGTACCTAAGGTTGTGCCAGAGACGTGCAGATTGGGATGCTCATCTGCAGGCAAAAGCAGCATCGGAGGAGATGAAGAAGGCGGAAGAGCGTATGGAACAACAATCCATAGACTGGCATGTGTTTTATATCGCTGAAACCATAACGTTTTCGGAGGTATGTGATTTATTAAGTAATATATACTTGCTACAGAACCCGGACGAGCTACCACCATCCATTGATTTCAGTCATCCTGGAGCAAGCCTAATATTGATGACTCGGAATCCAAGAAGTATCGCATCGGCTATGAAGTCGGAGGAGAAGCTTCAAGCCTCTATACTGGAGGACGTATCGCAGATAAATCCTGAGGAGCCTGTTATCCCTGATGAGTCTTACTTGGATGACACAACACATGAAGAACTAACGCCAGATGCTGCGGATAGAATGGATGACTCTGCAGCAGCACCCAAATTTTCGGATGCTCCTGAAGGTTACAAGCGTAGAGTTGCTAGGGATAACGAAGTCAGCATTGTTCAGGTAGGTGTGACCATCCAGGCTGATGCCTTGTTGCTTGTATATAACTCAAAAACAAACAGGATGGTGATGAGATTATCAAAGTCAAGAAATCTTACACCAGAAAGTCAAAGACTCGGGGTTCTACAGAAATGCAGAAATGCCCAATCACAGGGCAGATGGTTCCTGCCAGCGAGATGTCTACTCACCTAAAGATTCTTCTACTAGACCCCAAATGGAAGGACCAGAAGGAGAGGTTCCTGGAGAAGGCGATGAAGGAGAGTGCCTTCGCGCCCATGGAAGGTATGTCGTGTCATTGCTCACTTCATGGTGTTATCAGATGTCGACGGCAACCTGGCGTCCTTCGTTGCAGGGAGGCCAGATTTATTCGGATCAGCTGACGATGAGGTGAGTATAGCATTCATCCTGTGTATGTTTCTGCAGACTTTGGACCATACCAGTTAGTAGCACTCAAAGACTGCATATGTAGCATGCTTTGCAATCGCAAATGATGCTCCACAGGTTACATTATCTGACTAAATAGTCCAAGCCATGCTTGGCGTAAAACATGTGAGATGGCCTACTAGACACTACCACAGAGATGACACCGGGAAACTAGGCATTAAAACCTCTGGGCATAACTATAAAACGTTTATGATAATTTCTCCTATAGGCTACTGAAGGGCTGTTACATCTATGACATGTTGAAAAGGACAAACATTGGCGCAATTATTTGCCTATGCACACAGGTCCATTGCGGTATGGATGGTGCTGGAGGTTCTGCGAACTGGGATATGTGGTAAGCTTTTCCGTCCATTTAACTCAATTTTATGAATAACTATGAGGAGCTTCATTTGAGAACTAACGGGGTCAATAGCTACAGGCTGGTGTCGCAAGTGACACATAATTTTATAAACTTGCGTAAAAAATAACGGCCACGGCTTGTGATTGGACAACAGCATATGAAATTACTGTCCATTTTCGACAGATATATGATTTCCTACGCCGTTCGATGACTTATAGAGTTTTTGCTATACAGACAATAGAGGTCATAGTGAACGGAAAGATTAAACGAATAAAATGCATTGATAAAGCCATACATGTAGAATGTGGCGTTGAAAGCGGCATCCTTAATGCGGAAACCACTGAACAACGTCGAAACGCTAGTTGCCATAACACTGGATAAAGTGAAACAATGAAGTGAGAATAATTTCTCCATTTACGAATGGTGAATGCATAGGTTGACAAAGAAAACCATAGCGACGACGTTACATTGGGGATTGTGTAAAAGACATACGATATATTAGTTAATCGATAGAGGTAGGGCATTGCCACATAATTTTGTTGCAGCCTACAGGTAAAATTAAGCTAAAAGCAGCTTGTCTACACCCATGGATGGATAGCAGCCTAGCGACACCGAAGTATATTTGCAAGCTCAAATTGCATAATGGGGGTGACAACATCCCAATAATAGGCATGAATATCATGAAAAAGTGAGCTATAGCAGCGTGAAATAGTCGTTACGGGGATTTCATATGGGGGATGCTGTAGGGTAGGTTCGGCTGTTACAATATAGCTAGTTCTATAAAACTCACTGCAGGGTGCACAGTTCTGGCCACTTAATAACATAATGACTTACTATAGGTTGCTTTGTTGGTAACAATGGCGTGGAAAACTGGGTTTCACACTGACTAACCTGTGTGTTATCTTCTCATACAAACGCGGCTTGACCGCATTGACTCATCGGATAAAGAGGTGAAGCATAGTATGTATGCACGTTGCTGATGAATGGTTGTTCTTTTGTGAAAATGGATACAGCAACTACCTCCTTTGAGGGGAAAGAACCCCTCTGTGAGGAAAAGCTTCTCGAGTCTATGAATCCAACTTACTACGATGATGCTGGGTTTCTCAACAAAATCTCCTTTTACTGGATGCGATTCTGGATTCACAATGTACACAAGGACTATTTCAAGCCAAGCATGTTGCATCCTCTTCCGAAGGCCGACAGGATAGAAGTATGGCAAAAAATCTTTTCAAAACATATTAGCGATGGCTTGTTACAACTTGAAAAGGCTGAATATGAGAGATACAAAACAAAAGGTGAGGAAATAAAAGAAAAACCGCACAAATGTATAATTCTTAATGCTCTCTTCCACACCTTTGGATCACGTGTTATATTAATGGTTTTGGGAACGATATTTATCAGCGTGATTAGGATTCTTATGTCTATTACTCTGAACAATACTTTAGATATGATCTCTTCAGGTGATGGCAACGTGTATACGATTATTCTCTATGTCTTATTTATTGCGGCCATGGAGTTATGTGTGTCCATTATTGAACAGCACATCACTTTCTACAATTGTAGACTGGAAGCTATAATGGAAGGAACCATTTCCATTACTTTGTTCCAGCATGGTATGTCACATCGCCGCGCCTATGCCGCCTACTTGGAGAACTGTCCATTAAGGGATAACTGCAAGGGAATAGTACACTCATGGCCATGTCAGAACAACGAATGTACTCAAAATCCACTAAAGTGTCCAGCGAGGAGACATCAGAATAAGGAGCTGCCGGCAAGTATTCACACTTACTTGCTTCTGGATACTTATGCTTTGATGGCGGTTGTGGAATCTTTGATTATCGGCTCAAGGTTCCTCACTACACTAATAGCCGCTCTTGTGGTAATCAGGTATAGCCTGGTTGCCGATGTGTTGCCAGCATTCTATGTTGTTTGTGTCATGGTATTAGTGACTGTAGGGATGGAAGTGGCGAACGGCCACGCGTATTTGCACTCAATGAAGTCAAAGGACTCTAGGTATTCAAAGACTGTAGATGTAGTAAGTAATATGAATGTTATTAAGGAAATGTGCATTGAAGACGTCTGCTACAATACGACTAAGAATTGTAGAACTGATGAAATGTCTGTACTGTTTATGCGTGTTATATTGATGGCTTTCAACGGATGTACCATGAATACCATCAGTACAGTTATTTTTGCAGTCGTTTTATTGGGCTATGTGAGAGATATGAAGGCCAATGTTGGGAATAAAGCATTTCAAGTTGGAGGTCCCATAACCCTACTGTTTATTGCAGGTCATATAATGAAGGCTGCGGCCACTTTGCCAAGATCGGTGAAAATAATCATGGAAGTCATTGCATCTGTAGGCCGTGTAGAAAGATTTATTAGAGAATGCTCTCCTAACTATTACTTTTCTCACAATTCAAATGACAGGGAGGAAGATACACCAGAACAAGATAATACACAAAACGGGGAAATATCGGACGATATGCTAGTTGCGTATAAATCCGCAGCCTTTGCTTGGGAAAACAATCGTCAAGCAATACTAAAGTCAGAAAGCCTTGAGTCACCACTCTTAAAATCACTGGATTTCGAGCTTAAAAGAGGGGAGGTGCGCATTGTGACTGGACCGCAGGGGTGTGGTAAGACGAGCTTCATAAAGTCAATCCTGGGTGAGATGAGTCTGGTTTCTGGAAGCATGGCAGTGGCACCACTGTCTACGGGTATGCCGATCTTCTATACATCACAGGAGGTTTGGCTCCCCACAGACAGCATCAGGGCCATCATCACATTCGGTTACGCGTTTGACGAGGAGATATACAACGAAGTGGTGAGATGCGCGGAGTTGTTGAGGGACTTCAGCTCGTGGGATGATGGAGATATGCGGGTGATATCAGAGAAGGGTTATTCCCTGAGCGGTGGACAAAGAGTCAGAGTGAGTCTGGCGAGGGCGTTGTACGCCTACATGGTCTTCAGCAAGGCCAACGAGAGTTTGGAGAACAACCGGTGTTGTTTCCTCATGTGTTTAGATGAGCCCTTCAATGGTCTCGATGTGAATGTGGCAACCGCCATATTTAACAACCTTTTCAACAAGGAAACTGGTCTGCTTGTGAGGGATGATGTGGCCATCGTTATGGCTATGTCTAAGACCAGTGTGGAGGTTTGTTTTAAAAGCAACAGGGCCATGAAGCTATGTAATGTTTTTATACATCATCTGCACCATGGGATGTTGTCTAATGGTCAATATTTGAGTTGTCGTTTTAGGAATATTGAAGTTAACGGGCGATGCATAGCCGTAGATAATGGCTCCCTCGCACCGAAACACAAGGCTCTCAATTATTTCCTCCATGAAGTAATTGATAAATTAATGAATGGAAAGACTGTTTCAAAATGTTCTAATCGCTTAGATGGCGACACATCTAATAATGAAGCAAAACATGTCAGTGAGGATATCGCAAAGAGGACCAGTGGAGACACCTATAGATCCTATTATAGTTACTTTTCCACAATCGGTTACTCAACATGGGGTGCAATACTACTGCTTGTTTTGACAGCTATTGTTGTAAAACAGGTCATCTCAGTGTTTGTGGCACAGTGGTCTGACGCTGTGAAAGCTGCCGAGAAGTCCAAGTTAGTCAAGACTGGAGGCATACAGAGTACTATAGCAAAGCATGAGAAAGTTTCATATTGGGTGACATTTTTGTCAGTCTTTTACATGATTTTCATGTATTCTGGAAACATCCTTTCCACTTTGGCTGGTTTATTCACATCCAAGAAACTCTATGAGTTTGCAATTTCTTCACTGTTTTTTAAGAGTTCGAAAGAACTGCCTATAAAGAACGCTATGGGGGATATAATTACACTGTTGTCTGCCGATTTCTATTTTATTGATGAGGTTTTGGCTATATCGGTTATTGGGTTTGTTTATAGTTTGTTACAATTACTCATGCAATTTGTCACAATTTGTTACACTTCCCCGTGGGTGACACCAGTACCAATAGTCATGAGTATGTGTCTCTACTTGTTGGTTGCGAAGGCGCATATACTGACGTGTAAAAGGTTACAATTATTCATGTTTGAAGCTATGGGTGACATTCATGGAGCTTATTCAAACGTCATTAGCGGAGCCTCTATCTACAGGAGTTATAGAAGAGAAATGCAATGTATGCAGCATATATACGAATGTTCCGATTATTTCATCCGAACGAGATTTTTAAAGAAAACCGCTTCAGCATGGCTTATGATCGTTTCAACGATATTCACAACATTCATGGTTCTTTTTGTATCGATAGTACCATTGATACGTTCACACATCTCAGGAGACTCTGTGTACGTTGCCAACATAGGTCTTGGAATTACGCTCACGTTAGAGCTAAATTCTTTAATCACCTCACTGGTATACAACTGCAGCCTTATGGAAAAGATGATGTGTTCCATGGCAAGATATGATCACTACTTCCTGCAGGGGAAGTTTTCAATAAAGGAAAAGTTCGAGAGTATGGATGAAACAATCTTATCTGGTTACGGAAGCACAAAGGAACGTGAGAAGGAGGACAGAAGACGTCTGTCTGATCTCATTAAGCGTAGAAAGAGGGAATTCCGAAACTTCGCATTCAGGCGGTACAGGTCAGTTATGAATACCCTCTTCTACAAGCCAAAGATTAAGGTGTTGGACATTGCTTCGTACCTACCTGCTGACCACACCAGTCTGACCCTGGACAAGGTTTTCGTCCCCCAGCCTGCCCACAACACGGCTGAAACTAGCCGTTACATTCTGAAGAACGTAAGCGCGAGCACGCAGGTGGGAGACGTTATTGGGATAGTTGGGAGGACGGGTGCTGGTAAGAGCACGCTGCTTGGTGTATTACAGAACATAACGCGTAACAGGGAAGGGTCAGTGTTGCTGGACGGAAGGGAGCTGAGCACGATACCACGTAGTGTGTTACGACACATCATTGGTGTTCTTCCACAGATCCCCTTCGTGTTCCAGGGGTGGACGCTTCGTCGTTTCCTGGACCCACGTATGCTTTACTCGGATGAAGCTATTTTGAATGCCCTGGAGTGTTGTGGCATGTTAGACACAGTGATGTCGCTTCCCGGAGGAAAGGGTTTGGATGCAGTTTTGGTGCCAGAGGAACTTACAAGCATCGGAGGTCTTTATCTCCTAACCCCGATTATAAAACTGAAAAGTGCTAAGGTGGATACAACACTTGTTAAAAGGGAGAGTGCAGATGTTGAAAATTCCTCGTCTGTCTCGACCATGTTGTTCTCTATGGGACAGCTTCGTCTTCTATCATTTGCTCGTTTGGTCCTATATCGGGAAACGTATAGGATACTTTTGGTTGACGAGCCCCCCTCTGACAATGCTCATGGAGATGAGGAGGGCAATAAGGATAGTGCAGAGGATTTAACTGACTTAAGTCTTCCAATATACGACCTCGTAAAGATCTACTTCAAGCACTGCACTACTTTCATTGTGGCGCATGATAAACGGGCACTAAAGGCATGCGGTCATATTTGGGTAATGGAAAGTGGTGAAATTAAAAAGGTTATATCCGGCATGGATAATGTTCTCTGTACTATTGAATCATTCTCATTTGAAGGTTAATAAAATCAAAAGTCACTTTTTATGACGTTGACTTCTACGGCATATATGAGTTCTGGTGTGATGTTATTAACTTTAGAATATATTAATGGTAGTAAAATCTATATCTGTATACATACTGTAGAGGAACACGCTTTAAGTCAGTGTCAGACCGGCAATACCTTTATTATGATACTTATTAGGGTATATGTATCTTTTTAAACTCTACCAGCGATATATGCAAAAAAGTAACATATGGTAAGGTTTCCCTTTCTTTGCTCTAGAGATTGTCTACATTGCGATATTTGTGTCTGCTTTCTTGCAATGCGTACTTTGATTCGTCCACCAGTGCCTTGAAACTTATGGGTTCATTAAGCGAAAGTATGGAGAGTGACTTCCTATTTAACCAACAATTTAAGGCGTTTAGAGACCCTATAAACCTCGAGTATGTTAGGTCCCACTCCCTTGCTGCACGATTTATTGTTGCGGTCCAGTGTATCCTTATGTAGGTGTTCCTCTTCCTTCTGGCATTGAATGAGTAGAGCAATGCTCTGGCAGCTCTAGTAGAAGCAAGCTTAATACAAGCTTTGCTGCGTCCTCTGAAGCCTCTTGCTACTTGGAACACGACACTCCTTGGAATTTTCATGAGGTAAGTGTGCTAGACATGATGAAGCAAGGGTGTAATATCTAGGAGTAGTGAATTATGGGAAGGAAGGTTATTTCAACATATACCTGAGTTGTAATGGGGATAAAATTGCGGGATATTATTGTATGTGTCTCTAGTCAGGCATGTTGATTGTGCTGCCTCCCCTCGTATATAAGGCACACGACGTAACAGACGCTAAGGGCAATAACTTCCATTCCCCTTCACTATGAAATAGTTGCCACACAAATATAGAATAGTGGCCATAACCATGCGTTTATTGTCATACAGACACTTAGATATTAGGTGTGTATGCTGTATATAATATACTTTGTTTTATTTGTCCACACTATAGAGGAGGATGACTGAAAAGGTGTGTTGAAGTGTAAGAAACAATGTTAGTAAACCATTTTGCAGAGGTACGATATTGGCCGAAGGGAGCTTACTGCTCTAATGGACGCCATGTTGAACGGGGGCATCAAGGTTAAATCAGCTGCAGAGGTGCGTGTTTGTCGTCAAAATGGGTAATCATACATCCTATGGTTACTCTTGGCACTGAATCTTTAGCCTTCGTTGGTTAAGTATGCTTAGGTTGGAAAGAGGGCAGTGGAATACACCCGGGGTGACGAGATGATGAAGTGGATTCTTAGCAACAAAGACAGAGTGCGGAGCATGGTAATTTCTCGCATACATGATGACCAATCGAGTTGCAGTGTCCCACTCATATTGAGGATATGGACGTGAATAAAGACGATGAACTCGTTGGCATATGTGACATCCTAATTGATGAGGGATTCATATACCGTGCCCAATACCAACCTGTAGGTTCCCAATCCCTATTATATGCATTATACAGATCGAAGGAACCATAGAGAAAACAGCTTCAGGATCATGTAATTGTGCATATTGATATGGCTCATGTGTCCTTCAGTCAAGCGACCCACGTGGCCAAAGCGCCTGATCAAGACGTCAAAGCAGCAGTTCGACAGCGTCGGCTTTTACATTATAGCCTATGAGGGAAACCAAAAATGGAATCATTTCATGCTGTTTGCCATGATTACTGGAATTTTTGTAAGTCTCTCCATCTACTAGGCTTCATAAAGCACAGGCACTTTGCATGTTCCAAGCCTGGCCACTGGCACTGAAGCTGGCAACGTGGTATGCTTCTGTGGTGTTGCTGTCGATATTGGTAAGTTTGTCTTGCTGATGGAACACAGGGTTTCAGCTTACTCTCGTCGTTATTCGTCTTATCCTATTCTCCGCCTTTTGGTTCTGTGGCTATGACTACTGGCTATTCCCCAACCTTTTCGATGAAGACTTGGGTGTTTTTGACTCATTCAGACCTGTTCACAGCCTCAAATATCGCAATGATGCAGCACATATGATAATGTGTCGTATTGTCTGCTCTATTCTGGTTGCGGGTAGGGTTATACGCTATATCTATATATGCAACCGCAGCTTCCATACACGAATTGGGAAAGACACACGATCTCAAGGATGTTGGAATGTTCGCTAAGCAATCCTTCCTGGATATTATAGAATGGGGACACAACAAGCTAACAGCACGTAGGTGTACCACTTGAGTCCATATAACTATGCAGTACCGGAGGAGCAGTCCATATACCAGTCCATAGGAATGGACATATCAACGGAGTTCGACGCCCAGAAGTCGCCAGAGGAACAAGATGAAGACGGCATGGACGATGACGGTAGAGTGTTAAACACATGTCGTTTATGCATGAGCAGATTACAAATGTCTTCTTGGCTGTGGGTACAAATCGCTGAAGCATCTTATGAAAGGATGTATGCTAAAATGTGACTGTATGACGGTATGTTGCCTCTTTAATTATGCAAGAATCACATAGGAACTTCTTGGCAACCCCTGCCTCGCGGATTGCCCAGAGGAAACAGTTCGTGTTCTCACCGAGAGCAAGGTTGATATTTGCAAAAAGACCCGTCGAGGATAGACGGGAACAGTTGTTCAATTAACCCAACACATTTCATTTTTTGATAGCTGGTGTGTGGATGCCATTTGCGAACTCTCCCTTTCGTACAAGCGGACTAGTTACTAGGCCAAAGTGGCAAAAAATGATTCACTATCTGATACACCGGTGTGCCATATATTAAAACATAGTTACTCCATACGTTATGTGTAATTCGTACACCTGCCTGGGTACGTATTTTGGTTGACGGTAGATAGAGAGAATGGTGAATTTAACCATCAATAATCAGTTTGGCGACTGCCAACCGCCAACACTGTCAATGACTAACATATCAGAAGATATGACCATTGCTAGCATAAAGATACTTATCGACAACCAGTTCCGGAGCATGAGGCCGGATTTCGACGACAGTAAGGAGCCCAACGACAAATATGTACTATATTGCGGCACCAAGGTCCTGGAGGATGAACACTTCATCAGGAACTACAACGCGATGAACTTCCCCGAGTTAACTTTCCACCTCTACTTGAAGCAGTATCTCGACGTGAAGGTGAAGGTCATGAAGTGTAGGTTTCACAGGCTCTAACATAACACATGCGTAGACTTTAACTGCTGCGGGATCTACTGTAGACCTGTAATTTATGAGCTGTTTGCCAGGAGACTGAGATTCAAGATGCTTGATCAGGAGCCCCTCCTGAAGTTGAAAAATGTCCTTCTTGAGGAGCTTACCTTTTACAGAAACAAACAGGGGTGAGAATGCCTGTATTATAGTATATAGTCTATTTCAGGGAGCCGTTGACTGTTGACGTGATGCGTATTTTCAAAGGTGGGATTGCTCTGGAAGACAACCTTTTACTGCTCAAAGAGATAAACAATGATAAAGACGTGTCGCTCGTTCTTTTGGTGCCATCAACGTTCAAGAGTCGTTATAACAAGGAGGTTAAAAAAGAAGTGGTAGAGGAGAGCTCCGAATCGGATGAGGAGGAGGAGGAGGACTCTGAATAATAAGATACTAAGCATCAGCACACATGCAGAGAAAGGACCCTGTAAAGCCCCAAAAGAGGGATCCAGAGGTTAATGTCTACGCTTGCACATATTGAGTTTCTTTTTTCCTCATTTATATTTAGGGGATTCCCGAGGGCAGAAAAGCTGCCCACCCCTGGTTACACTAGACAGTCACCATGCATTAAATATATTATATTGAGACATTATGCGAGAATTGTATATCAATGTAATGCTCAGTCTTCATGTTCGCGATCGTCATCTGTAAATGTATATGTTGTCAATTGCCTTGCTTACTGATGTCACCGTCTCTTGCGAACCTTCTCGCCATGGAGATGATCAGGTTAAGCCAGTATATGTTCATGGTCTGTTTAGCATTTATCGAGAGATCATTGTATTTACCGTCAAAACTGCAATTAGGGAGGTGCATATGGCCCCACCCGGGAGGGTGAAGATGTATCCCATGACACTGTCGGACTTTGAGGCGTAGTCCATGTTGAACAAGATGGCGTAACATATGTATCTACCCATCAGCAGTATCCTCGTAACGAAGTGGGAGATGCCGTAAAGCACAAACACCACTGCGTTATAGACCTGGTTGCCGTTCCTGAGGTATACAGTGCACTTGGCCATGTACAAGAGCACGTCTGGTATGTCGTGCAGAAACATGACAATCTGAATCTTAATGTCGTAAGCTATTGCTTCACTCACCAGTCCGGTTCTGTGAAACCGAAGCTTGTAACTAAGGGTGATGAGTACCACAGTTGTGATGTGATGGAACTGCATGATCCTCATGTCTGACCTTCTCGTCTCCCAGTGTATGAATATGCAGCACGAAATCCAGAATCCGAGGGCGAGTAGCATAAGGGATCGTATTGCCGGGTCCATGGATATGTATGGCCATGTTACCAGCTTGCGTTCAACATGGGCGGGCCCTTCTGTGAAGAGCCTGTGAAGCTGTAAAAATATCATAAGCTGACTAACCACACCCCCTTTGCGTCCCTGAGAAAGTAGTACAACCATCCTCGATCATTTGGTGTTCCATACTCAAGAGCCAGTGCTCTAAATGTGAGCATGAGTGAACTGACATGCCATCCGAGATACCTAATATCCATTTCAATAGACGCTTGTATGCTCACCATATGGACTCTGCCAGCTTTCTGGTTTTGTTGACTTTAGCAATTTTGAAGCGATTCAAGAAAAGCGGTAGCACCGTGTAGTTCTCTGTTGATTTAACTAGGTCCGTCCCAGATATTACGAATCTGGAAACAAGGAAGAGCACCGCTGTTATCGCTACTGTGGTAATATCGCGTACGTCATTAGGTGAAAAATAGCCGTAGGCATTCTTCAGCCATCCACATGCTGTGCCTTCCATTTCTATAGAGCGACAATAATTAACTATATGGCACGTGCGATTATATCCTTAACCATTTCTTATGCCACTAATGCATAAAGCTGCTGTGAATGCAGTTTTCAGTTCTTCCGCGTAGAGAATGTTCGTCACGCTCGGAATACCACTGTATAGCACTTGGGTAATTTTTATTTGCATTAATACCCATTTCTTGTGGAAAACACTACTTGAATACTGCTCCTGAGGCCACTTTGGTGGCCGTACTTTGGCCAACGGCGCACGCCGCGCGGTGTACGCCACACACCTACCACCTGTACATACGTACACATCACACATATGACATTCAACACATGTTAAATTCACGAAACTTGCTCCTATACGTCTTCATATCATGTAAGTTTCGCACCTTGTCTTCATATATGTATATGAATATGCATATGTATTCCTTCAATCCATGTCTGCTTATTTCATGGTTTCTTATTTCTTGGTGGCCTCCTTCAAATAAGCGATTAAATCTGCCCTCGACTGTTCCTTCTTCATCCCGGCGAAGATCATCTTGGTTCCCGGGATGTATGCCTTCGGGTTAACCAAGTACTCGTAGAGGTGTTTCTCGCTCCATACGATACCTGAACCCCCATGCAACCGTTGCATTCTCATAATCAGCTATGCATGTGTAATGAACCGTACCTGAGGACTTGTTTCCGTCAGAATAAGCGTAGTCGGTACTTCCTGCGGGTCTTCCGAATAAACCGTACAGGTTTGGCCCCTGCTTAGTGGCACCACCTTCGCAAGCGTATTGTCCGTACACGTAGCAACATACCCTTATTGGTTGTGTGGCACTGAGCACACATAGTCTTGAACACCTTTGCCCCTTTCTTCGCATCCCCCGGTGGGACCACAACGTTAGGCTCCGGCCTTGCCATTTTGTTCGTGGAGGCTACGTTCCTGAGAAAATATGGGATACTGCCGAAGTAGGTAACAGATGATGCACATAAAACTGGCGAATCCACATCAGAAACTGCTCGTCACCTTGTTGACGATGCATGAATGAAGCCAACGAGGAAAATCCACGTTATGGAGCAATGGGTGTGTAGACAGGAATCCGTTTAAACATAGATGTCGCCCACAACAGAGTAAACAACTGGCATGTAAACTCACTTGAAGAGGAATTACAGGAGGACGGGTACGCAGGATATAAAGTTGTTTCAACTTACTCTGCGCCGTCGGGGAGGCCGCCTCGAGGTGGGTTGGGTAAGACGTAATGCGGCTTCCTACATTTTCAACGGCATTACAAGTTTCATATTAAGCAGTTCATCACTTTATATATAACTTTAATGTATAACGTGATGATGCTGAATAATTACTCCTACTCGCAGCGTCTTTTGTTCATCCTGCGTGGCATTATCTAATATGGCAGGAATCAGCTCTTATCGTCATTTCTTACTATAGCCTTTCTCTTAGTCATACGGACAACGTGGTGGTGCCAAGAATATAGAAGATAATGGTCAACGAGCATTTGTCTAACGTGGTGGCTGCGTGCGTCTAAAGAACTTTTGATTCCGTTATTGAAAATTTCACACCCTCATTGAATCCTTATACATATGTCTTAGTCACTTATTGAGCTTCTATGCTGCACAAGGCCTTACTCCTAAGAATACTTAACGCCACAGATACTTAGAACTGCATGCATTAACGTCCAATTGTTCATCGCAGCCCTGTTGTACGATACTAGTGACCTGACACCACTTGAATATGTCAAGCGGGAAGAGAAACGTTTGGATAGGATAACAGACACACAAGGAGATATTGACGAATAAGTCAATCAAAGACAAAGTCCTAGGGTTGTCGTCAGCTCATAAATGAAACATCCTGTTTAATGCTTTTAACGTACTAGGTGTACTAGTCTTACATTCGTTAACGTTGCAATGACAGACATCGGTTAACATTCCTTCTGTGTAGCATATAATATAGAAGAAACGTCCCCATAAACATAAGAATACTGCAGTATACATGCCAATCATGCATATACTGTTTAATGTTTAAACACTACATTAAAGCGGTGGCATTTTGCCACAAGGTCTGTTGTTTATAGCTGCATGGCAATGGCAGACACAGTCCGCCTCACATAAGTAGATAACTCACGTCCCTCCCTGACACTGGAACTGGGTTGAACACGCTCCACGTTCCTAACCAGTAGAGAACACGCCACCAATTTCCATGGTTCTCATCCGACTCCTTGAACACCTTTATCTGGTCCTTGAACTTCTCAGATACATCTCCACTACCTGTTCCTGATGTCTGCATGTTTGACAGCAATGAGTCCCGTTGGTATTTCAGGTCGCCACTCTTCTTCAATAGGCGTACGACATCCAGGTCCATTTTGCCTTGTGTTCTATCATCCACCTTTTGGTAGTCTACATTTTGAACAAAGCCAGAATAGTACAGCACCTCAACAATGTTGTCCCCTTTCTGTACATAATTAAGCACATCTTTTGCTTTAGACATGACAAATTTTACAGCGTGCATACATTCATCCTTATCTGTTCCCGACATTTCACACAGCTTCAGTTTTCTCTTCATCCATTTATTCGCTCCTTTCGTGAACGCAGCTTTATCGCTTATATGCTGGAAGCTTGATGGCATTTCACTATCATCATTCTCAGAGTAACCTGCTGATGTATTGCTCCAGTACATCACATGGTTGTAGTTCTCCACCACATGGTCTTCAAGTGCGTTCTCCCCCAGCCATTTTAGGGAATCAAGTGCCACCTCACATTTGGACCCTCCATGTGCCTCCTCCAGCTCGTCCACGCTTCCAGATAGAGGCATATAACTTTTGGCGAATTTTGACAGTCCGGTGTGATATGTATCCCACGCGTCAGCATAATAGCTTGAAAACATCTCCTTGAGGAACGTCCTTTGCGATTCTGTATATATCGCCGTTCTAACACGATACTTTATGCACATTTCAGGGAGAATCTTTAACTGAGTTGTATAGAACCCATTCCAAACATTCACCATGTTCGTCCTCCTTCCTGACTCTTCTATGTCATCTGCATGATTCAGATATTCCTCGTTACGTGTCAGCAGGACCTTCTTGCATATCATGCACAACCTCATGACTGAGTCTGTTATCTGCGTGTTGTTTGACCATGCCGCCCATAACAGAGGGATGGCGATGTTTGTCTTACTCCTGTGCTTCGTCCTACCAAGGAATCCACAATTATCAGGATGTATGGTGAGGAAGCCAATGGCATCAAGAACCCAATAGAGGGATCCAAAGCAGTAATCTCGTAATTTTTGCAAGAACTCTTTTGCATTGCATCCCTCACCCAGACCAAAAGTTGACATCGACAGCCCATACGGGTCTTCAACATTTGATGGTAACCAGACAGGTTTAAAACCAGAAACTAAATCCCGTTGTGGTGTTGGTGTTATCTTGCACATTCTGAGTACGCTTTTAATGTCCGACTCTACTGTCTGCCTGACTGTTTTTAAAAGGACGTTCCTTCCTCTTGACGCACTTGTCTCGTATATGCCCACCGTCCTCATACGTTCGTTTACGTAGTTGAGTGATTTCACAGTCACAACATATACATTGGCCATGTTGGTCACCCACGACAATATGAGTGTCACAGCAAGTCCTGCCAGCATAATCAGATTGATGTATGTTCCTGCACTTCCTCCACCTCTGGTTGCGGCAATCGTCTGTAGTCCGAAACCCCTCACTGCCATTGTTAGGTGGAATGCCGTAAGTGCTGTATATGTAGTAACCAGCGCAACTGATCCTTCTCTATTAGTGTACATGCCAAACCAAGGTGAATACTTAATGAACACATACACCGATAAAAGAACCCAAATGTACTTGAGGATCCCCAAACCCGAATATCTGTAAATATCCTGTTCCAAATCAGGTTTGAAACCCATGGACATACTGCTTCTGCCATCTGGGAATCTCGCCCCTAGTGCCGTCACCCTCTCTCCCCCAAGTGCTGAAAGCTCCACCACGGAACACCTCCCTTCATGTGCTGAGATGGCCCCTCCCTTCAGGTTTGATAGTGACCGCCAGTTTCTATCCACATCCCTCTTTATATTACATATATCGTCATTTGTGTTCTTAATGCGATGCTTCAGTAGGTTTATCTTACCACACATACCCACTATCCTCTGTACAAGAAGTATTCCTTCATAGGCCATCGTCAAGCACAACACGAAAAGCTTAAACATCTTGGTCATCATATTGGCATCTCTCTTAGCTATCCCCTGTATTTCCTTTGCAAAACATGGAAACTTTTGCTCCACCTGGTCTAACAACTTTTTGAGTTTGCACGTTAGAGTGTTTTGCATGTGGCAGACTCCATATTTTGTATAGCACAAAACGTCGTAAAAACAACTAAGGCATTTGTTGACTTCATTAAGTTCCCCAGTCAGCGATGTTGTAGCCTTGCATACTTTATCTGCTCTCTCTGTGAGCTTACACATGCTTTCCTTTAGGGCCTCCAAGTCTTGAGTAACTATTACCATGCTACAACCCAAACGGTGACCACAGCAATTTTCTTTCAGCTCTTTTCCTGATGATGATTTCTCTATATAGAGCGGAGGGCAACATCCACACTCGCTCGTGTCGCATTGGCAGGTGCCACAACACCCTACGTTTTGGATGGTGACACGTAGTTGACATGCCTCAGTTGGATAACAACTTGCACAGTGAAAAAGAGATCTAGACAATCTAGATAGATGACAACCTTTACAAGTGCTTTCAATGCATGTTGTCCCTGCTTCACATGTACAAGTGGTGTCACATTCCTTTGCACATTTATCACAAGTAGCTGGGCATAGGCAACATGGTTTTATATTCCCAGTATTACAATTTTTACCACACAACACATAACACCTGAAATAGTATACCCAACAAATAAGCGATCTACAAGCTATTCCAGACGCTTCACCGGATTTGCATTCCTTGCAGCAATTTGCAACTTCAGTACAATGCTTGCATTTACAGCATTCAACTGGAGTGCAGTTGCAGGCGCCACAATTTTCTTTACCAGTGGAAGTGCAGCACTGTAAAGGGCACGGTGCCTGGCATATATTGCAATTCTGAGTAGTGGATCCGTTGCCGCAAAGTTTTTTGTAAACACACATGAATATGCATGCTAGGATACAGCTTATTTGACTGCCCCCCGATGTATCACAACATGTCTTGCAACATAGAATACACTTCAAAATATTCAGAATTGTGGGTTTCAGTCCAGTACAGCCCAGTTGGTTTGTTTCTGCAGTACAACAATCACAACATCCCGATTTACCATTCTCTTGTTTGCACTGAACAACACCGTGATCCTTCACCGTATCCAAAATTGCCTTCACTAGTTTGGAAAATCTGGATACATCCTCTTCTTTACAACAACCCTCTGTGCAGGTTTTCACAGTGGTACTTCCACCATTGCAACATATTGCCTGTAAATTCGTTTTACATTTTTCGAGGTCATTCTTCACAGCTTGTGAACACATTTCAAATTCTTTCTCTCCATTTGTTTCTAAAATTTTACCCACTTGAGTCAACACATTACATATGTAATTCCCCACACCTCCATTTGTTGTGCATCCTAATTTATATTCGCAGCAGTTACACGTACGTGGTGAGCAAGTGGTAGAACACTCATTTCCGTTGCCCGTGGCAGTACTGCCTCCTTCGCTTGTAACATTGCTATACCGAAAAATATTTTCCACCTTACCAAGAAACGTGGACGCCATGCCAACAGCAGAAGACGCAGTGGAAACCGTAAATAGCTTTGCTGCCGCATATATGTTCCTATAAGCTATGTCGTTACAATCAGCAAGATTGTTAACGACTACCTTATCCCTTTTCATTAGTGCCTCATAACTGTAACGTTCTTCCATTACCATTTCAGGACATAGCTTTGTCATGGTACACAGTATTCCAGAGTACCATAGCACAAGGTTGTCGAGCAGAGTGCACTTGCCACCTTCCTTACCCAACTGTAGAAGGGAATTGGCTGTTAGCCTCAAGTACTTCAACGACGGTACCATCAGGTGATATCCTGTAGCCCTACTATTCGCACCCGAACTCTCACCATTACCGTTATTGCATTTGTTCTTCTTTCTAAGGCATTCTTCAAACTTCAGCAAGTCAATCACAGCTAGCACAATGAGGATAACTGCTCTGAGTGTATCCATATGCCCAGTCATGTTGAACATTTCATTCCGCACAGCATTTTCAGCTATGTCTTCTGCACATGCTTTTGAGAGTCCTTTAAGCCAACATAGTAGTATCACCTTCCGCCTGTGAAGTTTAATCAGCAGGCTGCATATGACACAGAGTAGCGCCCTCACACAACACCAACAACATTCAGAGTCCTCTTTATCCGTACATACAGTAGCACAATGCGTTGGAGCGCGGCACTCACACTTTAAATTTGCGCATCTGATTTCTTCTATTTTGTAAGCGTAGAAACACAGTAAACATAACCATTCCTGTAGCAGAAGAAACTCGTCCACCAGTAGCAAAACGTTAAGCAGCATTATGGTAGATTCGCAATGCGTCCTCAAGTAGCACATTAGCTTCTTCTCCACATCTAACGGATGCGCATCAGGGTCATCTATTTTCTTCCTGAAGCTTGCTTTTTGGAACAATGACAGAGTAAGTTCTTCGCATTTTTCTGTAACCGCCGCAACAGATCCACTCAAGAACACTCTGATGTCTCTCTGTTTGAAGAAGAAACAGCAGCTGCATCCCTTGAGGCATATGTCGTCACTACAGCAGATGCCCTTGTCCACAAGAGGCTTAAGTATTGTGAAACAGCAGAGGGATAGTGTGAACAACCTGTTAACAAAGCTACACCACGACGCCTTCATTCTCCTCTTCAACGTTGGCGCATACTCCCTACTAATGTTGCTCATCTTCACCAGCAGAATGTGTTTTTGGTGCCTTGTCATCTCCCTAAGAAACAACATTGGATGGCAATCCTGATCGACGTTAAAGGGCACACCCATGAATTCTCCAGTGCAACTTATGTGTGATCTATATTGTTCCATGATGGGTGTCAAGTTGTCATTGAGGTCGCTCTTTTCGAGGCACTGCAAATCAAGGAGCGTCTGATAAATAGCGGATAGGGATTCGGCGCATGACCGGTATATCACATCCCGTTTTTGCCAATGTGCCCACGTCTCTCCCTTCAAAAGCGACCACGGTGGGTTAATTGATGCCTCCATTGATTGTAGGCACTTGGGAGGTATTTTGGGAGCGGGTCTCGTTGCCACAGACCCATACGATTCTACTGTTCTCCCAACATCCCCCTTTATTAGGAATGGATATACATCATCATCATCTGGGTCGTTCATGTCAACAGTCTTCAATACCTGCATTCGCCTGTGTTGGCCATACATGCAGTCCTGGTCATCACCCATGATGTAATCGGCTGCAGCAGTGAACCCGAAGGTACCACACGTTCCGAGAAAGACTACCGGTATCATGGCACAGATCGCATATATCACAAACTGAATGAACAATAGTCTAGACGACACTGACGAATTGAGTATGACTGACGTGGCGAAGACGACGAACAAGGGATTAGAGGTCCACAGCAACGGCAGGTATACATGACTCACCTGCGTCTTGATGGAGTCAGCGGAAATATCATAGTACGATGAGGTGAAGAATGGGAACCATGACACTCTGTCCATGCATGTTCTGCAGTTGTAGTTGACGATCATGTATCCGGTGAGGATGCTACCAATCATGGCCACAACCCCAGCTAGAACACAGAGGTAACTTATACTCGTTACGTGTCTGAATTGGTTATGCAGAGCAGTTGTAGTCCCATCTGGGCTCTGCAATGCCTTATTGACTACGAAGAGGTAGGATATGCTGGGCCCGGACATGGCACAGCCAAGGAAGAAGGAGGTGGCACGTACAGTGATACTTCTGAAACCACCAGGCATTGAAGCGTCCGTCATACAGTACACAGCACATGTTTGTGTCATACCGGAGATAAACGCCACTGCCGCAATGAACCTCAGTAGCATGATAACCCGTAGGTGCAGGTCTATCGCATGCGCTCTGACATACGAGGCCGCTGTGAAGTAGCAAATCCAAAGCATACATTGTGAAGCCACGTATGACATCCTACCAGCAAGGCCAGTTAGGAGACTGGTGGATATCCCAAGTACGGCGAAGAGTACCGTAACCTGCCTTGCCAGGTAACTGTGGTTCGATAACTCCAAATTGATACCAAGGCTATCCGCAAAGTCCCTCGCAACAACCGTCACGACAATGTATACGAACGATACACTCAACCCAGTGATGAAGAATGAAAAGTTGGAAAACAGTGGCGTGATTCCTGTGAGCCGCCCAGCACGGCAACTCCCGCCTTCCTCTTCCTTCATCTCCTCAGAAGAATGATAACGACAGTATTATCTCATCCCATTTTGGTTTCTAGTAATCCAGGAATCCATGGCACAGCCACTTCACCTCTACCAGGTGTAGCCCCTTCACTGATTTTTCCATAAAGAGGATACACGTAAGCTAGTGAAACCAATGAGGAGTGCTCATCTAATGGGGTTTAGGGAAATGTTCATTATTGGCTATGGATGATGTTTAGCAACGACGTGGTGCCTCCATGAGGCTATGGAGGTAGGGAGCATGTGCCTTATCCATAATGCATTTTGCATTTGGATATGGATGTTACGTTTATTGAGTCTGTCAGTTAATGAATTTACTCGTTACATTATAGAAACGTATAATGTGGCGAGGTTAAGGGCGTTCTTCCTCATACATCGCTCCTGCTATTCATGGCAACACGCTGTTAGAGTGTACCAGTTATCTAAGTGTTTCACTATTTAATCACTGAATGGTATGCAGTTTGCGTAGAGTCATGCACAAACCGGCCATTCTAACACATACTTTTTTCTATTCGCCTCTAGCGATGCCGTCCGCATTCGTTTGTGTGTCTAATCCTTCGCTCTGCTTAGAATCTATCACCATATTCGTTTTATATATCACTCCTTCATGGAATATTCATATATTGCGAATAATCGCTTAGATATCTCTGTAGACATCTTCAAGTTGTATCCTTAAATCATGTGTAGTATGTTGTTCTATCTTGCTATGTAATGGAGTAAAGGAAGGATCACTATTTCATACAACGATGTTGATTCACTTTAAGTAGCAGTGAGTAGAAGCTCTATTTTGTCATGATACAATGATAAATTACGCAGATGTACCGCTATCACGGAGGCATCAGACTGCTGTACAGAGCTGCGGTAGTATCTCTACTTTATGCGCACCTGGCAAACTTCATCTACATATTCGGGAACAGTAATCTCTCAATACTGTCGTACTGTACTTTGGCAACCGCCATTCAGGTACACCCTTTGGCTTCTGTAATACATCGCAATGGTAGTGCCATCAGAAAGAATGCATTCGTTCCTTCTGCTCGCACATACCAAGATGGCACTTTTATGCCATCTTTTGTTAAACATCGCATGAATAATGTTGGAAGGAGTATAACAACATACAGAATAGGCAAAAACATACAACTGGATCGAGGGAGCACCCTTAAACTCAGCCTGTTTGGAAACATATTTGGCTGGTTCACCAACACGTTTAGTGGAAAGTGGTATGTACCTCCAATGCCCATTGGCCAGCGAGCGTCAACAATTTTAAAGAAACATGGACCTCTGCAATCAGGTACTTGTTGTATGTGATCTCACATCGGTATGCAGACGAGGAGACTCAACAATTCTTCGACCTCATCGGGGTTCACAAGGACGCTAATTTGATAGAGATTGGGAAGGCATATGAAAATGCGAGGGATACGCTTCCTGAGGATATGCATAAATCGTTGAAAACATCGTTCAATGAATACCTCAGGAAGGAATTTGTCGAAGCATTCGAACACATGGAGTCCTTCATGAATCAGGGTCCAGAGGCATGGGAAGAATACTGGGACCCGTCTAAGTAGGAGAAATTTTTCATTAAACAAACATTATGCAGAGATGCTTTTGGTAATCCAGTGACTAATGAGTTTGGGTCTCCCGAGGAGGAAGACGAAGTCATGATGTCTAGACTTCCAAAGCAACTTGACGCAACAAAATTCAGAGAGTACTGGAGAAAAAATAGCTCCCGGTTCAATACCATGATGAGAGAGGTAGACATGCCCTCAAGGGTACGACTGACTAGGTATGTTGGTATACCATATATAGATCAAAATGTGCGTAGGAACTTTTCCGGTCGTTTAGTTCAGTGTACAAGCACTATGCTACCGATATTCGTGCTGGGGTTGTTCCCGCAGTTCACATCGCTATCCGTGGCTCTACAGGGATTGGTGGCATCTGGTTTCATATTCAGGGGAGACAGAAAGGTTCTTCTGCAGCGAGAAAAGGTAGGTGCAGTTTTTTATTTGTTTAGTGATGTAGAAACTCGCTGAAGTAGTTCCAACTGCTGGTCCCAAGGCAAAGTCAACATCGTCAAAGACATTGATAACATCTATGCTCCTCTGTGCCCACAGCATACTAGGCCTGGGAACGTGCAAGCTTCTTTGTGAGAACGTAGGTTAATTGACTCCATTAATCACAAACTTCAGACGTCCATTCTGGAATACTTAACGCCACAGATACTTAGGACTGCATGCATTAATGTCCAGTTGTTCATCGCAGCCCTGTTGTACGATACTAGTGACCTGACACCACTCGAATATGTCAAACGTGAAGAGAAACGTTTGGATAGCATAACAGACACACTAGGAGATATTGACGAATAAGTCAATCAAAGACCAGTCCTACGGTTGTCGTCAGTTCATAAATGAAACATCCTGTTTAATGCTTTTAACGTACTAGGTGTACTAGTCTTACATTCGTTAACGTTGCAATGACATACATCGGTTACCATACCTTCAGTGTAGCATATAATATAGAAGAAACGTCCCCATAAACATAAGAATACTGCAGTATACATACCAATCAGGCATATACTGTTTAATGTTTAAACACTACATTAAAGCGGTGGCATTTTGCCACAAGGTCTGTTGTTTATAGCTGCATGGCAATGGCAGACACAGTCCGCCTCACATAAGTAGATAACTCACGTCCCTCCCTGACACTGGAACTGGGTTGAACACGCTCCACGTTCCTAACCAGTAGAGAACACGCCACCAATTTCCATGGTTCTCATCCGACTCCTTGAGCACCTTTATCTGGTCCTTGAACTTCTCAGATACATCTCCACTACCTGTTCCTGATGTCTGCATGTTTGACAGCAATGAGTCCCGTTGGTATTTCAGGTCGCCACTCTTCTTCAATAGGCGTACGACATCCAGGTCCATTTTGCCTTGTGTTCTATCATCCACCTTTTGGTAGTCGACATTTTGAACACAGCCAGAATAGTACAGCACCTCAACAATGTTGTCCCCTTTCTGTACATACTTAAGCACATCTTTTGCTTTAGACATGACAAATTTTACAGCGTTCATACATTCATTCTTATCTGTTCCAGACATTTCACACAGCTTCAGTTTTCTCTTCATCCATTTATTCGCCCCCTTCGCGAACGCAGCTTCATCGTTTATATGCTGGAAGCTTGATGGCATTTCACTATCATCATTCTCAGAGTAACCTGCTGATGTGCCGCTCCAGTACATCACACGGTTGTAGTTCTCCACCACATGGTCATCAAGTGCGTTCTCCCCCAGCCATTTTAGGGAATCAAGTGCCACCTCACATTTAGACCTTCCATGTGCCTTCTCCAGCTCTTCCACGCTTCCAGCTATGGGCATATAACTTTTGGCGAATTTTGACAGTCCGGTGTGATATGTTTCCCACGCGTCAGCATAATAGCTTGAAAACATCTCCTTGAGGAACGTCCTTTGCGATTCGGTATATATCGCCGTTCTAACACGATACTTTATGCACATTTCAGGGAGGATCATCAACTGAGTTGTATAGAACCCATTCCAAACATTCACCATGTTCGTCCTCCTTCCTGACTCTTCTATGTCATCTGCATGATTCAGATATTCTTCGTTAAGTGTCAGTAGGACCTTCTTGCATATCATGCACAACCTCATGGCTGAGTCTGTTATCTGCGTGTTGTTTGACCATGCCGCCCATAACAGAGGGATTGCGATGTTTGTTTGACTCCTGTGCTTCGTCCTATCAAGGAATCCACAATTATCAGGATGTATGGTGAGGAAGCCAATGGCATCAAGAACCCAATAGAGGGAACCAAAGCAGTAATCTCGCAATTTTTGCAAGAACTCTTTTGCATTGCATCCCTCACTCAGACCAAAAGTTGACATCGACAGCCCATATGGGTCTTCAACATTTGATGGTAACCATTCAGGCTTAAAACCAGAAACTAGAACCCGTTGTGATGTTGGTGTCATCTTGCACATTCTGAGGATGCTTTTAATGTCCGACTCTACCGTCTGCCTGACTGTTTTTAAAAGGACGTTCTTCCCTCTTGACGCACTTGTCTCGTATATGCCCACCGTCCTCATACGTTCGTTTACGTAGTTGAGTGATTTCACAGTCACAACATATACAGTGGCCATGTTGGTCACCCACGACAATATGAGTGTCACAGCAAGTCCTGCCAGCATAATCAGATTGATGTATGTTCCTGCACTTCCTCCACCTCTGGTTGCGGCAATCGTCTGTAGTCCGAAACCCCTCACTGCCATTGTTAGGTGGAATGCCGTAAGTGCTGTATATGTAGTAACCAGCGCAACTGATCCTTTTCTATCGCTGTACATGCCAAACCAAGGTGAATATTTAATGAACACATACACCGATAAAAGAACCCAAATGTACTTGAGGATCCCCAAACCCGAAGAGCTGTAAATATCTTGTTCCAAATCAGGTTTGAAACCCATGGACATTCTGCTTCTGCCATCTGGGAATCTCGCCCCTAGTGCCGTCACCCTCTCTCCCCCAAGTGCTGAAAGCTCCACCACGGAACACCTTCCTTCATGTGCTGAGATGGCCCCTCCCTTCAGGTTTAATAGTGACCGCCAGTTTCTATCCACATCCCTCTTTATATTACATATATCGTCATTTGTGTTCTTAATGCGATGCTTCAGTAGGTTTATTTTTCCACACATACCCACTATCCTCTGTACCAGAAGTATTCCTTCATAGGCCATCGTCAAACACAACACGAAAAGCTTAAACATCTTGGTCATCATATTGGCATCTCTCGTAGCTATTCCCTGTATTTCAGTAGCAAAACATGGAAACCTTTTATCTATCTGGTCTAACAATTTTTGGAGTTTGCAAGTTAGAGTGTTTTGCATGTGCAAGACTCCATATCTTGTATAGCACAAAACATAATAGAAGCTATCTAGGCACTTATTGACCTCATTAAGATCACATGTCAGCGACTTTGTAGCCTTGGATACTTTATCCGCTCTCTCTGTGAGCTTACACATGCTTTCCTTTAGGGCCTCCATGTCTTGAGTAACTATTTGGAGGCTACAGCCCAAACGGTGACCACAACAATTTTCTTTCAGCACCACTCCAGATGATGAATATTCTATATACATTTGAGAGCAACATCCACATTCGCTTGATTTGCATTGGCAAGGGGTACAACCACTTAAGTTTCGGATTGTGACATTGATTGTGCGTCCGTTAATACAATCGGAGCAGAAAAACAACGCTTTTGCCAACCTACAAAGGTGACAATCTCTGCATGATTTCCCTTGCTCACATGTACACCCACTTTCACGTTCCTTTTTACATTTTCCACAACTAGATGGGCATGGACAACATGATTTTTCATCCTTTTGACAATCTTTACCACACAACACATAACACCTAAAAAAGCTAACCCAACAATTAAGCGATCTACAAGCTAATCCAGACACTTCACCAGTTTCGCATTCCTTACAGCAGTCGTTGGTATATTTGGAATTCTCGCATTTACAGCATTCAACTGGGGTGCAGTTGCAAGTATCACCCCCAGAGTCACCATTTCGAGAACAACACTTTTCCGGACATATTACGTTACATTTCGAACTTTTATCCTTACTGCTGTTGCCCCCAAGCGTTTTGCACGCATAACGGAATATGCCACCTACTATGCATCTTATTTTACTTCCCCCTAATGTACCACAACATGTCTGGTCACAAAAAATACACTTTAAAATGTTAAAAATAACAGTAGGTAGTCCTTCTATTCCTGACTCAATGTCTTGTAGATTGCAGCAATTTGCAGGGCATAGTGCCTGACATGTCTCACAATTCTTCATCTTTGATTCTTTACAGAGTTTGTTGTATACACAACAGAATATGCAGGCTAGTATACAACTTATTTGATCGCCTCCCGATGTATCACAACATGTCTTGCAACATAGGACACATTTTAGAATGTTAAAAATCGTGGGTTTCAGTCCACTTTTCCCTAGTTCCTTTGCATTTTCACAACACTTACAGTTGTTACTTGCAGTACAACCACCATTTTGTAGTTTACATTGAATTATGTTATGCGACTTTACTGTCTCCACTAGTTCCTTCACAAAATTTGCGAATCTAGCCACCTCACCGTCAGTGCAGCATGATTTATCGCAGTTTGTCCCACTGGTACTTCCGGCATTGTTACATATTGTTTCCAGACTAGTTTTACACTTTTTCATTTGTTCCTTCAGGGCTTCCGCGCACTTCGTAAAGTTGTCTTCATTACAATTGTTGCCAAAAATATTATTTACTGCGGTAAACACATTACATATATGAGTCCCCACATCTCCGTTGGTCTCGCATCCTAATTTATATTCGCTGCAGTTACACGTACGTGGTGAGCAACTCGTAGAACTGTCTTTCCCGTTACCCGTCCCAGTAGTGCCTCCTTCGCTTGTAACTGTACCATACCTAATGCATGTATCCAACCTACCAAACAACGTGGATACCATGCCAACAGCAGAAGACGCAGTCGAGATCGTAAATACCTTGACAGCCTCACCTACATTCCTCACAGCTATCTCGTTACAATCAGCTAGATTGTTAACCACTACCTTATCCCTTTTCATTAGTGCTTCATAGCTGTACCGTTCTTCCATTACCATGTCAGGACATAGCTTAGTCATGGTAGCTAATATTCCGGAGTACCATAGCACAAGGTCATCAAGCAACGTACACTTGCCACCTTCTTTACCCAACTTTAGAAGGGAATCTGCTGTTAGTCTTAAGTACTTCAACGACGGTACCATCAGGTGATATCCTGTAGCCCTACTATTCTCACTGGATGTATGACCATTGCCTTTGTTGCATGCGTTCTTCTTTCTAAGGCATTCTTCAAACTTCAGCAAGTCAATCACAGCTAGCACAATGAGGATAACTGCTCTGAGTGTATCCATATGCCCAGTCATGTTGAACATTTCATTCCGCACAGCATTTTCAGCTATGTCTTCTGCACATGCTTTTGAGAGTCCTTTAAGCCAACACAGTAGTATCACCTTCCGCCTGTGAAGTTTAATCAGCAGCCTGCATATGACACAGAGTAGCGCCCTCACACAACACCAACAACATTCAGAGTCCTCTTTATCCGTACATACAGTACCACAATGCGTTGGTGCGCAGCACTTACATTCGAAATTTGCGCATCTGATTTCTTCTATTTTGTAAGCGTAGAAACACAGTAAACACAACCATTCCTGTAGCAGAAGAAACTCGTCCACCAGTAGCAAAACGTTAAGCAGCATTATGGTAGATTCGCAATGCGTCCTCAAGTAGCACATTAGCTTCTTCTCCACATCTAACGGATGCGCATCAGGGTCATCTATTTTCTTCCTGAAGCTTGCGTTTTGGAACAGTGACAGAGTAAGTTCTTCGCATTTTTCTGTAACCGCCGCAACAGATCCACTCAAGAACACTCTGATGTCTCTCTGTTTGAAGAAGAAACAGCAGCTGCATCCCTTGAGGCATATGTCGTCACTACAGCAGATGCCCTTGTCCACAAGAGGCTTAAGTATTGTGAAACAGCAGAGGGATAGTGTGAACAACCTGTTAACAAAGCTACACCACGACGCCTTCATTCTCCTCTTCAACGTTGGCGCATACTCCCTACTAATGTTGCTCATCTTCACCAGCAGAATGTGTTTTTGGTGCCTTGTCATCTCCCTAAGAAGCACCATTGGATGGCAATCCTGATCGACGTTAAAGGGCACACCCATGAATTCTCCAGTGCAACTTATGTGTGATCTATATTGTTCCATGATGGGTGTCAAGTTGTCATTGAGGTCGCTCCTTTCGAGGCACTGCAAATCAAGGAGCGTCTGATAAATAGCGGATAGGGATTCGGCGCATGACCGGTATATCACATCCCGTTTTTGCCAATGTGCCCACGTCTCTCCCTTCAACAGCGACCACGGCGGGTTACTTGATGCCTCCATTGCTTGTAGGCATTTGGGAGGTATTTTGGGAGCGGGTCTCGTTGCCACAGACCCATACGATTCTACTGTTCTCCCAACATCCCCCTTTATTAGGAATGGATATACATCATCATCATCTGGGTCGTTCATGTCAACAGTCTTCAATACCTGCATTCGCCTGTGTTGGCCATACATGCAGTCCTGGTCATCACCCATGATGTAATCGGCTGCAGCAGTGAACCCGAAGGTGCCACACGTTCCGAGAAAGACTACCGGTATCATGGCACAGATCGCATATATCACAAACTGAATGAACAATAGTCTAGACGACACTGACGAATTGAGTATGACTGACGTGGCGAAGACGACGAACAAGGGATTAGAGGTCCACAGCAACGGCAGGTAGACATGACTCACCTGCGTCCTGATGGAGTCAGCGGAAATATCATAGTACGATGAGGTGAAGAATGGGAACCATGACACTCTGTCCATGCATGTTCTGCAGTTGTAGTTGACGATCATGTATCCGGTGAGGATGCTACCAACCATGGCCACAACCCCAGCTAGAACACAGAGGTAGCTTATACTCGTTACGTGTCTGAATTGGTTATGCAGAGCAGTTGTAGTCCCATCTGGGCTCTGCAATACGTTATTGACTACGAAGAGGTAGGATATGCTGGGCCCGGACATGGCACAGCCAAGGAAGAAGGAGGTGGCACGTACAGTGATACTTCTGAAACCACCAGGCATTGAAGCGTCAGTCATACAGTACACAGCACATGTTTGTGTCATCCCGGAGATAAACGCCACTGCCGCAATGAACCTCAGTAGCATGATAACCCGTAGGTGCAGGTCTATCGCATGCGCTCTGACATACGAGGCCGCTGTGAAGTAGCAGATCCAAAGCATACATTGTGAAGCCACGTATGACATCCTACCAGCAAGGCCAGTTAGGAGACTGGTGGATATCCCAAGTACGGCGAAGAGTACCGTAACCTGCCTTGCCAGGTAACTGTGGTTCGATAACTCCAAATTGATGCCAAGGCTATCGGCAAAGTCCCTCGCAACAACCGTCACGAGAATGTATACGAACGACACACTCAACCCAGTGATGAAGAATGAAAAGTTGGAAAACAGTGGCGTGATTCCTGTGAGCCGCCCAGCACGGCAACTCCCGCCTTCCTCTTCCTTCATCTCCTCAGAAGAATGATAATGACAGTATTATCTCATCCCATTTTGGTTTCTAGTAATCCAGGAATCCATGGCACAGCCACTTCACCTCTACCAGGTGTAGCCCCTTCACTGATTTTTCCATAAAGAGGATACACGTAAGCTAGTGAAACCAATGAGGAGTGCTCATCTAATGGGGTTTAGGGAAATATTCATTATTGGCTATGGATGATGTTTAGCAACGACGTGGTGCCTCCATGAGGCTATGGAGGTAGGGAGCATGTGCCTTAACCATAATGCGTTTTGCATTTGGATATGGATGTTACGTTTATTGAGTCTGTCAGTTAATGAATTTACTCGTTACATTATAGAAACGTATAATGTGGCGAGGTTAAGGGCATTCTTCCTCCTATGTCCATCCCGGTATCAGGGCCAGCGCTCTCTGAGCCTGTACCCGTCATCTAAGTGTTTCACTATTATAACACTTAATCGTATGCAGCGTGCGTATAGTCATGCACAAGCCGGCCATTATAACACATACTTTTTTCTATTCGCGTCTGGTGATGCCGTCCGCAGTCGTTTGTGTGTCTAATCCTTCGCTCTGCTTAGAATCTATCACCATATTTGCTGTAGATAGAATATGATCATCCTACTATCATAATGATCGGACATTCATTTAGATTCCTTGGTATCCACGGCATACTAGGCCTAGGAACGTTCAAGCTTCTTTGTGAGAACGTAGTTTAATTGACTCCGTCAATCACAAACTTCAGACGTCCATTCTGGAATACTTAACGCCACAGATACTTAGGACTGCATGCATTAATGTCCAGTTGTTCATCGCAGCCCTGTTGTACGATACTAGCGACCTGACACCACTCGAATACGTCAAACGTGAAGAGAAACGTTTGGATAACATAACGGACACACTAGGCGACATTGAGGAATAAGTCAATCAAAGACAAAGTCCTAGGGTTGTCGTCAGTTCATAAATGAAACATCCTGTTTAATGCTTTTAACGTACTAGGTGTACTAGTCCTACAGTCGTTAACGTTGCAATGACATACATCGGTTAACATACCTTCTGTGTAGCATATAATATAGAAGAACTGAACCCATCAACATAAGGAGACTTCAGTATACATGCCAATCATGCATATACTGTGTAAAGTTTAAACACTACATTAAAGCGGTGGCATTTTGCCACAAGGTCTGTTGTTTATAGCTGCATGGCAATGGCAGACACAGTCCGCCTCACATAAGTAGATAACTCACGTCCCTCCCTGACACTGGAACTGGGTTGAACACGCTCCACGTTCCTAACCAGTAGAGAACACGCCACCAATTTCCATGGTTCTCATCCGACTCCTTGAGCGCCTTGATCTGGTCCTTGAACTTCTCAGATACATCTCCACTACCTGTTCCTGATGTCTGCATGTTTGACATAAATGAGTCCCGTTGGTATTTCAGGACGCCACTCTTCTTCAATAGGCGTACGACATCCAGGTCCATCTTGCCTTGTGTTCCATCATCCACCTTTTGGTAGTCGACATTTTGAACAAAGCCAGAATGGTACAGCACCTCAACAATGTTGTCCCCTTTCTGTACATAATTAAGCACATCTTTTGCTTTAGACATGACAAATTTTACGGCGTGCATACATTCATCCTTATCTGTTCCCGACATTTCACACAGCTTCAGTTTTCTCTTCATCCATTTATTCGCCCCCTTCGCGAACGCAGCTTCATCGCTTATATGCTGGAAGCTTGATGGCATTTCACTATCATCATTCTCAGAGTAACCTGCTGATGTGCCGCTCCAGTACATCACACGGTTGTAGTTCTCCACCACATGGTCATCAAGTGCGTTCTCCCCCAGCCATTTTAGGGAATCAAGTGCCACCTCACATTTGGAGCTTCCATGTGCCTTCTCCAGCTCTTCCACGCTTCCAGATAGAGGCATATAACTTTTGGCGAATTTTGACAGTCCGGTGTGATATGTATCCCACGCGTCAGCATAATAGCTTGAAAACATCTCCTTGAGGAACGTCCTTTGCGATTCGGTATATATCGCCGTTCTAACACGATACTTTATGCACATTTCAGGGAGAATCTTTAACTGAGTTGTATAGAACCCATTCCAAACATTCACCATGTTCGTCCTCCTTCCTGACTCTTCTATGTCATCTGCATGATTCAGATATTCCTCGTTAAGTGTCAGCAGGACCTTCTTGCATATCATGCACAACCTCATGACTAAGTCTGTTATCTGCCTGTTGTTTGACCATGCCGCCCATAACAGAGGGATTGCGATGTTTGTTTGACTCCTGTGCTTCGTCCTATCAAGGAATCCACAATTATCAGGATGTATGGTGAGGAAGCCAATTGCATCAAGAACCCAATAGAGGGATCCAAAGCAGTAATCTCGTAATTTTTGCAAGAACTCTTTTGCATGGCATCCCTCACTTAGACCAAAAGTTGACATAGATAGCCCATACGGGTCTTCAACATTTGATGGTAACCATTCAGGCTTAAAACCAGAAACTAGAACCCGTTGTGATGTTGGTGTCATCTTGCACATTCTGAGGATGCTTTTAATGTCCGACTCTACCGTCTGCCTGACTGTTTTTAAAAGGACGTTCTTCCCTCTTGACGCACTTGTCTCGTATATGCCCACCGTCCTCATACGTTCGTTTACGTAGTTGAGTGATTTCACAGTCACAACATATACAGTGGCCATGTTGGTCACCCACGACAATATGAGTGTCACAGCAAGTCCTGCCAGCATAATCAGATTGATGTATGTTCCTGCACTTCCTCCACCTCTGGTTGCGGCAATCGTCTGTAGTCCGAAACCCCTCACTGCCATTGTTAGGTGGAATGCCGTAAGTGCTGTATATGTAGTAACCAGCGCAACTGATCCTTTTCTATCGCTGTACATGCCAAACCAAGGTGAATATTTAATGAACACATACACCGATAAAAGAACCCAAATGTACTTGAGGATCCCCAAACCCGAAGAGCTGTAAATATCTTGTTCCAAATCAGGTTTGAAACCCATGGACATTCTGCTTCTGCCATCTGGGAATCTCGCCCCTAGTGCCGTCACCCTCTCTCCCCCAAGTGCTGAAAGCTCCACCACGGAACACCTTCCTTCATGTGCTGAGATAGCCCCTCCCTTCAGGTTTAATAGTGACCGCCAGTTTCTATCCACATCCCTCTTTACATTACATATATTCTCATTTGTATTCTTAATGCGATGCTTCAGTAGGTTTATCTTACCACACATACCCACTATCCTCTGTAGCAGAAGTATTCCTTCATAGGCCATCGTCAAACACAACACGAAAAACTTAAACATCTTATTCATCATAGTTGCATCTTTATTTGCTATTCCCTGTATTTCAGTAGCAAAACATGGAAACCTTTTATCTATCTGGTCTAACAATTTTTGGAGTTTGCAAGTTAGAGTGTTTTGCATGTGGCAGACTCCATATCTTGTATAGCACAAGACGTCATAAAAACATGAAAGGCATTTGTTGACTTCATTAAGATCACAAGTCAGCGATGTTGTAGCCTTGCATACTTTATCTGCACGATCTTTCAGTTGACATATGTTTTCCTTTAGTGCCTCCATGTCCTTTGTGACTATTTCCAGGCTACACCCCAAGCGGTGACCACAGCAGTTTTTCTGAAGCTCCTTGTTTGATCCGGTCTTTATAGATACATTAGTGCAACACTCACATTCGCTATTTTTGCACTGACAATTACATTTACATTCGCATGTGGTAGTGATGGTTAACTCACAAGAAGCGCTGCTCTCAGATGTTTCACCACAACAACTATCACAGTGAAACAACGCTTTTGCCAACCTACAAAGGTGACAACCTTTACATGTGCTGCTATTGCATGTTTTTCCTTCTTCACATGTACAGGTGGTGTCACACTCCTTTATACATTTCCCACAACTAGATGGGCACGGACAACATGATTTTTCATCCTTTTGACAATCTTTACCACACAACACATAACACCTGAAATAGGAAACCCAACAATTAAGCGATCTACAAGCTATTGCTTTATTTTCTCCCACACATGCCACCTCACAGCATATTGCAATACCTTCAGCATGCTTACAATTACAACACTCAACCGTAGCACAATGGCAACTAGATGTGCTTTCCTTTCCATTCAGAGAACAACAGTTTGCAGGACATAGTGCGTTACACTTAGAACACATTTCCATCTTTGATTCTTTACAAAGCTTTTTGTATACACAACAGAATATGCAGGCTAGGATACAACTTATTTTACTGCCCCCTGATGTATCACAACATGTCTTGCAACATAGAATACACTTCAAAATGTTCAAAATTGTAGGTTTCAGTCCGTTACACCCCAGTTTGTTTGCTTCCTCAGTACAACAATTACAACATGCTGATTTACCATTCTTTGACTCGCACTTTATAATCTTGTGTCCTTTCACCGTTTCCACAATTTCCTTCACTAATATTGCAAATCTTGACACCTCCTCTTCCTTACAACATGAGGATGCGCAGGATGTCTCAGTGCCACCTTCTCCATTTTTGCACAGCTTCTCCAAGTTACTTTTGCATTGTTCAAGCTGTGATTTCATAGCCTCTGAACACTTTTGAAGATTTTTCTCTTCACCATTTGTCAATATTTCCGATACTTTCGCTAGTATGTTACATATGTGCGTCCCCAGATTATCACCATTTTTATCACATATTTTTAATTCTTTGCATTTGCAACCTTGATCTGAACATGTTCCAGAAGTGGATTCTACGCTACTGGATTTAGCACCATTCTGTGTATTTGTTACAACACCATAACGCAAAATGTTATCCATCTTAATAAATCCCTTAGACAGCAAACCAACTGCTGAAGATGCAGTCGAAATCGAAAATAACTTAGCTGCCGCATATATATTCCTAACAGCCATACCGTTACAATCAGCTAGATTGTTTTCCACTAACGTATCCCTTTTCATTAGTGCCTCATAGCTGTACCGTTCTTCCATTACCATGTCAGGACATAGCTTAGTCATGGTAGCTAATATTCCGGAGTACCATAGCACAAGGTCATCAAGCAACGTACACTTGCCACCTTCTTTACCCAACTTTAGAAGGGAATCTGCTGTTAGTCTTAAGTACTTCAACGACGGTACCATCAGGTGATATCCTGTAGCCCTACTATTCTCACTGGATGTATGACCATTGCCTTTGTTGCATGCGTTCTTCTTTCTAAGGCATTCTTCAAACTTCAGCAAGTCAATCACAGCTAGCACAATGAGGATAACTGCTCTGAGTGTATCCATATGCCCAGTCATGTTGAACATTTCATTCCGCACAGCATTTTCAGCTATGTCTTCTGCACATGCTTTTGAGAGTCCTTTAAGCCAACACAGTAGTATCACCTTCCGCCTGTGAAGTTTAATCAGCAGCCTGCATATGACACAGAGTAGCGCCCTCACACAACACCAACAACATTCAGAGTCCTCTTTATCCGTACATACAGTACCACAATGCGTTGGTGCGCAGCACTTACATTCGAAATTTGCGCATCTGATTTCTTCTATTTTGTAAGCGTAGAAACACAGTAAACACAACCATTCCTGTAGCAGAAGAAACTCGTCCACCAGTAGCAAAACGTTAAGCAGCATTATGGTAGATTCGCAATGCGTCCTCAAGTAGCACATTAGCTTCTTCTCCACATCTAACGGATGCGCATCAGGGTCATCTATTTTCTTCCTGAAGCTTGCGTTTTGGAACAGTGACAGAGTAAGTTCTTCGCATTTTTCTGTAACCGCCGCAACAGATCCACTCAAGAACACTCTGATGTCTCTCTGTTTGAAGAAGAAACAGCAGCTGCATCCCTTGAGGCATATGTCGTCACTACAGCAGATGCCCTTGTCCACAAGAGGCTTAAGTATTGTGAAACAGCAGAGGGATAGTGTGAACAACCTGTTAACAAAGCTACACCACGACGCCTTCATTCTCCTCTTCAACGTTGGCGCATACTCCCTACTAATGTTGCTCATCTTCACCAGCAGAATGTGTTTTTGGTGCCTTGTCATCTCCCTAAGAAGCACCATTGGATGGCAATCCTGATCGACGTTAAAGGGCACACCCATGAATTCTCCAGTGCAACTTATGTGTGATCTATATTGTTCCATGATGGGTGTCAAGTTGTCATTGAGGTCGCTCCTTTCGAGGCACTGCAAATCAAGGAGCGTCTGATAAATAGCGGATAGGGATTCGGCGCATGACCGGTATATCACATCCCGTTTTTGCCAATGTGCCCACGTCTCTCCCTTCAACAGCGACCACGGCGGGTTACTTGATGCCTCCATTGCTTGTAGGCATTTGGGAGGTATTTTGGGAGCGGGTCTCGTTGCCACAGACCCATACGATTCTACTGTTCTCCCAACATCCCCCTTTATTAGGAATGGATATACATCATCATCATCTGGGTCGTTCATGTCAACAGTCTTCAATACCTGCATTCGCCTGTGTTGGCCATACATGCAGTCCTGGTCATCACCCATGATGTAATCGGCTGCAGCAGTGAACCCGAAGGTGCCACACGTTCCGAGAAAGACTACCGGTATCATGGCACAGATCGCATATATCACAAACTGAATGAACAATAGTCTAGACGACACTGACGAATTGAGTATGACTGACGTGGCGAAGACGACGAACAAGGGATTAGAGGTCCACAGCAACGGCAGGTAGACATGACTCACCTGCGTCTTGATGGAGTCAGCGGAAATATCATAGTACGATGAGGTGAAGAATGGGAACCATGACACTCTGTCCATGCATGTTCTGCAGTTGTAGTTGACGATCATGTATCCGGTGAGGATGCTACCAACCATGGCCACAACCCCAGCTAGAACACAGAGGTAGCTTATACTCGTTACGTGTCTGAATTGGTTATGCAGAGCAGTTGTAGTCCCATCTGGGCTCTGCAATACGTTATTGACTACGAAGAGGTAGGATATGCTGGGCCCGGACATGGCACAGCCAAGGAAGAAGGAGGTGGCACGTACAGTGATACTTCTGAAACCACCAGGCATTGAAGCGTCCGTCATACAGTACACAGCACATGTTTGTGTCATACCGGAGATAAACGCCACTGCCGCAATGAACCTCAGTAGCATGATAACCCGTAGGTGCAGGTCTATCGCATGCGCTCTGACATACGACGCCGCTGTGAAGTAGCAGATCCAAAGCATACATTGTGAAGCCACGTATGACATCCTACCAGCAAGGCCAGTTAGGAGACTGGTGGATATCCCAAGTACGGCGAAGAGTACCGTAACCTGCCTTGCCAGGTAACTGTGGTTCGATAACTCCAAATTGATACCAAGGCTATCCGCAAAGTCCCTCGCAACAACTGTCACGACAATGTATACGAACGATACACTTAACCCAGTGATGAAGAATGAAAAGTTGGAAAACAGTGGCGTGATTCCTGTGAGCCGCCCAGCACGGCAACTCCCGCCTTCCTCTTCCTTCATCTCCTCAGAAGAATGATAATGACAGTATTATCTCATCCCATTTTGGTTTCTAGTAATCCAGGAATCCATGGCACAGCCACTTCACCTCTACCAGGTGTAGCCCCTTCACTGATTTTTCCATAAAGAGGATACACGTAAGCTAGTGAAACCAATGAGGAGTGCTCATCTAATGGGGTTTAGGGAAATGTTCATTGTTGGCTATGGATGATGTTTAGCAACGACGTGGTGCCTCCATGAGGCTATGGAGGTAGGGAGCATGTGCCTTATCCATAATGCATTTTGCATTTGGATATGGATGTTACGTTTATTGAGTCTGTCAGTTAATGAATTTACTCGTTACATTATAGAAACGTATAATGTGGCGAGGCTAAGGGCATTCTTCCTCATACATCGCTCCTGCTATTCATGGCAACACGCTGTTAGACTGTACCCGTTATATAAGTGTTTCACTATTTAATCACTGAATCGTATGCAGTTTGCGTAGAGTCATACACAAACCGGCCATTCTAACACGTACTTTTTTCAATTCGCGTCTAGTGATGCCGTCTACTGATGTATGGGTGTCTATGGTTTGTAATTTAACACATTCACGGGAATAACAACCAGAAAAGTAGTTAGGCGTTGTTAGTGTAAGCTATTTATCGTTGTTTACAATGCATCTAGGGGACACATAGTGTGTTGCTTCATACGCCCTGGACACGTTGCCTTCCATCTTTCGCCTAGCACGGTCATGCCCTTCTTCTTTGTAAAATGGTTGATTCTGACAAGCTGTCAACGATCTGCGGGTCAAAGGTGCTTATCGACATCTCCTACGTTGGAACGGGATTCCATGTTAGTACCCAAGTAACGCATATCACCCCTTACAGGGCCTCGCATATCAACCTGACGAGACAAATACAGTGGAAGGGTGTCTGTTTGATGCGTTTTCGCGAGCTAATATCGCAGCCAATGTGCTGAATAAGTAAGTCGCTTGTTTAAGTACTCATCGCTCCGCAGCGGTTATGAGCGATGCGGAAGAACCGATAAAGATGTTCATGCATTGCACAACTACTGCTCATTCTACCTAGATCCATGGTAAGCGCTCCATTGAATTTCATAATTGGGCTCTAGTTCCCCAGAAGGTCCATGCTCCAGTGACACGGAAAGGTCTGATGGCAATAGGGGGTGCTATCGCATAAATGGCTTCGTAAAGGCTGTTAACAAACACTTGCCAAAGAGCATACGTGTTAACTCTATAAGATGTGTTCCTGACAGCTTCAGTTCAAGGTAACAGGTTCATGATGACTCTGATGTGGGCAACAGGAGGAACTGTGTCGGTCGCACGTACAGGTACTTTTTCCAGCTGGGGAAGATGGATCTTGCCAAAATGCAGGAAGCCAGCCAATTATTCGTGAGTTCTGTGCCCCTGTCACTAAGCATAACCCAGATCGGCACTCACAACTTTTCCCAATTCTGCAAGGTTGACCAGCGTAACCCCAAGGACCCCAACACAACCCTTTACTCCTTTACCCTGGAAAAGTACAATGAATTATTGCATGTTGCAACTATTAGTGGTAGGGCCTTTCTGTGGCACCAGGTAAACAATGTAGAATCCCATATATTCCGTGACAGGTGAGGTGCATGGTGGGAGTGCTGTTTCTTGTTGGAAGTGGCGCCATTGGCGGTTCCAAGATTCAGGAGATGCTGGAACATCCCGAGCAACCAAAATACAAGTTAGCATTTAGTACGATGTGATCTTAAATCTGCTTTCAGCTATAAAATGGCAAGCCCGCATGGTCTGGTGTTGGTGGACTGCAGCTATGAGATGGAAACGGGCTTTAGGCATAAAATTACGTCACTTGTGTATCAGGTAGTCACCTTTTCGTTTATTATGCATGCTGTCAGGAGGAATTGTCGAATTCTATTCAAAGATTAGGGCCATTGTCAATGATGGCTGGAAACGTAACAATGTCATAATCATAATCTAGTAACCAAGTAGGTAGAATTAGAGTACCTATTTACCATTGGAAATTTTCCATAAAACCTCTATGAATAGAAAACGACGTAACGGAGCTTTCTTCGTGATGTAACACTATCAGTACTGCTTTAAGCTAGATCATAATGTGTTTCTAATATGAGTCTATTGTGGCATGCGATACAGTACAGAAGTGAAGACAGATATGAAAAGTATCTGGTGGTAAAACTGCCCTGGATAAGCAGAGAACTCACAATGTTGTTAGTACCCACTTGATATCTTTATAATTAACGTCACCTCAAACCATTTTAAGCTGTATAAAGTTTACATGGTGTCACCAGTTGAGATCGTATAATGTTTGCAGGGAACATAGTGATAACCTGGTTATTGAGTGATACCTGAAGGCAGCCCCAACGGCCATCTTCGGGGAACTTGAAAGCTGAAATTTAGAGAAAAACGAACAATATATACCGTCGCTCAACGTATACGGCAATACCATCCTAATTTCATCAAAATGCCAATGATATGTCATGCAACACACTCTAGCGCTGGTATTACTTGGTCTTGTCATGCTATCTTACATTTATATGCGTTAGATGTAGTGGACGGAGTGCCACATGATGTTCATAGGGCACGATCTTGTGTACTTTCAAATTGGGTCCACATCGCATATATCCTTTAACAAACCTGGAAATAAATTGAAGATGGACCATTAACCGGAGAATTTTATATCAAAATGGTGTGATGCGTACAAGACATGACCTCATTCGATATTAATAGGTCCACTCCCTCACATTGTAAATGTCTGTAATCACAGTTTCCTACATTTAAACCGGAGATTGGAGTTAACGCTAATATAAAAGTTTCAAGTAATATATCGCTATTTGAAAATGGTAGAGAGTACTGGGAACGGTACCGCAGGATCTCATGTATTGGATAGCAAGGATCAGGTGACCCAAAAGAAAACAAAGACAGCAGATATGGACATACAGGATATGGAAGCTCACAGAGACTATTCTCAAAGCACCACTGAGGAGGATGCTATCATTCATGACAGGGAGTGTGATGACCTACAGGACGCCCTGGATAAGGATGAGTGTGTAGAGGCATCATCAAAGAATGCCGAATTGGACAAACATCTCCAATCAAGCAATCCAACCACCCCTTTCTTGGGCGTTGAGAGCGCCCTTCCCTCCGAGGAGGCGTCCTCCGCACATCGAGAACCAGAGGTAACAATGAGCAGCAGCTCCAGTGGTAACAGTGCTTCTGACGTCAACAAGGGCATTCCATCCACTGCTATTCCAGGCATGTCAACGTTTGACGAGATGTTGAGCGCAGTGGCAGGTAACATTATGAAGGATATGCGACCTGAACCTCCTAACTTCCTTGAAGAGTTAGTAGGCTCCTTGGGAAGCAGCGCAGCGTACACTCCTGGGGAAACAGAAGAAGTAAAGGAGGAACGCAAGAGAATGACCGACACACATCGTATGCTCAAGGAACTGACGTCTGATTCCGACCTCATGAGGCAAGTCATGAGGGCAGCGGCCAACCCAGAGATGGCAAAGGAGTTGGCTCGCCAGGCCGACACAGCTTGGAGGAACATAGAAGCTGTTCCCGGCGGTTTCCGCGCTCTATGCCAAATGCATCGTAACATTCAGCAGCCACTATGGCAGGCTGTCACAAATGGAGGGACTAGGATGTCTGCATCTTCCTCCCGCTACAGAAATACGACACCACCGAAGCCAACGGAGCGACTCAACGTGGAACCCCTTCCAAACCCATGGGCAAGTCCATCACCCTCGTATGGAGGAAATAATGGGTTGAATCCTACGTCATTGAGATCAATCCTGCAGACTCCCTCACAACCAAGATACAGTGGGATGGATAGTTTTGGCTCCTTCCTCAGGTCACCAGTTGGACAAAGTAAGCCTGTGAGTAGTATCCCAAATCCATTTGCCAACCTAATGAACGGTAACATCCCTTCTCATAATAGTGCCGTTGTGCAACCTAATGTCGTCGCTGCTGCGGGCAGCGGTATGAATCAGGACACCTCTGATGGAACATCAGACGATAAACTTAGTGCAAATGAGAAATACAAAAACGAATTAAAAGAACTTGAAGCTATGGGTATGAGTGATCGTGATCGCTGTTTAACTGCTCTAGAGGCCTCCGATGGCGATCTGTTCCAGGCCTTGGACCTCCTGCAGAGCTTGGACGAGATGGACCCAAGGGAACAGGAAAAGGATATATGAAAACTATCGCGATGTAATATACACTGTCTATACAAGTTTTATGTAAATTTAATATACATGTTGTTGAGTGCATTACTAGAAAGTAATGGCTTCCACAGGGCGTGACAGTCCGTATAGCATGGTACAAAAGTCTGTGTAGTTTATAACCCCATCTCTGTCGAGATCCACTTCGTTAAATATATCTTCCACGAAATCCTCCGGGAAGTCGTTTCCCTTCATGCTGCTCTGGAACACCTTCCTCATGTTGTCCTTAGTTATTACACCCTTGTTGTCGATGTCAAAAAGCCTGAAGGCTTTCATGCAAAAGTCCTTTTGCATGTAAACATCTTCTTCGATCGAAGCAGCGATGAATTCGACATAGTCGATTACGCCATTACCGTGTATGTCCAGACGCGACAACAGCTTTTCAATTGATGTATCATTGGGTCCATCACCATTTTCATCTACTATACCCTGCACAATATCTTTCACGTGAATAACTCCGTCACCCTCCTTGTTGAGCACCTCGAACGCCGCATTAAGGGGGCCTATGTCCATGTCAGACAGGTGATGTGCGATACAAGTGAGAGCTACCCTCTTCATTGTGTTGTACTGATCAAATTGTTGGAACCTCTTTGCCAAGTCTCTTGTGAAGCAGCGTCTTGCGTTTGGATTGAGATACATTGTATTCACGTTTTGTAGGATCCATTCGTGATTGAACGCTTCTTTAGCGCTTATTCTGTAACGTGGGTCATACGAAAGACAGCGGGTGATCAGTTGTACTGCACTCCTTGAAATGTTCCTCCAGTGATGAGGGACGAAGTTAATTGTTCCCCGTTTGACATTCTTCAGAATGGTGGCGTTGTCGTTGCCATGGAATGGGGGGTAGCCCACAAGCATGATGAACATTATTACGCCAGCACTCCACATGTCACAGCTCTTGTCGTAGTTGCCAAGCAGTACCTCTGGTGCTACGTAGTAGGGGGTCCCCACTAGAGTGTGGAACTTATGCTGCTCGTAACACTTGGTGGCGAATCCCCAGTCGATGACCTTTATGGGCGATTCGTCTGTCATGTTTGCATAAAGGATATTTTCAGGCTTCAAATCCCGGTGTAGGATGCTTCTTTTGTGGCAATATGCAACCGCTGAAAATATTTGGCGCATCATGGTTGCCGCATACTTCTCATCAAAGCAGCCTCTCCTAACAATTTCGTCAAATAGCTCACCGCCAGCACACATTTCCATCACCAAGTATAGGCAGTCCTCGTCCTCGTAAACTTCAAGAAGCTTTACGATGTTTGGATGGTCCAGCGTTTTCCTGTTAGAGTATATAATCCTGCGTATTAAACTTACATGATGGAGATTTCCCTCTTCATTCTCATGGCGTTTTCTATGTTTGCCTTTCTAATTATCTTCACTGCGTTTGTTTCACCTGTTTCCTTATGACGGGCCTTGAGTACTTGGCCATAGCTTCCTTTTCCCAACCTATGGTTGTGGAGGTCATAAACGTCTGTTATGCTCATGCCGTCTACTAATGCAGTCTCGTGGATGAGGAGACGTCTGTCAAATGTAGGTGTGGAGTCCTTAGATTTTGGCCTCTCATTATCAGGGATGTGGTTGAAAACGGGTGCTTTAATGATCAATCCTTTGAAGCCTTTTTTAATCTTGTCCTCATCTGGCATGCACTTGGTACAGAGTGAGTTGTACACCGGCTTCACTGCACCGAGGTTCAAGCTTAGTCCGTGGAATAATGTTCCTTTTGCTCCCTTTCCCTCTGTAGAGGATGACCTGCCCATGGGAGAGTGGCAGTAGCCAGTGCGTTTTTTAGTCTGTGCCGCATTATTCTTTTTTCCGAGTATCCAGCGTGGTATTTTGTGTTCCGGAGATCGTGGTGTAAGATCTCCTTCTTTGTCGATTACATTTGGGGGAAGCTCCAATATAGAAACTTCTGTGGGATCAGCATGGTGGGCACACCTGTCGCGATGCTTCCCTCCATGGTTATTACCCATGCCTTCCTTCTCCTTACTCTTTGACTTTTTGGATAAGATAGAGTGTCCCTTCTTATCCTTCAATTTATTTTTATGATTTAAAAATGTCCAGTAGCTCTTCTTCTTGGTTGGTGTATTGGCCTCACTGTTGTACTGCACCGCTGTGGAGCCACTTATCAGAGAAGTGTCCTCGAAGCTTGCCAATTGGGCCGTCATGTCAGTAGCATCATGATCTACTCCATTGCGTGCTTTTTTGTCCCCCTTAAAGTCACATATGTGCTTCTTGTTGACCAGATTCTTAAACTTCTCTTTAAGGTTCAACCCTTCCTTGAGCTTATATACCAATGGGTTTGAGCGTCCAGCTTGGCTCTTTATGCCGTTTGTTACCGTCACCTTCTTGCTACTTCCAACCGCCATGTATAAGGTTTAGAACAAGTCCAGAATAGTATGGTTGTTGTTAGGTGTCTTTATACCAAGATGGTGTCTTCTGTATTCGGATTCAGAAAACAGACACGCAGAGACCAATTATATTCCCGACATTTGAAATGGTGATACACTTCGTTGATAAAATCTTAAATGTTACACTTGCAATGCATGGGATGAGACTTATATTGCTGATGTAGTCCGTCCCTCCGCATTGAACAATTAACCAAGAGGCATTTCGTCAGCTATATGCTTGACCAACACGACAGCAAACGTTGCATTACAGATAACCTCGATAAGCCAAGCAGGCATTACACGAATTTCATGTCTTTGGGGCAATGCAAAATCATATGCCAAGATCTTAATCCCGTTGGCATGACAGAAATTAAATATTAAAGACTACCCTTATTCACGGGTTGTGACACGCTCAGATGTTAGCGACTCGTCCCTCATAAGATTCCCGATTTTGATCTATCATTCCGATGGGACGGCTCCTCCAATGTTACCCTTTTGCCATCAGGCTAAAACAAATACGCTTCGAAACACAATAATATTCCCTTTCACAGGCAGTCGCAGTCCCCGGTGTAACGCCGCGAAACCGTGGTGGAAGGATCAAACCACAGTGCCAGGTGATCCCGAAATTTTTGGTTACCTTTCCGTCAGAAGGATTGGTGATTGAGACACCACCAAATTCAAAGGGTATAATGGATTTACGTTGTGCTATATCAACAGTATATGCCTGTCTTGGCGTGGCAGGAGCCATGTCGCCTGGAAGGCTGGAACTGCCTCACAAGTATGACGTTGCCACTAATCAGGAAGGTAAGGTCATGGCCATGAGAGCGGCTTGTTAGTGCTCTGGATTGCAATTGGAGTATATTGCAACATGTAGTGTGATTCTATTTTTGCTATAACTGGCAAGTGTTATACCAATGCAGCTGCACGAAAGGGTATAGAGTAGCATACGCCTCCCTCTCCAAAGTAACACGGGACAATTAGCATCTCCGGCTGGATGATGGCAATGTAGACGGCAGCAATCTTGCCAATTCCTATAATGTTGGCTGTTTTTTAGCGGCTGCCTTTTGCCAATGATCGCTTACACCAGAAAAGGTGATACGTGGACAGCGATTTAGCAACATTGTAGTCTTCCAGGGATCTAGGAAGCTAAGACGCTGCAAAATAAGCGCTATTTGTTTAACTAGCAACGTAACGCAACTCTAAATGGCGTTACACATTGTGTCACAGTACACAACTGCATCCAGCATAACAACCCGGCCTTATGGTCGGTAATACGCATTCAACATGTAGAACATCTACACATAACGCGTTTTTCACTGTCTTAGGTTACCGGTTTAAGTATGTTTTAGTGATTTAACATGTGTAGTGAGGCACACTATGCCCTATCCAGTGTCATTACATACGGACTGAGGGCAGCTAATAGTGCACATTCAGCGTCTTTAGTGATTTAATCATAGAAATGTGTATCATGTAGACTACTGTGGAAGTTATGGTTGATCTGCCAACAGTTACCTCAGGAGACATTCCGACAGGGGAGGATTCTACACCAACAGACAACGTTGAAGGTGCTACAGTTGTTAAGGAATCGCTGCTCTTGTTGGAATTCCCGGAGTTCCAAGGCACGTCGCTGTTCGATGAGGCGACTTTCAGGGCCCTGTCTGACGACGACACTGGCACAACCCTGGGCATAGACAATTGCAACTTCGACACCATTAGGCTGGAAAACCTACATACAGAAACGCCACTGTGTTGGATGAATGCCAAGTTACCGCTTCAGGGAAAGAAAATCGCAACAGGGGAGACCTTCTTCTTGTTTGACATCGAGGAGGGCGGACCACAGCAGGGATCGGACAAGGCCACAGTGAAGGGGCGGTGGCACACTAGTGAATACATTCAGTTCACTACCCCGTCGTGATGAATAAAAGGAGGCCTATGCTGCCTGCACGGCCGGACGCATCAGTGCTCCAACAGGCTGCTCTGGCTACTAAGGCATTGATGCCAACCATCGGTACTGATGACGTTGATGATGAGAAGGTCAATGACAGTATCGATGGACATGGTGATGCTAAGGAGAAAGTAGCTAAAGGGGAAGGTACTGTTCACAAGTCAGAAGATAAATCGAAGCCTTCCGGTTCACCAATTGACACTGATGACAAGGTAAGCCACATGCATGCATAGTAGACTGTACATGATGCGCAGGAGGAAGGGCACTGGTTGGATTATGTAATTGGTGGTGCATCTGTGAAGCAGAAGCGAAGGGGAGGTGACGCCCTGCCAGGCCAAATGCGGCCTACAATAGACTTATCTAAGCCTGGACTCGTAAAGAAGTCAAAAAACACCAGGAGTGAGAGTGTAAACGATAATATCGGTGATGCTGGAAGAATATGGAGGAGAAGAATACAGCAACGGAGAATGCAGGAAGATTCCACTGGCGCATATGCATTTTCAAAGGGATGAGCTATTTGTCGTTGAGCAAACAGCAAATCAACATATAAACGCTGAAAACGCTTCCAGATCTGAATATGTTGCACTTTAAGCATGTACATGTGATGTCATATGCTGACGGGTCCTAAAACTACATCAGAGAGTGTAACACCCCTATAATCACCACTGAATTTTAAAGCATAATAAAGTTAACCATAATGTGTGTTTGCTGTGGTGTTATCTCGAACTGATATCGCGTTCCCCATGATAAAGTGCTAGGTACCTACAGCGTCACTCTAGGCCACGTGGCCACAAGTAGTTATAGTGTAAAAGTTACACTGCTTGCTTCTGTGTATTTTCTGTGCCCATTTCGGGAGAGGTGTGTCCACCATTCGGAATCTACCCAGTGGAATGAGCCAATATGACACCAAAGAGCCAGAAGAAGTATCTACATGAAGGATGGATAAACAAGTGGACTAACTTTATCGGCAGCTGGAGACCAAGGTATGTTTGCCCGTTTTGTGGTGGAATCATGCGTGTCCAGGTACTTTATGCTGGAGCCCGGGTGTCTCAAGTATTCAGTGGAAAAGCATGGACTTGTGAAGGACTCTTTTATTTTGTCACAATGTACTATGCGATTGTGTTCAGGTAAATTCATAACAAGTTTTTCCATAATCTGCAGACGACCCTGTGAGATTGGATATTGACGTCGTCGGCCGAGGACTTGTATGCTTGAGAACCGACACACCTTCCGAAAAACACCGCTGGTTCGTGGCTTTCAAAAAGGCGCAGAAGATACTCTTCCAAGCGTACCAGAAGAAGGTGTTGACCCCTTCCGGTGTATACAGCATTGAAGGCATTTCGTCACCCTACCCCCAGAGGGAAAGCATACCTCCAGGCCTGAAACCCCCAACGGTTTCGCATCCCAAGATCACTGATGTGACTAATGAACTTCCGGGAAGTGATGTCATTGCGGGAATTGATGAACAAAGGACAATCAGCATTGATATCGATGACCTAGGAAGTAATGAAAGTGCATCTGTGGATGTTTCAGAGCTATTTTTGAGGACCAAAATCGGTCAGGAGCCTCAGACTGCTCTAAATTGTATGCTCAGAAACACAAGCTGCCTTGATGAAATCACCAAAAAGATTCTTGATGAACTGAGGGAACTGGCGTCGGGCGACCTTTTGAAGAAGGTGGAGACTCTCAGCCTTGTAGCCAAGGAGTATTGTGCCAGCATGCAGTTTCTGTATGTGGAGGAGGTACGGTCGCGCAAGGAACTGGAACAGTCTTTGTTTAAAGTGACTAGACGTAACATGAAACTGGAGAACCAGGAAGCACGAAGGTCCACTCGGTTGGACCCCAACCGACCTACGGCATCGTTGCTTGACCAAATGCACGTTTCTAACAAGTACCATGAAATAGTAGGAACAGACTCTGATAGCTCTGAAAGCGCCTATTGTGGCCATATAGAGGAGGAATTCTTCGAATGTGAGGACCTTGTCCGCTCTTCACTCAGCTCCCTGGACGTTCACGGCTCAGAAAAGGGTGCTCCTAGTGTACCTACAAGGGCAAAGGAAGCACCTACCCAAGCTAAGGAAGATGTGGAAAGTGAGCCTGCGTTGGAGGAAGTGGCCGAAGATGAAGCTGATGAGACTCAAGTCCCAATAGAGACGCCAAAGCCCCAAGAATCAGTCAATAAGGAGCCCAGGGTGATTAAAAGACGTACCAGACTCCCTATGCATCACAATGAACTCTCCTTTAGTTTGTGGTCTATATTGAAAGACTTGATTGGGAAGGACCTGTCACGTATTTGTATGCCAATTTATCTCAATGAACCAACGTCTACACTGCAAAGGTCAGCTGAAGATTATGAATATGCTGAGCTTTTAAATACTGCCGCTCAAAAATCAGATCCGGTGGACAGGATGTTGTATGTAACACTATTCAGCATCAGTCCCTACCAGTCCACCGTTGCCCGCACCTACAAGCCCTTCAACCCATTGCTTGGTGAAACATACGAACTTACTCACAGGGGATACAAATACATCGCGGAACAGGTGGGACATCACCCTCCAATCACAGCTTTCCACTGTCATAATGATTACTTCGAATCATATGGCAGCACAAACGCTCTCGTAAGACTAACGGGAAAATCGGTTGAGGTTAGCATTATCGGTCCCTTTTTAGTGAACCTGATTACAAGTGAAGAAAAGGAAATGTACAAGCTACAGAGGTGCTACGTTGTCGTGCACAATATTGTCTTTGGAAAGATGTGGATAGAGGTTGTGGGAACCGCCGTGCTTCGCAATGTCACAAACGGTGAATTTTCAGTTGTGCAGTACCTCCGCAAGGGCTGGTTTGACAAGGAAATGCATAAAGTGCGGTCTCTTGTATTTGACCGCTTTGGCACGCCAAAGTACTATCTATCGGGGAAATGGAGTGAAGTAGTGTACGTGGAGTCAGTGAGCCCACCCGCAAGACCCCAGCAGAAGAAGGTACTTTTGGAAGATGGAAGCCTGGATTATGATAAATCGCTGTACAAGAGTGAGGAAGATGCTTGGGATGCATTCGTTAACGAAATACCGTGGGAAAAGCTCGATCTCGTCCCTGGCTCCCGTAAAGAAATCTGGCGACCAAACCAAAGACCTAGCGATCATGAGTTGTATTATGGTTTTGGTTACATGACAATCGAGCTAAACGAGCTCACTGAGGACTACGATCCAGCAAAGGGAGCTGTCATACCTCCAACGGACTCTCGGTTAAGGACCGACCTTCGCGCATACGAAAACGGAGATATGACGTTAGCCTCAGCTGAAAAGACCAGATTAGAGGACCGGCAAAGAGAGATTGCGAAGAAGCGCATCGACGGTGAAAAATCATACCAGCCAGTGTGGTTCCACAAAAACGTTGACCCTGACACATGTCAGACAACCTTTGACTTCAAGGGAACCTACTGGCAGAAGAAGGCGGATGGAACAATCGCTGAGGGCATCAGAGATCTCTTTGAAAAGTAGATGTATAATATCTAGCGTGACAGTGTTGTAACATCCACATAATTTTTGATGTCCTAAACGCATAATCATAGTAGTGTGTATCAGTAGCAATGGTAGAGTCGAATTCTACAGCGGAGGTCGTTAGGCGCCATATGCGCCAGAGGCTTTATAACATTGCTAGTTGTGAACAGTTTCATCTCCATGATGACGTTCCAGCCAACCACTGGATGCAGCAGAAGGTGGATTCCATGAAGAACCGGCTGAAGGCGGTTATATCAGAACTGGCAAACAGTATAATACTCGTGTTGGGTCCTCCTGGCTCTGGGAAGACCTATCTGGTGAAATCTGCATTGAAGAGCATTTCGGAGTCGACCTTCCTGAAGGACGACAAGGAGTGGAAAGTGGAGTACATTTTCATAGAAGCGTACAATCACAAGGACGAAATTAGATGCATTAAACAGCTTCTTGATACAGTGGAGAAGATGGTTAATATCTCCATGAAGCGTGGCTGCGGACTGAGTTTCCAGGACGTGCAAGACAGGCTCTGCCATGCCATGAAGCTGTTGAAGGAAGCGGGCATCTACTTGGTGATCGTCCTCGAGGGCATGGATGTCCTCACCAAGGGGTCGAACGACTGCAGTGTGACCACGGGATCATGCGCCAGGAGGCAAGGCCTGCTGTATGTAATCGGTAACATGGTTGCATCCAATGCTTTCTCATTCACCTTTATATGTATAACATCCGACATCCGAACTATGGAGCGCATGGAGAAGAGAGTAAAGTCTAGGTTCATGCACGATACGGTATACTGCTACAATGGCGATAATATCGCTAAAATTTTTGGCTCTGGTGGCCTTAACGTGTTGGGCCCAACTTGTGAAGTCACCCTAAATTCTGAAGCAAAGGTACTAGTACATCTGTAGGTGGTCATTTGTTAACAGATGGCAGTGTCCGAAGACGTCGAATGTGGGTGTAACGTGACGAGTCTGGTAGCAAGTGCCTGTGTTACCCTCCCTGACAGCGCCTTTGAGGAGCTGGACAAGGGCCGTGTAAAAATATCGAGTGAAGCTATGTCCAGTGCGATTATGCATAACAAAGAGAAGGAGTACATCGTCAGGACAATTGAGCAGCTTACACTGGTAGACCATCACATTTTGGTTTGCCTCGCCAGGCTACACGTAAGGGGAGTAGCACAGATAACATTTGTCGACCTGGAGGAGGATATAAATGCAATGGTAACCCATTTCCCTCATGAAAAACAGACCGTTCCCCACTTACAGGTATGTTTGGGCAAATTTGTTTAAAAGCCTGTTTGAGATGCCTTTTCATGCGACCTCAGGGACTTATGCGTGCCTACCTAAGGCTGATAGAATTTGGGATATTAGAGTGGGTCAATTTTGAGTACAACTGGGTGGGATCCTCATCTGGCAGGGTGAATATCGGTGATCTGCGTGGGACAAATGCATCCTGCAGGTTTTCTCACTACCAGCTGTAAGTTCTTATACCCTCCTAACAATCCTTCCAAGGTACCTCAAAATGGATCACAGCAAACTCATGCCATCATATCTCTCGGTGTGGCTCTCTCTAGCCGGTAGAACGTTGAAATGACAGTTTTAACGTTGGATTCCAAGTGACCGTGCCAGTGGTGTGTTACACATGGCGTCTGGTACAGTCACCTCCTGTAGGGTCCCTTGGAGCCACTCTTTGTTGTATTTAAATTGAAATAAAGAATCGCATGTATGTAAATAATAGGGGGTGTTTTCTTACGAACCCTTCGCCATGAAGGTGATATCCAAGGGCGAGCCTGTCTCCGATGAAGAAGCCCTCTTGTGTATTCAGAGGAGACTAACTGAGATTCGCAGAGCAGCCAAAGTTCCTGTTGTAAAGGTGAGTGACGTCGGAGACGGGGAGCCAATGGAAGTCGACAATGTCGATACTTCCAACGAGAAGGAGGAGTGGCTACGCAGGATCAAAAAGTTGAGAAGCTTCTCTATCGCAAAGGAATGTGTTTCAGAAGATGACAAGAGCCAAATAAACTTTCTAGAATCTGTGGAACGCTATATAAGAACAAATCTCAATAACTTCTAATTTACCAGATTTAAGCTTAAATATTTTTTGAGACCTTCCAGAGTGTTCTTCTCTGGTTACCGCGGCCTTTTTCCATTAGTTCCTGATGTACATGCTTGTATCGAGTTAGGTTACACCACTTGTCCTTTAGTTGAGATCCTGTCTTGGTTCCGCCGAAGTATGTATAGGCGAAGAACGACCACCTGCCAGCCCCGTGTTTGTTCACGGCCTCAACCAATTTGGTCACTTCCTCCGGCTTCCATAATCTGCTCCTTCTGCCCGTTTGCTGTTTCAACGGGTCATCATCCTCCCTATTTGCTTCATCCACAGGGGGCGTGGCAGAGTCAACGTCTTCGGATGATTCATCCTTACCAGACAATGCAACCTCCGGTTCATTTTTTATTTGCGATGGTTTACGTGAGGGTGCCTCCTTGACGTTTGCCTTTTTCTTTTGTTGTTGTTTTTCCTCCTTCAACTTTTTCCTACCCTTGCCCTCAGGCTCGGCGTGCACCTTCCTAGTTGAAGGCTTCTTCTCCGTGACTACCTCCACTTCCTCGGCATCCTCACTGAGGTTCACGTCAATTAAAGGCGTGACGTCTTCATGAACATCAATAGATAGGGGAACACTATCTGCTTCAGGTAAAGAGTCAACATCCGGATCAATGTCAACATTTGCTATTGCATCATTGTCTTTTGGCGGCACGATCACTTCCCTTGGCGTTCCACCAAGCTCTCCTTCTATGGGTTTGTATAGTATGGGCTCCTGCGGTGGTGTAACAATGCGAACTTTTTTCTGCGCCTTTGCTTTCTTCACCGTCTTCTGCTTTGCCTGCTTCCCCAGCCTCCTTTTCATGGCCTTGACAATAACCAATTCTCTGTTACGTGATAGGTTTTGGTCCCTCTGCCGCTTGAAGCTCATGACTGGCACGCCGGCATATGCGCCCAGATATATGTTACGATACTTTGTGAATGAGGAATCGCCTATGACCCCTAGAGCAGTGATTACCAGTCTACAGAGTTCGACGTTCCACTTCAAGAGGAGAGGCTCAACCTTGGCCTTGAAGTCAGATAATGCTTCACTTTCCTTTTCATTCATATGCTGTGACTGTTCGAATTTTTGTTTCTCCCTTTCTATTGAGTTCAGATATGGTTGTGCGTGTGAATTTTTGTTACTTTCCGATTCTGCCATGTCTTTTGTGACGCTGCGCCTTGGCGATGTTGTCGGTCTGGAGAACTTCGGGTGGAGTATCTCGCACTCTACCTCGGTGTAGTATCTTGATGTGGGCTTACAGTGTCGCATAACGATGTCCCTGCATTTATTGCATACTTGAAGTAGTGAGTGCATGGTTTCTATATCTTGTTGTTTCGATGACTCACTGTCATCCTCCTCGTTTCTTTCCTTCGTCCTGGCCCGGGTGGCATAGCGCTTTGTCTCCTTTTCTAACAACGAAACACAAAATTCGTAGATGAAATTCTGTGAAAGCTTAAGTGCCTCCGAGCACAATATAGTGAATTCCACCAGCATCATGGATATTTCGTGACCTTCGATTATTCGCAGCAGGTTACGCATCATCATGGTCACCGCAAGGCACAAGATCAGGGGATACGAGGATGGTTTGTTCGACAGGTAGTGAAGCATGGCCTCAACAGAGTGAATATAAGACGTGAATAATTCCATTTCAACCCTTTCGTCCATTGTGTCCTCCTCTTCATCGTACCTTGGCTCAGGAATCATTATGCCAAATAGTCTCCTTATTTCCGTCTCTGCAAACGCATATAAAAGTGGGTAGGCACCACTGGATATTCGATTGGGGATGCCAACATGTGATAAGACTGCATAATGTTCCCTCCCGTGGGGGTGTGACTTGCTGTTCCAAGCAGCTTCTGCAAGCGGTGTAATAATGTAAGGGCATTTGTGAAGCGCATGCATTTTGATGTTGTGATTTAGGGCTCTAATGGGCCTTCCTTTGCTGTTATCATTCGTTATCAGGTCGATGTTGTTCTCGTTGCTGATGTTGTCTGTGCCCAGCATGCTCTTGGTGAACTGCAAAAATAGCCTGCCCCTCTCAATCAACGCTTTGGATATGAAGTCCAGCATGAGCAGCCTCATATGCAGTGACTGCTTAGGAACTAGGGCACCTGTGCCTGGCGTATATGGCAGAGTCATTCGGGCAGAGTCCCCGTTGCTCGTGGTCACACCCTGGTGATCCACATCCATCTTGCTATTCAGAGGCATTTCTAAAACAACAACATCAGTAAAGGTGTGCCAAAACGTGTGTTAGTGAATCTTCCTGCCCAAAGCGTTGTCTTGTCTATCAAATATTACAAGACAGCTAGTGATCCTTCTCTTTGACTATAAAACTAAAACCCACATCTTAGTGATGCGATCCATACTCGACTGTCGAGAGGTCCATGACATTAACATTGACTTTCAACATCCATGGATTGTGACTAGGCGGCACACGCATCGTACGTTTACACAGTGCCGTTAAAGCACTGCATCTATTGATGCTGGGTATGTATTTCAAGGATTTTTCCCATAAGGTTTTTGAGGCATATTATTTGGTAGTTGGATTGTTACCAAAAGTTAAATGTGTAAGTGGTCACTACACAGCTGATGTCGCTGCACAATGTATCGGTTGATATACAGCACTGGCAGCGTTAATATGTTTGTTATTAGCCACTACTGCATGTGGTAGTTATCCATGAATTCCTTTATGCGGTCCGTCACGGAAGCCTTGAACTGGTCGACCATATACTTAGCCAGTTCCACGTGCTCCTGCTTCATCTCGTCCTTGTAGGAAATCTTCATGAGGTCGCCGTACGTCTTCCCCTTCTCCATCTCGCTTGAGATCTCACTCAACGTTAAAATTGCTGTGACATATGCATGGCGTAACATATGATGTGCTTACCTTGGTAAACCGAGGCGCTCGATTCATCAGGGTCCTCCTTGCCTCGGACCATAGAACCAATGTCCGTGTCAATCGATATCTCCAACTTTAGTTTGCAGCTAAAGTCGAACATGTAGCGCCTAGTTGCCCTGATGAGGGCAATCTGGGCGTCGCACTCCATGTTATCCACGGACACCACCTTGATGATGCTGCGATGCATCATCCTGGTCAGCTTTTCCATCCGCTCAATGGTTGATTTGTCGTCCAACTTTTCTATGTTTATCTGTTTAGCGTCTGTTGTTTCTGGCCCTATCCTACTTACATCTTTCAACATTTCGACAATATTGTTAGGATGGCCATTAACTGACGGTTCATTCACGTAGGTCGCTTTGGAAAGCAGCTCTTTCAGTGTTTCCCGGCACCAAGATGACATATCTGTAGAGTAATTGAGTATAAACTTAGGAGACGTAAATATGCAGGTGTTCGTATGATGCGCTACACCATCAGTGTCAGCAAGTGCATTTCCACCAGCCACATTACCTACCTTTTTCCTCATAGGTAGTACCCTTGGAATTCCAAGAAGATATGGATTGCTTTGAAGAAACAGCAGTCTGTACATTGTCTTAAAGTGACAAACGTAAACATACTTTAGGTGCTGCCGTTTCAATCTTCTGGGGAATGGGAGCATTGGTGAGGTTGCCCTCTGGCTTATTTTTGCCAAAGTAGCAGTACCCTAAGTGTTGTTACAGCAGATAATGAATGTGACTAACCCATTTTGCTGGTTTCCTGAATAATTTTCCTATCCTCCTCATCTATCTCTGCTTCATCCCCAGCAGCCTTCTTATCGGAGCTGCCAGCAGAAGCGGAGGTTGCGCTCCTGCTCCCTTCTGAGGCTCCCTTGTTACGCTGCTTCTCCTCCTCCTTTTTCACCTTTTCGATACGTTCCAGCTCGCGTTTTTTCGCTTCTTCCTCCTCCTTCAGTTCCCATGCCGCAAAGTCTAGCTCCTCTTCACCCTTTTCTCGTTGTTGGCGGGTGTAGTCTTCATACTTTTTTTGCTTTTTGTTCTTCATCTCCATCTCGCGATCATCGTATAGTCCCCCTACTTTGTCGAAAAGACTGCCAAAGGCCTGAAAGGATATTAGTCGATATAATGCAGCGACGTTGATGCGTGATCCCCATCTGGGTACTCACCTTCTTCTGCGCTTCGGCGTGCTCCTTGACCTTCTGGTTGATCTTGATAAGCAACATGCGCGCGTTGTTGTTATTTTTGTCCTCCTCCAACATCTTCATACAGTCGCCCTTCGCCTCGTCCAGGTTTCCAGCGTTGAAACGCGCTAGTGCCCTACGATATTGTGCCTTTTTGTTGTTAGGGTCCCAGTTTAGGGCGTCATTGGCGGAGGAGATGGCCTTTGATGGCTCGGAGAGGCCAAGATAAGAAGCACTGAGGTTGGAGTAGAGCACGCTCTTGAGGGGTTTGTACCCCTCAAAGTCGGAAGGCACGTTCTCCATTTTCTCCAGTGCTTTCTGCAAGTTGCGGTTAAAAAAGGCAAAACAAAACAACCAACCTCATAACATTCGACTGCCGTCTTGTAATCTGCGGCCTTGAACGACTCATTGCCGGATTCCTTCAAGCCATTGGCCTCCGACATGCGCTCCTCGGGATTTACGACCTCATCCATCTCTGGAGCCGTAGATGGGCTAGAAACGTTAGACATTTTTGCGCTAGTATTTAGACTGTTTAACGTTTATCCAATGTGACTAAATAACGGCAACTGCTTGTAACTCTGGCAGTCCCTCCACAGCAGAGGCGTAGGAGCGACCGGGCGGGGTAACACTATAGTGCTTATAACGGATTCCTGTTATGACTATTTGGTCAGTAGTTGTTATGTGAAGCATGTGTATGCGTTAACACGTGTAAACTGGTTTAAAGTCCAGGTGGCACATTTGTCTACATGTGACCACCTTTTTGGAGAAACAAAGTCTATATTAGCAATACGAGCAGTGTACACATTGCAATCTGCTGTGCATACCGATGTATCGGTCGTTTATATGTGCGCATTACCCCTCCCCTTAAGGCTGTCTACTGCTCCTTGTGCGAAAATATCAAAGTGACCCATATATCCGGGCATTCTGACGGGTTACACAGTTGAAATGTGGGATAGCTACGGCATTGGGTAGTTTAGCAATATGTATTTCGAGATGAAATGATATCATCACCCTTGTCTAATACTCGAACATGGAGTTTCATCGCACTGTTCACACCGGGCAGGAGCAGCACACATCGTTCGAAGAAGGGGACTTGAGCGACTGTACTGCCACTACCGTGGATGGCGGAAATGATGTGTAAGTCTCGATTTCAGTTGTGAGCATATTAAACGCAGAGGCTGTAACATCAAGGACTTTTACTATGTCGATGACCTCAGCATCAAAAATGCCGCCGAACACCTCTTTCAGCGGCATATTGAGGACAAACCCTTCACATACTTTGGCAATGTGCTCTTCTACCTCATGCCGCCAAAACGAAGGGACATCCAAAAGGAGTCGGCGACGTACCTCTACGGGGAAAACGATAGTGAGCCTCACCTGTGTACTCTAATCAACGAGATTTTGCATTCTGTGGGTAGTGCACAGAAGAAAACAGAAGTTAGGGTCGTCAAATTTAAGAAGGAGGCTCCAGAATATGTGAGGTCCATCACCAAGTCATGCGCAGAAAACTTGGATCTCTCCCCAACTCACGACAACTACAACGTGTTTGTCTACGGCGATGGCACGTACGGTCAGCATACCGTTGCTGCCCATGCGGCCGTGTACGCTGCACAATGTGCTAATGTCATTGGACTAGAGGTATGTGCTTCCCTCGTCCATGTTATATCCATATCAGTCCTCGGGAATAATGAGCGAAAATGTGGCCGCTGTAAACGAACTAATGGAGCTGTTTAACGACTTCTCTTCATATGGTCGTGACGTTTGCAACCTTCAGGTCACTTACAAGTTGAACTTTGGAACTGGAAACCAGTTGGACTCCATAAACATCATACCCAATCTGGCAACTGACATGTCATGGTAAGTCAGAAACGGCACTTTGTAATGTTGCTCTAGTCTTGTGGTGTCTCACGTCCAGAGGGTCGTCCTGCAGGAAAAGAAAAAAGTACCTATACTTAAGGGTGCCGTGCTCCGCCCTCCAAGCATATTCTATGCATTCCTATACAGCAGGATGCATGGAAAATACAAGAGGTGGTGCTCTGGATGCAGAATCTCGTCTAAAGATGCGAGCATGTTGCTAGAAATGCTGCCTCCACACGAAGTGGAAGATGCAGACCAACAAATTGCAACCTTTGACCGCGCCGTTAAATTGATGTTGCGAATAGGGTTCAGTGGTGAAGAGGTTATACACATAGTGCAGATGCTAGCTGTCATTTTGCTCTTAGATTTGTACAATATACTCTGGGCTAGAGGAGCAAGGAATGATGACGGGCCTGACGAGGACATTGATGAAAAGCACGGAGGAGTGTCCATAGATGAAGTTATTAAGCTTAATCCAAAGAGCGTCTTCACATTCGCTGCTGAAATCATGGATATAGCCTTGCTGCGCGCTCCTGCCAAGTCATTAAGCTCTAACGACCTGCTGTTCAAGCTTGATATCCTCGGGGCAAAAAACCAAGCAAGATTCAGCTTCCTCCCATCGGCATTCTTTCTGCGCATTAAGCACCTTTTATATCGCAAAAGTAACGCATTCCTAGTGCTAAAGTTTGGAAGTACAACCGCCACATCCATTGCGATACATTGCAATGCAGGGAATTTCCCACAGTCCCTCAAGGTTGATACACATGGAGATGTTGAAATGGCCAAAAGGAGTGCAGAAGAGGTGTTTGTGCATATGTTTATCAAATCCATAGGCTCCATATATTGTGGAGAGGATTTTACGGACCGCAACGTCGATACAGTGAACATGTTAATGGGTGAATCTGGGCTACTCGCCAAGATAGCCATAGCATCTCAAGATGCACAAGCAGGGACCTCCAAGACGAATGCATGGCCAGATGAAAGATCCTTTTTAGGTTAGTTTTTATAAACATACCACATCATCCAAACTCAGTGCAACATTCATGTCAAGATGTAACATACGATTTGAAAGCCGTCATAGAAAACGAGGCTAGGGTATTCAGTGTCCCAAAGGACATAGTAAGGCTACTAAAGTACTCAAAAAACAACTTCATTCTCAACTTATTCTTTTCCAAAACTGCGCTTAAGCCTACACTTGGACCCTGTGAGACCTCGCTAAGTTACATCACATTTCTAAAAGATTTCATGGGCTGCCATGGTAATTCATATTACGTTGTTTGTACTAGTCCCAGCTCGGCAAGAAAGCTGTATACCAAGGTATGTTGTGTTTCTGGTATGCATAACAACATGCAGCACGCAAAAAGGCGAAGTGTAAGGGTACACCGCTCATCCAAGAAGAATGATGAACCTCAGGAGAAAGCGCCTCAGTTGAATGTCTGTGACATACTGGAAATCGCATTAAATAACAATATGCCGTTATTGGAGATGTGCATTTTACACCGTGATAGCTCCACAACGTCACTGGATTTGCAAAGCGCCGTTCGTACCTTCATGCCGCTGGCATACGTAGCATTGCCTAGTAGGTTACATTGTATGTTGCCTGCTGTGGACGCAAAGGCAGCCGCAAGGTTACTGTTCCATGCACTCAGGGTTCCAGAGACTAAATACAAGATATCTGGTAATACACTTATATTGCCCAAGACTCTCTCCGTTAAGCTTGTGGCAGGTGCCTCTGACTATGTGAGCAGGACAACAAACTCCATACGGTTCATACAGAGTTGGTGGGTGGGATACAGAATTCTACAGCTAAAGAAGACCCTGAGACTGACATTGGTTCGTATGCAATCGAGGATCAGGTGTATACTATTCCAGGATAACATCGCTGCTCTCTCAAAAGCGCATAACTTCAGTATCTCCTTTATCGGGCTGTGTCTGACCATATATCATCTCAATATGACTTTGCTTTCTTCATCGCATAAGACGCTTCAACTTCTTCATTCCATGGAGAAACGTTACCATGAGAAGGAGTTCCATTTCATACAGTATGCTGCAGCCACTTACATCCAATCGTTTTGGCGGGGTGTTGTTGCGCGACGTAAATACGCTAAGATGCGTCACCAACGTTTCCAAGAGTTTGCTGTGATGCTAGTTCAGGCTACCATCCGTCGCTTTCTGGCCACAGCATCCATTGTTCGCAAGAGACCTGAGCGTGAATTAGCAGCTACTTTTATACAGGCAGCCTACCGTGGGTATAGAGTGCGCTGTCAGTACGAGACTTTATGCGGTATGAAGTTGGCTCTTTTGTCTATAATTCGAAAGGGGTCGAGGCTTATTGGTTTGGCTGAGCAAATTAAGTTTGTGAAAGAGCGCAAGAAACATAACACTGTAACGATGCAAATGAAGAAACTGATCATTATGCAGACCAATCTACCTCCAGGCTTCGTTAAGGCGCAGAATCTGTTTCGGATGCACTTTGTCCGTAAGCAGTACGTACACTTACATTCGGCCGTTGAAAAGGTCCAAGCCCTTGCGTTGACGAAACTGGCTCGTTTGGAGTATCTGGAAAAGGTGAAAGCCGCGCAAGTGATACAGAACTGGTGGAGAAGTGTGCATAATCCAGATGTCGCTAAGCTAACTGGGAATGCGCTCTACTACCTCAACATCCGTGAGAGCAGAACAGTCGAGGTGCTTAAAGGCCTGTGCAGTTCACTGAAGGTGATTATTTTCCATTTCAACCTATACCATGATATTCGGAGGATATATCCCCGCTCTTGGGCCATGGAGCCAATAGACGTACTGAATCATCTCGTACAAGTGCAGAAGTCCATACTGATTGATGTAAATGATGAACCCCTTATCATAACTGGAATCGAGTTCGCTGTAGGGGCATATCATAGCCTTATGTTGTTGAGATTGTCAAATGGAGCCTCATCCGTTTATACCTGGGGGAAGCCTACCGCATTGGAAGGCAGAATGAACAATCACGATGTAGTTGGTAACGCCTCAAAACAAGGAGGTAACGATGCCGACAATGCTGCACCTGTGGCAAAGAGGCTGGACTTTTACAAGAGCGACGTAGTGGAAGGTTCAGGGGCCATCCACCCTAAACTGTCCCCACTCCCCCGTATTGAAGTATCCTCCATTGCCTGTGGAAACGACTTCTCAGTGGCACTTAGTAAATGTGGAAAAGTATTTACTTGGGGTAACAACAGTGAAGGGCAATGTGGCCATGGCCACCGATTAGTTTACGTTTGGTCGCCTACTATGTTGAGGCTATACGGGGCCACCAACGTGAGTTGTGGAGAGAGCCACTCTATCGTGAGGTTATCAGTGGATGAATATTATGCCTTTGGAAAGATAGCTAATGAAGTTTTGTACACTCCGCAAGACATCAAATCTTGCCACGAGCCCGTTCGCCACCAAAAGATAGAAGGAATCGCCTGCGGTGGCTATCTGACTTTGCTGTATACAACTCAGCTAAACTACGTACTACATGTCATAGGCAATTTCCATTCCTTCAAAGACCTTTACAACCTTCGCGGTACCATCAAGGCTATCTGCACTAACGGCTTCGCTATATTTGCCCTCGTTGAGCAGGAGGTGGAGAACAACAACGGGATTGTCTCACTGCAGCAACGTCTATATGCATGGGGCTATATGAGGTGTGTTTCCAAGCATTTTAAGGAGTCTCTGCCTAATACGGCTCTTTTGGTTAACGCCTTTTGTGAGAGGTTCGAAAACCAGGATAAACCTGAGCCGAAGCGATCCATGCTCAGGGTGGACTCTCAGTTGGCGAAATCCACGTTTGTGCCAAGACCAACTGAAGTCGCATTCTACAAGAAGGTTGTAGACATCAAGTGTGATCATCACCAGCTGATCATCGTTGGCAAGGACGGGGTCGTTTTTGGTGCCAAGGTATTCGAGATCATTCTCGAGAGCTCTAGCGACATACGCGATTCAGACGAGTATTGGATCTCTATCAACCCATCAGCGACGGATATAACACTGGATCCCGCCCTCTACCAATTCACCGAGATGGAGAGGGCCTCAGGCACGATAAATGTTGCCTATAACCGCCTAGCATCATCCATATGTTACGCTTCACAATAAAGTATAACACATTTTTGTATAATATGAAGAATTGACTGTATAATGACTTACGGTGTGAAGCGCCAGAGGAGCGACAGGAGGCGGGAGCCATCCCTGAGGATGGCTATGGACAGTCGCCTAAACCAGGCAAATCACGAGGCGGCAGACACTGTGCGGCTCAGAATAAACGCCCAGGTAGGGAAGGAGTGCTTCCGCTTGCCTCCCTGTCAATTCAGACATATAGCCCAGTTCAAGCAACTCGACATCGTAGCACGCCCGCCGGGGCCACAAAACCTCCATCATGACAGGCAATGTGCAATGTGTGAAGCTAGCCGTGCATCTGAGTTGCAGTTATCGCATTCTACCTCAACCTTCCTAACCCTAGAGCAGCAGCGGTATGCTATTCTCTATGACCAACTAGTCCTCTCACCCATACAGCACGTGCAAAGCACGCTGTACCTTGATGAGGTAGCCTATACAGAGCTTAGGAACTATCAGAAGACCCTCGTTAGGATGTTCCACGAGCAAGATAAAGCAGTGCTCTTTGTAGAGACTTCCCTAGGAGATCCTTATCACAAAAACAAGGAGGAGGGTCGCTATTCTAAGTCACAACATTGCTACATACAATGTTTCCCTGTGCCATTCGATATGTTACAGGACGCGAAAGACTTTTTTCTCAAGGCCATCACCGATCTCCTACCAGAGTGGGCACAGAACAAAAAGCTCATATCCATCACTGGTAAGACCGGTGTACGTGGTAGTATACCCAAGGGATTCGACTTCCTACACGTCGACTATTCCCTTAGTGGTGAAGGTATCGCATGCGTCATAGATGACCCCTCCAGGTTCCCCCCCTCCTTTTCGAGGGAGGTGGTTGCTGGAATGTTAAAGATGGATTCCCTCGAACGAGCATTCCGTTCGAGAGACAGGTATATGCAGGCGTTCAGCTGGCTAAAGAAACAGTATAAGAACTACGATTGGAATAATGTTACATAGGCTTGTCTGCGCCTACATCTTGATAGTCAAGGAGCTCCCTTTCGCTCCTGCGTTTCATATTTTCATTTGCAATGCGATCCAGATACTTGCGCTCGGTTTCATCCATTTTTTCCTTCGTTGTTCCCTCTGAGCAGTATAGCTCCAGGTTGGATGCGTTTATGTCTATGAAGTTGTTTCCCCAACCAAAAGGGGCTAGGACTCTCTCGGCTTGCTCTTTCATTCCTGATTTCATATAAGTTCCATGCAACATGAGACTCACCTAGTATGTACAGCCCGGCTGCCAGTGCCTCAACACAGGAGAGCTCAAAGGGACGTCCGTAGTGGGTAGGGTTTGCAGCAACTAGGAATGGTAACACCCTCTGGTGCTCTAATATGGATGAATGATAACTCCTTTGTAACCTACTGCAGTTCAGTTGTCCAGGGTTGATTGTATCCACCTTGTTCCACGAACAATCTATCACAGCAAGACCACGAGTAGTCATCAAATCACGGTCCTCTAGTGAAAGCTTCTGTTTACCAAATGGACTCAGCACGATGCCCGTGAATGGTTGATTCATTCTGAGTGCTTTTATCAGCCCCAAGCGCATTAGTTTTCTGCCCGTGCATCTCTTCTGATCGCATTGATTGAAATCCCACATGTACAATTTCACTGTGGAATCCACAGTAACAGGCTCGTCTAGAGTAGTATCCGCTTCTGGCTTCTCCACTGTGCTCTCCAAAGTTGACGGGGTGGTCTTTGTCATCCTCATCGCTTGAGCATAGACATCGTGGATGGTAGGGACGTTACCCTTGCGATTAAAGGCACGATTACGATTATTGGGAGCCATTTATTAGCAATATTTGTATTTAAAGGTTTCCATGTTACAATTACTGCGAAGCTAATTTATTGAGGTGTGTTGTCTACTACACTAGAAGGTTGGCACTTGCGTATGTGTACAATAGTATTCATATATTTCTGCGCCTCCAACAGTTTTAATCCCATAGCTTTATTGTTCCGTCCCAGGAGCATGTCGCGAGTCTAGATGGCTGAATAGGATGCCATTTGCAGTCCATGGTAACTGACTTGTGGCCTTCAAGGGTGGCAAGGTTTCTGCACGTCTTCCAGTCCCACAGGTAAACTCTGCCCCTAGCGTCCCCGCTCACCACATACTTCCCATCAGGAGAACAAGTGGGCTTCACTGCATAGCCACCACAAATGTGGCCTTTGAATCGTTTCCCACCAAAGAATCTGAAACGAGAGGCGGAGGACTCGTACACCAATATTTGGTTGCTCATTGCTTGTGCGAGGATGAACTTCTCGCTGGGGTGTACAATCACTGCAGGCATGTTGTGCATCGAGGGGTCTGAAATCTGCTTTATGGGTACGGGGATGTTGTACTCCCATACCACCACCCTCTTGTCGTCACCAGTGGATACAGCCTTGCGATCTCCCTCGAAAAACGTAAATGTGTTCACATTAGACTGGTGCGCACTGTATTCTAGCGATATGTTACCTGTTCTTGCATCAAATTGGCACGCTTTCTTGTTGGAGCTGCCCACTATAAACACGTTCTCGTCCTTTGGATAGACAGTAACACAAAATGGCGTAGAATCCATGGCGTAGGCGCCTATCACCTTTCCATATTCAGTATCCCATTGAATGATTGTGGAGTCATAACCACAGCTGTAGAACTTGGTGCCTTCGTCATTTGAAAACGATATGTCCCTCACTCCCTTGCAGTGGCCTTTGTAGGTGCGTAAGCATTTGCGATTGTTGTTGGCGTCCCATATTTTAACAAAGCCATCCATAGATGCCGATAGTAGGCAGTGACCAGTTTTTGGTATGTAGCGTATGGCCTGCACAGCCATGCTGTGGCCAGCGTAGGTGTGGATTTCCTTCTTGGGCAGAAATGTCTTGTGATTCTCTGGATCGACAACCTTTAGGTTCTTTGGTGGTAATAAGAAAGACTTTATTGGAGTGATATCACTTTCAACCTTCTTGTGCAGTGTAGATACCACCAAGCCGTCGTATTTCGTCTCCATTTTGCCATCCTCAATTACCACCTCGTTGAGAGGAAGAGCTATGTCTGGTGCACAGCTAGGGAATGCTAAACCTGCGTGGCTCATCTTGCGATTATTGGTTTCAAAGTTTGGTATCTTTGGTTTCTTCGCAGACTCCAACGCCTCAACTACTGAAACATCTGCCACTGGCAACTCTGCCTCCTCGTAGGGAATCCAAGGACCGAATACCTCCTCCCCTTCTACTTCTTCCGCCGTTAGTCTACGTCTGCGCTTGCTTGTAATGTCTGAATGGTGGGCAAGTGCCACATGCATGTCCCCAAGCCTGAGCTGTTCGTCGAAACTGGCTTCATCGAAATAAGTCTTCTCAGTCATGCCACATGGGGTCACAAAGACCCCTCCCACGGATTCCGCATTCATAACCATCATACTCTTACCCTTCTTGCCGTAAATCTCAATAGCGTTCTTCGCTTTCTCGGATACTACCTTGTGCATAGGGTGGTCCACAGGGTAGTTGGCCATTAGCATGTCATCAGCCTTACGCGTATGCTCGTGTAAACTGCTTTTCATGCGTGCCGTGGCAACAAATTCTCGTCTTTCCGCTTCCTTTTTGTTATCTTCCTTGATTTGTTTGCCGTCAGCTTCGGAACCACTAATGCACAATTCACCAGTAGAGTTGTTACGGGTACCAAGTTGTACTGCCAAAACCGCTCCACTGTTTGCAGAAGGTATTGCGATATCTTGTCTCTTGGCTTTTTCCTTTGTTTTGTCGCCCTCAGGCGTCTTCAGCAGGTTTGCCTTGTAATATGATGAATGTATTCTGGAGCTCAGTGAGCCCGCTGAATCCAAAACCTCCATGTTCATAGTGTTTACATCTGCATGTTTGTAGTTATTCTGCGATGGTATGGGTGTATTCCCCGTTTTCTTGGTCCCATTAACAGGGGCATCCTTATGTCCTGCGGGATCCGAGGGCACTGGTGCGGCCTTCCTCGATGAGGCACCAGGGCCAGCCCTTTTCTTACCCTTTCCTCTTTTCACGCCATCTGATCCTTTTGTATCGACGGAAACGGCGTCATCGTCGCTTTCGTACACTCCTAGCACATCCATTACTGCGATCGGCTGTATGGAAGTATGCTTATATGTATATTACTGACACCTTTAAATGTGTTACAATACATCACCCTCTGTTGAGAGACATGATACAGTATTTCTTCTAGGCCAAAAGGCATAGCCGCGGTAACATGTCATACAGGGAACAGCCAGGGGAGGTTGCTACCAAAAATGGGCCTCAAGGAAATAACATGTCACCCTTCTAGCTTTTGATATATTCTATGATTTATGAGTCAGTGATTAAGGGACTGTCGGCCCCTATATTTCCTTGTTTACGTTATGTTACGCCACACCAGTGGTCAGACGATGAGGTTGGTAAGCGGACACATTTTCGTGAAGGTGGTGAACGTTAGCAGAGATCCTTTTTGCTGAACTTTATGCCACTCCATGCAAACCGTATTTTCATTGGATAATTGCAAACCGTTTGTGAATATCCAGATGCAAGTGATGCATTAGCCCTGTGACCTGGTCCTGGGTAATTAGAGGAGTTGGTACTAAAAGAGCATTACACACACAGATTAAAGATGGATTGGAATATGCTTACGGCCTCAGCGTCCGCGCTAGCTCCTTTAGACTCCAGTGTTCAACAGGCTTCCGTGGTCAACCTGTTTAAGATATCCAAGGAGTGGGAGAACTCCAAGGAATCTGAGGCGGAAGTAGATTTGTTGCTAAGCAAAGACAATCTAGATGTCACGGCCGCTACTACCGAGTTCGTGGAGGCCCCTTCCTCCTGGTGTGACAAGGACCTGCAGCTATGGGACCGTGACAAGGCCGCAGTGGTCGAGAGTCTCATGAGTAGGCTACGTTCGACAGTGGAGGTACGCCACCGGAAGAGCAAAGAAAAGGACAAGGTCGATACTTCCCCGAACCATGCCACGGATAGTACCCGTGACGTTCCAGACGTTGTCATGTCTCATGAGCTTGAGGTCCTTCTCAGCTGGATTGACCGCCATTCCACAGGCCTAACCCACAAACCTGAAGAGGCAATGCGCATATTCGCCGATAATATTAGGCCTTTGTTAAGCAGTTGTGAAGCCAATGCTCACAACTTCATTGACTTCCTGTTGGATCTGTTTCACTTGGGGGATTCTAAAAAGTCATGGTTCTTGAGGCATTACCTCCACATATCGCTAAAACACCTTCAGAGCCATGCATGGGGGAGCTTACACCTCACATTCCTCAACACCAAGGGGATTTTCCTGGATTCCCTCATGGCTGTGGGTAATAAAACGCCTATAGAGATCTTAAACCTCTGTGTAGAATGTGCTAATCTTGCCTTCCCTGGGCAGTCCACAGGCATAAATGCTGAATCTAAACATAGGCACAGCGAGTACTACTTTTTCATCGCATACCTTCTCTTCCGTGCTGGCTGTGTTGAAGGAATTCGCATACTAATAAGGAAGGGTGAAGTGCATCAGCTGCCATCTGCACTTGAAGAGGAGCATTACCCTCCTCTATACAATGAGCTTTGTATGATTTTGTTGAATATTCTGCTTATGGAGAAGGAAGATGTGAACAGGGAGGTGCTACTGGGTAGATTCACATCTGAGTATTTCCCGACCAAGCAAACTAGTATAACCTTTCTTGGAAAGGGAAGCAACTTCTACGTCTTGTTGCTGTTAAGTATTGTATACCCGGATTACTATGCACCCTGTGACTCTGAGGCGCTGCCCACCAAGGAGGATTATTTGTGGTACCAAATCAGCCTCCTACTGGCTGGGCCAAGCAACTCCCTCAGCATGGCCGCAGCCAACTTGTGTCATACACTGACACAGGAAATAAAGACAATCAAAGCCAATGATGGAAAAGTCGTCGAAAGAGTATTTTCATACGCCTACTCAATTGCTCTTGCTGGTGGTGTGATGGAATCTCTTCGCTTATTGATGTCAGCGATACAAAAATCCTGCGTTCAAGCGTTTGCCCTCGTATTCCTTGTGACATTGGGAAACTTTGGCCTTTTCGAGTCTGACGATATAAAGTATATCGCAAGTACTCTGTGGAACCTGGAACAAAATGCCTTCAAGAAGGACGAAGTTGCGTATCTCATGGATCTGGCATTCAGCAGGAAGAGGAATGTTTCCCCTGAACTTAAAATCCTACTTGCCACGCTTTTACCACAAAAGAAGGCAGGGAGCATAATGAAGTACGTTATTGCGGAGAACTTTAATGAGGCTGTTAACATATGCTTCATCGGCACAGCAGCGACACGTAACGGCATGCTGGTTATTGGACCTCTACTGCAGAAACTCATAAAGTTGGCAACGAGAAGAGGTGCTGCCAAACTTGCAATTTTGCGTATGGCTCAATATTCTGCAAATGTTGGCCTGTGGTCCGCTGCTTTCAAGTGTTTCTACTGTATTCAAGATGTGGACAACTGCGTGTCCGTACTAGAGGCGTGCTGTTGCTACCTTTATGACAGCACTGAAAACAGCTCGAATTCTAGCTTAAACAGTACTGATTTATGTGTGTACTTCTCCCTGTTGAAGAGTCTCGCGCCGAACCACAAACGTCTTTCCGACCTGACCCACATCTTCGATTGCATCAAGATCTCTGTGCTTGTTGACAACAATGAACACAAGGAGGCTGTTTTGCATGCCAAGCGTAATAGAGTATTTGATGGTGTCGCCCACATATTGCGCAACGAGTCCCATATGATATACTTCCACGCTCTGGTGGACTTCATTAAGGCACTGAAGCACATGGTATCCAGTGGTCAGCAACCACATTCCCTGCTGACAGAGATGGAAGCCCACAATCTAGTGGATCTTCTGGAATCTGCATATCAAAACCCCAACTCTGACAAGAACCGTGCAGTCGAAGCAATCCATATGCTCATGGGTTTCATAACCATTGTACCTCCAAAACCTGGACAATAACATAATATCACATTATATTAATATTTGTTCTCTATTATAATACTACACAAAGAGCTATGATTGCATAGATAGCAAATTTAGGGAAACCCATTGAAAGCCCTCCAGATCTTGTTGTGGTTTCCACCTTGTCGAACGATGTAGCGATGAAGTATTCCATAGGGTATCCGTGCACGAGGTGTACCTTCCCAGCATTGTGTAGATTATTGTTAACATTCTGAAGCTCACGGTACTTGTTTATTGGCTCCGATACGGCAGAACTGTCATGAGTTTGGTTTAACATGCGATTTATCCTTAACATCAACTCCGTTGATATGGGCAGCGATTCCTTAGCCACATACCATCTGACAGTTTCTTCACATCCTGGGTGAGTAAATGAACCGTCGTAGGCAAAGTAGTTGAGGTCCTTTGTCTCTAGCATCATAAGCACCGAAGATAAGTTGATGGGTGAATCCAGTTCTACTATAGGGAGTTCAGTGCCGCCAGCCGTGCCAAGCTCCCCTACAGTGGGACTTGTGTTATCGCCTTTTACTTCTACCTGGGAACCTGCCTTCACTACCTGTTCCATAAACCTCTCTGATGGAAACGACTTTAGAGTCTCTATCTTTGTTTTCTCCATCTCTTCACTCATGAAGGTCATGGAGAGGACTGCCCAGCGTCCCCAGTGAGCATTTTCTCTTCGTGCCTTGGTCTTATCCCTTACGTGTACGGTCTCCCCTTCTTTATCGTACGTAGCATTGTGCAGGTGCTCCAGAAGGTACTTGTTGAGCAGGTCGAATTGCTCGTGTTCCAACATATCATCGTACTGAAGAGACTTTTCAGTTTGAAGCGGATGTTTAGGTGCTTCTACGTTCTTTTCTCCTTCCTTGTTCGTTTCATTCTTGACTTCTTTTCCTCCCGTTTTCTCTTCGTGTTTAACTTCTGCCTTTTCTGCACCTTTCGCCAAACCTGCCGGTGACACAACATGGTGGCCATCCTTAAATTCTGCGTCACCAAAAACTTCGATGAAACTGACTTCACCATTATCATTTTCATCTTCCTCTGCCACTTCTTCCTCCTCAATCACATCTTCTTCATCCTCATGTTCATGATCATCCTCTGCATGTTTTTCAGTGGCAATCTCACCATGATCGTGGTGTGCTTCATTTTGAGCAGCGTGGTGAGAAACATGCCCATTTTGTTGATTTCTTTCATGTCGCTCATGTTTTCCGTTACCATGGTGTACATTAGTGTCGACATGTTTCACAGCTAACGTCCCCTCAACATGATTTGCAGCCTTTGTTGCATCCGCTTGGTGAACTGTCTCATTCGCTGGTGGATGTGCCTCACCATGCTTCACTGGTTCTTCCTTGGCCTCTGCGTGCTTCTCCACCTTAACTTCGTCTTTTGGTTTATCATGAGGTGGTTGCTTGTTGGCGTCATGGTCTTGATGTTTACCCTTTTCGGCATCATCCTCACCTGGCGTAAACAAGTCGTCGCTGTTAACGAGGACATTCAAATCCGTCCTCTCATTCTTCTCAATTCCTGATATACCTGAATCGGCGTCATCACCATAGTAGTGCCATATTTGAACCTCCACTTGACGACGGTTCGCAGAACCGTCAAAAGTGTGCTCACTTGGTGAATGAAACTCAAGGTGAGTTGCCATATATAGATTTGGCTTGTCAGTTGTGAAGAGGGCACCAAATGAGGAACCCTCGGTGGTTGGAACTGACAGCCTAAATACCTGGTCGGTGCGCAGCACCTGAACAGCAGATATCAAGTGGCGGTATGTATACACCATATCACCACGTTTCCACCCATTCTTAATGGAATGGGGAACACTGTTGCCCTTGAGAACAGCTTCAAATATGTCTTTTATGTTGTCCTGGGCTCTGGTAACCAACCCATCGACATGCAGATCAACAGGTGACTGCATCCTGCCAATCCTGCACATGCCTGCAGTCCAATCCGCGCCATGCAGGGCATAGTTCCACGATGGAAGCGTCTTACCTTCCTCTTTCTTCACCTCACCACCCAGATGGAGTGTTATGTTGGGCGTGTGTTCATGAGTGACATTGCCAGGATGGGTATCAGTTGTTAAATTAATTGGAGCCTCATCACTGGCTTTTTCAAGTGTTGGCGCTGCATTATGACCATCCAAACCACCCACGTGGTCCCTATTGTGGACTCCCAGGGAAAATGTAGATACCAGATCCGTAGACATACACAGTAGCACTGACAATGATACTATCATTGTAACCCTGTTTAAAGGGGCGCCACTGGCGCTATCCCCTATAATCCTCATGGAGCCAGAGCTTATAACGAGACTGTGATACACCCCTGGCACTAAAACTTAAATTTAGACATGTATGTCTTGGCTTGCCATCCGAATAAAAGGCTGCGATTCGATGTACTTCCTTTTATTGCATTCTATTTTTGTATTTACACATGGTTGTCACAGGTTAGGAGCACGTTTGACTTGCACATTCTCCATCCTGAACATACCTCTCACATCCTAGGCGTCCTAATCTGGGTTAGACACGTTAGTGCTCTGACGGAACCGAGTTCTAAACCAATACACCTTACTCTGCCGTTTCTAACTCTGTCTATGTGTAATAGTTATCGTTCCCTCAAGAATCACATGTCTATCTACCATAGGCGTATATGCGATGAGGTGCGAGCTCAACTGGTAAAGAGCATATAAATGCCTAATCTCAGTGACTAATTCCAACTTTGTGGACTTGGTAAGAGGCGTATGTTAACATTGCAAAGATGTGTGGGCTGCAAGTCCCCTTCTCAGGTTCAATAGACAACTATGGCACTACCAGTTATAGCAGAGCTTTTGCTTATTTATACGCTGATGATACATAATGAATCATAAGAGTGTTGAATTCAGCATATTCATTGTGCTTGTTGCCTCAGTAGCAGATGTGATTGTGCCTGTTTATTTCATTTGAAGAGGCCACTGTCGCTAGCCCCTGTCAGGAAGTTGGTGAGGAACCTGTGTATGTTCTTTTTGTTCTCCTCTGCCGATTCATCCATATGTTCCATGTAATCTGTGCTGTATGAGTCAAAGTATTCCCTCCTTACCCGATATGTTATTGTAAATGTCTTGCATATCCACTCCCTTGTTGTGGAGCAGGACGAGTAGACAGGTGCTCAAGGTACTGTTTCCCATATTGTACAACCGCAGGAGTATTGTGTCCACTAGCTGACATATAGACAGTCCCGCTTCATACATGTCTAAGTACTGTTCCGTGTCCTCGTTGAGCTTCAGCGCTGAATACATCGACTTGGCACTGCTGCTTTTGTTTTCCTTTTTCTTTGCTGCTTTGTTACTAATTGCTGTGTACTTTTCATGTAGCTCCACTAGACGCTCCAACTTCTCATACTTGTGCTCCACGAACTTGTTGAGCACGCGTGCAATGCTTGTTCCTGTGCAATTGGAGCACAACGAGTGTATCACTCCCAAAATGTGCTCGTCCTCCTCCTTCTCCGCCTCAGTTCCCGTTTTTGTTTTAACGCCCTTCCGCATCAAGACACTGTATATATACTTTAACCCCATCCTACAGATGTATGATGTAAACAATAACGAGCCACCTACCCTTCGACGAACATATTGCAGTTGGAAGCACAGTCCATTAAAGCGTAGTCCAACAGTTTTATTGCTAGCCCATATATTGGTCTCCTCTCCTTGATTAGTCTGATTAACAGCTTTATCCCCTGTAGCTTGCCAAAGGCCACTCGGTTAGCTTCTCTGACCACCATTAATGCTTATACTTTGCCACTTACATAAACATGAGACTGCAGAGGCACTGGAAGGCGTTCTCAGCCAATTCTTCTTCTTCCACCCCTTCGGGATCCTTTTTGCGATAGACGGTTACTATGCGAAGGAGCTTGTCGATGCCATCAACTGTGGGCCCTCCCACCAGTCTCAAGCATTCCTCCGATTGCTGTAACAGGATGCAGAGGATCTCTCCTGCGTGCACCCTATTGTTATCATACTCTAGGGTTTTGCTGCTTTTCATGCGCTTGAGGAGGAATTGCAACAGCTCCACATTAGCCCCTGCGTCCTCAACGGCTTTGGGAAAGAGTTCCAGTAGGCTTTCCAAAAGCCCCAGGCAACTCTTCACACCATCATAATCTACTTCACTGTTTTCTTCATCAATCTTCAGCAGTATAGTGATGCAGAGCTCATGAATGTCGAGAGACTGTACAGCCTCCAAGATTCGCCTAGCGTTCCGGAGGCCGACTATGGTTTCCGGATCAACCACGTCATTTAACACGTTTATTGTTGCTATAGCAATGTCTACACATGTTCATTAGACGTTAAAACTCTTATTTCTCACCTATATTTGGATGCGATAAGGCTTCGCACAAGATGCGAAAGCCGCCATGTTCCTCAAACGGCGCATAGAGCTCTGGGATTGTTGACAAATCCTGAAAGAGCCTAATCTGTTCCTCCAGATCCACCTCGGACTTTATCCATCTGCAAAGCCATGCGTTAAAACCTAGCCAATGCCTACCGTTCCGGGTCATCAGGGTACTCTATGCGATCCTTTTGGTTTTTTAGAAGCTTTTGTTCTAAAGATCCCACGTGACGACGAATATTCGATTCGGTTATTCCCTCGGGGTCCTGCGCGGTATCAGTTACAGTTGCGAATGTATGTACGAGTGTCCATGAACAACGCCGCCAGCCACAACTTAAACGTACCATCTCTGACTTTGAACCCATTATGAAATAACGAACAAGGGGTGTGGGTATGGCTGAGATTCTCTAGAAAGCAAGAGTGTCTGCTATAGACATCTGCGATACGCGCCACTGGCGGGCTCTGGGCCATACACACTGGCCAGTATAAATACTCTGTAGAGTTAGTTTTGTGTTTGCGAGCCGCTCCTAACGGGATTGGGAATGAGGAATACCACTGGAAGGTTTACGGGAAAGGTGCAAGGTTTAGAGTAATTGTGTACATACTACCGTAGAGGTACACATTTGTCTTAATTTTACAAAGATCTTATTATAGACAGGCACAATCCCCCTATTCCCGTGTCAAAGCTAGTTTACCGGGGTGTTATTGCTGGTCATTTAGGCGTACATGGCAAACGCCACCTACAATCGATTGTACTGTATACACATCTCAAGAGTCTCCATCTTGTCAAAATGATGAGATAGGGAAGGATTCCCATTTTTAGCGTATAATTTCATATATCGGAGTTTCATCAAAGTATGGGTTTTTCCCTTGTTTACTGTATTTCTGGCAACTACGGAACACATGGAGGGTCCTATGTCCTTCTTTAACAGATACGGGACGTCCGGCGAGGATGACCATACACCTAGCAACGACAGGACAGGTTTTAGCGGTCGCACCTCGGAAGGCAGGCTACATAAGTACCTCAAGGAACTAAGAAAGCGTGTTCCCTCCCTAGGGGGCAGCAGCATCGCCAAGGGGTCAAACAGCCGTGTATCCAGCGGCATAAATCTAAAAAAGAGCAGTTCAGAATGGAAATCGTATACAAATCAAGCTGGCAAGGCAACGGAAGACGGTTGGAAGCAAAGAACGCATGTTTCTTCTACCAATGCAAATCCCAAATTTGTAGAAAAAACCCCAAGTACTGATAAAGGAACGAAGAGTGTAGTAGAGGAGGATAGGGGATACGAGTGGTTTGCCTATATACACGGATTTGACGACGTTTTTAGGAATGAAGGTCTCTATGAAGGGGGGTCTGATGGGATTTATGGTGTCCCCCGACCCTCACCAGTGAATGTGCAGGACGAAAATGCAGAGGACTCTGATGACATTCCATTCGTGGATGTGCTGGATCATGTTTCCATCCCCTCATTCAGGGACGAGTCTGAGGTTGATGAATCTGGATATAGTGATCCGGATGTTTCCGAAAGATACAACACTACTCAAAAGGTGGCTCAAGGTAAAGGTAAAACAGAGCTGTATGATAGTGAAGAATTCTACGAACAGCTCCTATGTGAGGGGCTCAGTATGCATTGTCCCGACACAACGTTCAATAATGGGCACTCTGAGGGAGACGACTACCAAGGGCTGGTGCAGTCCCTGCGTAGCATTGCTAATCAGATAGAACTCCTATTAACAAGCAAAAGATTTCAAGGTCAAGATCCTTACAAAATGTACAAAGCACTAGGAACTAAGCTGAACTCACAGAAAAAGGAAATTGTTGAGCTCCGTAGCGAACTCTCCAAGACCACCACTGTGAAGCGTGAACTTACTGCTAAAATCGACGACCTAGAAAAACGGATGCTAAGCATGAAAACGACACACAGTTTGGGTGATGTATCTGTTGATGCTGACTTGAAGAGTACCGCAGAGCCTGGCTCTTCTGAGTCATTGCCCCCCTTTTTTATAGACTCGTGTGATTTGGGATACAAGGCAAAAACCCTTGTAAAGAGACTCAAACTAGACTTATATATTAGCAAGAGCCGCTCGCTGAATCCGTCATTTCAGGCCTATTTCTACCAAACCCTTCATGAAATTCCAGAGGTCATCCACTGCAAGGAAATAGTACACTACATCAACGAATGCATTATAAACGACTCAGAGGTGCTGCATACAAGATTAAGGCAAACAGCACTCAGGCAAGGTGTTGTTAGACTTCTTGTCGAGGAGCATTTATCGCCCTTTGCAAACCGCTATCCCTTTCCTGCGGAATTTGAACAAAGGGTCATTGCAGACCTGGAGGTAAGCCAGCCAATGCGTCGATTCAACATGTCCATCACAAAGAAACGTGAATCGCCAAGGGAGCCGTTGGGAATAGTAATGAATCGGATAGTGCTCAAGTCTATCTTTAAATACAGCCACATCAACAATCTATACAACTACCTCTTTACCGCCCTCTACTGGGACAATTTTAGGGTTGTTGACATACTTAAAGATGCTATTGGGGCAAAGTTCCTTGATTTCCAAATGGCTCCCGCCCTTAAGGCCAGCTTTAGGCATCCCTTGATGTGGGCATTCGGAGATGCTACTAACCCAACTCAGGCCTATCGGTATATGAAGAGTCTTGAATTCGATTTTGCACAGTTTCCCACAGACCCAAATGACGGAGAAAATCTATGGCATCGAATTGTCAAGGGGGATGCTGTAAAAGTGGTGCAAACGTTAAAAGCATATATGATGTACACGGAATTCCTACACAAGCATGATCAAAAGGAAAAAACACCATTAGAAATCGCAAACGGAAGTGTTCTTAAGGAGTTGTTAACGCTTGTCGTAGTCGAAATGGCATCCAAAGGTTCAGACTTGTACAAGAAGAACGACTTTGAGGGTGCACTAGTGCTCTATTCTCATGCTATTGAAAAGCAAATAGAAGCCCTATACAAATCGAAAGAGGATCAAGAAGAGATAAGTGATGTCAATTTAGGTAAGCTGTATTATAACAAGGCTAGAAGCCTCATTCACCTTGATCGGTGGACAGAAGCTGTGGAGGCATGCGAACTATGTTTGAAGCACATACCCGACTATACAAATGCCTATGTGACTTGTATACAAGCCTATGAAAAACTGCTGGACTGGGAAAACGCAATTAAAATGTGCCGTCTCATGGGAGAAAACTGTGGGGTGATTGACGATGATAAGATGCAAACATTGCAATCACAACTAGGAGCCACAATGTTTCAAATATTGGGGGTACCCAGCTCATCCAGTCCTCGAGATATAAAGCGTGCATTCAACAAGCTTTGTAAACAATGGCACCCAGACAAGGTAGGGGCAGAGTCTGCACAAATCGACATAAAGAAGAGATCTATGAACCACTTCAACCGTATCCATGACGCTCGGGAGAAACTATTGGATGACAATATGAGATTATTGGAAATGGAGCGCACAGAAACTAAATATAAGAGTCCTGAACCAATATTGGAACCAAGAGAAAAAAATGGTCTAAATGTGGATGAACCTTCTTCTGGAAGGGAGACATCAAATACTTGCCCCTCCAAAGTTAGCTACAAATCGAAAGAAGATGGCACAGATGATGGCAACCTGCTTCAGACAGCAGTGGATCGTCTTCAACAACAAATAGACGAAATGCACAACATGATGTAATGGGGCCATAATTTTGCAATATATAGTCTTTTTTAAGTATTTTTGTTGTATCGTGTATGCATAACACAATGCCACGGTGTTCGCATTCCAGGGTATCTACTATCTTTTATGCATACGGTACAAGTGACACATATGTATGCGTATCTTTCAGGGAACCTGGCATTTTATTCACTATCCATATGATACTAGTATCGGGTGGAGTTGACATCTCATATAACTATGTAGGCATCTCATGATATGTTTATAAATGTTGCTTAAAATTATGTAAATATATGTAAAGCGGCATATATTTCTTTTATTAAATGAGCAATTGCTTTGGGTTTATGCACTCACAGAGATTAATATATATTCAAGGCGTTCGTTGTATGGCTTTCTTGAACTTTTACTGCATGGAATCCTACGTTCGTTTCTAATGGTATAGGGTACATATGTCATGCATGCAAGAAGAGCAAATGTCTACTGTGAATATTCTTGATTTCTTATTCTAATACAAGTGTTACAAATATAACTTTCATGATAATCATGAAACTTTGTGTGTTTAACATGAAATGTTTTGTATCTGCGGCTTATTACAATGATGTGACGTCGTCTGGTAGAAACATTGCGAAATGATAAAAATAACCGTGATCATGGCTCTATATTTCATTGTTAAAAACACGAATGTAACGAATGTCTTAAGTTTCATAATGCCCAATGGTGGGTCCCATAAAGAAATGGGTATCACATCTTAGCGCTATACACGGTATGCCTGGATATATTGGATCACGTGAAGCGGTGGTATCTCTTGGTTTGTAGTCTAGCAGCTATCATATTATCACATTCACGTTTATTATGTTTTTACCGTGATAGAATAGACAAATGGAATAGTTATATAATTGATTCTTCATGCCTATCTCGTTTCCTTATTCTTTGTAATTATTCCAAGTATGTAAGATGGTGGATAAGGTAGAGCAACCGTATGCCAAATACGGTACCTTTGCCGTGGTACTTTACCATGTCTGCGCATTCGTTACTGCCTGCGATGGCCAATTGGTATTAGTCTTTATGCGTGCCTTCGAGGTTGATCTGGGTCTCTCTCCGTCATCACTATCTGCCTTCAGAACTGCAGAATTTGTTGCAGGAACCATGATTTCCCCTCTCTGGGGATTATTGATTGACAGCTTCATGATTAACCATGTATATCCCCCTCTTTTATTCCTAGGAGGAGTTGTTTGTATCCTGCTTGCTTGCGTCTCCAATTACCCCTTTGTAAGTTATATTGTTCACATTAATATTATGACAGATCATATTCCTTCGACTGTTGCATGGTTTTGCCATGTCATCCACTGGACCCGTTGTTCACAAAATCATTACTGAATCTAGATCTAACTCTGAAATGGCCACCTTCTACGGCTTTTATATTGCTTGTATGGGTGCAGGATATCTTGCTAGTATACTCTGCTGCAGCAAGCTTTCTCTTACGAAGGTAGCGGGATATTATGGTTGGAGACTCTGCTATGTTGTTATGAGTTTGTTGTGGTTCACCAAATGTGTGCTTGTATACTTCTACCTGAAACCAGAAGATGAAAGTAAGTCCAATGCTCGTCCAACATCATTAAGCGGTGTAAAATCTGAGTTGAAGGAAGTCCTGAAGAACGTCAAACAGGTTCTTCGAATTCGTACGTTCTGGGTACTTGTGTTTGTAACTATTGCTACTAATGCTCCCGCCTCTATTACAGTATATTTAATGATGTACTTCCAATATTGCGGGTTGTCAGATATGATGGCTGGAATTGCCTGCGGTGTTATGGCGGTGGGCACTTTTGCTGGCTCCATTTTAGGTGGTTTCATTGCAGACTTCTGCCAAAGGAAAAGTGAGAATTACGGGAGACTACTTTTGGGAGCTATTGTTATCGCTATCAGATTAATTTTTATTTCGTTGCTCCTTGCTATTCCTATCAAAGATTCATCACTACAGTGGTACAATTGGATAGAGTTGGCACTGTTTGGTGTCAGTGCGCTGACATTTGCAAATGTCGATCGACCGACATTGGTTGCAGTTGTGCCTAGGGAGAATCAAGCATTGGGTGTAGCACTTATACGTGTAATAGCTGACCTACCTAGTTGGGGTGCCTACATACCTCTCATTGGTTTTATGTCTGAGAAGAGCTTCGGTTACGTTAAAACTAGTGAGTTAGTAGAGGATATGGATCCATTGATAAGGGATGGTAATGCCACAGCTCTGAGGAAATCCATGCTGTATGTTGCATGTTTTGGTGTGCTTTGTAACCTCTTTCTCTATGCTGCTGTATGTTTCACATATCCAGATGATTTCGAGAAGAAGAAGCGACAAGACATGATTCTTGAAAATCCTTGAATCAATGTCACCGTTTTTAAATATGTACATTAGTTTCGCATCATTATGTCACATCTGCTGTTGATGCGTATTGCAGTTGAACACATTGTATAATTATAATGCAGTATCCAATTTTTCCCCATTGTTAACCCTTGGTTATATTCACAACACTACTTCCACAACAGCGTGTCTAGTCACTATCCTCCAAGGGGAGTGGAATATACTGTAAAACTGTGGACAATTTATTTAGGTCTAATAACTGTGATATCTCCTGCATTGTCATACCTTACAACTATAAGACTTCTCGCCTTCCATCTTGCATTGCTCATGCTCAGAAGGCGTTCTAATATAGAATGCGCATACAGTGGACAAGGAGTGTGGAGTTTCACACATTCACTAGTGCTACCAAGAATTTTATACATGTCTGCAAGGTTTAACACAGCTGGTAACCCACTTGTTTAGATTAACCTTTTTGTTGTGACTCCCTGGTGAGCCTAACACTGCGATGCTGCAATCCTAGTATAACTCATCTCCTTGGGAATACAACCATATACAGAGTTATACTGTCTGGTTCTCTAAATCTTTCGAGAGCAATCACAGAAGTATTTCACCCTCATTATAATAGCTGATGGTCACACGCTATGTTATTCCTTAACAACGGAATAACTCAAATTCCTTTCTCAGGTTAGGAATAACGCTATTCTGATCAATACAACATTGTCCTTTCTATTTGTTATCATAAATTGGATGTTACAGCATTATTTTAATCATGGAGTTCTATTCCATCTGCTCTTGTATAGTGATACATACCCGCTAGTCATGTGGTGAACACATCTCGTAGGGTAGGATAATGTATTGGAGTTTATCATTTTAGGGTTGTGAGATGTCGGTTGTTGGAGCAGCACGTCATGATCCTTAGTCTATCAATTATCATGTTATCACATTCACATTCATAATGTTGATTCATTGATACGATAGACTAATGGAATAGTTACATATTCGAATCTTCATACGATGTTATGTTGTGAGTCTTTGTAACTATTCCAAATATAAAAGATGGGGGGTGTAGAAGAGTTGCCCTTCAAAAAATACGGTACCTTTGCAATCGTACTCTATCATGTCTGCGCATTTGTGACTGCCTGCGATATGCAGACCGTCGTAATATTCATGCGCGCCTTCGAGGTTGATCTGGGTCTCTCTCCGTCATCATTATCTGTCATGAAAACTGCAGAATTTGTTTCTGGAACAGTTTGTTCCCCTATCTGGGGATTATTGGTAGACAGATTCGTGGTTAACCACGTATATCCAGCGGGTGCATTCCTAGGAGGAGTTATTTGTATCCTGCTTGCTTGCGTCTCCAATTACCCCTTTGTAAGTTATAATGTTCACATTAATATTACGACAGATCATATTCCTTCGAATACTGCATGGTTTTGCTCTAGCTGGTTGGGGGCCAATTATTCACAAAATCATTATAGATTCCAGACCAAACTCTGAGGTTGGCCTTTATTATGGGATTTATATTGCTGTTATGTGCGCAGCAAGTCTAATATTTTTATGTTGTGGTAGTCAACTTGCATTGACAACAATCGCTGGATATTATGGTTGGAGATTCTGCTATGTTCTCTTCGGTGTTATGTGGTTCATTATCGGGATTCTCGTATATTTTTATCTGATACCAGTAGATGATGGTATTTTCATGAAGCGCCATGTTTCCTTATGCGGAGTTAAGGCTGAAATGAAGGCACTCGTAAGAAGTATTAGGCAGGTTACACATGTCAGTACATTCTGGATTCTTGTTCTTGTTACGATGGCGAGTGATGCGCCTGCAGCTATTGCATTGTACCTGATGATGTACCTACAATATTGTGGGTTGTCAGATGTGATTGCTGGGGTTGCCTGTGCTGTTATAGCAGTAGGCACATTTTTTGGGGTTATAATTGGTGGTTTCGTTGCTGACAGTTGGCATAAGAAAAGTGAAAAATATGGAAGAATAGCTATTGGTACAATTGTTGTTGTTATGAGACTGATAGTTATTTCTTTGCTACTTTGCATTCCTATAAAGGATTCATTGAAATGGTACAACTGGATAGAGTTGGCACTGTTTGGTGTGAGTGCACTAACATTTGCCAATGTCGATCGACCAATGTTAGCCGCTGTTGTACCCAGAGAAAATCAGGCCTTGGGTGTAGCACTTATACGTGTAATAGGTGACCTGCCCAGCTGGGCTGTATACCTGCCTCTCATTGGATTTATGTCTGAGAAGAGCTTCGGTTACGTTAAAACCAGAGAGTTAGTGGAGGATATGGATCCATTGATAAGGGATGGTAATGCCACAGCTCTGAGGAAATCCATGGTGTATGTTGCATGTTTTGGTGTGCTTTGTAACCTCTTTCTCTATGTTGCGATGGTCTTCACATATCCAGATGATTTCGAGAAGAAGAAGCGACAAGACATGATTCTTGAAAATCCTTGAACCAATGCCACCATTTTTAAATTAGTTTAATGCCGCATCATTATGTCACATTTACTGTTGATGCGTATTGCAGTTGAACACATTGTATAAGTATAATGCAGTATCCAATTTTTCCCCATTGTTAACCCTTGGTTATATTCACAACACTACTTCCACAACAGCGTGTCTAGTCAGTATCCTCCAAGGGGAGTGGAATATACTGTAAAACTGTGGACAATTTATTTAGGTCTAATAACTGTGATATCTCTTGCATTGTCATACCTTACAACTATAAGACTTCTCGCCTTCCATCTTGCATTGCTCTTGCTCAGAAGGCGTTCTAATATAGAATGCGCATACAGTGGGCAAGGAGTGTAGAGTTTCACACATTCAGTAGTGCTACTAAGAATTTTATACATGTCTGCAAGGTTCAACACAGCTGGTAACCCACTTGTTTAGATTAACCTTTTTGTTGTGACTCCCTGGTGAGCCTAACACTGCGATGCTGCAATCCTAGTATAACTCATCTCCTTGGGAATACAACCATATACAGAGTTATACTGTGTGGTTCTCTAAAGCTTTCGAGAGCAATCACAGAAGTATTTCACCCTCATTATACTAGCTGATGGTCACACGCTATGTTATTCCTTAACAACGGAATAACTCAAATTCCTTTCTCAGGTTAGGAATAACGCTATTCTGATCAATACAACATTGTCCTTTCTATTTGTTATCATAAATTAAATGTTACAGCATTATTTTAATCATGGAGTTCTATTCCATCTGCTCTTGTATAGTGATACATACCCGCTAGTCATGTGGTGAACACATCTCGTAGGGTAGGATAATGTATTGGAGTTTATCATTTTAGGGTTGTGAGATGTCGGTTGTTGGAGCAGCACGTCATGATCCTTAGTCTATCAATTATCATGTTATCACATTCACATTCATAATGTTGATTCATTGATACGATAGACTAATGGAATAGTTACATATTCGAATCTTCATACGATGTTATGTTGTGAGTCTTTGTAACTATTCCAAAAATACAAGATGGCGGGTGTAGAAGAGTTGCCCTTCAAAAAATACGGTACCTTTGCAATCGTACTCTATCATGTCTGCGCATTTGTGACTGCCTGCGATATGCAGACCGTCGTAATATTCATGCGCGCCTTCGAGGTTGATCTGGGTCTCTCTCCCTCATCACTGTCTGTCATAAAAACTGTTGAAGTGTTAGCTGGAACAGCTTGTTCCCCTATCTGGGGATTATTGGTAGACAGATTCGTGGTTAACCACGTATATCCAGCGGGTGCATTCCTAGGAGGAGTTGTTTGTATCCTGCTTGCTTGCGTCTCCAATTACCCCTTTGTAAGTTATATTGTTCACATTAATATTATGACAGATCATATTCCTTCGACTGTTGCATGGTTTTGCTATAGCATGTTCGGGACCAGTCATACACAAAATCATTACTGAATCGAGGCCCAACTCTGAAGTTGCCATTTGGTATGGTTTTTACGTTGCTGTTATGTGCGCTGCAAGTCTAACATCTGTATTCTGTTGTAGTCAACTTGCATTGAAAACAATCGCTGGATATTATGGTTGGAGGTTATGCTACCTTGTTATGTCTTTAGTCTGGCTAGTTATAGGTGTTCTCGTATATTTCTTCCTGAAACCAACGGCTGATGGTGTTGCCAACAGTATGCCCAAACCATTCCGTGGAGTCAAAACTGAACTGAGGGAAGTGATAGAAAACGTTAAACGCGTAGTTTCAATTCGTACGTTCTGGATACTCGTTCTTGCAACAATTAGTCGTAATGCCGTTGCATCAACAGCAGTTTATATGATGTTGTACTTCCAGTACTGCGGGCTATCGTATAAAGCTGCTGGTGTAGCTATTTCAATGACCATAATAGGCACAATGGTTGGGGGTATCTGTAATTCTTTTCTAAACAGATTCGTTAAGAAAAGTGAAAAATATGGAAGAATAGTCCTGGGCATTACTTTAATTGTGATCAGACTGATAGTTATTACTCTGCTACTTTGCATTCCTATAAAGGATTCATTGAAATGGTACAACTGGATAGAGTTGGCACTGTTTGGTGTCAGTGCATTAACATTTTCAATTGTTGATCGACCAACATTAGCCGCTGTTGTACCCAGGGTAAATCAGGCCTTGGGTGTAGCACTTATACGTGTAATAGGTGACCTGCCCAGCTGTGCTGTTTTCTTGCCTCTCATAGGGTTCTTTTCTGAGAAGAGCTTCGGTTATGTTAAAACCAGAGAGTTAGTGGAGGATATGGATCCATTGATAAGGGATGGTAATGCCACGGCCCTGAGGAAATCCATGGTGTATGTTGCATGTTTTGGTGTAGTAGGCAGCTTCTTTGTCTATACTGCAATGATCTTCACGTATCCAGATGATTTAGAGAAGAAGAAGCGACAAGACATGATTCTTGAAAATCCTTGAATCAATGTCACCGTTTTTAAATATGTACATTAGTTTCGCATCATTATGTCACATCTGCTGTTGATGCGTATTGCAGTTGAACACATTGTATAATTATAATGCAGTATCCAAGTTTTCCCCCATTGTTAACCCTCGGTTATATTCACAACACTACTTCCACAACAGCGTGTCTAGTCAGTATCCTCCAAGGGGAGTGGAATATACTGTAAAACTGTGGACAATTTATTTAGGTCTAATAACTCTTATATCTCCTGCATTGTCATAGCTCACAACTATAAGACTTCTCGCCTTCCATCTTGCATTGCTCTTGCTCAGAAGGCGTTCTAATATAGAATGCGCATACAGTGGGCAAGGAGTGTGGAGTTTCACACATTCAGTAGTGCTACCAAGAATCTTCAACATGTCTACAAGGTTTAACACAGCTGGTAACCCACTTGTTTAGATTAACCTTTTTGTTGTGACTCCCTGGTGAGCCTAACACTGCGATGCTGCAATCCTAGTATAACTCATCTCCTTGGGAATACAACCATATACAGAGTTATACTGTCTGGTTCTCTAAATCTTTCGAGAGCAATCACAGAAGTATTTCACCCTCATTATACTAGCTGATGGTCACACGCTATGTTATTCCTTAACAACGGAATAACTCAAATTCCTTTCTCAGGTTAGGAATAACGCTATTCTGATCAATACAACATTGTCCTTTCTATTTGTTATCATAAATTAAATGTTACAGCATTATTTTAATCATGGAGTTCTATTCCATCTGCTCTTGTATAGTGATACATACCCGCTAGTCATGTGGTGAACACATCTCGTAGGGTAGGATAATGTATTGGAGTTTATCATTTTAGGGTTGTGAGATGTCGGTTGTTGGAGCAGCACGTCATGATCCTTAGTCTATCAATTATCATGTTATCACATTCACATTCATAATGTTGATTCATTGATAAGATAGACTAATGGAATAGTTACATATTCGAATCTTCATACGATGTTATGTTGTGAGTCTTTGTAACTATTCCAAATATAAAAGATGGCGGGTGTAGAAGAGTTGCCCTTCAAAAAATACGGTACCTTTGCAATCGTACTCTATCATTTTTGCGCATTTGTGACTGCCTGCGATGGGAAGATGTTAGTTGTTTTTATGCGTGCCTTCGAGGTTGATCTGGGTCTCTCTCCCTTATCACTGTCTGTCATAAAAACTGCTGAAGTGTTAGCTGGAACAGTTTGTTCCCCTATCTGGGGATTAATGGTAGACAGATTCGTGGTTAACCATGTATATCCAGCGGGTGCATTCCTAGGAGGAGTTGTTTGTATCCTGCTTGCTTGCGTCTCCAATTACCCCTTTGTAAGTTATAATGTTCACATTAATATTATGACAGATCATATTCCTTCGACTGTTGCATGGTTTTGCTATAGCATGTTCGGGACCAGTCATACACAAAATCATTACTGAATCGAGGCCCAACTCTGAAGTTGCCATTTGGTATGGTTTTTACGTTGCTGTTATGTGCGCTGCAAGTCTAACATCTGTATTCTGTTGTAGTCAACTTGCATTGAAAACAATCGCTGGATATTATGGTTGGAGGTTATGCTACCTTGTTATGTCTTTAGTCTGGCTAGTTATAGGTGTTCTCGTATATTTCTTCCTGAAACCAACGGCTGATGGTGTTGCCAACAGTATGCCCAAACCATTCCGTGGAGTCAAAACTGAACTGAGGGAAGTGATAGAAAACGTTAAACGCGTAGTTTCAATTCGTACGTTCTGGATACTCGTTCTTGCAACAATTAGTGGTAATGCCGTTGCATCAACAGCAGTTTATATGATGTTGTACTTCCAGTACTGCGGGCTATCGTATAAAGCTGCTGGTGTAGCTATTTCAATGACCATAATAGGCACAATGGTTGGGGGTATCTGTAATTCTTTTCTAAACAGATTCGTTAAGAAAAGTGAAAAATATGGAAGAATAGTCCTGGGCATTACTTTAATTGTGATCAGACTGATAGTTATTACTTTGCTAATTTGCATTCCTATAAAGGATTCATTGAAATGGTACAACTGGATAGAGTTGGCACTGTTTGGTGTCAGTGCATTAACATTTTCAATTGTTGATCGACCAACATTAGCCGCTGTTGTACCCAGGGTAAATCAGGCCTTGGGTGTAGCACTTATACGTGTAATAGGTGACCTGCCCAGCTGGGCTGTTTTCTTGTCTCTCATAGGGTTCTTGTCTGAGAAGAGCTTCGGTTATGTTAAAACCAGAGAGTTAGTGGAGGATATGGATCCATTGATAAGGGATGGTAATGCCACGGCCCTGAGGAAATCCATGGTGTATGTTGCATGTTTTGGTGTAGTAGGCAGCTTCTTTGTCTATACTGCAATGATCTTCACGTATCCAGATGATTTCGAGAAGAAGAAGCGACAAGACATGATTCTTGAAAATCCTTGAATCAATGTCACCGTATTTAAATATGTACATTAGTTTCGCATCAGGATGTCACATCTGCTGTTGATGCGTATTGCAGTTGAACACATTGTATAATTATAATGTTTTTCATTGAGTTGTGTTAATGTGCAAGCATTGTGTCACACCACTTCATCGTAGATATAGACAAACATAATCCAATTGGAAGATAAGGTGAAGGTATGTCCATCGAATTATTACGTTTTCTTATGTGTTTAAATGAATGTTTCACAACAGTGCTATAGTTTATACGCTGGAATACAGCACCATACGCTATCGTGATCATGTCGCCTCAACATTATTAATACATGTTGCGTAAAGGAACATTTAATAATGGTGATATAATAGTATTTCTTTATGACGGAGAACCGGATGCCCAAATGTATTGTTGTTAGGGGGAGTAACTATGATTGACCTAAATGTCCCCTGGACTAACACGAAGGATGGCTTACTATTGTTAAAATCACTAAAAGCACAAGGATGGTCCACTTTAGGCGCTAATGTATATTGCCAATGCGACAAGGATGGAATATTAGACATCAAAATAAACCTTCCGTCTTCACATGAGGATCGCAGTGCCTCTGATAGTGATTCTTATTGCAACACCTTCTCTACAACTCTGGGAAGATATCATCCAAATGGACCTACACTCATTAGAAGAATAACGATAGTGCTTCATGATGGTTTCCAACCTAACTCGGTATCCAAGATAGCAGATAGTAGGGACTACGACATCATAGCAGTTATGCCCACCACACAAAAAACCTTCCAAGCTGCATGTGATACTGTAAACTGCGACCTCATCAATCTGGATTACTATTGTCATTGTATTCCATTCAAAATTAAACGTGGCATGGTTATGGCTGCACTCAATCGGGGATGTTACTTCGAGGTTACTATGTCCACGCTGGATCATTTATCAGATATGGGATTCGAGGGTAAGGCTGTAGGAAAGGCATTTAGGTCTAACTTCTGCGGCATTCTAAATTACATACCATTAAAGCGTCTTGTTTTATCTCCAGGTAATAACAGTGTTCATAAGGTCCTACGTCCAGACACATTCATTGCCGTTTGCAATGAACTCGTATCTAATGCCATCGGCGCTCCATCAGAAACGGTACAATGCATAACTATGGCTCCAAGAGGTTGCATATCCAAGGGGGCTGCTAGGCAAACGTATGGAACTGGGATACTTGTACATAAGACAGGAGAGGCACTAGGAAACAAGTTTTCTACATTGACGACGCTTTAATAATCAGCGTTCGTCACGGACCATACGCTATACACTGTGGAATAATATAACTGATAGCTGTAAGACTTCTCGCCTTCCATCTTGCATTGCTCTTGCTCAGAAGGCGTTCTAATATAGAATGCGCATACAGTGGGCAAGGAGTGTAGAGTTTCACACATTCAGTAGTGCTACTAAGAATTTTATACATGTCTGCAAGGTTCAACACAGCTGGTAACCCACTTGTTTAGATTAACCTTTTTGTTGTGACTCCCTGGTGAGCCTAACACTGCGATGCTGCAATCCTAGTATAACTCATCTCCTTGGGAATACAACCATATACAGAGTTATACTGTGTGGTTCTCTAAAGCTTTCGAGAGCAATCACAGAAGTATTTCACCCTCATTATACTAGCTGATGGTCACACGCTATGTTATTCCTTAACAACGGAATAACTCAAATTCCTTTCTCAGGTTAGGAATAACGCTATTCTGATCAATACAACATTGTCCTTTCTATTTGTTATCATAAATTGGATGTTACAGCATTATTTTAATCATGGAGTTCTATTCCATCTGCTCTTGTATAGTGATACATACCCGCTAGTCATGTGGTGAACACATCTCGTAGGGTAGGATAATGTATTGGAGTTTATCATTTTAGGGTTGTGAGATGTCGGTTGTTGGAGCAGCACGTCATGATCCTTAGTCTATCAATTATCATGTTATCACATTCACATTCATAATGTTGATTCATTGATACGATAGACTAATGGAGTAGTTACATATTCGAATCTTCATACGATGTTATGTTGTGAGTCTTTGTAACTATTCCAAATATAAAAGATGGCGGGTGTAGAAGAGTTGCCCTTCAAAAAATACGGTACCTTTGCAATCGTACTCTATCATGTCTGCGCATTTGTGACTGCCTGCGATGGGAAGATGGTAGTTGTTTTTATGCGCGCCTTCGAGGTTGATCTGGGTCTCTCTCCCTCATCACTGTCTGTCATAAAAACTGTTGAAGTGTTAGCTGGAACAGCTTGTTCCCCTATCTGGGGATTATTGGTAGACAGATTCGTGGTTAACCACGTATATCCAGCGGGTGCATTCCTAGGAGGAGTTGTTTGTATCCTGCTTGCTTGCGTCTCCAATTACCCCTTTGTAAGTTATAATGTTCACATTAATATTATGACAGATCATATTCCTTCGCATACTGCATGGTTTTGCTTTAGCATGTTCGGGACCAGTCATACACAAAATCATTACTGAATCTAGGCCCAACTCTGAAGTTGCCATTTGGTATGGTTTTTACGTTGCTGTTATGTGCGCTGCAAGTCTAACATCTGTATTCTGTTGTAGTCAACTTGCATTGAAAACAATCGCTGGATATTATGGTTGGAGGTTATGCTACCTTGTTATGTCTTTAGTCTGGCTAGTTATAGGTGTTCTCGTATATTTCTTCCTGAAACCAACGGCTGATGGTGTTGCCAACAGTATGCCCAAACCATTCCGTGGAGTCAAAACTGAACTGAGGGAAGTGATAGAAAACGTTAAACGCGTAGTTTCAATTCGTACGTTCTGGATACTCGTTCTTGCAACAATTAGTCGTAATGCCGTTGCATCAACAGCAGTTTATATGATGTTGTACTTCCAGTACTGCGGGCTATCGTATAAAGCTGCTGGTGTAGCTATTTCAATGACCATAATAGGCACAATGGTTGGGGGTATCTGTAATTCTTTTCTAAACAGATTCGTTAAGAAAAGTGAAAAATATGGAAGAATAGTCCTGGGCATTACTTTAATTGTGATCAGACTGATAGTTATTACTTTGCTAATTTGCATTCCTATAAAGGATTCATTGAAATGGTACAACTGGATAGAGTTGGCACTGTTTGGTGTCAGTGCATTAACATTTTCAATTGTTGATCGACCAACATTAGCCGCTGTTGTACCCAGGGTAAATCAGGCCTTGGGTGTAGCACTTAAACGTGTAATAGGTGACCTGCCCAGCTGGGCTGTATACCTGCCTCTCATTGGATTTATGTCTGAGAAGAGCTTCGGTTACGTTAAAACCAGAGAGTTAGTGGAGGATATGGATCCATTGATAAGGGATGGTAATGCCACAGCTCTGAGGAAATCCATGGTGTATGTTGCATGTTTTGGTGTGCTTTGTAACCTCTTTCTCTATGTTGCGATGGTCTTCACATATCCAGATGATTTCGAGAAGAAGAAGCGACAAGACATGATTCTTGAAAATCCTTGAACCAATGCCACCATTTTTAAATATGTACATTAGTTTCGCATCATTATGTCACATCTGCTGTTGATGCGTATTGCAGTTGAACACATTGTATAATTATAATGCAGTATCCAAGTTTTCCCCCATTGTTAACCCTCGGTTATATTCACAACACTACTTCCACAACAGCGTGTCTAGTCAGTATCCTCCAAGGGGAGTGGAATATACTGTAAAACTGTGGACAATTTATTTAGGTCTAATAACTGTGATATCTCCTGCATTGTCATACCTTACAACTATAAGACTTCTCGCCTTCCATCTTGCATTGCTCTTGCTGCCATGTCTTCTAGATATTGCTGATAGCAGCGTATCTCCGGTAATGATGGCAAGAAGTCCATCATATATACTTTCTATTACTTAGTAATGTCTTTAAAGCATACCGCCTTTCCTAAACATGTAACGTTGTTTAGTTATGTGTACTGTCATATATCTCACGACAATATCACATCAAGTGAAATATTACATAGCATGATGCTCTATCCAACTAAAATTATCCAATTAATTTCGTCATTAATATGTTTGTTTGTCTGTTGCTTACGTTACAAACGTCAATTCTCTAAATTGACTTCCATTGGTGTTTGTTGGCTTCTTGACGTCAATGCTTCCATCTCCAGATCCATAGCTGATTTCTTTTCCCATCCGGTTCCGTTGACTGATCTTATACGCTCCAACACCAGAACGTACCATACTATAACCATGTTAAAGAATGGTTTTACGCATATTAGGAAAAGAAGTAAGCCTAATAAGTTCTTCCCTATGACATTTACGTAATGATTAAGGAGGTCCATCAGTGTTCCTGAGGCGTTGTGTACTCCATAGATATAAATTCTCCCTATTATCACTCCAACGACATAGGGTACCTGTGCTATCCTTAGGAAGTGTATGGGAAGGCTAAGGTACAACCAAATAGTTCCTGGTATGAAGCTTATGTATGATAAGACCGTTAACGCTATATGTAGATAACAATGTACGCTGAAAGGATCCACTTTAAACTCCCTAATGTAGGTAATATTGCAGTATATAAGGATAGGCACGTATATGAGATCAACAGCACACAAAGCCAATAGCGTTTGCATCACACTGAGTCTCCCTCTAATTCCATCCCGAACGGTTGCCCGGTGCATAGTAAGAAACCTCTCCTTACTCGACATCTTTGCGACTATTGTTCAAAATCCACACAATTAACTTATGTTTAACACAGAGGAATGAGGGTGAATCGATTTTCCACTGCCACAGGAGAATTTTCCACGCAATGTTGCAGGATGCTAAATGTGACAAAGCCCATTTAAATCGTATAAACTCATAAAGCGCATTTCAATCGATTATCTATGATAGTTGTTGTAGTTATAGCTGCATGCTTTGGAATTCAACTCCGATTCATCAATGCACGTTTGAGCAAATGGGTCTTCATAGTACATGATCATACTTTTTCTCTAGGAAAGCTAGTCTCTCGTGTAGAGTCTTAACTTGCTCTCCTATGTGTTCCTGTTCTAATTCATGCGCGGCCTTCTTATCCCAACCCCTGCCTCCGTTGATACACATGAGTGAAAGCACCAGTATGTAGTAGATCAAGGGGAAGCACAGCAGAATCCTCAATAACGATAGTGACATGAACAAATAGAACATCGTGTAGTCCTGTTCATGGTAGATCAAGGAGAATAGTCCCTTCAGAAGCTCTTCGTTACTGAAGTAGATTTGCATCAGAAAGCCGAACAATATCGTCTGTTGGCAATGTGATAGAAACACATAAAACTTACGTGAATGATAAAGTAGTTCATGCATGATATGATGAGCATATACATCATACCCACACTGTTTGAAAAAACAAGGTAAAGGAAAGCCGTCGAACCCACACTAGTAAACTTGAATGCTAGCGGTAACTTGAACCCGAAGAGATACATGAGCACTTCACTCTCCACCTGCCAGATGCCAGCATATAATATCGTTACCGTGACTATTATTGCTAAGCAGGTGGTCATGATGGAGAAACCGAACGGCCCCGTTCGGATCTCATTACGATCCCTTAGCAAATATTTGCTGGGGTAGGATTTAAAAAGCATCATTTTGGCTGCTTCAATTTTATATTATTTGCTTAGTAAAAGTAGACTGCGTCGTTTATTGCCACTGCAGCATGAAACTGAGTCGTTTTTCAACGGTGAAGGAGGAAGTATGCCCTGCCAAGCAATACGGTCAAACCATCTATAAGCCGAGGGATCTATTAAGATATAACATTTACAGGATTGTTTTTATTCCAATATGCAGTTTTCAGTCGTCATCGCCCTTTTTAATCCAAAATGTTGTAAGAACATGGTACCGCATCCATCCCTCTGTGCCTCATGCTTTTCCATGGCAACAGAGGATGCAACATTTGCATGGACCCCTTCTCACTTTTAGGCGCAGGATGACGCTGTATCCCATAACCAGTGAGCATCTCGGAAGCTTGCGCAGTGTAGTTGCTTCCTTAGTCCATTCTGTAAGTTATTCTCAGGCGATCTAGTATCGTTTCCATGGATACATCCAAAAGTTCCCCCGCCAATATGAATTCATTGAGGATGTTGTGCAGAGTGTTGAAATTGCAAAACAGGTCCAACTCGTTGATGTTTCCGTAAAAGTTGTCTACAACCGCCACAATTAGGTGGATTAACTCGTGATAAGAGGGTGTGTTGTCCTCTAGGTCTGTGTATAGGATTATCAAAACGTTTGCGTATCTGCGATATATGACTTTGCGTCCTTCCAACTCGAAGAAGTTCACCCATCGGGTGCTACGGACGACTATCTCACTGTGAATGAGTTCTGGTATGCGCCGTTTCTCCTCCTTGGTGAAGTGGTGATACCTGCACATCATGTCGTGGCCGTTGGCAACCTACCACTTGGAAATACACGCGTCATTTTTTATATTCTGAATAAAGACACCGTAAATCATTGTTACGAATCTGTTAGCTTGGCACAGTTGCTATCCGCACATCGTTTAGTATGTAGCACTGCCGACCAGTGTGATTCCACAAAAAGGCAAATAGACAGAATGCAGGGCATACGATATACTGCAAGCTATCAAAACGAGTGGCAACAGTGTCATACAATGGATATGATATTATCAGTGTCAATGCCATCAAGGCGTGGCAGTGGCATCTCTTGTCCACATCAGCGTACGTCCACACCTACAGATATCAGAAGCTCCTTTATCAGCATATGACGAGCAAGGGCATTCAAGAACGTTGCCCTCGCAGAGTAGTCCTTCAGAAGACTAGGGTTCACCAGTATGGACCTCAGATTCAGGCCATTGGACACTAAGTCATTGTCGAAGTCCTTCCACGTTTGGGATGTGATCACCCCGTTGAGCTTCGATACGGCCTTCTCTATGTTCGCCTGGCTCAGCATGTTCTCCTCTTCTCCTGGGATGAGCACTGCCTTTTCAGATTCATATGTGTCCACGTGCTTAGAAGGCGCTCTCGTACTAACACTTCGTATGTATGGAAGCGCGTCACCCATGAACGTCCTGTCTATTTTCTTGCTCTTCATGGGTGCGTATAACATCATTTCATCCGCAAACAACAGCTTCCTCTTGGCGAAGAAGCGAACGGCTTTCCATATTTCAACTGCCTCCTTGCATCCGTTGAATATAAAAGGACTAGTTAGCCACCCAGGATCCTCCTTGTCGACGGATGCCAACGATGCAGGTACCGCCTGATTTACCATACACGTGTTAGCACACCAGTCTTCGCATTTTATCATTCCTATGACCCTTGAAATTATTGAGCGAGTACAACTGGGAGAGTCGCCATCTGTGGACCATGGGTCACCCAACGTATATCTGAATAACCCATTATGCGATGTAGACTTTAGGAATATGTATCCAGGGAGCGATTTTGGTGGTGTCCTATCCACAATATCGTCAGGTATGTTCTTGGCAAGCGCCTCGAATGCATTGATAAGAACCATGGTATTGGCCACCTGCGAGGACAATGCCACTTTGTCCCTTTTCTCAGTCTCACACGTCTTTATCTCAGCTGCTAAATTTATCCTAAATGACTCCAAAGTGTCCGTTATTACTTTGAAAATATGATCCTTAGACTTTCGTTTACGGCCGACCGTTTCTGTTTTTTGCCTCTTACGGGTCTTGGTCTTGGAAGAGGTGATGATATCTGAATATATATCCTCTTGCTGCTGTAGCTGCTCCTTGCTTGTATCAGATGCTCTATCCTTGTAACCTCCTGTGCCTGTACTGGAATTGTGTGTTCCCTGTATCAGAGAGTGTATGAAGGCATATTGCGATGTTCCTGTCTGATGTATGGATGCACAGACGTCATAAATGGACTGCAGTATCATCAAATGCAGAGGTGAATCTGAATTTAATGTTCCTGTGGCTGTTCCGTCAAATGTATTCTGAAGCAATGCATCACATAGTTGCCTAACGATGGAATTGAGGCGCAGCTCTGTTGAGGGCGTGACCTTAATTATTTCAGAGTCTATTTGCTTGTTTATTATCTTTACAATGCGCTCCATGGGGCTAGATAGAACAGTGTACAGCACATTGAGAGCTGTGAATGGTATTTCAAAGGCATGCTTCAACGCCACAAAGGCCACTAAAATACTGTCCCAAGACATTGGAGGGCCGCTTTCCAGTCTGTTATCATCACCAAATTCCACATTCCTTAGTCTATTGCTCGTTTCTTCGATATTTTCGTCTCCGTGTTGCTCCGTGTCCTTGGCCCTGCAGTCGTTCAGAGTTTGGCATATCCAGGATACCGCTCCGTTTATTAGTGTCATGTAGCTGTTGAAATATGCATCGTTTGTCATGTAGGTATGATGCGACTTCCACAGCTTATTATGGCAGCGGAAAAGATGGGTGTAGCCCTCGAACAATGCTCTACAACATCCCTCTGTCATGGCCTTGCATCCCTTAGAATATTTGTTGAATACTTCTAAAATCCAGTAGTTTACCTTGAACAAAACTGTAGGTTCTGCCCTTATATTTGAGACCAGTGCCTTTGACATAAGTGTCCAGAATGTTATAAGCTTGTACGCCTTTCCTGATACACTGCCAACACGACTATGGTCGGCCTTAACCTTAATACATTCCTTCAAGCATTTATCAGCTACTGAGCGTAAAAGTGGCATCAACTCCACATCATTTACGATCAGATAATGGGCTATTTCGCTGGTTAGTACCAGCGTGCAAGGATTAGTGGCATAGCACTTTGATGCCACAGAACATACGAACTCTGCAAGGATGGGTACCTTGAGAGATTCTATACGCTTTATTAATCTCCAAAATGCTGCATTCGGTATTGAATCTTCTAGTAGCTTGTCTGGTTCTTTCAAACTTATAGCATATTCCTTACCGTCGAATAAGACCCTAGTGCGCCTCCTCATCACTGCGTCTTCACCATCGTCATCATCAGCTTTATAGTCTGTTATTGTAACGTTGCAGTTTGGGTTTATATTTGGTCCACATGATGATATCAGCATGGCAACACCGTCAGACATCATAGGAAGAGAAACGTATGCTGACATGAGTTTGTTCATAAGGTACCCCTGAGACTTCTGATATCGGTGATACCAGTATGACATAAGTTTGCATAACCATATTAGACATTTCCTAGAAAGCTGCCCAAGCCCCCCATCAACGTACCAACGTCTATTGGAAATAACTCCGTTCACTGATAAGATAAGAAGACTCAGCATATCATCATTAATATATCTGAGGGGTGCGCCATTCACCTTGCGTTTGTCCTCCGTTTCTTCCTGGAAACAGGTGTCACATGACAAACTATGCAACCCTGCATATAACACCTGAACGATGCTGATTATAACTGGAAGGGCCTTCTCTGATGAAATGAACCATTCATATCCTATATGAGAACTGAATGCACCAATCTCTACATTCCTTACTGTGTCACTATCTGGAGCCAAGGATGCCACAGCATGTATCCATATCCGTAACAACATCTTCATATTTTCACACCTCCTCAGCATATCCTCAAACAATTTGTCATAACTGTTCATAGTGGCTGCGAAGCTCAGGATCCTTATGCCGTATATAAAGTGCTCTGGAAACGGCTCTGGGGGCACAAGAAACAAGTGACAGCTGCTGTAGTGATCAATTTTTTCCGCAGATATCCCAAGCTCCTTTGCCCTGGACCTACACAAATCGCAAGGCTTCCAGTGTACATCATCCAGTTCTATGCATTCGTCGCTAATACTGTACACCGTGGAGAGCCTTTCAGCAACAAATGACTTGGTCATCTTTTTAATCTCTTTTGGTTCAGAAAGAAACACCCCGTTGAATAAATGCTCTCCAACTAGTGACATGGTATTCATGTGTGACAACCTAGCAAAACTCTGTTTCAATTGATCCGGGCGAAGAGTGAATTTGCAACCCTCCAACAGTTCCTTCAGATAGTCATCCACAGATTCAAATATCATTCCGCATTCTGCTATCTTCTCCATTGCCGGTGATGCATAAAACTTGGTGAGGTCGAGTCTCAGTTTATCCAACGGTCGGAGACGACTGTCAAATGGCATAATATCTTCTTTGACGAACAAGCCAAGGAATTCACCTAGGATTGGTAAAAACTCATGACCCATACAATGTAACAACATTCCCGTGTCGTCTTTGATTACTGCATCACACAGCAAAGTAATCAGTTGGCAGAGCTCCACGTTTTCCAGGGGTTTTTTCCTTGCCTTTTTAGACTTAAAGCCACCTATTTTATGGTTCACTATACCAAATATGGCGTTCAAAACAGATCTTTCTGTGAGAATTGTAGGAAGGGCCCTGAAGCATGATGGATACTCTGAGCATAAGCGATAAATTGTACTGATTATTTGTGGAGACGATGTCTTTCCAATCAATGAGGAACACATTTTCAGCAAAATTGTCTGTAATGCCATCTTCTCACATTTTTCCTTGCAGTAATCGACACTTGAGTCAGCATATATGCCGTTATGAAGCACATTATTCAATGCCATCCCACTAATGGAATCGCATATATCTATCATGTCAAGGAGGCAATCTCCAAAGTCAACAAAGTGTAGGTATTGCTCAATAAACCACAATGGCTTCTCCATTATCGTACTAATGTGCAGAGGTGCTATTGGAAATCTTTCCAGATGTTTACGTACTGCCCTCATAAGTGATGCTACGATATCTGGAAGCCCAGTCTCCACAACATAAGTAACTGCATAATGCCTTGTTTCGGTTATATCACGCAGTATCCCTTTGTTTTTGCTTCCAGCATGATGTAATTCCACCACACATATTGCCTCGTTAACTCCATGTATCAGAGTCTCAAGATGGGCATATTGAGGCTCATCAGCTGAGATAAGCTCTTCCCTCACACTCTCGCACAGTGTCTCTGCCTTTGCAAGCGCCAGGAACAATTCACATCGTTTTCCTAAATCCTCCAATTTTTGTTGGAAGTTGTTCATTGAGAACTTTGTTAGTTGTAGTGCACCAAGTAGTAAAGTATCACATAATGAATCTCCTTTATCGGCATTTTCTGCCTTTATAAACCTCCTCATACATTTTCCATGCGATATCATATTTATGAGGAGATCAAAAATGACTTCCTTCTGAATCCACTTATTCTTTTTGGCGAGTATCAACTGGTTCACCAAGGTCCTGCCGAAATCCATCTCGAACATAAGTTTGTATGCCAGATCTCTATCACGTAATAGCGTATCTAACAGTCTGTAGTATGGATCTTCCACGTGAAATTTCAGTGAAACCAAAAGTTTTTGCATGATTGGCACAATCACCTCATCCAGCCGTATTTTCTCAGAGAATGAGAATTTTGTGTAACTGTAGTATTCAGCTAGCAATTCTTTCAGCTCAATAATATCATCTTCATTAAGTTCCTCTTCAACAAATTTCTTGAGAAGGTCCATGATTTGCTGGATGTCACCTTCGTCATCGGAGGACATGGTGACCTCCCTCAACTCGAATAGTGTGTTGCACATTGCCGAGTCACTGTATTTCCTGAGGTGCGATAGAGGCAAGTTATGTACTCTTGATTCGTGTTTGCTCTTTTCTGGATTCAACGCAGACGATGTTGCACGTTTGGCAATTTCGGTCTTGGGGATATCTAGAACGTTTTTGCCCAGATAGGGTATAGCGCCTTCTTTGTTCACAACCCACGTTTTTTGCTCAGAAGCATCCACTTTCCTTAGCATTAAGTAAGAAGCATTCTGTATCTTGCCAGCAATTAGCACCCTGTCAACGAATGCTGTCAGGTTTTCCTCATCCTCTCTTCTTTCGTGGACAAAAGTGAGAAAGGCGTGCTCGTGGATATCAAACAGAGACAGTGGCACGTATTTCTTTCCTCCATCTTCTAGCAATACTCGAGCGAACACCTTAACATCGACGTCGTTTAGCGCTGATTCCGCCTCTGACTGAAACTTGACCATTGCCGCCTCCTCGATCTTCAGCCAGATTACCTCACCGGGAGAAAGAAAGGTGACTGAATTCAACTCTAGCGGGCCGTTTTCAAACTGTATTACCTCATAAATCACTGGGTTTTCCGAACACTGTTGTATCATGCACAGATCGTTAATCTCCTCTTTAGACCTCTGTATGGTGCCATATGTGAAGACAACCTTGTCCCTGAAGAAAAGGGGCTGTTCTACGTCTTCCCTGACCATTTTGGGGTATTCTTTGCGATATATCAAAGGTTGTTGATCACAGTCGTATGCACTGCTCTTGTTCCTATGTATTCACTCTGTGTTCTATAGTATCTTTGCCGTTCATGCCACCATTAACCACCCATAAACCACAGTCACAGTTTCTTTTTAGCTATAGGAAATGGTTTAGGAGCCTTTGAGCATTCATTATAGGTCCTCTCTGCTGATAGGACGTGGAATGCCCTTTCCTATGTAATGGCGAAAGAAGAAACCTCTTCAAAGTACACATTAAACTTTGCCTGCCTTGCTAGAGATGCCATTTTACTTACGCCTCCGTATCCCTGCAGATTCACATTTATATCCAAGGTACGGAAGGCTGAGAGCAGTTTTGTATACCCTGGCTGGACTATGATCCCCCGTATATTGTTCAACAAAGGGTCAAAGTAATGTAATAACTCGCGTCACTACAAAACTGTGCCACCACATTTCTTGTAGGTGCCTATAGTCCCCCTCATTGGAACGACAATCGCATATGGCTCAGTTGAGATTTTTTATATCATTCTTTGCCAACCCATTGGAGCTATCTAAGTGTATAAGATATTGGTATAGCTAAAATATTAATGCGGTATTGGATAACCTAGGGTAGTAAATACCATGTTACCTAAAGTGGATCCTTCTGCCAGCGCGAAGGCCAAGTTAGTGTGTAGACACTTTATGTGCACGAAGCTCTTGTTCCCACCGATACCATAGGATCTAATGGTGTTCATAATGGCCGTTGACTTCGCCAGGTCTGGGTTAGGCTTCCACCTCGCTCCAGAACCGTCTTCCGAGGGGCCATATGACAACGTGATATAGAACCCCTTATCATGTGAATATTTGCTATCATGGAAGCAAGTGAAGAATGTAGAGTTTACCAGCACTGTGTAAAGCAGTCTAAGAATTTCAGGATGCACCAGCTCAAATCTTCTGCATATATAAGACAAATTATCCTTTATAAGCTTCTCCAATAAATCCCTGGCTTCCTGAGACCCATGTCGTTCATATTCCCTTATACATGAATCTATAACATCTTGCATTCTTGCTATTTCCCCTTTCCCCTCAAGAGATGAAATTTGAGATACCAGATTGCGGTCCGTCAGCCAGTACATTGTTGGAAAAGGGGCCAATTGATTCACCCTTTTTATGGCATCTATATCCTCAGTTATCAACTTATATTCCACCTTTTTGTAGAATGCGGGATATTCAGAATGTCTTCTTCTTTCCTTTGATGCATTATGGGAATCTTCGTTAGAATGGCCAGAGGATGGCATTGGCTCCTCCATTCCTTTCTTATCGTCATTGGATGCCTCCTCATTTGAGATACAACCCATCTCTTGATGATGCAAGCAACTTAAAATTGCGATTGCCAATTCATTGGCGTCTTTATCCTTAATCACATTGTTCTTAGTAGATAACACTTCCATCACTAGTTCAACTATGCGATCGGCTACATTTATGGAAACGTTATCCGTTCCATTATTTTCAACCTCCTTTCCGTACTTGTCCACAGCACCAAGGTATGATTCCAAGGGGAATGTATCCTTGGTGTATAGCTCAACATTGCTTTCCCAGTTGAGGTCCATGTGCTTCTCGTCGAGTTGTCTGGCGGAGCGTTTCATGGATTTCTTGGAGCCTTTGTGGTGTTTGTCGCTTGGATTATAAGTGAAGGGGCTGATGACAGCCACTACACGTGTTGATCTAGGTTCCTTTTTACATTTGCCGCAGTCTGTAATTTTATACGTCTGTGATGACTGGGTCATATAATGACGGCCTTGCTTACTGTTTATATGGTTTGAATGTCTTAATGGTATTTTTCTTCCATTTGCAGTGTTTTCAGCTGCGTCTGAAGTGCAAAACTGTCTAGAGGTCTCGCCATTGTCCCCAGAGGTTCCCTCAGCATGGACTGCGTTCTTAGAATTCCGGTTAGAACCATCATCATAGTGCAGCTCCTTATCGGAACTTACAGACGATACCAACCCAGCTTTACATATACACCTTCTAAGCAAGCACCTTAGCCCAATCGCCTCGCGTTTTAGACACGATGAGCAGTACTCATAGTCTTCCTCAGTCAACTTCCATTCCACAAACTCCTGCAGTGTATCCTCCCCTTTGGGATACCCAAAGTCTTTCCTCAGTCTATGCAGCACGTGCTTAATTGCTACGTTCCATTTCAGACTCATTATGTCTGCTGTTATTCCATTGTCCTCATGGAGGGTCTGAGGAGTGACATGGTTGCTGCCATTGTGGACTGCAGAGTAACGCCTCAACACCAACCTCTTCAACGATGTAACAGACTCCAGGTTATATATTTTCAGCTCTTGCCTAAGGAGAAGGATAAATATTACACATAGGTCCAAGTGTCCAAGCAACTGTAGATGATACCCCTCCTTCAGCAAGTCCACGCTAACGCGCCGTTGACTACCATCATCACCCTTAACCATATTTCCATCCATCTGGCCCATTTACTCGAGTCGTTGGAGGCATTGTGGAAACGAGGCGTACGTACACACTAGCATTGAAGAGGTCGCTGCTAAACGGAACCAAACGACACACCTTGTTTAATATGTAACGTCTGCTGAATACATACGGTGTGAACTATTACTTGCGTGGAATCTTCAACTATTCCCATAATTTCGCAGTAGAGACAAAAGTTGGGTCCGCCTTTCACTAACATCTTATATAAAATAAACCACCATCTGACATAAATCGCCACTAGGTTTGCAATATTGTACGTTACATACGTCCTTCCACTACTGCCTGTTAGAGTTTGTCTATCTTGGGCTATAATATGTAAACTATAGAATCCTACAGTGCACATCTTACAGTGTTTCAGATAAATCGATATTTTAAGATATTCTCAACCTTCTAGCCCAAAGAGAGCTCTCAACTGCCAATATAACAAGCCTGCCCTATCACATTTCGAAAATGGATTTCCAAAGGACTTTCATCATGGTCAAACCTGACGGTGTTCAGCGTGGTCTGGTCGGAGAGGTGGTCAAACGTTTCGAGCAAAAGGGATTGAAACTGGTTGCGGCTAAACTCGTTGCACCTAGCCGTGAGATTGTGGAAAAGCACTACGCAGAACACGCGGGGAAGCCATTTTTCCAGGATCTCTGCAACTTCATCTCAGAGGGACCCCTGTTCTGCATGATATGGGAGGGACCTGACGCAATAAAGATAGGCCGTACCCTCCTTGGAGTAACATCTCCTGCGGAGAGTCTACCAGGTATGTTACCGTAGCACATCTTTGATATAATTCCTATAGGCACCATAAGGGGAGACTTCGGAGTGGTGATGAACAAGAATCTGGTACATGGAAGCAGCTGCCACGAGGATGCCGTACGTGAATGCAATATCTGGTTTAATCCTAATGAAATTGTATCATGGGATCAAACTGTTAGGCAGTGGATCGTTTAATTCTCACATACCATACATGGCGAAAGGCCTTCAACCTGTTGAGTATGAACTTATGGACCTGGATAATAAATTTATGCATGGCTACATAAAGCTATATGTTAGTGTCTATCTTATTGTTTCATAGCGTCCTTTTTGTCGTGTTGTGCTGCTTTTACACCTATTATTCCCACCTTCTAGGGTTATCATAGTTACCACAAGCATAACTACGGTATGAAGGAAATCTTAGGAAAAGCACCTACATGAAACACCTTAGTAAACAACCTTGTCTATACTACACAGATCATAAGGTAGTGCATAGAAGTGGTAAAACTGGTTTATTTATGGCATGTTACAAGCTAATACCTGAGGCATGTACAGTTACTTTACTTTGTAAGCGCTGCTACAACGTCTTTAATTTCCAACTTGCTCAGGTTGATGTACGTCTGGCCTGTACCGACAAACACTATGGGCTGGCCTGTGATATAGCACATGGACAACGCTGCTCCTACTTTGTCGTCCACGGTGTCAAACTTTGTAAGAATTATTCCATCTATTTTGCGATGAGCCATGTCAGGGTTGCTTTCGCTTATCCTTTGAATGGCATTGTTGAACTTTCTCAATTGGTCTACTGCGTCGTTACCAACAAGAGCCTCACCCACAAAGAGGAGGAGGTCTGGGTTGTTTACCTGCACCAGCTTAGACAGTGCAGCCATAAGGGGCTCATTATCCTGCATCCTTCCAGCAGTGTCTACAAGTACTACGTTGAAGTCGTTAGCTCTCCCGTATTTCATCCCTTCATTGCATATAGCCGCAGGGTCCCTACCGTACCCTCGTTCAAACAGTTCCACGCCAAGCTTTTCAGAGTGAATCTTCAGTTGCTCCACCGCTCCTGATCTGAATGTATCACATGCGATTAGTAACACCTTGAAACCATTGCACTTGAGAAGGTATGCAACCTTTGCGAGGCTCGTTGACTTCCCTACACCATTGACACCAAGAAACAGAACAGAGTAAATGTCTCCTTTCGCATTTGCTTCCGTTATGTTCTGTATCAGGTTTATCGGTTCCTTTGGTGTCAGTATCCTCCTTACAGAGTCCTCAACTGCCTGGCGCACAGTGGCTGCTACGGAAGTAAGGGCCTCTGTCTTCATTCCCACAAGCCCTGCAGATACCGAGTCACATATCATGGTTGAAATATCACTTGCGACATTCTTAGAGTTTAGCCTCATTCTGAGTTCCTTCAAGGGGTCTGCTATTGCCGCCTCGTCAAGGACCATGTTTCCGGCATACTTCAAAACGAGGTTAGAGAAACTGTCTAACAATCCAGATGTACCTTTGTCTGCTGCATCCTTTGATCTGGAGGCATCTCCTCCAAAAGGAAGTATGCTTGCGATTTTGCCTTTGGCACTTCTATAGAATCTCAACAACTTGTTACCCCCTGAGGAGTTTTCATCAGGTACATCATCTACACCACGTGTGGTTACATCAGTTCGTGGTTCTTTATCCTTGTCAGTGGAAAAATCAAGTTCGTCCATATCCTGCTTTGATACAGTATCCTTGATGTTCCATGTCCTCTTTGTTTTTTCATGTTTCTTCGTGCTTTCACCTTTAGTGCCATGACGATTGGGTTGTGTTGCAGCATCTGTTGGTGGCGATGATTTTGAAGAACTCACGCTGAGTCCGTATAATACAGAAGAAAAGTCCTCGTCAAAGTTAAAGTCTATTGACTCCGTGACCCAGTCATAGTTTACTCCATGGTGTTTCTTGACCTTCTTGAAAAACAAATCTGATGTAGTAAGCAAAAGATCGTTTAGGCTTTGGATGTTTTGTATGCCCTAGACAGTGTCATCATTGCAACCTAATCACCCACCTGGTACATCACGTACATCGTGGCCCCTATTGGGTGCATAACATTCCACTTGAAGTTTACTCCATCAACAGTGGCATGTTGATCCACTCCTCGTTCCTAAATAACTATTGAAACTGCTATAATGAGAACAGCTTGGTGAATGCATACTTATCGAGTATAGCCACTTTCCCTCTACAAGCATCAAACTCCACGAAAAAGAGACGCATTATATAGCATTACAGCGTTTCATTCATCCATTCACCAACACAGAATTTGCATAATACACGACATAACCAGCATACATCACATAACGCGAATCATGCATCCAACGCATGAGACACATAAGCATCATCCTACACCAAAAAAACATGTATGACTAACGTTAAGATGGCATTGCTTATAATGACTCAAAAGAACTGAGACAACTTACCTCTAAGATTACCGTCTTGATGAGCTTGTTCAGCAGCTCGCGTGTTCTCCGTCCGTCGCCGCCTCCAAAATCATGGTCGAATTGGTGACTCCAGAGGACAATTCCGCCATGGCTTACCGCCGCCGCAAAATCTATCATGCTTGCTTTATGCCGTATTGTCGGACTTTGATCAGAGTGACAGTACACTGTGGCCGTACCAACAGAATCGAGATGGATGCATGGCACCACATATCATATTATCAAAAGAGTGGCATGGTGATCCTTATAGAGTAATGTAAAACATATGGTGAATGTGCAAAGGCGAAAATGTACCGCACATGGTGGCTTCCGAGGCTTGTCTAATATTAGACAGCACCTACCAGTAAAAGGAAGACAGCATATTACATAATGCCCACGTACAAATAAGCACTTTACCCATCACATGTGCTCGCTAATGTCATTTTTCTGTGATTATTTAATGAAAGGTAACGTAACTAGCATTCGGCCACGGAATCCTCACCCTATGAAAAATAGTTAAAAACTAAATTTCATTACATGACACTACCGACGCATTCACGTGTAATATCGCGTGTTTGGTCAACATTCTACCGTATCACAGCCGAGATATGCGCGACATCACTTTTGACGAGAAGAGCCTTACATGGCTAAAAACCGGGATTCCATAAATTATCAATATTTTAGTGATATTTGAAGATCATATTTCGCGCCTTATTTGCCTGAATTTGTGTACTGGGTAGCTTCCGGCATTTTGTAGGGTGCATCGTAAGTAGACAGCTGCCGGAATTCTCTCAGTTTAGCGTGGCGAGGACTTAGCTACGGCGCTCTGGGACACTACATGAATGGCGTATTTTAATGTGTGTGATTTGTGGGATATATGTGCCAGGCACCTTGTCGCTATCAGGTGCTATGTCTGGCCGCTACTCCTAAATTACACCACATTCCAGCGTCGTCTACTCGTCACAATCTATTAAAACTCACTGATAAAAGTCCAATACGTACGTGCGTGAAATATGTGTACTCGTCGTGATCATGCCTTTTTGTGTCTTTTGTCCACAAGCGTCCTATACCTCATACGCCCTCTGCCTTCTACAGGTTGGGTAAATAATATGGATAAAAAGGTGATGTAATCAGCGGGATAAAGCCATGAAATACTGAATAACCCTATCGCATTGTTTTGTTTTTGGCAAAGAACCTCGATCCGCCGCCTGTCTCATCACTTGCGCGGAGGATCTTCAAAACATTGATTCACCCGCTAAACATTGCTTCGGGACACAGATTCGGGTTATCGGCAGTATCACTTAAAGGAGGTTTGTTGTTGGTGGTATGTCGCTTTCGCAAGTGCCACTCCGTACGATGTGTATGTCTACCGTTTTATTCTACGATTGTTCGGCCGCCGTTTACTCTTTCTTGCCTCTCAAATGCGTACTCACACGGTTCTAAATTGTCGTCTATTCTACAGACTCTTGCTTATCTGTGCACAGAGAGGTGCACCTGCCATGTCTTGCGCCGCCCTCATGGCCGCTTGCTTCCACAATACCAGGAGGAATTAACCGTGCACATTTTTGCCTAACGGTAAATGTGTTGGATGCATTTTGGGGGGTTTTGATTTTTCTTCAATCTGGGTTACGTAGTAGTCATCTTGACGGCAACTTCTCCGACACATCTTGAGAGGTGACTGTCTTATTTGGCCGTAGGTGCGGAATACATCAGGACTCGTCCGGATATTCATGTCTACATACGGGACATACCGCAGACGAATAAGTTTAAACTATTCCGTTTCTTGGATGCGAAGAAAACGTGGTTTCATGGCTTCATGTTGGTGTTATTGGTAACTTTATAACTCCAACATCGCCCATCTCCTGAATTCTGAACGACCAGTCCTTTCCAAAAGAGCCGGTTGTGCTCTTTTGACCAATGAAACGTAGTTGGTTTATCAGAATTAATGCAAGTTCTTTCATGTTGAATGTAAGACACCAATGTAGTTGATTTTCTCGTTTTAATGTTTTAGGTTGTGGCAGAGCTTGTCTATCACAGACTCAACATATCAGAAAATTAGCCTTGTTATTTGAATGAAGTATTGTTTCAAAATGAAGGGGAAAGACTTTGTTTACTACGGAGAGTGCTGTCGCTCTTGCAATGGTACTGGGGTCGGCATATCTGAAAAGAGTCATCACCAGCTCGCCGATGCATCCGCTGATGGATTAACCTCCTTCAGACGCAATGTGGCTAGTGCTACTCGCAAGACACTTGCTCAGAAACTCGCAAGTGAGGTTGCTTACACGAATGGACATGGAGACGCCCTAGCATGCCAATGCACAAACGTCGCCACCAAGCCGTACGCAACAAGGGGTAAAGGAACCAGAAAGACATCGGGGAATCACGAGAATAATCATTCTTACCCTGTATGCCATGTAGCTGGAGTGACCCCAAAGAAGAAGGGAAGTCGTGAGGAGCAGTTAGCCTTGCAACAAATGGTGGATGCTGCTGACATGCATTCGATGAAAAATATACACATCATGCGCCAGCAAACTCCAACGCACACTAAGGTAACGAAAACAAGATTGCCCAAGGTAACACATGTCAATCACGACGACACCCGTCATGTCATGTCCAATAGCTCACGTATACTCTGTAAGGCACGTGAGATACTAGATCGCCGTCTGCAACAAGCTGTAATGACGACTTTGGAACACGATTGTTGTACTCAAAGGTCTTGTGGTAACCTCGCTGCTAGTTTCGCCATGATCTCTGGAGGCCAGTCTCTCAGTCCAAGGCTATCTGAGCCCGTCTTCATGAGCTACTACACTAGCGATTTCGAGGATTTCTGGGATGCTGAAGAGGAAGATGGTTACGACATCTCATTCACAAACTTCGATTTCAGAACTGTCTCGGGGGATACCTTTGAAGACGATCTATTCGATGATGACCCAATGCCACTCATTGATATGATATGTGGCACATCGGACACCTCAGATCAAAAATCGAATTGTACAGGAACCTTCACTTTGGTTGACTCCTTTGAAGCTCCAGAGGAGATTTACGAGGAGACTGCCCATTATGGCCTTCCAAGGGGAGGCTCAGGTTCAAATAGGTGGGGGAAGTCACGTAAAGGAAAGGGAGGACGTGCCCACAAGGAGCACACTGTAAGCGCTCATAAAAGGACCGCTGCAGTAGTAGCCGAAAGCAACTATTCCAACGTTGCCACTAATGTAGAGGAGGCAGGGAATGGTGAAGACGTCGAGTGGTACCCAGGATTCAGTCGCCAACTTGGTGCTAAGGGACGCAGTGCATTGCTTGACCTTGTTAGGCGAGTATATCGTCAGGATCCTAATCACTACAAGGCAATCCTACAGGCGAGGAAGCCACCCTCCTCCATCAGTAACCTCCCCTTCTTCAACATACCCATGTTGTGGGAGCTCTGCCACCAATTTGGTGTATTCAAACAGGCAGTGATGCTCCACAGGAACCAACAAAGTTCGTCTGTGAAAGGCGATAGGAACCGCTCCAAGTCCAAGGCCGAAAAGGTTGAGCGTGTGGCCACTGTTGTAACAGAAGCTGCCGTAGAACCACTCACACAGGAAGTGCAATCACAAGACACCATTGAATCCGAACATGTGGAATTAGTTGAGGAAGAAGAGACATCGAAACAAACGCAAGTTACGAAGCGTGCAAATGTGCCACTTGATGAGACCATCGAACTGGAACATGTGTCAAAGTATCAGAGGGTATTGCAAAATGCGCCTTCTCAGCCGGATCCCTTAAAACAAGGCATGACTTCACTTTCCGGCCGCTCAATCAAGCCTAGCAGGCGTTACGCAGAGTACCAGGACGAATACGTCAAGGTGATGAACGCTGATGAGATTCTCGAAAGCGATGACACTGAAGGCTTTGTCCCAACCTACCTCCAGACCAATGGTCAATCGTTGGACATCTCACAGACAAATGTAGGTGAAGTGAGTGACGAAAATCCTTTGGAGAAGGTCATGAACACTCTACAACTGTCACCCCAGTCCCTAGTATGGCGGGTTGCTCAACAGTTGACTAGAAAGGACCTAGAGGAAAAGCCCGTCAAGGAGTCCATCGCCTCAGTCTCCTCAGCACACAGCACACCAACACGCTGTATATCTGTATAAGTAAAACTGCCTATAATCTATTAAATTCTAATGATGTCCTTTCTTTTCAGGTGGGAAATAGTGATAAAATGTTTCTATAGCTCCCCATATTAAGATGGGCGCCATGAATATGCCTGTCCAAACGATGGGGGACATTTCATCGTACTTGGGGTCGATGTACTTGGCCTGGAAGGTACCCGTGTCTGGGAGGCCGATGCGCATTCCCTTGTAGTCGGGTGGGTAAGCGCGGTCAAATTCCTCTTTGGTGAATGGAAGATCGCGTGGCGCCCTCCATATGCCGTCCACGTGGTGAGCCTTGGCAAGGCAGCTGGACTCCTCGTACATGGAGCCGGCGGGCACTGCCGACGAGGCAGCTGTTTGTGCACTGGGCAATGAGCTAAAAGCTCTTCTTCCTATTCTCACAACGCAACTCCTCATGCTGAAAACATGATGAACGTATATAATTTATTTACATGGACGATATGTGTCCAAGGACCATGCACGGGCATGTCATGCGTTATACATACAGAAAATACGTACTCCACGTTGCAAACGACCATACAGTAGCATTGCTGTTAAGAAACGTATGCAATAATTCGCCAAACAGAATGTAAACCACTTGTCAAAAGAATGCCGAGATCGTCAAGGTGTATGACAAACTGCCGGCAAGCCATTAAAACGAAAAAGACAAACTTCGGGAGAGGAGGTAGTATAATTGAGCATATGAAATTGCGTGTAAATGTTAGTACCAATGCAGTAATTCATACCTTTTTACGATAGGCTCCAGAGGGAAGAGAAGTGATCAAAGGAGTCCGGGTCTACCTCTTGACCTTGGTCATTCAACGCGCAAAAGGGCAGGGTAGCAATTTTGTGACGAGCAGTACCAATATATCGGTATGCCGGTGGTATTGATACTGATGATATCCACCCGACCCCTTGCTGGCATATGGTGTGCTGGGCACCGGGGAGGGCAACGGGGAGTCACTTCATATGATGCGGGCACAGCTGTAACACATATCAACGATTATGGGCGTCTAATGCGCTTCATGTACATTAACCACTAGGTTATTGATGTCTAATCGCGTATGCGCGACCGGCGTACAACACATCTGGAAAAATGACTGCTGGTGCGGGTTCTAAACGCTCTAAAGGTAGGCACGCTATGTGTAAGCTAATGATATGTAGGGGGTGGTAATAAAAAGTCGGCATCCCGCCCTCTTAAGGAACGACTGATGGCTCAGGGTGTATACAAGGAACAAGAAAGCAGCACTTCAGAGGTTCCGACGACCGCATCGCACTTGTTTTCACCCGTAAGGGCCACCAAAAAGCCAGCAAGGGGTAGCGAGTCTTCCAAAAGCGATGCTACAAAGTCATCAAAGGCAGTGATGCAAAGCTACTTCAAGCGAAAGTCTGTCGATAGCGAAAGAACATCTACGTCTCAGGCAAAGTCAAACCTTAAGGGTAATGTTACATTCGGATTCTGTTACATCCTTCTCACAGATGCAAATGTCCTAGACAGCTTCTCGTTCATGCTGGACCAGGCAGAGATGGAAAAGGTAAAGGAGACCTCGCAGGCCTTCATAACACGCCTCACGGAGGATGACACAGAATGTTCTGATGTCATAATAATGGACACCTCCTCCCTAGATCAAATGGCTGAAAATAAGCCTGTCATAACTGAGGGGAATGTAACCACAATCCCCTTGCTCTACAACTCTCGTGGAGTTGCTTACTCCATGATGAAGTTGGGGCCTAAATCGCAATTCGGACCACTAATCAACACAGGGGGTGTTATGGTCCTGGTCTTTATTGATGTCCCCACTGGCAAGATATTCTACGAAAGTCTAAACCTCAATGGAAAACGTCGCTTGCCCTGCCAAAGACAATCACATGTACTTTTATTACCAGATGACGTGTTCAAAATCTACAACGAGAGTGACTCCACGCACGCCTGTGTCCTTATGATTTCTTGTCGCAAGGATGGAAAGGACTTCAACCTAGAGCAACATGTCCAGGGTGCCTACCATACTCCTGGCAGAGCGTAGGCCTTTAACAGAAAACTTCACAACCAATCAAATAATCAAACATATTACAGAACTTTATCTGTAGAATTGTATGTTGCCATGAGAAGGCGTACTAGGTAATCCAACGTTCGCTCAACCAAACATAGAATCTGTACTTGAGACCGCAGCTGATACAAACCAGACAAGGGCCTCTACTTGATCTTTGAAGGAAGCCTCACTATCTTGTCCTCAGTGATAAACGGATACTGTGTCAGTATCAACTGGATGACTTGCTCCTCCACGTCACCCTGAAGATATATGCAGGTACAAGTCCATGGTAGCCTACCTGACAGTCTATCTTGTCCATTTGTCCAGGAATCCCCTTTACAACTCCTGCTCCAGAGGCGAGGTGCTTAGCGAACACTTTTGCAGCGACGTCTAGTTTTACGCCTGTTGGTGTTATAACACAGAGTTTATCAACAAACCGAATAGATGCAGTCCAGTTACGGATGTGACTACTTTTCGTTTTGCACGTGAACTGGTTTGCACAGTAACCTCTTGTCTGACCTCTGGCTTCTTTTTCCGCGGCTGAGAAACGGAGACCTTGGACATGGACTTTGCCAGCTCCTCCTCTGTTCCAAATATATCTGGGTAACGACGGATACACTCCTCACGACACACCCCTGTGTCCCATTTGTCCCCAAAGTCACAGAAATCGTAAGGCATGGAACAGTGCTGGCAATATTCCACAAGTACCGGAACCATAGGCACCCCTTCCTCCGCAGCTACACAGTCCGTGGAGGCCTGATTCTTACCCATGTTGCGATATAACAATTGTAATACGGTGACTAAAGGTGTTTCCCAGCTAAAGTACGCCAGTCAAGTGCTCCACAAGGGGGTACATCTCACCTCACTCAATTCAAACACAGTATCTCGACTATTAATGAAAAACGTACACATCGTGTTAACACTAGTGATACTGCTATATTATGTGAGGCTCATGCGCCAGTCTCTTTGCTATCGTCTGAGGGAGTCTCAGTGGAAGATTCCTCCGATGTGAGTTTTGGTACTTCCATGTTGCTGACCATACCGCTCACTAGGTAGGGCCTCAGCTTCTCCTGGACCGGGAAAGATCGCTCGCCCACACATTCTGCGATGTCGTGATAAGAGATGGTCTCCCGTTGGTACAGCAGGTCTGCCAACTTGTGAACAAGGTCGGACTTGTCTGTGAGCATCTTTTTCACGCGCTCATATTGCGATTCTATCATGCCCCGCACCTCTCTGTCAATCAGCTGCGCAGTACTATCTGAATAAGACCGGTAAAACTCGGGATCGTCTCCCATCTCACGTTGGTAGGATACCAAACCCAGCTCTTTGTTCATTCCCCACTGCGAGACGAATGCATAGCACATCTTTGTAACCTTGTTTAGGTCATCAGTGGCACCAGTTGTGATACGCCCTATGAATATCTCTTCCGCCGCTCTACCACCCAATATCACTGCAACTCTGTCCAGTAGTGCCTCACGACTGAAGAGCATGGCCTCATCAGGTAGCTGTTGAGAGAATCCTAGTGCTCCACTGCTACGTGGAATAATTGAAACCTTGAGCACCGGGTCAGCGTGTTCCAGCCACCAACCAATTAAAGCATGACCAACCTCGTGGTACGCCACGGTCAACTTCTGTGCCGGAGAAAGGAGTGAATTGGACCTTCTTAGGCCAGCCATCACACGTTCTATTGCAGCATCAAAATCAACAAGTGCTACACCATCTTCCGACCTACGTCTAACTGCCTGTATCGCAGCTTCGTTGGCAACGTTTGCTATTTCTGCACCAACGAAGCTGGGAGTTAGAGCAGCCAAACGTCTAGCGAGATCGTCCACGTCTAAAGACTTGCTAAACTTCAACGGTGCCAGATGAACCTTAAATATCTCAAAACGCTCCTCTAGGTCTGGTTTGTTTATGGTAATGGTGCGGTCAAACCTCCCTGGTCTTACCAGGGCGGGATCCAAAATGTCTGCACGATTCGTTCCAGCGAGCACTATTACACCACTGCTAGGCTTAAACCCGTCCATTTCCACCAGTATCTGATTAAGCGTGTTTTCGCGCTCGTCGTTTGCCCCTGCTGAGAACCCACCCTTTGCACGCTTTTTACCCACGGCGTCTATCTCATCTATGAACACAATGGATGGTGCATTTTTGCGAGCCTTCTCAAATAAATCGCGCACGCGAGAGGGTCCAACACCCACAAATACCTCTATGAAATCGCTGCCAGAGATGGAGTAGAACGGAACGTTTGCCTCCCCTGCGACTGCCTTGGCTAGAAGCGTTTTACCAGTACCAGGCGACCCACATAGTAAGGCTCCCTTAGGTATCTTTGCACCGTATTTTTCATAGGCTTTAGGATTCTTCAAAAAGTCCACAAACTCTCCTATTTCGCGTTTCGCTTCGTGCATTCCCGCAACATCCTTGAACTTGACGTCTACCTTAACATCCTTTGCATCAACCACGTTTATCTTTCCCATGCGTAGAAAACGGTCCATTCCTCCATTGCTCTTGGTGGTCAACTTCCTCAGACCTATGCCCATAAGAACCATTATTAGCAAGAACGGTATTGATTTCTTCAGTTCAGCCACCACGTTTACTTCGTTAACATAGTGTATTGGAATATAGTCCTGCGGGCCCAGACCGATGGATGCCTGTAACATATTATTAAATAGGAATATATCTTACCTGAATATCATCTAATTTGTGCTCAAATCCCTCCACGGAACCGATGCGGAACGACACAATACGGGGTATGTTGTTCTCGGCGTTGGCGTTAAGGTTACATCGGCAGAAGTCCTTGTTTACGATTTGGATTCTATCCACATGCCCCTTTATAAGATATTTGGATATGAACTCCTGCATTGTGATTTCGTTGCGTAGTCCGCCGCTGTCCAAAAGGTCAAGTATAAGCACCGATCCTAGTCCAATGAAAATTAGCGTATACGGGTCTGTTAGACGCCGGAACTTTCCGTTTTCATCATCATTCCCCGATTTCTTAGGGTCTTGCGATTCATTATTGTCCCCTTTCTTCTTATCTTTCTCGGCTGCATCGGCGGTCTCTGTGCCGGCTTGATCAGCGGAAGCGGCGCCCACTGATTCACCCTTCGGGGTGAACCTGCCGAAGCCTGAAGGGACCTTCTTGGAATATAACGTGTCAGTAATCCATCTTGGAATGGCTGTATAACGCCTGCATGTCTTGGATGTAATCACATTCGCCGCATACATCTTCGGTATGCATCCTCCCAGAGATGCAGATTCCACCCTCCCCCGTTGGCAGGCGACGCTAAAGCCATTCTTAGCCAATAAACGATAGCCTTCGGCGCCAACCAGGCGCCTCGTTGCCTTGCGCCCTAGCAATGAGACGTACATCCCTAAAGCTAGAACGTCGGTGGGCTACGTTGCCTCTTATAAGACTGCCTACCTTAAGATAAGCCGGTAGCCCGGAACGCTAAAACCGGCGTTTAAAAATATGACACATTCCTAGTACAAAGAAATACAAATAACCTATAAGTAGTGGGCACGCTACTTCCCAAGCACTGATACTTCACCCTGGATAGCATATCCGAGACCACACTACCAATTGTAGTCTCAATAAAACCCTGAAACGTTTTCGTTTTGTTATATTTTAATCTTGTTTATATAGCAGGCCAACATTTACAGTGTTTTTATGTGCTGCTTCTCCTGTCTAGGATTACCATATACCCATTGCTACATCCACGACATAGGAATCCTACACATCATGACCTTGTGCTATTGCAGGCAGTTATAAGGGGTGATTAGGGTAACCCATGTGGATCTATATCGCTCCTGGGTGCGTTTAACCCCCGACGCTTTAGTTGTGGCACTTCGGCTCTGAGCAGTTGTCTGAATGCAAGTGTGGATTCCTTGCTATTATCAATGCCTACATAATCCTTATCAGCCGAAGAATCACGAAACCTGGAGCCATGGTACTGGGAAGGAAGCTAAAGAAGCAAAAAATACTGGCGTCCTTTGGACATTCTCCAGCAAAGCAGAGAGCTGCATCATTGAAAGCTGTAATCGACGAAAAGGAACACTTCCGCGGTATGGATGCAGAAAATGCTGACTCAGACATCTCGGATGTCGATGATTCTGATGAAAGTCTTCAGATTCAAGGGGCTGGTGACGCCAACATTTCCTCAACAGGTAAAACCGTAAAAAGAAAGAGGAAGCATGGGATCTCCAAGTCAGACCCTGATCACTCTACAATTGATACATTCGATAAACTGGATGTAAATCAACTTATTTTGAACTGGTTAAGGGAAAGGAATATAACTAGCTTGACAAAAGTACAACGCTTGGTTATACCTAGATTCCTACGAACCGGCAATGATGTTCTGGTCCAATCTCATACAGGGTCAGGCAAGACCCTTTGTTACGTGATTCCTATGTTGGATTCTTTTCTGAGAAACTTAGGAAAAAATACCAACCACCCAATCGCAACAGTATTCTCCGTCATCATGCTTCCAACGCGTGAATTGGCTACCCAGGTCAATTCCGTGGTTTCTGATGCTATTGAACACATTTCCAGTGGTGAAAATGAATTAAGATCGAAATTGAAGATATCGAAAGATACTTTTTCCAGCCTTGTGTTGATAGGTGGCTATTCCGTGGAGCAAGATATTCGCACTGTCAGAAAGCTCAAGGAAAGGGGTAATACAAGACCATTTGTAATTGCAACGCCAGGCAGACTCAGGCATCTGATGGACACCTTGCAACAGGATATGGTATGGACTTTCAAGGATGTCTCCATGCTAATTCTCGACGAGGCTGATCGTCTCTTAGAGATGGGTTACCAGAATGATATGACCACCATCATGGGAAACCTCCCTAAGCAGAGACAGGTTGGATTCTTTTCAGCGACGTTACCTTCAGATGTGATCACTTTTGCCAACCTTATCCTAAAAACATATGACTTTATCAATGCAGATATCAGCACTGTAAACAACCGATCTGTTGAAGCCACACCATCTCAAACTGCTAAAGGCCAATCTACTAAGACTGCATATGCCACTCCTGTGTCTCTGGAAAACTATTACCTTCTCATAGACCAGCGGGAAAAGCTACACTTTGTGCTATTGTTTCTTCTTCATCTAAAAGAAACAGGTACAAGGAAGTGTGCTATATTCTTCCTCACATGTGATATTGTGGATTATTATTCAATGGTATTAGCGTCATTGTTGACTACAGGGAAATCAGAGGAAGGGGTTGGAGAGGAAATACTGCTCTACAAAATACATCGCAAAATGCCCACTTCTAAGAGGCAACAGAATCTTGATGCATTTAGAAATTCTCCCAAACCAAAATTTGGTGGTTCTAACAAGGTATCAGGAGATAAAGGTGTTATGCAGGTGCTGTTGTGCACAGATGTCTTTTCGCGTGGCATTGACATCCCACAGATAGAGTGGGTCATACAGTATGATGCTCCACAGGATCCCAACTTTTACGTACATCGAATTGGCAGAGTATCAAGAGCGGGTGCCTCTGGAAATGCTCTTTTACTGCTGAGCAAACATGAAGAAGCGTATGTTCAGTTTCAACTAAATCGCAGCATCCCACTTAAAAGGTTGGATGACAATACCCTTGAAGCCATTAAAACACGTCACCAACCTTATTCTAAACTCAAAGGCGTCTTGGTACATGATACTTTTGTAGGAAAAACTACAGTAGAAAATGGGAAGCCATACCTAGACTACTTGGAGTCAACAGAGCCAGAGGAAGCGATGCTTCCCTGGCAGTATACATGTGGGATTCTATCGTTTCTGCGTTCCCAAATTGCTGAGGACAGAGATTATCTGCTTGCGGCCTCAAGAGCCTTCGTGTCGTTTACAAGAGCCTATTCAGAACATCGACTAACTAGCATCTTTGAAGAAAAGGTGAGTCCTGGTGAATTTGATCCCTTTTCGGAATTTATATTCAAACCTAATTCTTATGAATCATACTGCCTCAGAAACTGGATTATGGTGGATTGGCGACATCCTTTGGAGTTCTCCGTGTCCCACGTGTAAAGGAGATACTTGGACGAAAATTGTCCAACTTCGTCAACAGTGACACTGATCCGCGCACTGTACCCTTCAAGGATGAGAAAAGGGAAACGGAAAGGCTAAAGAAGCTCGAAGAGGCGAAACCTGTCGAGAAAGTAAAACCAGAAAAAAAGAAGGCTGTCGAGCAGAAGGTTCAACGAACTAGAACTGAAAAACGCCAAGCGAAAAGGTTAGTGTTTTGTGATGTAATATGACTGTCCACAGGGAGAACATAATGCGTGAGTGGGAGGAACTATCAAGGGAAGAGTCACTAGCTAAGAAACTTAAGAGAGGGAAGATAACCCAGCAACAGTACGAACGCATGCTTAGTGGGCAAGATGCTGTCGACAGTGAGGAATCCGACGGTAGTGCCTCGCCTAATGTGACTGTAAACCATAAGGAGGATGAATCAGACTGGGAAAAGGTATGTGTTGGTTACTCTTTGTTACACATTCATTGCAGGAACTTGACAATTTCGTCAAGGAATGGGAGAGAAGACCGCCGCCTCATGTACAGTCAAAGAAGCTGAAGTGAACAACCAACTGAATGGTAGAATCTGATAGTTTTAAATGACGACATACATGCCGCTTTTTTATTACTAATGCTGCACTGTGCCTTCCAGGAAGGTAAGCCAATAAAGGGGTATCTACTGAATGCTAGAGCTAGTGCCACTATAAAAACTTGTTGCACATTATAAATAGTCACATTTCTACACATTTAGGACAAAGCGGCATATGTCTGTGCCTAATAGAGTTAATGCTTCCTAGTGCACAGTCAGTGTCGTATCGATCTCCTTCCGATCAGACAAAGGCAACACTTACATTAATGCAGTTTTTTATGGTTTGGTCATTCTGAGTTAGAAACTTGATTCTGCAGAGTTTTGGAGCCTTCAGGGAGGACATAAGCTACCGACGTCACCGCCTGGCAACGTCAAACAGAATTTGGGGAGTACACATCAGACTCAAGAGCCATCAACGACGGAGATTTACACGCGCCCTTTGTAAGTGTAACCCATTGTGTACAAATAACAAATTGCCAAAGGAAAAGGATATTACACATCTATCTCCAAAATGCAGTCTCCAATGATGAGAGGGCCAATGCTGCCCGTTTTCCAACCGAGAATGTCAACAGCAAACCTCAAGAAGCAAACACCATGCGTTTCGGCCAGACCGGTGTTCCGCAGGCAAAACTCGCCCCTACACCAGAAGAATCCAATGAACCAGCCAGTACAGCAGCGTGTTACACCCGCTATGGCTGCTCCAATGCAGGCCATGCCAAGAATGGCTACTGCAGGAATCATAGGAAGACCTGCTCAAACAAGGCAGCCAACTGCTCCTATGTCACAGAAGCGTCAGTACACGCATCAGCCATTCTTTATGAGCGAAACTGCAAAAACTGTTGTTATGCCTCCCAAACCACAGGCATATGACGGGACACCTAAAATGAGGCAGGGAGGAGCCAGTCCTGTCTACCAGATGCCTAGACAAGACACGGGGGTGTCACGTGCTTCCTTCGTGCCCAGCTACCATGTGACAGGCGTTTACCCCCCTCCGCAAGTGTTCAGTGGCCAAAAGCCCGCAAAACAGATGAATATGGCAGCGCCTAGCCCCTCAAGGCAGTCTACTGCAGCTGCTCCTCAATTTGGAGCAAGAGCGGCCCAGCCGCAAGGGCGAAACAACACCCACGTAGCTTTCAGAGGAAGAAATCAAGCAAAAACAACATCTGCTCAACGTGAGCCCTCGGTATTTAATAAGATGGTGAGCACCATTAAGGAACATACTTCTATCCTTCCAAAGATCGAGACCAAGGAGGCAACACAGCTCATAGGTGGCTTTGTCACTGGCACTCTCAGTGTCTTGGCTCACATTGTCGGTGACATTCGTGGGGATATCATAAATGGACTCTTTAAAAGTGACGATCCAAGTTACGATGCTGCCAAAGCCTACTACTATGCGACCAATGGCAACCCCCCCCCAGTTCCGTCTGCCATGACCCACCGCATAGACTACCTGGAAGAAATTGAAAAATGCACAATGTCACGTTGTCCAAGTGCTCGTGGCAGACAGAACACAGGTATGAGGCAGCGAATGTCGACGCAGCCTCTTCATATGCCGACACCCACGGCACAGCCAATGCATATGGTAGCGCCACCAACACCGCAAGTTCATATGGTCAGGCCACAAACGCAACAAAACTTTGAATACGCACCACAGTTTTATGATCCTCCACCAAAACCAGTGGTACAGCAGCCACAAGTTTTCGGCCAAGATCCACAGATGTTCTCGATGATGTCGGAACGTACTCTGGAGGAGTTCCTGTTGAATGACGGGTACCTCAACTCAGCACCTCCTTCTATTCCGAGATAGGCTTAACCCTTTTTCGGCCTCTGAAGAAGTCAATAGCTCATGTCTGAAAGACTTCTAGAAGCAGCATCGAAACGCCTTGGTTGCTGAAAGCTCACTAACTTAACCTTTAAATTTTTAAGTATTACATCCAAAAATTCAGTAGTACATAGGTAGTCCTCGCCATATTGTGGTGCCTTGTGGCTCTCTGTGGCTTTTACTAGGTCCTTAGTAAAAATTCCAGATTCCACAGTTTCTACTGCTGCAGCCTCTAGGTCTAGGCAGAACCTTTCCAAGCGAGCGTTGCGGTCTAACCTGGCCCTGCGGATTTATAGAACCTTTATTTTACTTACTCACCTGAATTTCAGTGCGCGAGTCCATGTGAATATTATTGCAAGAGGGTTTGCAGTTATTTTTTCAAGCATCTCTTCGGCCTCCGACATTTGAATTGGACCGTGTCCAGGTTCTACCATGCACATCTTGTGGTCTTCCGATAGGTAGGAATGGGTAGTCAGCCACTTGGAGCCAAATCCAGCACTTATGAGATCACTATTTACATCTCCCTCGTAGTTTTTGCATGCCCAGAGGAAACCACCCTCAGACTTAAGAACTTGCGACACCATTCTGTCGAACTTCAGAGTCTCGTACCATAGCCCTTTCCTTCCAAAATCCCCCCTGAATTCTTCATATGCGGTGTCAAATGCCTCCTTGAATGCACCATCGTATGTCAACATCTTTGCATTCTTGATACTTAAGTATAGCGGTAAGCCATGACTAACGCAGTAGCGGAAGCAACATCGGGCAAATGAAATCATGCTTTTCTGACTTGCATACATACCCAGACAAATACCTCCAACACCCTCATTGAATTCTGTTACTTTCTTTGCCAACGTTGGTTCGTTGGAGCCTCTTTCTTTGTACACCAGCTCCACTGTTCCATCGCCTGGAACAATCAACGCCTTGTCACGGTATCGATCACCGAATACGTGGTTAGCCACTATAATCGGCTTATACCAAGTGGGAATAAGTCTCCGTACATTCTCTATAATAATTGGCTCTACAAAGCGAGCTCCGTGGAGACGGTTGCAAAGTGCCACGCTGCTGTGGCTATATGAGTGTTCCATGCCTTCAACTCTAATCATAGAGGACATAGGATCATATGTGGAACATTTTATGGCAACATTGTACTTTTGTAGATCATCTATGATAGGGTCTAATATGGCGTCCCCCAACTTTTGGAAGTTGGAATATGACAGGTCATGCTTGATGAGTTTCATATCCAGAAATGGCTTGATCATTTTGTTCTTTACCATCTCCCAGAGCTTCCTGCTAATTCCATCGCCCTTCAGTTCAATCACTGGATTCACTATCTCAATTTTACCCTTCAAATCGAAGGTGGCCTCGCCGTCACCTGACCTATTGGCAGAGGTAGACATGGAACGACTTGACGTAAGGCCTCTTTTACGTGACGCAACAGGTGCTTCATAAGCTCTATTTGAAGGGATATTACCATCAACGTGGTGAATATATTTGGCGTCACAAATCATGGAAGGTTTAATGCCACAACACGCCAACGAAGAGAAAGCTCTGCAGGTAGGACGGCGCAGCAACAAACCATGCGACGCTATTGCCATCATCCTCCGGTGAAGTGTTACTATGTTGCTACCAACTGACGAAATTTGCTGCTGCGTTGCATGGCAGCTATGCTGCATTCCTCGGCATTTAATAATGCTTCTCATTGTCTTTCTCATCGGTTATTACGGGAATATCTGTATTGCCTTTGTTTTTACATTCTCCCCGTAGTGCCTTATCTGTAACACAAATACGCAACAGACGTGTATTATGCGATAATTCGCATCATGACAATGAAAGATTGCGGTAGGCTCCTCTACACGAAATTTATCCGTAACACAAAGCAAGTATTGAAAATATAGGTTCCTGTATGATTCTGTTCTTCAATCATTCCCTTGTTATAAACAAGAAAATTGCCAATATAAGAACAACATCGTAACTGTGAACGTACATTCCTCAATGCTTTCTTGAGAATTCCTTTAAAAGAATGGAGTATTCTTACCCTTTAATAAATTTTTCATATGAAAGATTTGCCCTACACTTTGCTTTTTTCCTAGTGTGGCAGGGTGGCCTCTACACATCAACCTATATCAGCACATTAGACAGATTCCACCTTGCCTTGTAGGCCCCCTATCTGGCGCCACTTTGCCACCTTCATCGCTGAAAAGGTTAATACTGATTGTAGTTGTCTTTTGCCAGTAAAGTGATGATTTCCTGACTCTTTGGTGTTTCGCCATTTCCATGTATTGCCAAATGCAATACACAAACATGTTAAATGGGTAAAACAGTCACTCTTGCATATAAAATGGTACTTGTATAAGCATGTCATCGCAGAAGGACGACCCGGCCTCCAGACTGAAGGCTCTGGAGCGCATGGGCGTAGTCAAGGACTACAGCCGTATATACCACTCCACGGTTATAGTTGTGGGAGTGGGAGGTGTAGGCGCAGTGGTGGCTGAGATGCTCACACGATGCGGAATAGGGAAGCTCATCCTGTTTGATTACGATGATGTGGAACTGGCAAACATGAACAGACTCTTCTACACCCCCAACCAAGTTGGCCAAACAAAAGTAGAGGTAATGTCCATTAAATGGTCTATTCATGGCATAACAGGCGGCCAGGGATACTCTTGGCCGGATAAACCCTCAAGTGCAGGTTGAAACTGTGTATAGTAACATATGTAAGGACTACGAAGCCTTCTATAATCGAATCTCTAACGGAGCCCTTGGAGGAGGGAAAGTGGACCTGGTGCTATCATGCGTAGACAATTACGCTGCCAGGGTCACCATAAACAAGGCCTGCTGCCAAGCCGATCAAATATGGATGAACTCAGGTGTGGCAGAAAATGCCACAAGTGGCCAGATACAGACCTGTATACCCGGTATTACTGGCTGCTTCCTCTGTGCCCCGCCTTATATTGTAGCTGTAAATGGTGATGAAAGTACCATTAAGCGACCTGATGTATGCACGGCCAGCTTGCCCACTACTATGGGAGTTGTTGCTGGGCTTCTCGCCCACAACGCCTTGAAGTATCTGCTGAATTTCGGAAACATAACCAAGATGCTAACTTATAACTCCCTCCAGGATTACTTCCCTACATATGCGATTGGATGCAACGAGGAATGTAACGAAAGATACTGTCTCCAACGACAGACCGAAAAGGCGTCTGAACGTGCAAGGATCTTAGAAGAGGAGAAGGAGGCGGCGCGTAAGGCAGCAGATGAACCTGTACAGCATGCGGAGAATGAATACGAAATAACGCTTCTACCTGAAGATAGTGTTACGGATAATAATGCAGTGGCTAAGCCAGTTGAAACCACCAGTGAACCACCAGCTACCAAAGAAAATTTATCCATGAAGGAACTCAGGGAACGCCTAAAACAGGTTTACACTGGCGTGGACAAGAAATAGAACCGCTATATACAACCAGTGATGGTGCATTGCAGTAAACAGCTGCATCCTTCCACTTCCAGTGTTATAGAGGAACACTGTGATCACACCTGTGTGACAGTACACTTAATTCTTTCCTTAAAGTATTGAAACTCTGTGCCTTCTAGTGGCTAAACATATCATCATAGTGCAGAATGGGACTAGAAAACACTTAACTGAGGCGACTGCCAGGGGCATGGTAGGTGATAATAGGGTAATTTGAAAATCTGGGGGACTTTAGTTTGAAATTCCAGTATATTACGACATCGACAAACAGTTAGAAGAGGGAATTCCATCTTTCGAGGACCATCGGTTGGAATGTGTACAGGGTGTGACACTCCTGGGATTCTGCCAAGGATACATTGAGTCTCAAGGCAACGGGCACCCTCTCATTATAAACCTAACCAAGTTGCACTGGCGAATGAAGTCAGTTTGCGTCTGGTCAAGGCGGGACAATGTCTTTGAGAAGAACAAAGCACGCTTCATGAGATAGGTGAAAACTTACCACGAGGATGCAGACGCTAATGATCATTCACGCATCCGTTGCGCTGGCTCTAATGCCATTTACGGTCTACTCTTCTAAGATTATTTCTAAATTTGTTGAGTATGAGACAATGGAAGGCATCATCAATTCTGCCAACGAAAAGTACATCCCCAATGACGTGTAGGTTTCTGCTCATTTTTCTCAAATTCACCAACAGAGATGTTGAAAAGTGCATTATCAACGGCTGGTGGGACTTGGCAAAACGAATAGTAACTTTATCGCACCAAGAAGGTAGGCAGAGGGTTAGCTTTCACAGTGGCTCAGGCATTGACCTCTCATACAAAGTCAGATCCACAGTGGAGCAAATGCAACGTGAATCTGCAGAACTTATTCAGCTGCTTAACAAGCATTACAACACAATTGATGTGGTTAACGTCGCTTTCCAGTGGGCAGAGTCACCCAGTGAGGTGTTTCTTGCCATAAAGTTCTCCAACCGGTGGAGCAGCCCAGGTATGACAGTAACATATGATTTCAGAGAAACGCAGGGGCACTTGTCGTATCAGATGAGTCTTTAGACGTTGATGGAAATGTCTTAAAGTACTCCAGCAAGGGAACTCAGTCCGACAAACTAAAGATGTACCAACTGATACTGGAGCTGTACGATGAGGTACTACCACAGGAGACCAAAGTCACGCCGGTGTCAATGGGAAGGTTTACTATTACCCTTAAAAAGGTGCACAAGGCTGTCTGGGGTAGACTAACAAAGGGAAACGAAAAAATACACAATCAACAGATATGGTGGGAAATGAAGGAAAAGCACCAGGAAGCCTGTGATACCTTTGTCGAGGGGGATGAAGCAGATCCTGAGGCTGACGCAGACGCCGATCACCATGATGAAAATCACATCTATGATGATGAAGATGGTGAGAAAGATGAGCTATGAACGTAATCTAATGATTAAAACCAAATTTTTACATTACACTGCATTATGTGCATTTATCGCTTCTCCATGGTAGCTGCAATCGTCTCCCTTGCTCTAACTATTAAATCAATCAGTTCACCACCGCTTTCCTTAGGAAAGGTTTTCTGTAAAGACAATTAGAACGAAATGATGATGGATTTACCTTTGTTTTCGAGCCTAGGTCGTGCACTTGGTATGTGAGAGTGCCATCTTCCACCTGAGGATTGATAAAAAAGCTGGCTCCGGCCCTCTCCGCTATATCTAGCGCCTTATACCACTTCTTAGTCTTGTAATACTGGTGTACTTTCAACCCTGCCTTGCGCAGTGTATCCAGCAAAGTGTTTATGCTTTGTAAATTATCACTATCTTTGTTTAAGTCAATCGGAGGAGTAAACAACACAACATCGGCGTACGTGCTCTGCTCCGTTATACCCCTTTATTGCGATGTAAATCCCGGTGATGCAACTAACCTGTCTCTCAGCAGCTCCACAATGGCCACATTACCCATCCCAAAGCCTACAGCATAGGATAACTGACTATATGAGTCCTCTGAACGAGAAAAGTAGTTGTCGTATCTTCCTCCTCCTGCTATTGCCCTACGATGCGGGTTAAGCCGGTCGAAACACTCAAACACGGCGCCCGTATAGTAGTCGTTACCTCTGACTACACTAAGGTCTATTGTCAACCAATCAGCATAACCGGCTATATCAAGACCGTTATATATGTTCCTGCAGAAGGATGTAAATGAGTTAAATAAAATTACCTCATGTTCTTAACAAACTCCGACTCAGGCTGGAATATGTTCTCCAGGTCAGTTATGGTGTTACAGTTTGCGATAATTTCAAATAGTTTCTCTATCTCTGCAGTTTTGAGACCGAGAACCATCAGACTTTCTGCGATAGCATCCCTCGGCAGTTTTCGATACTTGTCCATGACTTTGACGAAATTGTGCATCCACTTGCCATCATCGGTGTCCCTTCCCAGAAGTCGCAGGATGGCGCTAGTGGAGTTGTGATGATTAAGGTGTATGGCCACATCCTTGCTGCTGAGGTTGTACTGTACGAGGTAAAAGGCAAAAAATGTAATACTCACCCTCTGGAAGAAATAAATAAGCATTGTTAGTAATTCCACCTCAGCAGCCTCCTCGGTAATGCCAACTATGTCACATGTCCATTGAAGGTGGTTACGACGTCTACAATGCCCAGGATGCTCGTATCTCCAGCAATCTGCCTTGGTATACCACTTTGATACTTGAGGCGGTGATAGCGTGAATTTCCCCCCCGCAGTTGTAGCCCCTTCTCGATGTGCCTTCAACATTGCCATGAACTGTGGAGTAATGTCACCCCGAAGTGCCAGACGGCGACCTTTACGGTCGGAGAACGTGTACAATTCATTACGATGTTCATCATTCTGTTTTTCATTTCACTGGAATCTTTTTCTCACCTTTTCGTCTTCCCCTTTCCCGAAGAGCTCGGCATGCGCCAACACTCCGAGGGAATACTCTGCAAATCCGAAGGCTCCTGATACATTATCCCACTGTAAACGCATTAGATACGCCATATATGGCTATTTTAGGTCAGAAGGTAACCTACTTCTTCTTGCAATCTGCGCTGTTCCAGTTGCTCCGCCGGCAAAAAGTATTGACCGCCCCTGACTGTGTGAAGGGCTACATTATCCAAGGTTTCTGTATGTACACCTAACGCTTTGGGTCCTCTAGGTGCATATGAATCCCGTACAGACGACGGGGAAGCAACGAAGGCAGGTATTATACTGTGCCTCGAGACACACCTCACTGAGATGACGCATATAGCCAATTGTAGAGAGAATGGCAACACATATGCAATCATCTGATTGATGGTTGTGTTACGATGTTTCCTTTAGCATTTTTGCTCCCTAAATCTTCGGGTGAGGCGGCACATGTTACACGCCGTAGACAGGGCAGCCTTCCATCTACCAAAACCATCTAAATATGACCAAATATGTTGTTAATATGCGATAATATGTGCATAATTTGGAATTTCACTCTCTTAATGTGCTTAAGACGGAACTATGAATGACACTTACGTGCCAATTTATCATGCAGACTTGCGTATTCATACATTAGTAAAGGTTTTTACTCAACTTGGGTTCTATTCACCGACCGGTTTTTTGCCTCGAGTAAGAGCTTCAAGAGTTGAACCTCGTCCAGTATCGATTGCTGCAGAGGTTTGGATTTCTCACAATGCAGTTGATTCTTGATACGCATTAACATAGAGAGACTCTTCGCTGCGTTCTCTTGTACATCTGTGGTTTCACCTGCCGGACGGTTATTGTAAGTTGCCCTTCTATCTTGTGCTACTTGAGGGTTTTCCATTGCCTGCGGCTCCTCTGGACGGCGGGGTTGTGATTGGCTAACTGCCTCGTATTGCACCGGTTTAGAAGGGGCAGGACTCTGAGATAACGCAAAAACATGTTTGAAGGCATCTAAAAGGTCCACGGAAGGGTCGTTCTTATCACCATAATCGTTAGAAAATAGTGATCCCTTGTAGCGAGTGTCACGAGGGAAACGGGAGTTACCCAACGGTATTGTACCCTTTGTCGGCATTCTTGTAGAATTAAGTGGGTTCCACGAGGAAGAATCAATACCACCTTCAACTTGTGCAACCATATGTGCAGGAGGGTTACCGAGAGGGGAGCTCGATCGAGACTTTAGTGCTTTCGCAGATACTCCCAATCCGGCTTGAATCTTTGAAGAGACACCATCAGCCGCACTTTTCACATCATCCTCCTTTGAATGCATCTTTGGCCTGTATAGGGCCTTACGCTGAACTGTGTTGCGCACTCTTGGTCTCACAAAGTCTGCTTCTGAAGCGCTCACACCCATCCAACACACATCATAGCACTCGTGAAACTTTTGGTGCTCTATCAGGTCTCCTTCGTGATTAAATATCTTTAGAAAGTTATCCACCTTCATACGGGGGAATGTAGAAGCGGCCATAAAGTATTTCGAATCCAAAGACCATTCCGAGACCACTGTACACGGTTCCTTCAGGTGAATGATCTGCTCGTATTCGTTAGACTCCTTTCTGTACCAGAAGCAGATCTCTCCAGCCAAATTGCCAAATCCACATAAAGCAACCATATTACCTAGTGGATTCCACTTAATAGTGTTGCGATAAGACTTGGGGAACTCAAACAAAGGCTTACAAGTTGCGTCGAAGAGTGTGATGTCACAAGGCATGTTCCCCTCCATTACAATGAACTCGTCCCTTATTGGACACCAACGAGCATCATGGGTAGTCTGTGCATTCACGCGGCGTATGAATGTACCATCTCTGTTGTACAATAAACAGTTGGACGTTGATCCGTATCTTTCTCCCGCGAGGTCTACCGTGGACTGCCCAAGCACCATGAGGTACTTTCCAGAGGGCGACCACATCATCTCTGCTGAATCCTCCGACTTCAACTCATGGTTATGAGAAGATTCCTCTACCAGTTTGTTACCCACGGCCCTTATGGTAGTAATATAAAGGTTACCTGAAACTTGGGTGCTAATGTCTGCCTTGGTGTAAGCAGCGAGCGAAATCCACCCGCCCCTTCCTAAAAATGAAAAGTCACCTTCTGCTACCACCTCACTTTTATCAGCTGACTCATTCCCTAAATCTTTCCCATTTACCTTTATCGTATCATCTGTGGCCTTAACTTCTGTACCAGCCTTTCCTGTATCGTTGGCAGCCAGTGTACCTTCAATACCTCCAAATACTTCAACAGAAAAGACTCGATGGACTGGAATAGTCATCAACAACCTTGTGCTCTTTATAGGGCTAGCATCTGTAGAAGAAATGGAGTATAGCGACACCTCGTGAGAGTAGCAGAATGCAAACATGTCGTTATCTCCAACCCACTTTATAATGGGCCATTGTTCTGGAGACAAACGACGTGTGCTGAACGTTCCTACAATGGCTTTTTGAGATATATCCCATATGTGGAGGTTGTCGTCCAACGACAACCCGGTTTCCTTAGAGAAGTTGTTCAGGTTGAAGTAGATCACCAAATACACCCCATTGTTAGACCACTGCAAATGCTTTATGTTTTTGCACCCCATCGGAGTGTATAAATTTCGGAATTTTCCCACGCCCCTAAGGGTGTCAAACGTGGAATCTGAACTACATTCTGTATTCAAGTGCAAAATGGATAGCCCTAGCCTCTCCTCCACGATAGCAACATTGTTTTTCGGTGAGCGTGAATATAAACGTGCGATACGATCCAGACACCAAACCTTTTGACACGAGAAATGATTTAAAACTTCCGGGCGGTTGCCGTTGCTGGGCACTGCCGAAACATCAGCAGGTGAATCCCCAGGCCTCTGTGGGACGCAACTATTAACAAATATGCCATCTTTTCCATGTATGAGGAACATGTTAACGTCACTCTTCATTACTTCCATCGTAACTTCCAGCCCCCGAGTACAAATTATACCCAGAAAACCGAATTATTTAGCCTAACCAGCCTAATCTGTTCAACTGTTTGTAGGTTGTTTTCTTGTTATTTTACTATTTCATAAACTTCATTTGAAAGGGAGATCCACGCCTCCGTAATGCCATAAAGGGGTAATGTTGTATGATTCCCCTGCGATATATTGTACCTCCTGCCGGGCTTCAGACTTTGCCTTGTATACTCTTCCAGTGTGGTCCCCAGCGAACTATGATTAGCATCGATGAATAGGCTTTTCGATTAATATGAGTGAATACGATAATGCAAACGCCTTTAGCTCCTAGGGCGATAAAAGTGTAACCTTCCACAAGCTTCAATAATATCCTGCGAAACTCGTTTAACCTTTAAAGTAGTAGTTTATATTGCTTCATTTATGTAAAGATTCCTGCCCAGCCTGATTAGATATGATCATAAGCTAGAAAGTCGCATATTATGAGCACAACGGACCAACACCAAGGGAAGAGATATTGGATAAACTGCTAAAGACGACGCAAACAAATGTTGAAAACGAACAGCAAATGACCATCCTACAGTCTTCACAGCGTAAAAGATGCAAAAGTGCCACTAGTGGGCCAAATTATGAACAGAATCAAGATGGATAGTGAATGTGTTGCCACGCATGACACATGAGAGCCAAATGTGCTTTACAATGACAATGTTACATATAACCTAATTTTTCAAACGCAATAATAGAACGAACGAAGAAGAATCATGGATCAAAAAGGTAAGCTAATACAGAGTAGACATGTAAGCTTACCTTATTGTGAATACTGGTGACGTCTCCTTCAATCGTAGGTGCGGTTTAGTCCAATTTTCTTTATTTGTAATGCATTTCTGCCGTGACCCCTGCTGAGATTTGCGCGTGGCGTGCTAACATGACACATGCCCCAGCGGGTTACACATAGTATACAGGGCTCCAGTAGACGAGACTGAAAGTTTGATATCGCTAGATTTTCCAGTGCTTTTTGTGTTAAAGTTATGCTTAATGTGCTGTGCATATGAATATGGCTACGCGGTGGTTTGTTGAGATTCCACAGGACCACTGTAGCGAGACACATACACCCATCCCTTGCTGTAATACACCCGTACTTGTTTTACATCATGTATATTGCATTGTTATAATATAATTGTTTGCATACGACGGTGGCGCCTCTTGTACTGCTTCCCGATTTATAGTTGACCTATTCCGTATCTGTTAGTAATGATACCAGTTATTCAGTAAACTCTGAATGCTATCGCCACCCAGTCAATTATCGTGTGTCCCTTTTGTCTTATCTATACATTAACCCCATGGCTGCGGTGGCATGTTTATGGATAGTAACATTGAATCATCGTTATATTACCGTTACCCGACAGTCACCCTTGATTGTAGCTTTTAGAGGAATTCTATTACTACAATTGGCCACTCATTTAATTTGGACGGATTGGCTAGCTAGCTGCGTTGCTGTCTAGAAGGGATGGAGAAGCCTGCTTTGGAATATTTACATCCTGGTCTTAGACCGTATGTAAAACCATGTCTACCGTTCATAATAGGAGGCGCTTCTGGCTGTGTGGCGACAATGTGCATACAGCCCATTGACATGGTGAAAGTTAGGATTCAATTAGCTGGAGCAGCTGGCCAGAAACAACCCGCTCCCTTCGCCTTATTCAAGCACCTTCTGAAAACGGAAGGCATATGCAAGATGTATAAGGGCATAGACGCAGCGTTTGCACGCCAGCTACTCTACACAACTACCAGGCTAGGCCTCTTCCGCTCTATCAGTGATCACATCAAGAAGAAAAATGACATCACGACACTCCCCTTTTACCAAAAGTGCGCTGTGGGACTTTTTAGCGGAGCAGTCGGTGCCTTCATTGGCAATCCTGCCGACCTGGCGTTGCTTAGAATGCAGTCAGATAACTCCTTGCCTGTGGAGCAGCGCAAAAACTACGGTGGCATCATCTCCACCATCGTGCGCATCTCCAGGAATGAGGGTATATTTTCCTTGTGGAAGGGGGCATCCCCCACGGTTACAAGAGCAATGGCATTGAATGTGGCTATGTTAGCAACCTACGATCAGTCAAAGGAAGTGCTTACTCCTTACGTAACTAGCAAAACCGGCGTGACCGTTTTAAGCAGCGCTATAAGTGGTTGGTTCGCAACGGTCGCTAGTCTTCCGTTTGACTACGTTAAGACGTGTATGCAAAAGCAGAATCATGGAGCGTCCCAATATTCAGGAGTTATTGACTGCTTCGTGAAGAATTATAGGCAAGGGGGAATAATGCGCTTCTATGGATCCATAAATGCCTATTACTTGAGAATAGCCCCTCATGTCGTCATCACACTCATTATGAGGGAATACCTAGAGAGCATACTCATGCCTAGTCGGTGAACACGACTCCCCCACGTCATCAGTAACATAACGAAGGAACACCTATTCAGACTAATGTTAGTGCATTTTAGCCTATATTACTACCTTTGTACATGAATATCGTTAAATTATTGTGCATATTGGCATATAGTATTTTACAGGGGGTAAATATGCGAGGTGGTCTGCCCCTGATAAAAAGAGTTACTTGATTTATAGCAATGCTTGTCTTCTACTGACATTTTTTCACTGTCTTCTTAGGCTTTTATTCACTCTCCCTCCTTAAAGTCGTATTGGACCACGAGTTTAGCGGCTGCTCCGAGAGCCACACGCATTGTGGCCAGACGTGCCTCCACAACATCTGGCTCTTCAATGGGTTTTGCAGTCTCAGGGTGAAAGTTTTTAGGTTCCGTCCCGTTGCAGCTAATAACTCCTGCCACCATCTGGCGTGTAGAGGCGGTGACTAGGAATGTGGAAATCTCACGGTCCTCCAGCTCGAAACTTGTCTGGACCACTTCCTCACGGAGTTCATCCCTGCGTTTGATCTTGGGTGGGTAAGTTACTGGATATGTATATGTTCGAGTAAGCCGAGCCGGTAGCCCCAGCTCTTTCGCAGAGTTCCTGAGGGCCCTGGTCGCATCCGGGTGAGAGACGGCTGGGTAGTCATAGTCTACCTCGAGTAAAGTTGCAGTTTCACCGCGACATGCAGCATAAGTAATGCATATTTCTTTGTCATCGACTCTTCCAGGCGTTAAACTGACCGTGTTCGCGATCAAAATAAGACAGCGAACACCGAATACCCCCAACTCGTTAATGGTACGGTGAAGATTCGTGCCTCCGTAACCGTAACTTATGGCAAAAAACCGCTGTCCGTCATATTCCATCTCCATTGAACTTATGGATTTGTATTTGCCTAGCGGTTCAGAATAAGTTGCGACAGAAGCCAACATCGCTATCCAAGCGGGGTCTCCAACGAGAACGGCAACTGGAAGAATTCTGTCCAGTGGGACACCAATCTTGTTCATAATGCCCGGAGGGCATACAGTGGCCTTTGGCATCTTGAAAGATATATTTAAGCGTTAAGAGCTTGGTGTTGAAGTACCACACACTAAGAAAATACTTAAGGGTCGAGATTTACCGAGGGTGTAAAAGATTACAAGCTTCACGTAAGTCAACCGCATGCATTATTTCACAATGGATGAACTAGTAATGTGTGGAATCCCGAATATCCAGAGCCAAGTGTCCCAGAGCTGGTGGAATCCTTCGAGGCTTTAAACTCGACAAATGCACATCAGGCAATCCACAGATATGGCAAATTTCCCATATCCTCGAAAATTGTTGCCACAATGGATTGTGATGCTGCAGTGACAATACGGAGCGGTGTAGTGGTACGCGGCTATCACCCATGCAAAGCAAAGGCACAATATTATAATACGGTCGTATTATATATAGTCATAAATAAGGGGCAACTTTGCATGTGTGAGAAGATCGTGTGTGTTGGTGACGTCTTCAAGATGAAACACTGGACTATACCTCTCATAGCACATCACTGTCTCATCCAACGCCCGGTATAGGCCGTCCTAGGGGCTTTTTATAGCTTTTAAATTGAGAAAACGTTTCTTAGCTCTAACGTATGCCTCGTGGATGGTATGTGTCATTAGAGGACGGAGAGTGCTAATGCTTCTATTTTAAGTAAGTAGCACAAGCATATCACAAACACCTGTCTGAATGCCTGGCATCTCTATATAGTTGTCACAACCTCGCACAATACCGTGGTAAACCTGCGTTGTCTTTGTCCAGTAGGATTCTCATAGTTATAAAGAAGTACATCCCTGTTATGTTCAAACTACAAAATGACGGACAAGACTACGGAAAACCCTTCAAAGGTACTCAACCGATGTGCTATTCCAAAGGGAAAGGGTTACAAAGTTGCCATCATCTGCGGTGACATGAAACGCTTCCAGCTCATCAGGGAGAATGCGTCTCAATACAAGGAGTTTGGTCATTACCTTTGTTGGACGGCCGCTGAATTCGAGGTTGATGGAGAGTTAATCCTCATGGTGTGCCACGGCGTGGGATCTATGTCATCCGCCACTATCATCGTTGAATTGATTGAGCTCGGTGTAAAGTGTATCATCCGCAGCGGAACCTGTGGAACCTTCCAACCAAAATTGCATGGAACCGGTGATATTTGTATCCCTTACGCAGGTGTAAAGGGTGACACGGCTTCTCAAATTGAGATCTCTGCTCCCTTCCCGTCTGTCGCCGACCCTGATGTAGTTGAGGCCCTTAGGGTGGCCGGTGACGAAGAAAATTTAGAGTTTCATTTTGGCATCGCCTACTCAACAGACCTTTTCTATCGAACTGGCATCAGAATGTGCGATATTAGAAACAATTACATCAAGTGCGGAGTTGCCATCGAAGACACGGAGAATACCACTCTCTTCACCCTTGCCACCATTCACAACATCAGAAGTGGGGCCATATGCACAATAGATGGTTGCCCCTTTGAATGGAATCTAGGTAACTATAGTCCTACATCTGAAAAAATGAATGAGGGGAAGAAGACTATGGTAAGAGTCGCAGTAAAGGCTGCCATGAGATTGAGTCGGATGATCAAGGAGGAAGAAGCTGCTGCTGCGGCTAAGCCGTGAACCATGCACTATTCTCTTGCAATATATGTATATCCATATATTATAAACTAAACAGCCCCAAAGCAAAATATTTTTTAAAGTATCTGATATTTGCAGTCCGCCAATTAAAAATTAGGGGCGCATTTTCCCAAAAAGCATACATTTTACAACAAATCCATAATTATGGCTAACCTAAAGTTACTTTGTTTGATTAGTCACTATCAGCTTCATCTAAGGCCTCTTTTTCTTCCTTCTCGTCGTTATGTTCTTCATCAACCTTTTCCTTCTTTCTCTTTTCCTCTTCTTCACGTTCTAGTCTTCTCTTCTCCCTAAAATGGGCTTCTAGCTGCTCTATCTCCTCCTTTGTCTTGTTGACATACTTGTGGAATTTAACTGCGCCAGCGAAAACTCCTTCCTGGATCTTAATCAGACGCAGGTTTAGTCTAGGGCCCGCTTCCGTGAGGCTATAAATGCATGTTTGATGCCACACCATAAAATAGAATAATTACATAGTGCACGTTATGAAAATTCACTACAAATGAACCTACCTCACTGCCAATTTGCCCTTCCCCTCTGATATTTTCTCCAGCTCTGCCGTAGTTTTCAGGCCATATTTGTGCCGGAGCAAAAGATCACCGGGGTCTACGTTGTTCAGCTCTACGTATTTATCCTGCATAGATAATACCGACCCGTCATTATTAGACATTCCTTTCATCAGATCCTTGAAACTTGCATTATTTTCATTAATGAGGCGTTTTATTGATTTCTTATCAATCAGCCCCTGAACAGCCCCCGATGTATGGCAGTCAACGAGGTTAATAAGATAATGGCGCATGACAATCACATCAGAGTCACGCTCCTTGTTGAATAAAACGACACGCTTGCAATTGGTCATCTTTGTAGTTGAGACGTCAATCGGACTAAACAGCCTGTTGAATATATTCGCCACGGTGCTCATTGTGGGCATCTTGTCGCCAACTGAAGAACGATTGCTTGGTTCCCCGGCACCTGTGAAGCCATTTAGCACCACTAGTGGTGAGTAATTGCTTGTTACTCCGACAGATTTAGGATTGCAGGTATGTTTTGCGATATCTGACACCAGCGTCAATAAGTCAATTGAAAAAGTCAAAGTTGGCCCATTTGGCAGATTTGCAACTTTGAGATAGCACTGGCGTTCTGTTTCACTGACAGCGATTATATGGGTTAAACCCAGAACTTCGCCAACTTCAGTGAAGTCCTTCATCTTCTGTCTAGTCGCCTCGTTCAGGCGTGTCGCGCTGTTTGGTGACAGCAGCGTACGCAGATCCTTTACGAGTTGCCTGAGCTCTGGACGCAAGGAGCCTCGTCGAATAACGATTATTCGAGGGGCATCCGGGTCCAGCTCCTCGGGAACGTGTGTCCTGCGCTTCCTACGGCGTCCTGATTTTCCCATTTCTTGATGAAGGCATCCAGAAATTAACTGACATTATAGAACTGCTTATAGCAATTCATATAATTTTAATATTGTGCTATTTTGTTGCAATTTTGTGCGACGTCACAAGAATCCAGGGAGATGAGGCGCCATACTCTGCACGCTAGATATAATGTGACGCCTTTTATCAACTAATGATGATGCTATCGTCTATAATGCGAGATGGTTTCGGTCTATCTGTGTGATTTGTTCAATATATGGAATATAATTGCATACACCATGGAAGAATCATCAGACATATTTTCAATTTGTCTAGATTTTATTATTGAAATACCAAAAACGACGGTATAACCCGACCTTGCACTCGTCTTTTAACAATATTATAAGGTATTTGTTGCCAAAACATATCTTACTCTGTTGGCCAACCCACTCGTTTCGCGTTGAGGTTGTCCGTGTCTATTCCATGCGTGTAGTTGTGAGTACCGCATCTAGAGGTCATTTTTGCAATTTTCCTGCCGTTGAAAGATTTCCGGAAAGCCATTATTCCTGCCTTCACTGATTTGTAAAACCGCTCTGGTAGTACGCATTCGACAGCTGGCATGCTGGCTGCCTCAGGGGGGCCAAGCTGCCATTGCATCGTGCCCTTAAACCCAGGCGGGTATCCGTTGGTCTCCTGAACCAAAGCCCTGTGAACATCTCCGCCGAAGGAAAGCAACGCTGCAGGTAGCTGCTGTAGGTCAGCATCATACGCTGCTCTTGGCACCTGGTCCACATCGACTACAAGGAACCTGTTCTCTGGGAACTCCTGCGACAGCTTGTCTACACAATCCAGTACAGATAGCGATGCTGTGTTTTGCTTGCTTATGAACACAGTAACTACGAGGTCCTCGGTCTTGGCAGAAGGACGGTCTGTAGCACATTATAATGACATGTTACAAACACAAAGATTTCGCTTATATGAACCAAGACACTGAATATAGCCATCGTTTAAAAGCACAAACCCATGTTTTGGGCAACTTGTCGTGTATGAAATTCTACCTACCTGGCAGAGAATAGACTGTGCTGTGGAATTCGTCAAAGTCATTCACAACGCGCACATTCTCGCGTTCCTGGACACGAAATGGACTTCCTAGAGTGGAAATCCTTGAGCATATTTCAGAAACACTGTGATTGTAGCGGTAGTTGCTTAAAACCCCTTGCCCTGGCAAGGGTGTTCGTGAGAGTGCGCGACCACTGAACACACCTGCGGCCCTAGCGCAAGCGAGGCGTGAAGGCAAAGCAAAGGAACCGCTTAGCATACGCATCGTCACTTTAGAAGGCGATATGATAGTCTCTGTCGCCCGTGTAGTGTCTAGACATTAGCCCTCCAGTGACGTTGGCATCATCGGCCTACTTAGCAGTCATAGATGAGAGAAAAGAGGTAAAAGCAATAGTTTGTTGATTCCATATTTCGCTGTGTGGTGGAATAAGAACAGGGCTGCTTAACGGAATAACAAACGTCTGTTTTATGAACAGGGCTTCAGGTCGAGGCATCCTCCAGTGTGATATCTTATAAACATTCAATGTGTCTATATTGAGTGGTGGCTGGGCTTATCTGGGGACAAGAAACGGCTTTTTATTATCTTCTATGAGACCAGAGGGCATTCCATCTGCCATCCTCTCCAAACTCATCATTAATATGCGATGTTAATATATACTCTAGGAGCACACACAAGAAAGGGCATATTCACAGAGTATCGTCACCATGGAGTACTTTCCTATCAAGAATATCACCACCTACACATCCAACTGGATTATTAAGGCCAGAGTTGTATACAGGACGCCCATTAGACAGTTGAAGGGTGATACTCCCTTCTTTTACGCGGATATTGTGGATAAGCATGTACGTTCGCCTCAGATATAAGTCAAATTTGTCTTCAGGGTGACAGCATAAGGATTAAATTTTGGGGGAAAGCGGCAACCAAGTGGGACGAACATGTCGAAAAAGGAAAGGTAGGTGTGAAACCCTGCGTATCATAATTGAATCAGGTTTACGCATTTAGTAAGGGCATAGTGGATTTGTCAAACAAGAAATACAACAACACAGATCACAATTATGAAATCAGACTCAACGCAGAAAGCACTATCGAGCCCGTAGAGGATGACGGTGACATTACCACAGAACGATACCATAAGATTCTGTCTTTGAGGGATGTTAACTCAATGCCCATCGGAGCTGGTACAAACTTTGATGTACTCTGCATAATTAGGCAAGTGGGAGAGCTGATAAAGGTTAATACCAAGGCTGGCTACGAAACTAGTCGGCGGAACTTGACGATAGTTGACTCCAGTGGCTACGAGATGGAGGTGTCTCTTTGGGGGGAGTTGACTACCATTCCTATTCTGGATGATGTCGAAGGGAAGGCTGTTATAATCTCTAATTTGACAATGAAGGAATGGCAAGGTGCAAGAAACTGTAACACCATCTCCTCGAGTGATATCAAACTGGCCACTCAGGAAAGCTTAAGAGACAAGGAAAGACTATCGCAGCTAGAGGAGTGGTACGCATCAGCAAAGGACAAGAATGACTTATTCAAGACCATGAAACCACAGACACAGGCTTCAACCCAGACATATGAAGTCACCGATATTGCATCATTAATGAACAAGTCCAAAGTAGGTTATAACATTTTCCCTTTCATTGGTAATTAGGGGAACTTCACGATAACCGCAAAACTAAGAAAGATATATTGGAAAAACAAAGATGGCGCACGCAGGCTGTCGTACCAATCGTGTCCAGTGTGCATCAAGAAGGTACTTATGGATGAAGGAAGTAACAAATTCAAGTGTATATCCTGTGGTGATGCAGTTGTAACCCCAGTTAACAGATATTTCTTCCATTGTGCTTTCATTGACCACAGTGGGAAGTTATCAGCACAAATCAACTCTGATATAGGTACGTCCCATTGGCATAACCTAATGCTGTATCAGGGGAGAAAATGCTAGGTAAGCCAGCTAGTTTTTTGGAGGAACTAGACGATGAACAATTAAAAGACTATGTAGACGTTAAATCAATTTACAAGGTAAGTATAATGACAGTAGAGAAAACATGTCCCAGGATTATAAGGTCTCTGGATATCTAAAGGGAAACATGTACAACGGAGAGACCAGGTATCAACTAAACATTACCAAACTGGAGCCATTGGACTATGTTATGGAGGCTGAGCTGCTATTGGATAGCATGCAGATAACATACGACAGTGTATTAAACTTCCTTGGAATATCCAGTGAGGGCAGCAAGGAAAAGAAGGCCAAACTGGAGGAATAAATGACTAAGCGGAGGCCTCAAATAAACAGAACCTTACGAATTTGTATAAGGTTGAGCCCCAACGACATCGCAACAAAGTGAAGCTAATTTGTTCTCGCAAACCTGCAACTGCTATCAAAGCCTATGTATTTGTCTTTATACGTTTATACATAACTGGTGGGTATAATGCGATGTGTAATATATGAATTGGCATATTGTCTACTAGTGTGTATGCCACGGCAGCATGATTCTGTTAAGATGCACTCTAACCGTCTTATTTGGTGGGCACTATATATATCTTCGTTGTGAAATGAAGTTGTTATCCCTCATTTCGGGGGGGAAGGATGGCATTTATAGCATTATAGCAGCCCAAAGGGAGGGACATGAAGTTATCATGCTAGGACACCTCAAACCGAAGGCTGAAGACGACACCCATGAGCTCGACAGCTTCATGTATCAGACTATAGGTCACAATATAGTCCCTGCTATTGCTGAGTGCCTAGATCTTCCTCTGATTGAACGTCACATCACAGGTATGTTTACGTGCAACCACGTTGAAGTATAATCTGAGAGCTGTATAATACCAAAACAGGAACTCCAATTGGTAAAAATACCTTGGAATACGTTCCTGAAGATGGTGATGAAGTGGAGGACCTTTTCACCATGGTGAATGAAGCATTGGTAGGTATCTTCCTCCTTAACTGTAAAAGACACAGGCCGCCAAAAAGGACATCGAGGGCATCCTTACTGGTGCTATTGCATCGCAGTATCAGCTCAACAGAGTAGAGAATGTGTAAGTTGTTCAGTCTCTGATATACCGTCCATTAACTGCAACACCAATGTGACATTGATTTAATCCCGATCAGAGCAAAGAGGCTAGGACTACGCACTGTTCAGCCACTTTGGGGTCGTGAACAGACTGGACTCTTACAAGAGATGATTGAGAACAACATGAAGGCAATCATAGTAAAGACGTGTTCCATGGGTAAGCGCAATTCTACATCTGGTCCCGCTCTAAACAGGATAATAGGCAGTTACATTCCTATTCACATCATAATGCATCTTCAGGCATAAATGAAACCCATCTAGGAAAATCTATTGAAGAGCTCTACCCGGAATTTATAAAACTAAAGGAAAAGTATGGATTTAACGTCTGTGGAGAGGGGGGTGAATACGAAAGTCTTGTGCTGGACTGTCCTGCCTACAAGCGGAGGCTGGCAATCACTGAACACAAACATATTGTTCATTCAAAGGACCCATTTGCCCCAACAATACTATACGTTCCAACGAAATGGGAGATCATTCAGAAGGAATAGAAATTTATCTCAATTAATGTAGCATGCAATGATGCGAAGGCGTAATAGACAGGAGTGGCATGGGCAGAAGTGAATCTGTTGCTGCTCCTTGCACACGGTACTCTCTTCCATTAGTGCATAAAGCTGTTTTAGCGGTGTTTTGTTATTAAATAAACATTCCTTTTCAATGTAGAAGGCCCACATTGTGGAACACTAGCAATGATATACCTTCTTTATGCGTTGCAATGACTGCGAATCTCTCCCTGTAACCGTTACAGTGATGCATTTGGTCATTCAGTAATCCATTAGTCATTGTAACCCTGTTTATTTGCATCCATTAGACACGCTATGGGGTCTCTGATGATAACACAGTGAGGCTGCGCCGCAGAATGGATAATCAGTCTTCTTAACCTGAAGACTGCAACAAAATATACGACTATTACCAGCGATGATGATTTGGCACGGGGTCATCTTGACATAGCGCCACAGATAGCTGAGCTGGACCATCACATCAAATGTTTTACCAAGTTTTGTTAACTATTGCAACTATTATTATCAGCAGACTTCCACTGCAGTCTGAGTAGCTGGTGTTTCTACATTTTAGTGGGATTATTTTCCCTTATCTTAGGTACCGTGTGATACTTAACGTGCTACCCATTGGTTTGTGAACATTCCTTTCCCTGGGCTCGGTTATACAATGGCTTTATGAATTTGTCCGCCTAACTATTCCAGTCTCTCATGTCGTCCATTATGTTCCCTTTGGTAACGTAGCCGTCACCTTCTTTAACACTCACTATACGCCTACAGCTTCCTATGTCTTTGATATATTAACACATCAAAAGCTCATTATACACTATGAATGACATTATGATTATATAGCAAAAATATTTTATTGCTTTCTTTTCATTATGCTTGTTGTCCTGCTGTCCCCAAAACACGGCTCCATCACCTGCCTCAGATTATTGCTACAGGCATTTATTAGTTAAACCATTTTAATATTCTATCGCAACCATGAATCGTCTCAAGGAATTATCGGAGGCGAGAATATACATCATTGGTGATGAGGTAGGGGAGCAACGAACACTGCCGTAATCATTGCGATACAGGACACTGTGGTAGGATTCCTGCTTGCCGGAATCGGTAGCAAGGATGGACTTGGGCAGACGAACTACAAAATAATTTCGCCAAGTTAGTTTCACCTCCCACTGTAAACACTATTGTACACAGAGGTTCCTAAGCCAGAACTAGAGGAAACGTTCAAGCAATACCTTGAGAGGAAGGACTGCGGTATAATCATCATAAACCAGCACATAGCTGAGCAAATAAGGCCCCTCATCGATCTACATTCAGGCCCAGTCCCAGCGATTCTGGAGATTCCCAGCAAGGAGCAGCCCTACGATCCTAACAAAGATTCCATAACTCAGAAGATAAAAACCTTCTTCGGTGAAACGTGATCGCATACGAACATCACTCTGTAACTTTATTATAGTCTGTCCTATTCTAGTGGGACATCGTACAAGCATAACACAATCATATAAAAAACATTACTTTCCATTATGTTTCAATAGGAAGTGTACTGAACGTTTCAAACGTCCATTATAGGCTCAAACTGCTTTGTGTCGCGAGCCATCTTCAGAAATACTGAGTTTTCATCATACACGTACTCGTCGTTGTCATCTCTTTCTTCCACAGGAAGATAGGCATTAAATGTGATACCATCTCCGACACGGTCGTCGATGGGGAGTAGCCAAAGGAGAGGATTCTCTCCCAATACACAGGCTATATTGTTGCGCAGCCCAGCCGACCAAATGGATCCATTCAGCAGCATGGCGCTAGAAGATCTTTTTTCGCAGAACTCTATAGTGGTGAATGCTTCACATATCAGATATATGTGGAAGCACAAAAATAAACCGCAGACTAAACCAAAGAATACGGCCAATACCTCAGCAACTAGAATCATAGTAAACTCGTTGAAGTTGACCTGAAAAATATTGAATTTCTAAGGAAAGAACAAATAATGCACACTAATATGTTCTATTTAAACACTTTTATATATGTAGCAGTTTGCTTACCGATGGGTTTGAGATTACATGTTTCACGTTGGGGTAGGATATGCATGCGATAAGGGACGATAACACTGAGGCGTAAAAGAGGCTCAAGAAGAAATACTTGTGGTTTCTCCATCCTATGCAATTTTGCACCCATGGACAATGGTGGTCCATCTTTAGAACACAGCGGTTGCATATTCTACAGTGATGCGTCCTGTCTGGCTTATAGTGTTGACACCACTTACAGCTACGTCTTAGTCCTGATTTCTTTGTTTCACAGAGCACAGGGGTTACAGCTTTCTCATCAGTGTCGAAGAAGCTCCATTCTGGTGTGTCTGGCACCTCTCCGGGATCAACTGAAGCACATAATACATAGCTCACGATAAACAAGACAGTGAGTACACTAGTGGATAAAACAACCACTGCAGTCTTCTTGCTGAGTATCCCGCCATGCTTGAAATCCTCTAAAACTGCAGGCTTGACATGGTATATCATGAACACGCCGTAAACGAAGATGAAGCTTAGAACCACAAAGGCAACAGGGAGATAATGAAACCATCTTGTTTTAGACGTAGGCGGGTTAATGTAATCATTATATGATGACCTAAGACAGACTTTATTCGGGTTGAAAATGCGATCATCGTTGCACAGAAGTGGATCCAAGTCATTCATGCCAGTTGGAGTAGTAGGTCGCGAAGGAAGATACGATGTGTAAGTTGCTGTCCTCCTAGGCGACATACGCTTACTCTCTGATGCCTCATCCTGAGATATTCCTGCCTCAGTAGCCCTAGATGCTCCTTTTTTCAGAAAACTCATGGCGAATTATACCAAGATAGACATCACCAGGCAAATGAGGTTGATATCACACCTACATCAGAGAATATTTCTTCAGCACTCATCCTAGAATAGTGTGTCCTGATAACTTGTAGTGCCATCCATTAATACAGTGCCGCTTGGTCTGCTTAAGGCATTGCATCCCTGTCTCCGGCACCCGGATGCAGCCTATATTGTGTTGAACAAGTGGCCCATAATGAACTCATTGACACACGAAACATCAGATACGCTTAGTTTATCAGCCCAGTATTGAGGTTCTCTGCCCAGATTCTGCACATCTTGATATACTAAATGTGTAACCAACCTTCTGCAGCCGGAAGATAGACAGCATATAGAAGAAGAGAATTTGTTTCCGGGGATTCTTGAATTTCATATATAGGTAATTGAGCATATACTTGTTTTTGTGTATGCTAATGAGCATACAATCCGTGGAAGCACCTGTTTCCTCTGTCTACACATTCTTAGACAAATGTGTAATTTACCTACCTCGAAATCCTCAAAGTCCAACCGAGCACAGTCTTCTTCAAAGTTGATCACCCTAGCGTCATATAACTTCTTGAGATTCTTTATGGAGCATGGCGTATCACAGGTTGATGTGTAGTTCTCAATGATCAGAGATTCGTAATTAATGGTCACCTTTACCTTTGTCATCTGCTCCTTTGTTGGCAATTCTTCATCCGGATTACGTGTGAGTTCATCGTTGAAGAACAAAAAGGCGTTTTCTTTGTATACTCCTTCTGATAGTGATGTAAGGATCTCTAGACTCCATTCGTTACTCATGCATATGGGTCCGATCATTGACCAACTTGAGATGTCCTGCAGTTTTTCAACGCATTAAGCATGTCCACCTACGTAAAAACGGGGTTCCGGCAAATATCCTGCGTTCTTGGCTATGTCTACATGTGGATCATAAACGCCCATCTTGCGTTTGTCGTATTTCTCCACTGTCTGCAACTCCACCTTTCTGTGTGCCCTACAGAACACGTATTTCCCAATTATGTCGTAGGGTATGGTATGTGTTTTCCTTCTTCCTATGGGCTCAGGCTGGTAGCGGTCAGGGCAGTTATCGTCCACTCCGACAAACCTGCGACACTTGACATTTATGCATGACACAATTACCACTCATATTCTTGTATCTCGAACTGATCTCTATACGGAGACATGTCAGAACATGTTAGGAGGCCCCCTTGAACTGCCAGTCCTTCTATACAAATTGGATGGCAAGCGGGATCCAAAATCCCGGGCTGTTCACGCTCACTTGGTATACTATCCAGATAAACTCCCCTAACACTAGCTTCTTCTTCTTCAGATTCCGAACGACGACTAAACTCTCCATCGTAAGATGAAACAGTCTCTTCGGTGGCAATGGATGACCGCCTAATGAAGCTCTCCAAGCTATAGGAATAGTCTAAAACAGCCTCCCCAGTGATCGTATGCTTCTGCTCTTCAGATTCATGTTCCCAGATCGGGGTAATGTGGTCTTCAACGTTTACTCTTGCCATGTACTACGAACAATGTGAAACAATCACACCAACTTACTGCATCATCCCGTAGTTGAGGACAAAGCGGCGGCACAGTACCAGGGTAACGAGCCTGTACAGCATATGTCTAATCACATTTAACGAAAATAATGGATGGTAAATAAGCAGAGTGTAACCATGAGATCCTACCTTGTTATTAGATCTTTCCACATTCTTCTTGTCACCCTGTACCACCCGTATTACGTCTTTTACCGAAAACATTGTGTTGATTCCTTTTTGCGATGTGCTACTTTGCGATAAAGCATTTCCTATGGAGGAGTGTGCCGTTAGACAGGTTATATTCTGTCAAACCAGCGTACACATTTTTAACCCTATGGTTTTATTTCGTTGGTGTAGGCCTTCTTATGTATAAATTAATGTCAGAAGATTTCTTCAAACTATTACCACCGTGTAACAGTGACTCCCGACATCACTCGAGGCTCATGGGTGTATTATCCATTTTCATAATGAAGCTCATTGCATGATATATGTGTAAACGTGTGGAATCTCATGGTGTTTTATGAGTTATATTTGTTAGGTATGCCACTCCTTTTTGTGGCTGTTTAAATATAACTTGTATGGTGTTATCACGCCATTTAACAGAAAGAGCATTAAAGGCCTTGGTTGCGAACAACATTATTCCCACGTTGTTCTTCATGGGTTAGATACCGATAGTGACGTGATAAAGACCTTTTTATCCGTTTTCGGGATAGTATGAGCCATTATACGTAGAAATTCCAGGCACTTGCTAATTGAAAAATCCTAAAAGCTCTATTTACTCTGCGCATTCTGTCATACCTCTTTGTATTCCTTGCCCGTCTTGTTGTCTTTTGTGACTAAAAGGAAGCACTTCTTCTTCAAACCTTCTTTGAAGGCTCCCATAGCCACCTCGAAGCCTACGAGAGTTCTTTGACTCTTGCATAGCTTTTCCGATGCACGAGGGTGAAAGTCCAACACATATCTTAGCTGTATGTCCTATAAAACTAATATACGGTGTCACTTACAATTATTCCTGCCTGTGAGTCCACTGGGATGGAAGACCCGTGATTACAAGTTTCTAGAACTGCGTTTAATAGTGGTTTAAGACATCCAAAGTTTCTTATTGCCAATCCACCTATTTCGAGTGGAGAAGACATAATGCCGGAATGTATACGTTGCAGATCTTTGTTCCTGGAACTCAATATGCTTGGCTTCAACGTCGATATGAACTCCTTGTACTTCTCCTCCGTCTCCACCAATTCAACCTTTAATTCTTTCCCATTTATTAAAGGCACAAGATCCTTTACTGCTGATATGTCTTCAGTGGATTTGGCCATCCAGGCAAAACAATTCCCGCTATCTGAGATTGGAGATATGAATCGCACGCGCACCTGACATTTATGTTTTTTCAATAAATGTATCCAACCTGCTTGTTCTCTTGCAGGGCATCCTTTACCGGTTGCCATTCCTTCACGTCAGAAGGTATGTTGGACAGAAACACAATTGGGCCTGCTACATGGTATGTGTCCAGGGTTTCGCCGAACTTTTTCTTCTTTTCAAAGAGTTTACGGCCTTCGTAACGTGGTAACCCATCACTTTTCTTTATATATAGTGTATCCGATATCTCTTCTAGAGTGATTTCTGCCAATTTGTGTTTGGAAAGCGCCTGTTTAACATCATCAGCTGTGGCTTTAATGTCCAGCATCCTCTTGGCACTTAGGATGTATTTCAACTCCAAAACGTGCTATGTGCTTTTGAACATCAATATATGAAAAATTACCTCCACTCCTGTTTTCTCGGAGTCTTCCTTGAACTTTTGATGGTAAAAGTTGTCGCGGCTAAGATTCTCGTTAGACAAGTAATGGCCAATCTGCCGCTGTATGAACCGAAGCCTCTGTTCTGGAGTGGCGTGCAATAGTACCATTTTAAACTCTTCATCTGTAACGCGAGACTTTCCCAGGAACTCTTCTACATCATCAAAGTGATTAGTGGAATCTTGCACCAAACGTCGTTTAGCCTTGCTTTCCTCATCTGTAAAAAACACATGTCAATCATAAACCCCTTTTACACACCATTTGTTGATTCAGCAGCTCTCTTAGATTTCTGGTCCTCAGTCATTTTTTGTTAATACAAAAGATAAAGAGTGTATAAAGGGATTTTGCGCCTACAATGAATATGTGCGCAACTAAAGGATCAATTTTAAGCCATATGCCACTTATATAACTAATGCCCTTATCAACCTCTAATAACGATAAATACGTGAGAAGGAAAGCAACAACGAGGGACTGCTTGTATAGTAGACGGAATGGTGCTATATGTGTTAGAGCTGCGTAGGGCCAACAGATAATCAGTGTACACATAAAGTGAGAATATAGCTCGTTGTGTAAATATAACACTGCTTTAAATCATGTAAAGCCAATAAACCAACCTTCCATGCCTCAATGTGCTCTATAAGACTAGAGCTGTTGCATAAGGCTGTGGTAAACGAAGCCTCACCAGTGACTGAATAGAAGTTTAATAGTAGCCATAGCCACCATGAAGGTTAACCTAACATCCGACGATATCAACCTATTGGTCTACAGATACCTCATCGAGAATGGGTAAGTCTACGTACATAACAGTGTAGGCAGTCAACTGACGCAATGAATGACATACAATTAATTAAGACTAACCAATTACAGGTACACCCACACGGCCTTCTGCTTCAACAAGGAGGCGGAAATACAAAAGAACCCTTATTACAACAACCATGCAGACAAACTTCCTCCAAACGCCCTCGTCTCATTTATGCAGAAGGCCATGATATACATATACATTGAGTACCATACTGATGAACTCACTGGAGATCAGATTGTCTGTGAGGAACCTTTCTCCTTCTTCAAGAAGCATACATGCTTCCGGAAGTTAGGTCAACAGAGAGGTGTACCCATCAAGGAGTCCATGTTCCTCGCTGCGGAGCGAGAAGCGAGTTCCTCCGTCGTTGGCCAGGGTCAACAGCGTATGGATGTTGACAATGCTAAAAAAACTGGTGTGTTCGCAGTTAAAGGTGATGAGGTGTCTGAAACTGGTGGAAATGCCCTGACTCAGATGCATCCCATATATGTAGGACCACCACAAAGACGACTGGCCGATAAGTGGCAACTCATGCGGTATACGAAACTGTTGGATTACTCGTCCATTAATGCCCCTGCGGAGGCCTTTTTCAATCCCGTAATCCCTCAATGCATCGTCAAGAGGTTGGTAGCATCATAAAACTATTCATTAATGATCTCAGGGTGGAGAATGCACCTCCCGCCATGTATACAGTAGGGTCAAGTAAAAAGGCGAAAGCTTGTGATATAGTTCCTCCGGATGTAACACTCATAGAATCTGAGGATAGTCCCACCACACAAGGTACAGCCATCAAATGGAGACTGGATGGCCAACTCCTCTGCGTTGGATATGCATCTGGTACCATTGTTCTTTGGGACAGTAGGGGCAAAAGGCTATTAAACCGGGTTATTAGCCGCTCAACTATTACCGCAGTCGCCTTCTCAGGCGATCGTCGTTTTTGGAATGACCCTGGTAGCATGGATGTGGAATGTAAGGTAGCCGTAGGAGATGCTGAAGGGAATATCGCAATCTTCAAAATAGAAGAAGAGCTGACTCACGTCGCAACATATAACCAGCGTTCCGTGGTTTCTGAAATCAGCTGGAGGGACCATACATTTTTGGCTGTGGCAACTGCAGATACGAGTATACTACTGTATGACACAGATGCAAACGAGATCGGCGCCATAAAGGCTGTAGCCCAGTCCAACCCTCAATTCATGGAGTGGGGGCCTAGTGGCAAGTGTCTGGCAATAGTCGACAACACCAACGTGCTAAAGCTGTACAAACCCAGTAACCATCCAATGCAAGGAAATGCAGTCACACTCAAGGCTCACACTAAACCCATTGTGTCAGCCTGCTGGCAGTATGGCCATACTGTCAAAGCTACGAACAAGCTATGTACCATAGGTATGGACAAGCAACTCTTCGTCTGGGATGTCGTCACAGAAACTGTAGTCGCATCCACCATTCTGGACCAAATCCCTACAACGATATCTGTCAACTCAACGGATACAGCACTCGCCATTGGCACGTATGGGAACCGTATAAAAATATACAACCTCCCATCACTCACGCTCAGCTGCTCCCTCTGTGACCAGGAGCTACCAACAAGCATTACATGGGCAGCCAATGACAAGCATATCGCATATAACGTCTACGGTAGGCAGAGGACGCTAGTATTCCCTATAGGTACTTCCTCTGCATTCGTGCAAGACTGAGTAGAGGTGTCTAAGATAGCACACAATGGAGATCACAGGATTAGGCAATCTGTTGAGAAATAACTTCACAGTAAACGGGTTTCACTTTTAAAAGTATAGTAAGGGGATAGTTACACACCATATGGAATATTTGTTTTTTGCATGGACCATACATTACGTTCCTAGCGCTTGAGTGAATCTGAATGAACCGAACTATGGGGGGAAATCTGTTCGCAGTATGCTGTCGAAAGACTGCGCACGTTTGGATTCCGCGAACATAATGCTTGCTTCTACATATTTGGTCTAGAAGCTGTGATGTTTAGCTTTCCTAGCATCAATATAGACTGCAAGCCGCCGCAGTGACACGGAACCACTGTGTATGTTCAATTCCTGGATATAGACACAGTCCTTCCATGTCATTTTTTACTTTTAGATGGTAGAATATAAATGTACTTCGCAATAGTATGTTCCTGTTACTTCAGATAGGACCTAGCAAATCGCCGTACGTACGCAAGGACAATGGAGTCGCCATTGTCACTCAGCAGTCCTATCGCAAACGCAGGAACCGAAGACCGAGAAGTAAAGGACGTGTATGATAATGGTGTAACTGTAGCAGAAGATTTGATGGACCTGTGTGGCGAAGAGTTGAACACTTCTACACCCGTGGACAAGCAAGATGTGGACAAGATAGATGCAACATTAATGGAGCCCTGCCAACGTAAAGGAAATGACAGGGATCCCTTGTCAACGGTTTATTGGATGGTAGAGAAAGAACAATCTTCTTCTCCCCTTCTGAAACCAGCCAGTACGTCATCACCCAAACGCTCAAAGGGTCACATGCGGCAACCCCCTGGCACTATTACAAGCACAAATAGATCAAAGGATGCTATACATAGGTCAGATAACCATGTTGGAGGCAAAGGTGAAATGAAAGTGGAGGAACTTGTAGAAACAAAAATTATGGAGATGGCCAGTGAAGAGATAAAAACTCCTTCCAGGTCCGTTGAAAGGGTACACCCAATGTATTTAAATCATCCCAAGACTCCTCGTCACAATAGGGGTGTATATGTCAACGTTTCTGCAGACTTCAAGCAGAACCCGATTCTTGCATCCTCAGTGCGCAGCATGCGTATGATGGATGAAGCAGTAGACCATGAAGATGTGAAGAGATCACGAGAAGTATTGGGGGCGTCGCGGTGTTGGACAGACAGATTCGATGAGGATATGAATGGAGTGCTTCTTCCGGAGGACGACGACTCACTGGCTGCCCAGACACCCATACGTAGCCTCAGTAGTTACATACCAACATCGCAATCATCCCATCGATATGATTCCTCACATAGGTCACCGCTTTACAGAAGTGGGAGTCCTATAATGAGCGGTGCTTCGGATACGACACCTAGTCGTCGAGCCGTCATCTCAGGAACACCAAACAGGTACACCCGTGCCATGTTCAGTGACTCTGACGCAACAGACCTCGATGCCTTCGAAGGGGCAACGCTAGCAGTGATGCGGCAAATGGATATGAATCCAATGGCATATGCAACCGTGTCAAAGCGTTTTGTGTGTGAGAGTAGGATGGGGGATCACCTATCAACGCTCTACAAACACTTCAAGAACACGTGTACCTTCATACGACGTTCTTCAATGCGTAACGACCGTCCTTACTTTAAGGTTGTCCAACTGATGGTGCAACGTATGACAAGGAAGTCGTTCACGTTGGAGCATCTCATGCAGATGGCATGGTTAGCGCCAAATCTCTTAAGCTTCAAACGGATCAATATCACGGACTCTGTTAGAAGGAGATATGCCACCGAGTACCGGGAGTGCAACTCTGATGTTGTAAATGATCTGCAAATACGAATACATAAGTTGGATGGGAAGGTGTGCTCATCCACTAGAGACTTCGAGAACGTCTGTCTGGCATTCAAAACCATAGTATGCGCATGGGTTGCTAGAGGGGAGGCAGAGTACCTGGAGGAAAAGGGTACTACCAAGGGCTTCTACCCCGACATGGCACTGCCAATACCAACAGCGTCCTTTCCTTGCAGGTACGGTGGAGAGAGTTCCACGGTTGAGGTTGTGATGTCGTCGCCAACGACAACACCATCAAACTCATCTACTAGATTGCCAAACAGAATGACTTTGGATGGCACCAAATATACAACCATGCTCACCACATCATCGGGCTCTGCATATAGTCCAAACAGTGACACCACTGATCCATTTAAGTCTCCTTCAAGGGTATCTTACAAGCGTACGATAGGAGTGAATCAAGTAAAATCGCCAAAGGTAGAGAGCTGTTCCAGCAAGCGTTCAAGGGAAGCTACCATGCTACCCATGTCCACGGACCTGTTGGATACACCCGGGATGCGGCGCATCCGGGAGAATGCTAGAAGATTATCGGAAGCTGCAGCGAATGCGGAATACGAAAAGAGGCATGACGCTTCATACTGGAAGGACGTGAGGTGGTTCCTTAATGCCCTCGTGCATCTGTCAATAAACGAGGAGCAGCCGCCCTACATGCGGATAGAGTGGTTGGCAGAATTCATGACAAAATACTGCTCAAAGAGGGTTACATATGGTATGTTCGATAACATTATACATCAATGGTTTTGCAGATAACGTTTCGGAATGGGCAAACACCTTGGCCCAACTTGCCCCTGATGTCCTTGATGTAGGAGTCTCAAAATTTGACGACTACAGCACGATGCTCACCGTCCAGCCTAATGCCAAGTTCGATAGAATTATACAATACGTCAATGAAAGGATTGATCCCTCTGAACCTTTCCAGAATGGATGCTAGAATATAATATTATTCATTTACTTGTTTTTGTCATGTTTACTTTCATCGTCGGTGATATCATGATTAATCTGCCGACTGATATGTGTATTGAATGTAGGAAGAATATCCATTTGTCATACTCATTCTTGTAGTTGTAAATTTTTGCGCTCAACTTAACAGGCGGACTGCGTTTGTGGGAGAATTTCATGTCTTTAATCTTTCCTATGTTTTCGTTTACTGCCTAAAATAACATTAATTTCCCCATTATGTAGGTGGTAATGCGATAAACTTACATTTTTAAAACAAGTCAGAACTTCATAGTATTGGTGAATTGTAATTATTCCGTCTTTCAGCATATTGTGCAACACCAGCTGAAGTGAAGCACCGCACTGAAGTTGCAGATGGGAACTGTCGCTTACCAGGCTCCATTTGTCAATCTTGCAGTTGTTTCTGATGCATGAAAGTGGAAGAGTGTAGTACTTTTGTCTAGCATGTAAATTTCCATTTTTAGAGAGGCACGAGGCTGAGTGCATACACGAAGGAGGTCGACAGCATTCACTGTCCACATAGTCCCCAATCTCAGCGTCAAAGACGATTCTCCTATCATCCATGATGGAAGAATCCTTAGAAAGTGGACATGTACTACGACATCGTGCTCGATGTGAAATGTGTAAGTGAGCTATATAAGAATCGCATAGTGGATTCTATATTAAATTTGTAATGACTTCTTATTAGAGCAACTAATCATTCCAATATGTTTTACTAGTTATGCGTTCAATGCCTGATACGGCAGGTTATGTGTGTCATTTGATGCGGTATATAATATATAATGAAAGCAGATTTTGCCCTTTGAGATGGATATAATGTCATGATGTGTATCAAAATGACAATTTCCAGTTGTCTCCTTAGCCTTCTTTGGCATCTTTGTGATGCCTTGTCTAGCAACGTGGAGATAAGTTATGTGCTCTGCTAGTTGCCGATAAATGAATGTTGAAGAGTTTGTGTGTCTCACTTTACATGCTGTAACCAACAAACTATACATGTGTCAAGTTTCGCAGTGTATAAATGAAGTTTCCCGTAAGGTCAGCCTGCAAAAGCAGGGAATCACAGGGCCATTCCAGCTCTCATTTCCAAGAGTATGGAAGTTATAACGTCCATTGCAGGCGTTATAAGATAGTGCCTTATTCGAATAATGTTGAGGATTGTCGAGATGAAGCTCAATTGTGCAACATGGCCATCATGAGCCTCAGCGGCGAAATGCCACAGCTTTTCAATGCAAGATGTTTAAATGGAGAAATTCCTGCAGAAAGTACTGTAAAACCAAACAGTGGATATTTAGAATCTGCCATGCGGAACCAGAAAATTACAGCTCTGAATACTGTAAACATCATGAATTGTTTTGTTACAAATACACAGAATAAACAAAGTGCTAGATCAGCAGCAGAAAGTCATGGTACCTATTCAAACACATGGGGAAGGTTATCTACAAGCATGCCATTATTCGAAGATGAGTATGAACCAACATCAGCAAGAAGGGATTTAAGGGCTTCCTTGGCAATTGGAAACCACCTGATTAATGGAAACTACGCGGAATTTGACCAAAGGGAACATATATTGGTGTTGAGAAAGGTGCCGAAGCATTGCAACTGTGCTTGTGCCAATACAGATGGTTGTGAGGATGAATGCCAAGAAACCCATGAAGCCTACTTTGAGATATGTTCAATAGTTGGTGCAAAACTATCTTTCACAGAAAGGCCTTCCATCATCCAACCTATGAATGAAATGGACAGAGATAATACTTGGAGTGTCTATCAATCGCAACATATGGAACGGCTGAATTCAAACTGGATTCTTTTGAAGGCGCATTCTTTTATACTGGAAACCTTTTTAACAGGAGATGCCTATTTTAAAGTCGTTCACTATCCCTCAAAGAAGGAAGAGACAAGGCTTATTCTTAGCCTCAATGGTGAAACTTTTTACCTTGAATGTGTAGAGGTTGGTGGATTATTGCTCTTGGTTACGCCCCTGAAAATTGTAAAGCAAGATGTAGAATCTAATAATATACTTTCCATTATTGGGTGCTGCAGATTTGTACATAACTTAGTTAAGGCAACACCAGCATTTTCCAGCCTCTCTAAGACTGCAACCATGTCTCTAGATAGTGTTTTGAGCTCTCTTCCTGTTGCTGATGAACTGATCAAATCCTTCCTTATGAATAACCTTGATGATTGTATGTGCTCCCATGTTTATATGGATGGAGGCATGTTTTCATATGTAGAAAATATAATTTGGTCAGAATTTGCCATAAGGCTGTTGCGTATGCTACCCATCTATGCCACTCAGAGTCCCGCCTGCAAGAAACCAATTCAGGAGCTCACTATGCAATATCTGTGGGACACCATACAAAAATACCCTGAGGTGATCGATTTCTTACCAAAACCAATGCAAAACCTGGTTGTTGTGTTCCAATTGATCTCTTCGCTGTCTGATGTTGACAGGAAATTCACTGATTTCCAAGAATATATAGACGCATTGGGGGACGAAGAGTTTATGTTGGCTTGTAACATGAAACTCAACCTTTTCAAGATACATCAAAGAGTCGTTTTGGCTGTATGTTCAGCTAATGAGGGCGTACAACTGACATATCATAGCCTAGTGAGAAAAGTAGACTCATTGCTTTTCAGTCAAATGATTCCATCATACATATTTGATGAGATGATACAGTATCTCATTAATAAAATGGATGAAAATAATGAGGATTCTGAGTGCTACTTAAAGTGTCTGAAGTTCTACTATGCTTCTTCTTCATTCAGCGATGTGACAGCAAAGGTGGCTCATTATTTGAGACGAAAGGAGATAAACTTTTCTGAGGATATTCAGTACCACATTACCGGCTCAAAGATGTTTGCATTGAACACCGTATCGGGAGATGCTGTAACGGAAGAACTCAAACTACGTTGCTTTGACTATGATATATTCAAGCTAAACACAAAGGGGCTTACGAAACTAAGGTTCAGCTACTCCATGAATTCTCTGCTAGCTCTTTGCAGATCACCCATGTCATTGCACTTATCTTTCGTGGCAGATAAGTTAGTTGCAACTGTAGAAGGTAATGCATGTGTTCTCAAGGTGTGCCCTAAGGAAAAGGAAGAAACCCTTAGGGACGCACTTTCGTCACTTTTCATACTAAATAATAGCTGGCACCTTGAGGTTATAGAGAAGAAGTTGGCAAGATTTTGGGGAACCAGGTCAGCATTGGAAAGTATTACAGGACCTCCTAACTTCCACGCTAGGCTGTGGATAACAGTGGAAAAAAACAACTTCAATCAAAAAGAGGTATACGTAGATAACAACGAATCTGTAGAATCCGATATGACAGAGATAAGAAGAGACAATGAAACGGTTTTACAACCAATCGAAGAGGAATCATACGTTATAATCAATTCAAATGTTCCGTTATAAGACTGCCTTATAACCTATCGTAAGACACAAATTGGTAATAGATATAAACAGTTATGCCAATGTGTGAAATTTTCGGTAAATGAGAAGGAAAGCAACAACGAGGGACTGCTTGTATAGTAGACGGAATGGTGCTATATGTGTTAGAGCTGCGTAGGGCCAACAGATAATCAGTGTACACATAAAGTGAGAATATAGCTCGTTGTGTAAATATAACACTGCTTTAAATCATGTAAAGCCAATAAACCAACCTTCCATGCCTCAATGTGCTCTATAAGACTAGAGCTGTTGCATAAGGCTGTGGTAAACGAAGCCTCACCAGTGACTGAATAGAAGTTTAATAGTAGCCATAGCCACCATGAAGGTTAACCTAACATCCGACGATATCAACCTATTGGTCTACAGATACCTCATCGAGAATGGGTAAGTCTACGTACATAACAGTGTAGGCAGTCAACTGACGCAATGAATGACATACAATTAATTAAGACTAACCAATTACAGGTACACCCACACGGCCTTCTGCTTCAACAAGGAGGCGGAAATACAAAAGAACCCTTATTACAACAACCATGCAGACAAACTTCCTCCAAACGCCCTCGTCTCATTTATGCAGAAGGCCATGATATACATATACATTGAGTACCATACTGATGAACTCACTGGAGATCAGATTGTCTGTGAGGAACCTTTCTCCTTCTTCAAGAAGCATACATGCTTCCGGAAGTTAGGTCAACAGAGAGGTGTACCCATCAAGGAGTCCATGTTCCTCGCTGCGGAGCGAGAAGCGAGTTCCTCCGTCGTTGGCCAGGGTCAACAGCGTATGGATGTTGACAATGCTAAAAAAACTGGTGTGTTCGCAGTTAAAGGTGATGAGGTGTCTGAAACTGGTGGAAATGCCCTGACTCAGATGCATCCCATATATGTAGGACCACCACAAAGACGACTGGCCGATAAGTGGCAACTCATGCGGTATACGAAACTGTTGGATTACTCGTCCATTAATGCCCCTGCGGAGGCCTTTTTCAATCCCGTAATCCCTCAATGCATCGTCAAGAGGTTGGTAGCATCATAAAACTATTCATTAATGATCTCAGGGTGGAGAATGCACCTCCCGCCATGTATACAGTAGGGTCAAGTAAAAAGGCGAAAGCTTGTGATATAGTTCCTCCGGATGTAACACTCATAGAATCTGAGGATAGTCCCACCACACAAGGTACAGCCATCAAATGGAGACTGGATGGCCAACTCCTCTGCGTTGGATATGCATCTGGTACCATTGTTCTTTGGGACAGTAGGGGCAAAAGGCTATTAAACCGGGTTATTAGCCGCTCAACTATTACCGCAGTCGCCTTCTCAGGCGATCGTCGTTTTTGGAATGACCCTGGTAGCATGGATGTGGAATGTAAGGTAGCCGTAGGAGATGCTGAAGGGAATATCGCAATCTTCAAAATAGAAGAAGAGCTGACTCACGTCGCAACATATAACCAGCGTTCCGTGGTTTCTGAAATCAGCTGGAGGGACCATACATTTTTGGCTGTGGCAACTGCAGATACGAGTATACTACTGTATGACACAGATGCAAACGAGATCGGCGCCATAAAGGCTGTAGCCCAGTCCAACCCTCAATTCATGGAGTGGGGGCCTAGTGGCAAGTGTCTGGCAATAGTCGACAACACCAACGTGCTAAAGCTGTACAAACCCAGTAACCATCCAATGCAAGGAAATGCAGTCACACTCAAGGCTCACACTAAACCCATTGTGTCAGCCTGCTGGCAGTATGGCCATACTGTCAAAGCTACGAACAAGCTATGTACCATAGGTATGGACAAGCAACTCTTCGTCTGGGATGTCGTCACAGAAACTGTAGTCGCATCCACCATTCTGGACCAAATCCCTACAACGATATCTGTCAACTCAACGGATACAGCACTCGCCATTGGCACGTATGGGAACCGTATAAAAATATACAACCTCCCATCACTCACGCTCAGCTGCTCCCTCTGTGACCAGGAGCTACCAACAAGCATTACATGGGCAGCCAATGACAAGCATATCGCATATAACGTCTACGGTAGGCAGAGGACGCTAGTATTCCCTATAGGTACTTCCTCTGCATTCGTGCCAGACTGAGTAGAGGTGTCTAAGATAGCACACAATGGAGATCACAGGATTAGGCAATCTGTTGAGAAATAACTTCACAGTAAACGGGTTTCACTTTTAAAAGTATAGTAAGGGGATAGTTACACACCATATGGAATATTTGTTTTTTGCATGGACCATACATTACGTTCCTAGCGCTTGAGTGAATCTGAATGAACCGAACTATGGGGGGAAATCTGTTCGCAGTATGCTGTCGAAAGACTGCGCACGTTTGGATTCCGCGAACATAATGCTTGCTTCTACATATTTGGTCTAGAAGCTGTGATGTTTAGCTTTCCTAGCATCAATATAGACTGCAAGCCGCCGCAGTGACACGGAACCACTGTGTATGTTCAATTCCTGGATATAGACACAGTCCTTCCATGTCATTTTTTACTTTTAGATGGTAGAATATAAATGTACTTCGCAATAGTATGTTCCTGTTACTTCAGATAGGACCTAGCAAATCGCCGTACGTACGCAAGGACAATGGAGTCGCCATTGTCACTCAGCAGTCCTATCGCAAACGCAGGAACCGAAGACCGAGAAGTAAAGGACGTGTATGATAATGGTGTAACTGTAGCAGAAGATTTGATGGACCTGTGTGGCGAAGAGTTGAACACTTCTACACCCGTGGACAAGCAAGATGTGGACAAGATAGATGCAACATTAATGGAGCCCTGCCAACGTAAAGGAAATGACAGGGATCCCTTGTCAACGGTTTATTGGATGGTAGAGAAAGAACAATCTTCTTCTCCCCTTCTGAAACCAGCCAGTACGTCATCACCCAAACGCTCAAAGGGTCACATGCGGCAACCCCCTGGCACTATTACAAGCACAAATAGATCAAAGGATGCTATACATAGGTCAGATAACCATGTTGGAGGCAAAGGTGAAATGAAAGTGGAGGAACTTGTAGAAACAAAAATTATGGAGATGGCCAGTGAAGAGATAAAAACTCCTTCCAGGTCCGTTGAAAGGGTACACCCAATGTATTTAAATCATCCCAAGACTCCTCGTCACAATAGGGGTGTATATGTCAACGTTTCTGCAGACTTCAAGCAGAACCCGATTCTTGCATCCTCAGTGCGCAGCATGCGTATGATGGATGAAGCAGTAGACCATGAAGATGTGAAGAGATCACGAGAAGTATTGGGGGCGTCGCGGTGTTGGACAGACAGATTCGATGAGGATATGAATGGAGTGCTTCTTCCGGAGGACGACGACTCACTGGCTGCCCAGACACCCATACGTAGCCTCAGTAGTTACATACCAACATCGCAATCATCCCATCGATATGATTCCTCACATAGGTCACCGCTTTACAGAAGTGGGAGTCCTATAATGAGCGGTGCTTCGGATACGACACCTAGTCGTCGAGCCGTCATCTCAGGAACACCAAACAGGTACACCCGTGCCATGTTCAGTGACTCTGACGCAACAGACCTCGATGCCTTCGAAGGGGCAACGCTAGCAGTGATGCGGCAAATGGATATGAATCCAATGGCATATGCAACCGTGTCAAAGCGTTTTGTGTGTGAGAGTAGGATGGGGGATCACCTATCAACGCTCTACAAACACTTCAAGAACATGTGTACCTTCATACGACGTTCTTCAATGCGTAACGACCGTCCTTACTTTAAGGTTGTCCAACTGATGGTGCAACGTATGACAAGGAAGTCGTTCACGTTGGAGCATCTCATGCAGATGGCATGGTTAGCGCCAAATCTCTTAAGCTTCAAACGGATCAATATCACGGACTCTGTTAGAAGGAGATATGCCACCGAGTACCGGGAGTGCAACTCTGATGTTGTAAATGATCTGCAAATACGAATACATAAGTTGGATGGGAAGGTGTGCTCATCCACTAGAGACTTCGAGAACGTCTGTCTGGCATTCAAAACCATAGTATGCGCATGGGTTGCTAGAGGGGAGGCAGAGTACCTGGAGGAAAAGGGTACTACCAAGGGCTTCTACCCCGACATGGCACTGCCAATACCAACAGCGTCCTTTCCTTGCAGGTACGGTGGAGAGAGTTCCACGGTTGAGGTTGTGATGTCGTCGCCAACGACAACACCATCAAACTCATCTACTAGATTGCCAAACAGAATGACTTTGGATGGCACCAAATATACAACCATGCTCACCACATCATCGGGCTCTGCATATAGTCCAAACAGTGACACCACTGATCCATTTAAGTCTCCTTCAAGGGTATCTTACAAGCGTACGATAGGAGTGAATCAAGTAAAATCGCCAAAGGTAGAGAGCTGTTCCAGCAAGCGTTCAAGGGAAGCTACCATGCTACCCATGTCCACGGACCTGTTGGATACACCCGGGATGCGGCGCATCCGGGAGAATGCTAGAAGATTATCGGAAGCTGCAGCGAATGCGGAATACGAAAAGAGGCATGACGCTTCATACTGGAAGGACGTGAGGTGGTTCCTTAATGCCCTCGTGCATCTGTCAATAAACGAGGAGCAGCCGCCCTACATGCGGATAGAGTGGTTGGCAGAATTCATGACAAAATACTGCTCAAAGAGGGTTACATATGGTATGTTCGATAACATTATACATCAATGGTTTTGCAGATAACGTTTCGGAATGGGCAAACACCTTGGCCCAACTTGCCCCTGATGTCCTTGATGTAGGAGTCTCAAAATTTGACGACTACAGCACGATGCTCACCGTCCAGCCTAATGCCAAGTTCGATAGAATTATACAATACGTCAATGAAAGGATTGGTGATAAGTGTTAAACATTTTTATGATAATATTACATGTCACTTAATGAGCATTTGGTATGACCTGTATATATTCTGCACCCTCGTTAACCCATCTTTTAATTGTTCCACTTCCATTCCTGCTTCTTTGTAATGATGAATATTGGAATTTGTAGCATATGACATTTTTGCTGTGTTAGAAAGGAAATCTAGCATTGGCACTGCTGCCTGACTGTTTGATACTTGTGTTAATATGTTTCCAAAGATCCCAATATCGTATGGGCAATAAGAGGCCTAAGCATTACATTAAATCGATGCATAAAATAAATCACCTGTATAGGCCTCAAGGAATGCCTCCAAAACATAACGTCTTGGTATAAATCTACCACATTCATGCCTTCCAATAATTTTCCTCCAATGTTCAACTGTAGAGATACAACAACATTATATTTAGAAACAGTGGAGCGCCTCTTCCCTGCTGTCTTTATTAGCTTATAAGAGTCAGGTATGACCTCTTTACAGTCAGAAGGAGATGAATTTCTTAGTGATATTCCTGTCTCTACAATCTTCATGTTTTGTGATGTGGGGCCAACGACTGGTGCATATTTAATTGATTTCACGTGACGATATGCATCATTTTGGTTTATTTTGATGACCTTGTGTCCAATAAAATCTTGAATATTCACTTGTTCGTTGGGGGCACTCGTACTTTTACTTAGTGAAATGTTTAATGCCCCCGGTGGATTATATACCTCTCTCCGCAGTGTAGAGATCTTCTCGTTCACCAAATTATCCACTGCACTTGGAGCAGCGTTAATCATGTCTGCGACTTGCCCAACCATTTGTTGCAAGCTTGAGGATATAGTTTTATGCTCTCCAAAATATTGTACTGGAAGCATGTCTATGTTGAGAAGTTTCAGCGAAGGATAACTGCACAAACCGTCTGTCATGTAGTCTAATGGTTTTCGAAATTGTGTCAGCTTTGCAATTGGGCAGGTAGAAATCTGAGGTCTGAGAGAATGTAAGATGTTAATGGCGTGCAGCTCATTGACGTTTTGTAGGGTTGAAACTTTTTGACCGAAGAGTTTCTCTACAAGCGGCTGACTCAAGTCATTTGATAGTATTATGATCCCGTCACTGTATATTTTATTATTTTGATTAATTTTTTGGTTTTTTATAAATGAGTGTAACCTACCAATGTTCCTGATGGTCTGCCAGTGCTAATATGGAATTTAAAGCATGCGTGCCAGATTCCCCATGTAAAAAAGGTGCAACTACCGTTGTCATATGTCTAACCTTTGGGTAATTGTCCGAAAGTAGTCTGGAAACGAGGGAACCTGCCCCTGACCCCGTGCCTCCTCCCAGGCTGGCCAAGGATAGGAACCCACTAAGGGAACTCGTGCCTTCTACTGTTTTTCTTATATATTCCGATAATTCCTCACGCTGCAATGACAGATTGCTGAATCCAAGGGACCATATATTATATGAAGGCTCATGTAGATGCACAATGTAATCGTAGTCATATGACCAATCGGTAGCCCAACCACCGTTAGCATCCTGTGCCGTATTATTCATACTCCTTCTTAGGAAGTTACTTGTCTTAGTTCCAACTCTTGTGCTGTCAAAACATTCCAACCCATATATATCTGATCCTATCACTATGCTTCTAGGAAGAAGTTTTATGTTTCCTTCGATATGCCCATTTTTGAAATACAACTGTTTTAAAGCATCAGCGTAATCCGTGAAACCATCTTTACCATACTTATCGGATGAAGTTTGTTTGTCTTCCAATTTTGCTATATAATCTGAAGCATACTGCACCAATGCAGAGTGGACCCCAAGTCCTGCTCGTCCAATTGGTATACTTATTAACGACATGTTTTTTAAAATATAAAGCCTATTTATCGGCCTTAGGTGGTATTCGTATTGTATTTAGAGTTGAATCTCTAAATTGAATTCTTCAACTAAGAAAATTAGCAAATTATTAGGGTATAATATCATGATCCAGAAAATTTTCATTTACCATCTTAATAACAGACACTGCAACGCATTTCTATGTTATTAAGTACATAATTGCATGATTGAAACCATAGTATTATGCTAATAATATGCGAATATATCATTAGGTCATTGTACATTACAATAAACGTATACATACATCACTCACTAACTTAAGCGAAAGTCACAATAACATGGTTCAATTGTTGTTTAAAATACGTTAGTTACTTGAAAAGCACCTTTAAAGGTTCATTGAATTAAAAGCGTGTCGTTGTACTACCTAAATCAACACCAGAAGTGGTAATCATTAACCTCATTGCATTACAATTACCCCCACAATATATTAAGATCTTGTTAGGTCAGCACCTCGGCATTACAGGATAATCGTGGTTACAGTCAAAACAGCCTAAGCAATAAGTTTTATCTCGTAACTCTTAACTATCTTGCGCGGTGTATGTTCAATTTGCGATTGGTATAACATATCTCTGATTGTATTCACTAACCTTCCCAGTCCTAACTTATGAGTTGCTGATGTTCCTATCACCTTAATTTGAGGGTCTTCCTGAACTAATTTATAGTACACTCTGTTTAAATTATATAGTGTTTCTTTGTGGAAGAGATCACATTTATTCATGACTACCAACTCCATTTTATCTTTGTCGTACATCTGGGAATTCTTTATTGCCCCTCTCAGCTCTCCCAACAGATCTATACTGTTCGGATCCGATGCATCCAGAACATATGTTATAATCTTTGTTCGATATATGTGTCTTAAAATTCTAGTATGCTTTTCTTCATTAGCAGAATGTAATGGGGGTAAATCCATGAGCCTAATGTCTATTCCATCTACAAACCTCAGGACAGCTACATGAGGACGTGTAGTAGATCCTTCTTCTGGTCCTATTCTAGTCATATAAGACGTCAGGGAGCTGATAAGGCTTGTCTTTCCGCTATTAGGAACACCAATAAATGCAACATCATTTATAAGTCTTAATTCCAGCTCAAGGTATGTGGATTCCCCCACCTCAGGTAGGCGGTTATCATGTTTCTTGAAGCAGGATGGGCCAAGCCCACCTCTTCCTCCACATGCAACCACTAAAGAACCGTTATTATCCAAAAACTGATGCCTATTGATAATATTTGCTATGATATGGCTTTAAACATACCAAAAAATGTTTTTATAACCGTTTGGAGTTTTCACGCGCTTCCTTACAATAACTCCAGGTGGTACATGAACAATACGATTAGGTGCATGTTTTCCCCTGCTTGTTCCTTGAGCATCTCCTCCATGCTGTGCCTTTATTGTATCTTCAAGGTGGAGAAGACTCTCCACATGATGGGAAGGTTTTAGAATCACATCTCCACCATGACCTCCATACCCTGGTCCACATAACCTCCTAGATCTGTTTACATTATTTACTGGGCTTCCTCCATGACCACCCTTACAAACTAATCTCAAGTAATCCACGAATGGTGCTTGATACCTAGGAAAAGTCTCTGAATTCCTTGGGGAAACCAATTCTCCAAACGCCTTTAGAATGTTCTTAGAAGATGCTATGTTCATTTCACCTTATGAGTCCCAACCTCAGCATCTATGTGCGATTTTCCATTTGATACCGTACACCCGCCGTCAAACTGGGAGGAAAGGATCTTTCCCTTTACTTACCGGTTAATACATGCGTCATGAGGCATACATTTATCCCACTTTGTTGTGTCTATTATATACACATCTTATATTAAGTGTAGTATGTTTCTCTTACACACAACATACTGCATCCTTCCACTATAAGCCATCATTTGATGGGCATAATCATCATTTTAAAATTTTAAAACATCTGTCAAATGTACAAATATACACTATAGCTATAAAAATGCTAAATAAAAATGCATTGGTAGTAACAAAACAAGTACAATTACATACTCATAATTTTCACAGACTTATACTTGGATTCTCAACTTTAAGGAGGAGTGATAAGAAAAAGTGGCATCTAAACGTATGCGTAAACGGTATAGGCCCCCTTCCTGTGGTTTCTCATAGAGATTTACATTTCTCTTCAATGCTACATGACCTTAGACAAAACAACCTTAAGGTTGATACCAGCAATGAAACTTGTAAGCACAAATAAAACCATTTAATTACATATCATACAGGTGTATTGAAGAGAGATACAGACGAAAATGCCATGGTTCATTCAGCTTCCTCCAATGAGTTATCCTTTGAGGAATCACCTGAAGAATACTGTCGTGAAATTTTGAATGATCCAATAAGCGATGTGAGTGTTGAGGAGACATCTAGATTTCTCATACCATACCCGAAGAAAGATGTTACGTACCTTATTGATGTCATTACCCGTCCATTTAGGTATGTCTTAAAATATTTTTTTCATCTCGTCCCAGAGAGAACTATGTATACGAGCCTGCATCTATGATGTTGCATTTATGCGTTGAGCGCCTGGAGAATGAAGAGTTGTGCTCAAGTGAGCTTTATTGTCACATATCTACATTATTTGCAGGATTTCATATTGGCCCAGGGTTCAACAGAAGGTTATACTTTCTGACTCTACATGTGTGGATTTTGCATCGCAGGGCTATGAAAGAAATGCCGTTGGGTCTACTGTTGGACAAATATCTCTTTCAGTTTACCTTTCAGCTATTTAAGGAGTGGTTGGCTCAACGCAAGGTTGGTTATATTAACTAATCCTTCAGTATATCAAGGTTCCCGAACATCGTTTTAAAAAGGAACTAGAAAACTGTCAAGCATTTATGATGAAATTTCTTGTTGAGCTAGATCAGTGTACCCTCGACGAAGATATGTATCCACACAGGATCTCTAAAACAATGAAGTAGTGCGTTGCCATACACTGTAAATCAAAGTCACTCAGCCATATGTACGAAGACGATGTAGACGATGAAACACTGCGTCTGCTGGTCAAGTATATAATTCGGCAGTTTGTCCACATATCGAACCTTGATAGCAAGCACTACCTGGATGCAATGTTCCTGTGGTATGTTGTGTATGCATATATTGCTCATGAAGACCATAGGGCCGACAATGAAGCTATATGCAAGCCACAGCGACTTCTAAAGAGAGCCATGCCACAACTCGTAAAATACGGAGGTATGTTCCTAAATGGCAACTATGACACGCATGCGCAGGGTACAAGGCTAGCCTTGCGGAAAATGCAGCGAGGATAGAAAAAGGTTCAGAGAAAATCAGTTCTTAAAAAACAGACATCGCATTAATGTTCTCCAAAACACTAAAGAAGTAACATATAAAGAGCCGACGCTCTAAAGCATTGTTAGCCCCGGAGGGCTGGAATGGGTGCACCGCACAACCCAAAAGTGTGAGGGGTAGGCAACGCCTGAAGGACCGTCGGGCAAGCCCAGAACGATATCCTTCCCCGAAGAAAAATAGTCGTGACAAGATAGAGTCCAATTGGACTCGTATCAGCTATCACGCTGATAAGAACAGGTACTACAAATTGATCCTAGCCAAGAGGCCGAGAAGGTATGAGGTTGCCTGATGCGCCTCCATCCTTGGCCTTTGATGCCACAGTATCCGGGTGGTTTAGGGATTACCCCATATGCCTTATGGTATAATTGCCAAACCTTATTCTTTGCGTCACATGACTTGTTTTAATACCTTCAGAGGTGCAAACGATAGTATTACTGGTGGTTAATGGGTTCTCTACGGAGCAGTTACTGTACAACTTATGTTTCCCACCACACGTTACCTATGATCACCATTCATTCACCACATACTATTACTTGGCCATATTAAAACATCAACGCCACTGTTCATTAATGGCAGTTAATACGATTGCTATTATTCCAACAATGCAGTTTAAAACTGTAAAATTGGATGTCTTACTTAATCTTGCCTTGGCTAAGATTGTTCCATCCTCCGCAAGGCAATAACATATAATATTCACGTCTCCATCCATATATGTACGTTGCAATATCTCCGTCTTCAATAGCCAAAGTGATTGGAATCCGCTCATCTCCTTTCCATCTATTAAGGCATCTATTTCCCCATCTAAATCCCCCTTTGCACTGATATCAGATTTAACACTTAGGTCATAGCACTGTGGAAGATGAAGATCATTTTCTGCCTTTGGACAATGCATTGCAATAGCCTTATGCTTAAACAAGTTGAAGTTGGAATCACTATATGTGCTATTGGTCGAGTAGTTTTCAAGCCTGAATAATCCTTCTTTAACGCCCACGCCGTACAAATCTGTGGTGTTACTTGGTATGTATACTTGTATGACAGCAACATTGGTGTTTCTATCGTCCCACACATCATTCTTGGCACATACAAAATACATTGCATTATCACTTCGTGAAGTAAGCCTGTAATCATCTGCCAATTCCAGACTTACAGACGATGGGTTGCACTGGGGGAACTTGTTTATTTTAAGACCTTTTATAGCCCTGCTCTCATGCACTCTATTTGCTTTTACTTTGCTGAATATCAACCCATTGAAGAGATGTGGAATATCATCAAATACTTCCCATTTTCCACTGGGGTATATTAGCAAGTCTCCACCACCATCAGCAAAGAAGTCAGTGCAGTGTATGTTTATGCTTATACCAGCATCCAAAAGTACATAAAATAGCTTCGGAGCAGATGATGGCAGTAGTAAATCCTCTCGTTTTATGATTAGTTTTCCTCCGTCGTCTACATCTTCGAACTGACCAACCAACTTAACTATGACAGTTGGTGAGTTCTCTGACATCTTATAGTCTGCACTATCAGACTCCGCACACAAGAAATGTATTTCGTCTCTTATCAGTGATCGATTTTTGTGGCCAAGGAACGTTATTTGATTTATATCTCCTGTCGGGTTCCTTATCACAGTCCTCGAAAGGGCAGCATGCCTATCCTTCACGAAACTGTCATCAACCTGTATATAACCATCTCTGATGTCTTCAGGAGTCAGTCCATAGTATTCCTTGTCCGATTTCCTTGGGCATTTGACCCAGAGATCTTCTGAGGGGAACAACACAACCTTACATGGTCTCCTGAGTTCTAAGGAGTCGTCGAATATACAAGCATTGTGGTTACTTAGAGAGAAAACGTAAGAGCCCAAATTTCCATTTTCGCAAGTGCACTTTATTTGTAATTTCACACTATTCAGTACCGATGTATTAGAGAAATCAATGATAGCTAGGGAGTTACCTCTCTTTGATATCTTGGTGTTTGGGAAATTCAAGTATGTCTCAGTCTCGAAGGCACTGCTTCTGTCTGAGATTAGAAAGGGAGGATCCAACTTGTGCGTTCGGATGGGGCAGTAGATTGCAACTGCTTCCCCTTGAATAACGTGATAATTATAATGTGGTACACCATCGTGAACATTTTCACCCTCCTCTAGGATCGATGTGGGTTCTGGCTTTATTAATTGGGACACAGACACAGTGTTCCCTACAAGATGAAATATCCTATTGGACTTATCACTTTCATTTGTACAACTTATGTAGAAGTCACCTCCAAGGGTATGAAAAATTGAGGATAGGTCCTTGCTTGTGACTCTAATATCCTCACTGCCTGTGGCCTCCAGAGAGATATCCATATCTATAAAATAGGCGTGTTCCCTCCATGTTTTATCCAATATTATAGAATGCTCACTTCTATCAACCAATATATTATGGGGAAAATGCTTGAAGTCCAGTAGCTTCCACCTGTATTGTGAGTCTATACCCTCGGTTTTGCACTTTACCACTAGATCATCAACTGGCGAATACTCTTTGGTATATACTAGATCATGATGTTTAGGAAGATAATCGAGTGCAGTTAAAGCAATATGGTGAATACTGATGGATGGAACATCTGGTATGACTCTTATGGCTATGAGCGCAGAAACCTCAAATGTGGTTGAAGATATATATTCCTTCAAACATATAAAATACATAGTTGTCAACGCTGCAGCTCGATTTCCCTTACTTAGGAAAGACAGCCGTCTTGAATTCTTGCCATAAGGTATAAGTATCAATGAGTTCGAAAGGTCCTCCAAAAGGCCCATTACCCCATCTCCCTCTCTCAGCAATTCGTTTAAAAGATCAGTTTTCATAAAATGATTTGTATTGGAATGCCTAATACTATTCGGCGGTCTGCGATAATACGTGGTAAAACTAGAGGGGAATAAGGTTTCTATGCCATCTTTTGTAGCGGGACATGTGATGGTGATGCTTTCACCTCTGTTCAGATCCAATTCAACAACATTATATACGGGCCTCTCACTGATCAGTCTAGCATGAAAGCTGGTTATTTTCTCTCCTCCGGAGCCTTTTGTTCTTTGTGTCTTGTATACACCTCCAGTAAGTTCTTGAACTATGGTGGGGCCCTGGAGTTTCGACAGAGATACGCTTGAGAGGAAAAGGACCAAAATCGAGGGATTTAATACCAGTTTCATGTTTGATATGATCGTGAATTGCCTCTCACAAATAAAAGTTTCAACTTTATATGTATGATGCAGAGTTCATCTGGTATGATTTGGTGTCAATCCCTCTAATGGAGTCATAAACCACTAAGTCTATGGCATTCAATGCTAAGAGCGGTACACGCTTTTAACTGTAGACTCAGCTCTATGGTATGCAAGACAGTTTTAAACTCAGTTTAGGTTTAACACTAATTCATAATATGCATGTTTACATCCCAGCAAAACCATCAAATAGCGAAGAATCAAAGACTTTTCTTAGCATGAAACGAAACAATTAGTATTCTTATAACGAAATTAATGTAACATAGAGGCAAAACGCATTGCTTCATCTCACTACCTCTAACATATAGATGCATGATATCTTATTTTTGCCTCATAATACGTTTCAATACCTTCTAGATTGTGCATTTAGTATCTTATAGTGTGGATCACATGTTATTAGCCTCTTGGTGTACATATGCAAGTGCCATTTGACCCATGAGTATAAGACTCACTGGTAATCTGGAACCCTTAGATGCGTTACGATGAATTAAAACCTTCAGTAATACATACGAATGAGCATTTCGGGATACTTAAAATGTTATATATCGTAAGACGCAGCATCTGTAGCGTTTTAAATACGTATACCCACTCACCAACGTCTGTGCCATATGATTCCTATATATGCACCCTTTTCAAGTATATTTTCAGGTAAGAAGACGACATCTCATATCACTATCGTATTATATCCTTTTAACGAACAACATTAAAGAGGAAAGTATGTAAGAAAACAGATAAGCATGTAAGACTTCGCAAATTCAAAATGCGATTTAAACTACACATTTCAGGGTCACATGCTCATATATTGCATGAATGACTCTACTTTGTACCAGAAGGTGTTAGAATGCGAAATGCGAAATATATTCTCATACACATTTAAGACATACATCGGCGTATCAAGTTCCACATAGGTGGCGCTCTTTTATAGAATCTGCAGAACTAACACAACAAATAAGTCACTACATTAAACTACGATAAGCATAAACGCATTAATGCAATGAGTGATGCGCATATCCATACATACTGATGTGCAGGAGGGTACGGAAACACGCTTCGTTAATTTATGTGTTAACTTTATTCGACAACAATCCAATATATATTATATCTATGACGTAATGCGCACAATCTACATTATGAATTATACATATACCATTTGGATCAACATTCAAGTAGCTCCATGATTCTTTGGGTATTGGACAATGCACAGCCACACCAGTTATGTGTGAAAGGGAACATCAAATAACTGTAATAATATCGCAGATTTACTATGCATTGAGGCAAATGACCTGTATAGTGATTTTCAACCCTTTTTTCACTGTTAAGAATGGTGTACAGTGATAAAATGGAGGAGGTGTCTGTTTCAGGCTCCTCTGATGGACAGGAGGTATATGGTACATACTGGGAGACCCTAAGGGATGCTCCTTCTGGACATAACTACCACGTGGCAGGACGTAATATAAGGAACAATGCAGGTGATGGAACTAGAACTTCAGCCGCAAACCACAGCGTGACCCCTGTATCGCGTTATTACTCAGTAGAAGATTTTAGGAGTTCTGATGATTGTGGATTGTCTACTGATGGGGGGCAGCATGAGCATGATTATGTTAGAAGAAGATATTTCTATGGTCAGCTTTCAGATGCCATGAGGCGTTCTATTTGGTGGAGCCTATTGGGATCTTTAGTATACGAAATGACCAAATCGTATCATATGATTGCGATGACACGTGCAGCTTTCAATGCATCCTTAATATTTGGTTCCTTATTCGCTGATGTCATTGCCGAGGTGAGTGAGGAGAATGAATCATTGAAATGTTCATACAGTCACAAACCATGAGTAAACTACTTAGTATAACGGTAGTTGTGAGAGCATGCATTTTGCTAATTTTGGTGCCCGCTTCCTACTGCATGTTAAGTGAGTTGCAACTGTTTATTGGAATATACCATATTAGGTATAAGCCTACAATGGACCAACCTCTTCATGCTTGTTCTAACAATGCTAATGGCTATTGATGGTTGCCAAGAGGCCATAGCCAATACATCTGACTTAATCTACAAAGGTATCGATCGTTTGAGTCATCAATATGATATGATGATAACGGAGGAAACACACGCCAAAATGAGTAACGCCTACCAGATTGTGTTCGACCTATCCTTTACTTTTCTCATAATACCGTTGGCAATACTAGCGTACATTTTGAAATTAGTAGTGGACATGTCAGGTTTGTTGCATGACTAACTTTTTACTCCCATACAGATTTGAGCATCATATCCATTTTGATGGGCAGTGTTTTTCTTATTCTTACAATATATTCGCTCTGCAATTACTATTTTGGCATGAGTGTATCACCATCCTTTGATTCTTTCCTTACTAGCGACATGCTAGAAATATCCGCCGCTTCTTTGTTTGAAGAAATACTCAACAAAGCGGACGACATAATGGAAGGAATGAGAGTATCGTGTTCACAGGGTTACCTGATGAAGCGTATAATATTCTTAGCCATGGAAACAGCCTTCGAACACACAATTGTGTCGCTGGCAATACCAATAATCGGTAGGTTATTCAGATACCCTAGTGATAATGATCAGCACTAACCACCCCATGGATTTCTGAGAAAGGCCTTATAAATTCCAACATCCTCAGCGTTTTATTTATCGCTGTAGGAAAGTTGGGCGGCTCCCTCTACACACAATATGTAGCATATACTGGTCGTGCTGCGGTCAGACACTCTACAGGTATCAATACAGTACCAAATAACATTCAAAAGTGAGTTTCAGGGTGTTATTACCATTATTAAACGCTCTTAGGTATCTCATACTAAGCTGTGCGTCGTTGCTACTTCTGCCATTATCGCTTTATATGGATGAAGTATTTCCTTCACTTTCATATACCCCTATTGCTTTAATGGCTCTGGGCATATTTTTGTTCTTCGCCTTCTCTTCAAAAGTGAGTTTCAGGGTGTTATTACCATTATTAAACGCTCTTAGGTATCTCATACTAAGCTGTGCGTCGTTGCTACTTCTGCCATTATCGCTTTATATGGATGAAGTATTTCCTTCACTTTCATATACCCCTATTGCTTTAATGGCTCTGGGCATATTTTTGTTCTTCGCCTTCTCTTCATACCCAAAGTCGGTTTTAGCTTCATCCATACACATAGCAATTCTGAGTCATCCACTATCATACAAGATATTCGATTTTGTGGGTTTCTTCATAACATTCCTGGATATGTTTGTCCTGCTTGCTATGTCGTTCTTCATGCACAAGATTGAAGGCAAGTATTCGGTTGAGGGAACAACATTCAGTATTACGCTGTTCTATGCTCTTCACTGCCTCTATCAACTGGGAAACGGTATGTCGAGTGTCAGCGTCCAAGAAATGTTTCAGGTATAGGTTGCACAGAGGGAGGCTCAAACTCAGGAATAATTCAGTCACAGCCTATGATATGGCCAGGATCTCTTTGACTGAGCTTAAGATACTATCCAATTGTTCTTATAACCTGTATCATATAACGACTTTAGCGTATCCTCGAGCTTTCCACTCATCTTGTACTCTAGATATTTCCTATAGAGAATGTTTGATTTCCTTATTTAACATACTTGTATAGGTCTAGAGCAGTTTTTGCGTCTTCTACAGAATTGTGCTCTTCCTGTTGTATTCTTCGATTTAGCAGATGTGCGGCTAGGAATTGCAGTGAAATGTATCGTTGTCCAGGGAGCCTAAAGAGTTCCACAGTATCTATGACTTGTTCTTTGGGTACCACTATGTTTAGCATTCTGAAATCCTGTTGAAGTCCATGACCTAGTATTTTGCATCCGGCATCAATGAGATATCGTATCTTCATATATATAGCCTTCCTAGTGGTTAACCAATGCAGTGATGACTTTAGGTCAAGGTCGCCTTGGTGTATTCCGGAGAATCTAAACAATACTACATAAAATCACTTTAATATACCTGGTAAGGTAATCCTTGGGTGGTTTTCTCCTGTGAATGTAGTGGTCCAGGAAAGGTACACCTATGGCGTGTCCTGTACCCCTGACGGCGCTAACTCTGAAAATATGTCACTAACTTAATAGTCATAGCCAACCTGGCAAGAGTAGAATGTTGCTGTTCTTCACTGTTTTTATCTACATACAGAAACGTGTTCCTTTGTGCTACGTTACTAGATCCATATGCAGCGGAATGATTGTCAAGCATGTTGAGATGCCTGCTTGATCCGGTAGTTTCGTTTCCTGTTTTTACGCATTCTACATCCAGTGCCACAATGAATTCACCATTGTGCAGCTCCACTAACTCTTCTACCGACAATGGTACGAAAGTCCTATTTTTATCATGGGCTCTCGGGTTGTGTGCGATATTGTATTCCGATATAAATATTGACGATGGTATTGGCACCTTCTCGTCTGGAATGGGCAACGGTACAATGCGCCCATTAATATTAACAACTGTGATATCCCCAGTCAATGTTGGCTCAATGCCTTTAATATCTCCAAGCTCATCCTTCCTATATATGAGTGTGATGGCTTGCTTCCAACGCGGCGAAAAGTCTAACATTTGACTTTTATCCTCCTCTGAGAGTTCAAATACGTATCCGTCGTTTATTAGCAGCCATTCTTGATCGTGCTGAAACCATATATGGAAGACTACTGAAAACTAACCTGCATCTCTTTGGGAACCCTGACATAGGCCAAAAGCCTGTTCTCCACATATTCTGAGGTTACACAGAACATAACAGTAACCAATGTATAATTGTTACCGTCGAACGTCATATGTTCCTGCACTTCGGTTATACCGTCTTGCTCACATCTCACTATCATAAAATTAGGAGGCCTATTAAATTCTGTAGTATAGTGGATCATTACAGGCCTAGAACACTCAACACAATAGGCAGTCATTTCTTCTTCATAGGCTTTTCCTGATTTTAGGTGGATGTAATCCATGAACAAATCATTTTCAACCTCTTTTGTCGATGTATGGCCGTTGGCACATTTGGATTTGACAATTTTTGAGAAACCAAATACGTTCTTTATTAAATGAACATCTGCATTTGCGTATGCAGTATCCAGACGGCTATAGTAATTGTCCAATTCAGAGTTCACCTTTTCGATCACCCATATGAGTAAACTTTGCACAGCACATGCAGTACTTTCTGACTTGTATATAGGCATAAGTTCTTGTAGTTGTGTCACTTGCATTTCACTTCTCTTGGAGATTTTACTGAAGTAGTTATCCTCGATGTGGCCATTTTTTCTATTTTCATGTGCCACTTTTAGCATGTGCAGTGCGAAGCCAACATGACATGCTAGACAATGTTCAACCTCGCAGCAGTGGTATGACAGTGATCCCAGTTTATTTAGGAAGAAAAATACTTGTACAAATACATGAGCCACGTCTCCTGGGAATGTTCCCTCCAGTGATGCAAATGAAGTATTATTTGGTAGCTTAACCTGACCTTTTAAGACCTTTTGGTAGATTGGCTTAAGGCTAACCGGGGCAATTGTCCCAGGTGAATCCTCCTTAATTTCAAAGTCTATGAAGTTAACACTGTATCCTTCATCAGCTGTATAAACACCATAGGAACCCCCTGATATTCTTATGTCAACATCATGACAGTTCCATGCAGAATTGTTGCTAAGGTTCGGGTAATGGACTTTCTCCTGTGTACCGATTGTACACTCGAAGAAAGATCCATCATTATTGAGAGCCACGACTTTGTTGGTACCTCTCACAATTTTAGCCGAACAAACTGGTTGGCCAAGCCATATAGAGGTGCTTCTTTCCATTCTAATATCGTGAACCTCGACCAATGGTTCATACACAAGCGAATTACCATACAAGTAACATCCTGTTGTGACAATACTGTTGCCATATGCTGAAATAGCAGAAACAGCACTAGCATGAGCTGCTATAGTGTATGCGATCCTTTTCATTCTGTGATCAATAATGTGTAAAAGACCAGATAACATTCCTACTAAAGTGATGTTTTTCGAGGGGGCATGTTCAATGTGGTCTGTTTTGTTATTTGACATGGCATATTCCAGGGATATAGCCCCTGACGTTTTTTGCGGTGGCATCTTCATGCTGCTCATTGTTCCATTTGATGAGGGAAACCTCTTTGAAGAGGGGATAAACTCAGGAATGGCATCTATACTTCCAAAGCCTTTAGCGATGCTCTCCAAGGAGGTGTTATTTCCACTGGTATCACTATTGGCATAATCATATGGCTGATATTGAATGTCTGTGAAATCAGTAGTTCCTAAGTATGTATGATAGTAAGTCATCATACACGAACTTCTTGACATGTTGCCATTCATGTCTCCCAGCACGGTTATTTTATCCAGGAACTCTGTAGTCTCCAAATGATCATTCTGCACTTTCATTTTCCCAGACAGTTGGCCGCAGAATGAATCAAGTGCATAAAGCTCATTGGAATTAGTTGCTAGCAGTGCCCGTGAATCACTACTACTGCATGAGAGGAGTGAACATGCGATGTGGAGACTACCTCCATTGGTGATGTGGCGTTCTGCCTTTTCACTCGTCACTCTCATTCGTCTTCCACCATCTCGATTAAGTATATCAACTCCCCTTCCAGTGGCTATAATTATTCCGATGTCATATGGTTCCACTGCATTGATCTCAGTTAGATTGCATCCACAATAGGCATTGAAACTATTTTGAAAATCTTCGTTATATCCTCCTTGTGACTGTGACATCCAATTTGCATACTTCACTTCCTTATCATCAGCTTTAATGCCAACAATAGCTCCAGTGAGAGGAGTATTGATGTATGAGTCTAATGAATTATAGACCCAAATCAAGTCCTCCCACTGATCATACTTTACAATACCATATTGCATTTTCAAGTTAGACAGCTTGCAACCATAGGAGTAAGTATTGCGCGTTTAAGTTACATACCCTCTTATCAGAGATAATGAAACAAGAAACTTCTGATGAAGGCATTAGTCGCGACGACTTAAAAGCATTCGCTACTTTCACGAATAGTCGTTTTCTTCAAGTTCTGCATTATAATACCCGTTTTCACACTCTGTGAAGTTTCAGCCACTCCTACATATAATTAGTGACTTATAAATATGCCAACACAAAGTTACCAGCTTATATGGGCATCACGTGCTCTGACTGGTTGCACATAACGAGACTCCCCATTACTATGTCATGAATGCCTACTAAAAAAGCAAAGTTGTTATGATTCCACAAAAAAATGTAAGCAACAACAGATATTGGACTCAGTTGAGCTATGTGAAGCCTTTGATGTGTGGAATCACGTATGTGTATACCTAAATGATGTGTATAAAAAACTGAGGATTGGATTATTAGTCCTCCTAAAGATTGAGGATGCAGACTAAGGTCTACGCATTCACTTACGCGGGCAAACCGTTGTTCATTAAGTATGTTTTAACGATTTTGCATCTCTTCTCATGTGTCTTATTGTCTATAATATTCGTCGTTGCATATATAAGGATAATTGAAATGTGTACAGTTGCAGTGAAGGAGAGGAGTCTCTAGCATTCTACGGTATGTTGTATCGCTGAGGTTTTACTGAATATAGGTGTTTTATGTGCCATAGCTTCTAAGGTATCCACCCTCTTATCAGAGTACAATGAGCAAGATGAGCTACGTTACATAAGCGCAGGGGACAACCATTTTGTCTATTTGGGACGTGGTCCTCTGTGCTACTTCGGAATAGCATCCAGTGGTGCCTCTCCACTCGCCGTTTACAAGACTTTGTCTAATTTGCACTTGCAGATTTTATCAATATTGACACGAGGTGTTGAGAGGATACTGCTTAAAAGACCATCGTATGACGCTCAAAACCTGATGGGTGGTACTAATTCTATTCTGCAGAAGCTTGTAGAACGTATGGATGGAACTCAGGGTCTCTTTGACAGCATAGGTTACGAGGCGCTCCCTCTTCCTTCCAAAAACTAGGGACAAACTAAATTTATTTTTCAAGGATATAAAGACACCGAACGTCCTGTAGGTTATATAAACAATAACACAACAAACTACAGTTGCTCCTTCATCGTGGCTTCCAATCGTGTGGCTGCAATCGCTATGTCTAGGGCCGTACAGTTCAGTGCCACAGGTTTGTGCTGACAAAAGAGTTATCATCTTCAACAGATATTGCTATCGCATTAAATATGGTTACAGCATCAAATATATTACAACAACAGGAGAGCTGGACTCCTTTGTGTCTCCCCGATTTCAACGATCAGTTAGTCAAATGGTCATTGTAAATCACACTTGGTAGGGCTTTCACATATGCATATGTGAACTACATCGAGCCAGAAATAGGTGTTGTTTGCATTTCGAGAAGCGGGGAACAAGATCAGTTCCACCAGATTGCGGGACACTTGGCTGATCTGAAGAGTGTAGGTAACAGTGACAATTATAGAAACGATGATGTAGAACATGGAGACTTCCGGGTGCATAGACGACTTACGCCTGTCGCTGTCAGCAACTCCACTGGAATTCCCATCTGGTGATTCGAAATCATGCGAAATTTTACATGTGTTGTATCTATCGAAGAAGCATGATCAGTATTTCTCTTCAGCATATCGCCAATCGGTATTTGGGGATTGTTCAAGTAAAATTTTATCGGCATATAAAGCACTCTCTGAGTTGATATATAGCAGCAGTCCTCGTAGGAGTGCTACTGCATGTTTCGAGGTAAGAGCATGGTTATACTACAACTATTATTTCGCAGTTCCTTAACATATATGTGGATCATAATGCCGATTTCTCCCTTTATCTGGCGACGCCTGCATGGACAAATATAACTACAGAGCTAGTCTCTGGCATTGTATCGTATGTCACAAAACAGTTCGGCTTTCTGTTTATAACAAAGGTCGGAACACTCTCAGCTAAGTAAATTCTTTTCTTTCATCCTTTTGTGCTAGCTGGTTTGACTTTACAATTTCCTTGAGATATCCGTTGGTGTTGTATATCAATTCTTTTGGCGTACCCTTCTCTAGTATCCTCCCATCAGAGAAAACTGCAATTTCATCGGCTTCTATCATAGAAGATAATCTGTGGGCTATAACTATGGTTGTTCTTTCTGCGCTAAGTTTTCTGAATGTAGATAGAATCTTGTGCTCTGTGAGTGAATCCAAGGAGCTTGTTGCCTCGTCAAATATAAGTATCTTTGGGTTCTTAAGGAAACACCTCGCTATTCCGATACGTTGCTTTTCACCACCACTGAGTTTCATACCTCTCTCTCCTACGATAGTACTGTATCCATCTGACATATGCGCTATAGCATCATGTATTCCGGCCAATTTCGCAGCCTTGACCACTTCCTCGAACGAGGCATCGGGGTTTCCATATCTAATGTTATGTTCTATGGATTCATTAAAAAGGACAACATCCTGAGGTACTATTCCTATAGAGTTCCTGTATAACATATACTATTAATTGCATATTACTTACCTCAAGCTGCGAAGGGTTACGTCCCTAATGTCTTGACCGTCGATTAAAATCTGCCCCTCATATGGCTCGTAGAGTCTAAATAGCAATTTGGCTATTGTGCTCTTACCAGAGCCAGACTTTCCGACTATTGCAACAGTCTTACCTTTGTCCACTGTAAGAGAAAAATTCTTGAGCGTATCCATGGAGGAGAGGGTGTTCTCATATGCATGACAAACGTTCTTGAACTCTATTTTTCCAGCTTTCACAACTAGATCCGCTGCATCGGGTTTCTCTCGCACCTTAGGCTGCCTCTGCATGAGTTCCAGGAACTTATTCAGGTCAACCATGCTCGTCTTAGTTTCCCTATACATTGTTCCTATCAGGTTCAGCGGTATCGCTAGCTGAAACAGCAAAGTATTCACCAGTATCAGATCTCCGAATTGTGCTGTGCCTTTCGATATGTCTCCCAACGTGAGCCACATAGAGAGGAACAAACCGGAGTTGAAGATAAAGTTCTGCCCGAAGTTTAGAAAGGAAAGTGACTTTTGCACATTTACAGCATGCACCTCATAGTCCTTTTGCTGTGATGCATATCTCTCCAACTCTCTGCTCTCTGAGTTATAATACCTGACAACTTCGGCATTGGTTATGCAGTCTGTGAAAACTCCAGCGGCGTTTTGCTCAGCGTCCACCATTTTCTTCCGAAGCAATATTCGCCTTTGGGTAACTAAAGCCGTAAATGCAACGTACATGGCCATCGTCACTGTAGTTATAGATGCGATTATAGGCCCTACCTTGTAGCATAACAAGCAAGTGACCATTGCAAACTCCAGAATAGTTGGAGCAACTTGAAACACCAATATACGCAGCACCTGTGATATTGCTTTCACTCCCCGAGCAAAAATGTTAGACATTTCCCCAGACTTGGAAACTATCAGGAGATCCATGTCCAATGAATGGATCTTAATGAACATTTTAGACGCATTTAACATACTAGTTCGTTCCATAACCGTGCTAAAAACCGCATTTCTTGACTCGGTGAAGAGTGAAGACAAGAGTCTGGCTCCAACATAGCCGACCAAACATGCCTGTGAAGCACCTAGTTGCGTGGTTCCAATAGTGCCAATTCCTGGGATTGAAAGTAACCCATTCTCTATAGCAGTAGCCCCTGACATAATATTCACCATTGATGACATGCACAGTGGTATTGCGATAACTGCAATTTTTGAAATAAAAAGGAATGCAATGCTTATGGCTATTCGCTTCTTAAGCATGGAATTTTTTGGCCATAGCAGATCTGAAAGGGTTAGACCCTCTCCAGCCTTGATGAGTTCAAAGTCATCCTTATTGGAAGACGCTTTCTTCGTGGATAAACACCTTCTTATCAACCTTTTAGAGTTGACTGTGCACCAACTGCTGTTGAAGTGATGATTAATTAGACCAAAGCAAAACAATGGCGTACTGCCAGGATCGTTAGCCTCCATATGCCTTGCAGACATTGGCACTCTGTTTCGGCATAGCAATTTGGGGGAGCATTCGATGGAATCGCTTCGCCCAGAGCATGGTGTCCTTTCGACGCGACTCATAGACGTTCTACGAGACATGTCGAGCCCAGACGTCCAACGACGTCTAACATGATGAGGACTGGCCATGTTACCCAGAAACTGGGAAAGTCTGTTGACGTGTAGACCCATTTTCATCCAAGACATGGGAATAAAGCCCCTAACCCCTGGTCCACAATATGCAAATATCATTCATCTTGCACAAAATCAAACACATATGTATAAGGAAACGGCGTTTATCACGTCTGCTGTGCATTATAACTGATAGGCTGCCAACCTGACCATACACCACCGGTCACGCATCACACTAGGGGATTACTCTACAGACACACTGAGGAACAGAGTGCGCAAAACAACACTAAAACATACACAGCACGCCCATATAGGACTCCAAGAAACTAATTATATCCAAAATTGCTATGCTAAACACTCACATGCGTCTGAATGTGTAACGGTTCAAATGCTAAAATGAAGTATATTACTAAGCTTCAACGGGTGAATGTATTTTTCATGATGAGTTCCACAATTACAGTGGAATATTGTAGGCATAGAAGGTATGTTAGACAGCAATTGCGCGAACACATTAGACTACCTTCACATATCGCTACCATGTGAAGTTATTCATGTGCGCCAAAACAGTGTGTATGATGTTGAAGCAGATTCCATTTAACGAGCGCATTGTAACTAGTAATGCATAGTAACATCGCCCGACTTTTATTTCCACGCTGTGGCGGGTTTGTTAAACTCACTAGTTAAATCGGCAGGTGTGTCTGGTTGTAATAGCCGTCACCTGAGTAACCCTAAACCACGCGCCTTAACAGCTTATGCATACTCCTAAGGGCAAGGCCTACTCCAGTTAGAGGTGTTAGGGGGAGCTAACTCTCTGTGTAGGCCACGCTGGAAGCAAATGTTGGTGGCCGTTTAGGTCTAAAGACCGCTTTCGGGCTGGAGAGCGTAATATTATGTCGCTTCTTCGCCCAGTTCCCCCCTATGTGTAAGGCTCTGTGATATCTGTGGCGTCAAATGGTATGAATATCTGCAACTCAGGTTGCTTCGATTGTTCGCCAAGAGTTCGGCTCGGCCACAAATCACAGATGCAAACACATTTTCAATGTCTGTGGCGATTAGCCAGTAAGCAGGGACGAATTGCTGCTATATATAGATGCTTTCCCATATTGAATAATAATCATTAACGTAGGTTCACTTGTTCAATGCTTCATGAACTTCTTTTAGAGTTTCCTTTGCAGATTCCAACTGTTCTACGTTTTCAATAGCTTGCGAAAGCTGGTCCGCTACTTTTTTAGCGTCTGACTTGTTTATTACTTGAGGGTACTTGAGAACGGCAGAGGCGAAAAGATTGATACATACCTCAGCATACTGTATGCCTGAGCGATATGGATTAACATGAATGCCGTACCTACCTTTTTCCGCGACATCAAGTGGCATGAGGTTTCTCACTGTGTTTAGCATCTGTATACGTTGCGCGTCATGCCTATTCAGTTTTTCCAGGTTGACGAAATGATATATGAGCAGAGCCGCCTTTTCCTTTGTTTTGGGGTTCACTTTGGACGTGCACTGCACCAGGTATAAAAGCCCTCCCAGTTGGACGAAACGTTTTTCCGCCTCGACACAATGTCTCGTCGCCGCTGCGATGGTGGTGATCAATTTTGGCTCAACGGGCGTGTTATGCACCATGGGCCTCATTTCGAGTAGATGTATCATCAATGGCCCTTTTGCGGCTGCCTCCTGTACGACTTCATTGTTTGACAGGGTGGTTGTTAGTAGCTGTTAGAGGGTTTATTGATCTCTATGTAACCTTACCGAAAGTGCGGCAGAAACAGTTTCCTTTTTCGCCTGTTTCACATGCGCCACCAATGCATCCAGCATTCCAGTCTTGTGGACTGATGATGCATTGCCAGGATGCTCTTCGTAGAATAGTTCCATGGTTTCAAAAGCTTCTAGCACCTCTTCCACACTATGTGTTTCCCCCTTATTCAGAGCCTCCTCTATTATTACCTTTGCGGCATCCTTTACTTCTTTTTCGTGTTCATGGACACTTTCCATGGCCTTTTGCAGAAATTCTATATCCTCCTTAGACATGGGCTTCTTAACCTCTAAACACCTTTTAAGGAAGTAAAACAGAACTACCTGTGGGCGCTTCAGGCACCTGATTCAAGGTCCACTTCAGCAGACCCTTCCAGTCCGGCAGCGACATGGTGACGAATACCGGTCATACACTAAATGAGATTACTTAATACTTGAAAGATAGGCCTCCAGGTCTGCAATTTACTTATCATGGAGCGAGTAACGCACCCTTGTTCACTCTACTACGTTTCACTCCCAATTTTAAGGAGGGGTTCGCCTCTGAATGTTTCTGTGGCTTTTCTAAAACACGATATTACACGCCTTCTTCCAACCTACCGAAATCCACTGTGCGATTTACAAGCTCCTGTAGCAATTCGTTGTGTGATTCTACTACAGTGGTGATGTTTTCTCTCTCTGCTAGAGATGCCGAAACGCTGTTGAAGTCTCTCTTGAGCTCTCTCCAACGACCAAGCGTGTCTTCAGACTTCCCAATGGTAAAGAGATCGGCAACTGTGAATACATGTACTTCCAGTAAATAGACATACCTAGTATTTTATCTGCATAAGACACCGTTTCCTCGGACACTGGTGGCTTTACAGGTGCAACGTGAAAGGAATCCAGAAGAGGAATGTAGGAGGAGAAAAAGTTGCCGAGGTTAATAGATATGCCACGCATATCATTGACGAATTTCGAGCTGAATATGCATTATGTGAGGCAAAACTTGCTGTACTTACTAGGGGAACAAGTGACTCAACCTGAACACATCGTCTAACTGAGATCCAGAGTATAGATGTAGACAGGATATATTATGGCCAATCTCATTTATCGACTGTTGGATTGAGTCGTCCATTATTTATACTGCCGTGTGTACCAAGAATTTACGGAGTCCAACGCACTCTCCCCGTATCTAGGGGTTTGATTACGGACGCAAAACCTTTGGCAATAAACTTTACTTTAGCGTAGGAAACATCTTTATTGCAGCTCTGTGATGTGCCAGTCTTTTTATGAGTGATAATGCTGTGTCTTAGTCATGTTGCCGTCTGATCATTGTATCACCAGAGCTCAATATAACATAATCTTCCACATGACAAGTGTTAGATGTTGACATTACATTGCTACTCGTATGCGCATAAAGTCCGTTTAGTTGTGTTTGGTAAGGAGGAATATCATATATGGGTCTGGTGATGCAGCAATACATGTGTATAAATGTGTTTGGATCGCTTAATGTCTCACATACAAGCGAAAACAAGTCGGTTATATTCGTAATAGTGTGGAGGATACTATCCAGTGCGTCATACATGAATTCACATGTGTCTTACATGTGATTGACTAGGTGGTACTTGCCAGACAAACGACAAGATAAGTGGGTAACAGCGGAAACCAGTGCTATTAATCAGGGGTTGTATGGTTAAACTATGTATACATGTTCCAAAAATGCAAAAAAAATCGTTTTTACACTTCTCGATTTGAGCGTGTCATCCTTGCGCAGGGGCCATGCTAATCTTCTCTGTATCGTTCCAATTTTTTCTGATGGTACTCCGAAGAGCCCATTAACTATACAACACAAAATATGGGGATTGAGACTCCAATTGCATACCCTGAGAATATGGGGAAATACAAAATCATATCGACATAGCAATCAAAACATGGCACGTATAACAGGAAAATCGCAACCTTTAATCAACAATAGTCATTTTCCATCTGTCTCTAAGGTACAATGGGAGACATTGTGAAGTATTCACCGCGAATGTAAACTATGCGATTTTCAATGACAAAAACATCGATTTTGACAGCAATCATGAATGTGAATACATAATGAGCTGTGTTGAATGTATATCCCACTCAGAAGGTCAAGTTGCCTATTATAGTGACGAGCTGCAGCAGTACTACCATTAGGCCACTCACCCCTTAGGCAAATTTCCTCCGCTAAACCCAAAACCCGAGAACTTCCCTTAGTGATATAGACTCACATACAGCATAGCAATCTTTAGATATAGTGGCTGAGGCCATAAACTCAGGATTGAGGAGATGTGCATCACGGAACTGGTTTTACAAAAAGAAGAAACAACTGAAGCCCGCCCCGATATCGGTACTAACACACATCATAATGACCTGGAGAGACACAAATGTCACGAAGAATGGGATTTTCTCCAGAATAATTCACTTAACCCATGTGCAGTGCCGGTAGACTAGGCTACCATGATTGTATTCACTGCTGTGTTAGCCGCTATAACGAACATACACGTGTTTGCATTTGATATTGGATGCCAAATGAATGCAATACTATGTACTTACCAAATATGTGTGCATATTCCATATGCTACATAGATGGATATTGATGGGAGTGGTGACCGTTGGGATTTCCTCGAGTTGCGTGGAGACATATATCATTATTTATAATGCTTTAACCATTGTAACTAATGACACTAACATCCTTAGCAGCCTTGTTGCCTTGTGGCACTTTGCGCTGGGTTACCTCGTTTGTGGTTGCCATTTCGAGGTGCGCATCGCCTGTTGAGTGCTAGCGCTGTCTAAATACACATCTATGCTCTACAGGGCGCCGGTTAGCGACATTGGCATATTTCAACTGGAATTTGATTTTTGCAAAGTCGCAACTTGTTTCGGAGGACGACATAGTTTCGTCAAATATTGGATCCCGAACACTATGCATCCAAAAGTCATTCCAGGTTATCAAGGTGTGCAGTAAATGTAAACAGCTGAAGGATATAGGTTGTGTCGTATTAATAGTAATGCTGCGTTGCAGGTGTTCGCACGGTGTAATGGATGGTACCTTCAGGCAACGATATTTACGTCTCATGTCCTCCGCTCGAATAGGGAGAAAGTGCCAGTCATATGAGCACGACATGGTGTCGTCTCTGTTGATTTAATGCAGTTTTTTGTAATGTAGTTTGGATTTAGAGGATGAACCGCTCAGAGTACGATGTAGCCGAGGTTCCTTACCTCAGCTGGATAAGGGACTACGAAAGATGTTCTTCCGGAGGCACCCTATCACATTCGGCGCATCTAATGTCACCAGCCTGCAAGCGCAGATTTCACAGTGGCGCCGTAAGGGACTCGGGTGATGATAGATTTGTACCGCTGAGCTATTCGCCATCCTCTTTCACTTGTCGCGTTCGTAAAGTTCGTGAAGAAAATGCCGGTCATAAAGGAGATGTATTTATGGCATCCAACCGAAATGGAGTTTCAGTAACAAACCCTACTAGGGGAATGACATCTGTGAGTTGTGCTACTTCAGTAAATGCATGGAGTGGCACTTCTAGGGAGGAATTGTCGCGTTCGTAAAGTTCGTGAAGAAAATGCCGGTCATAAAGGAGATGTATTTATGGCATCCAACCGAAATGGAGTTTCAGTAACAAACCCTACTAGGGGAATGACATCTGTGAGTTGTGCTACTTCAGTAAATGCATGGAGTGGCACTTCTAGGGAGGAATGCCACAGAAGTGTTTCACCCAAACTTTGCATAGCTCACAGTGTTAATTCTACCCCTTCTAATAGGATTAAAGAAGTAGAGAATAAGCATTGGCCCCCGTCCTCATTGGAGGTGTTCTGTGAGGAGGATGACTATACGGAGGTCAACTTTACAGAATACCGAGATATATACGATTGTATGGGGCCAGTGATGTTCCAAACACCTCTGGTTGATGGATTAAAGTCACCACTAGCGGAATTACGCATGATGAAGGATCCCAATTCAGTATTGATTTCTCAAAATTCCACTCAACGTGTGGTATACAACGCATTCTGGTTGCCAAAGAAATATCCCAACATCGCACTAAAAGTTGCTGTAAAAAGTGTGAAGGACGGCAACATCCGTGACGGACGTAGCATTAAGCGTGAAATTGGCTGTCACCTCTATATCTACCAAAGGATCATGGCTGCAGTAAGAGAAGGTAGGATGGTTTCTCCTATTGCCACAGACGACTGGCCAACATCGGAATTACTAGGATACTACCTAGACAAGAAAAATCCAGGAATGTCCGTCCTTGTTACTCGTAAACTGTTTGGTCCAGATTTTTTCGATATTGTCCGTTCTGAATGTTATCCACGATTTGCCTCCAAAAACATGAAACTTTATGAATTAAACAAACTAGACTGGTGTATAATTGCACTAGAACGGATAGCTCAGATATCAGAGCTAGGAATTAGGCACAATGACATAAAGCCAGATAACATAGTCCTGGATATGCACGAGGCAGATGGTATGAAGAGGGTAGATGTGAAGATTATTGACTTAGGCGCCGCTTCAATGGAGGGAACCAAAGAATTCACGGGTGGAACTTCCTGGTACGAGTCACCTGAGCAAAAATTGCTGGAATTTTACACAAAGAAGCATCATAACATCAAGCGTGCACAGACCGTTGAGATTGATAGGTCATCTGATGCATGGGGAGCTGGACACTCCATAATCGAGGTATTACTAGGCCGTCGTATGGTTGATTATCTTGGGGAGCCAAACGGAAAAGGGGCACCTGAATTGATCGACCCTCCGCAGGATACGGACGAACCAGAGAGTGATCGTCTTTGGTGGAACAGGGATGAATACTGGACGATTCCACCACAACTGTGGTTAGAAAAGATGAGAAGTGTGCTTCAAATGGATTCCCCATCCCAGAGGTTTCCCATATGCGCCAAAGCAGCGAGATATGTGTATGACAAGCTAATGCACGTTGACCCTCAAAAGAGGGAGTCCGTTCGTAGGGTTGCCGAGGGACTTCGTCGTATCGCCAGAAATGAGATAGCCAGACATTTGTAACATTAATAGTCCATTGTTTAATAAGTCAAACATCATATATGTATTGTAGGGTGGTATGGCGCCCGTAACAGCACGATGCGACATAGATTCAGTGAAATTTAATATGCAGAATTTCGGCTTTGGTTTAGAGTCGAATGATGGACTGCCGCTCGGAATGTTCGGCGACTTGTCGCAGCATTCTGGAGCTGGGTCTGCCAAATCGGCAAAGGGGCCGGGTTATTCGCTGCTCGTTACGGAGAAAGTCCCGGAACACGTACTCCACCAACTTATCATGGATTTAGCGGTCCAGGAAAAGCGTGAATATGCTTTGACTGAACTATCGAAACAACGCGATCACTACCCGGATCTGCCGGTTCTGCTATGGCATACCTTCGGAACGGTTGCGACGCTAATCTACGAAATAGTCTCGGTTTAGTAGGTGAATAAATCAGTTGGACAATATATATCAGCCATTATCTTTATCCGGTGAACATTTCGATGGCTGACTCAACAAAGGCATCCAACTCGCTGACTCTGCTGCAATGTATCGCATCCCACCCGCAAACGCGTCGTCATTTCCTTAATGGTTGGTTATTATGGACGATAGAACAAATTGTCTCAGCTCATATTCCTCTTTTTCTTTACCCTTTCCTCAACTCCTCATGCAAGAGCCGGAGGCTGGAGTATCTTAAACTCACATGCCTCGGCGTTATAGGAGCACTTGTAAAGGTAGTTGTTATCATATTTCAATAATGGTTTTAAAGAGCGACGATGAAGAGGTTATTAGCTTTCTGTTGGAAACAGAAATTATTGCCCTGTGTCTTAAGATAATGGAAACGGGATCAGAGATATCTAAGACAGTACGTGATGCAATGATATTTAACACTTTAAAGGTGTCTATATTCATAGTCCAGAAGATCATGTTGGATGACAGGGGTTTAGCTTATGTATGTGCCACTGCTGAGCGCTTCTACGCAGTTGCTGCCGTCCTAAATAGCATGGTTATGAGTCTTCTAGAAAATCCATCCCGACGTATATTGAAGCATGTCGTTAGATGCTACTTGCGCCTATCGGAAAACCCACGAGCACGGGAAATGTTGTCAAAATGCCTGCCGAAACCACTGAGAAAGATGTAAGTAGTATGTACCTTAATTTACAATTATTAACAGTGACCCTGTGTTCTACCCATGTTTAAAAGAGGAGCCAATGCTTAAGAAATGGCTTTTACAGCTTATTTGCGAAACAGAAAGCATACCTGATTCTGCAAAACAGCAACATACACTATCATAATTGTGATATACTAAACCAACTGTAAACCTAGTCACTTAGACTTATTAATGCAGGAGTGGTTGGCGTGGTAACACGATCTCGTTATGCGTGAATCACAACAAGCGCAACGTCTCTGCAGCACATTCGGCTATAAATAGGTAATTCTTCCACTGCAACATAAACCATGTAATACGCAAGAGTGGATACGAAGGCATAAAGTTATATGTTGGACGTGCTATATGATTATGAAAATATTAATTGCGCAAGTGTTCCTGCCTATACCGCATGGATCTGTTTTACGCATGTGACACGTTTTTCGCATTTGTGTTGGATGATTCAATAGTCGTCACCAAGGTCCTCTTCATCATCAATGGTAGCTTCTTGGTATTGCTGGTACTCGCTGACCAGGTCGTTCATGTTAGATTCGGCTTCGGTGAACTCCATTTCGTCCATACCTTCGCCAGTGTACCAATGAAGGAAAGCCTTGCGCCTGAACATAGCAGTGAATTGCTCCGATACTCTCTTGAACATGTCCTGGATGGCAGTGGAGTTTCCGACGAAGGTAACAGCCATCTTTAGTCCCTTTGGTGGGATGTCACAAACACTAGATTTTGTGTTGTGTGGGATCCACTCAACAAAGTAGGAGGCATTCTTGTTCTGCACCATCGACATTTGTTCGTCGACTTCCTTGGTGCTCATGCGTCCTCTGAACATGGCACACGCAGTCAAGTATTTACCCCTCCTTGGGTCAGATGCGCACATCATGTTCTTTGCATCGAACATCTGCTGGGTAAGCTCAGAGACTGTGAGGGCACGGTACTGTTGGCTTCCCCTGCTGGTGAGAGGTGCAAATCCGATCATGAAGAAGTGGAGTCTTGGGAATGGAATGAGGTTCACAGCCAGTTTCCTGAGGTCCGAATTAAGCTGACCAGGGAAACGTAGAGAGCAAGTTACACCAGACATGGCAGCAGACACCAGGTGGTTGAGGTCTCCATATGTGGGTGTGGTCAACTTGAGTGTACGGAAACAAATGTCATAGAGGGCTTCGTTGTCGATGACCTGAACTTCGTCTGCGTTTTCTACGAGCTGATGAACGGAGAGAGTGGCGTTGTAGGGCTCTACGACGGTGTCGGAGACCTTTGGTGATGGGAATACGGAGAAGGTTTCCATGATTCTGTCGGGGAATTCCTCACGGATTTTGCTAATTAAAAGGGTTCCCATACCACTTCCGGTACCACCTCCTAGAGAGTGGGTGATTTGGAATCCCTGCAGGCAGTCAGCGGCCTCAGCTTCCTTGCGTACAACATCAAGGACTGAGTCTATAAGCTCAGCACCCTCAGTGTAATGTCCCTTAGCCCAGTTGTTACCGGCACCAGTTTGTCCAAAGACAAAGTTGTCTGGTCTGAATAGCTGTCCGAATGTTCCAGCGCGAACTGAGTCCATAGTTCCGGGCTCAAGGTCCATGAGGATGGCACGGGGGACATAGCGTCCACCAGCAGCTTCATTGTAGAATACATCTACACGTTCCAGCTGAAGATCGCTGTCTCCGTGGTATGTACCGCTCTGCATTCATATTAGTCGTTGACTTTCACGAATATAGTTAAATAACTCATAAACATATATTATATCACAAAATCCTATCTACTCACAGCGAATAGAAGATGAAAGCTCAAGATGTTGTACAAAACTAGAGACATTTAACGATTGACATACCGGGTCTATTCCATGTTCATCAGAGATGACTTCCCAGAACTTGGCACCAATTTGGTTACCACACTGACCGGCTTGAACATGTACGATTTCTCTCATTCTGGAAGTTTATTAGTGGAGATTACGATCAAAGCTGTGTCAATACACGAACACATAAGACGCCACAACGTTGCAACATGAGAGTTTGAGAAACACCTTCGAGATCAACCGAATTTACCAAGGTACCGATATGGTAAATATCCTTCCCTAGGGCTAGTTATGTTTCCCCTCGTCATATATGGCTATATGACTTTTAATGATACCGTTACCTTACACACAGGCTGGGGTCGACATACTGATAAGTTCTCATTTATCATGAATTATACATGTTTGAAACACGGGATATCGATATACCGATCAAAGAAAATTCCACTCTTTAGCTGTCTTTTAATGTTTTCGGTTGGTTTGACTCTTTGGTGATTCTCTCTTCTCGTTGTTTAAAACTTACTTGTTGATAGGTGTTATATGATGAATCCAACGAATCTCTCTTCCAGAAACGGTCGATAGTATCTTATGTTATATGTTTTGTGGTTATTCTATATTCACTTGAGTGCAGAAGCCACAGTATCAATAATACCTATTAGGTAAATAAAGAGCAACTCTGTGATTAGGCACTAGAGGTGTTGAAGTAATAAGAATGACAAGTGACACGTGGATCACCGTCTCACGGTCTCGCCCTTTGTAGATCTCCTTCCAAGCAGTTGGTACGTCGCATGGTATAAAGGGAGACACGCGTCACACCGCTAGCTGTCTCCTTAAAAGGTTTAAGCTAGGACCTGGTTAACCTTAATAGCCTTTTATGACGCTCAATCTCACTGCGAATATTGTCCAGTTGATTTTGAAGCTTCAGTTTGTCTTCGTTGAACCCCTTGAGTTGTATATTTTTAAGTTGTTTGTCAGTTTTCGACATTTTTTGGGAAGAAGATATAATATCCGCATCAATTGCACTTGCCAACACTGCGTACCATCGATTTAAGGCTTCCACTTCTTCTTGATAAAGCCTGTTTAGGTCCACCTTGAGGGAAGTGGACGTATGTGTCTTTTGTTTCCGCTTAGCCCCCTTATCATCTGTTTTTTCACCACTATCAAAGTAACTGTCATACTCATCGAATCCAAGGCTCGTGTCGTAATAATCTGCCGCTGTAGCCTTCTTTACAGCTTCCATGATTATACGTTCATCTTCCTTCGTGGAGTCCTTGGCGACCTTCTTGCGTTTTGGAAGTTCTTCCGTCTCCTCTTGACTAAGGACATGCTCCGGACCACATACAATATAAGTTCTGCTGGTGCTTCCTCTTTTTCCGACTCTTACTTGGTCTCCTGCCCTTAGGAGATAATAGGTCTCCGGTTTTATTTGCATGTGGTTTACTGTAGTTCCATGAGTTGACTTGAGATCGAAAAGCATCAAACCCCCATGCCTATTCAGCTGAAATACCAGATGCCTTCTCGATACAAGAGGATTTTTATAGACAAGCTGACAGTCGTCAAGTGATCCGAGGACATAATAGGGCTTATCAAAAAGCTTCACGTTCTCCAAAAGGGTTCCATGAGAAATGATCTCTAATGAATAACATTCTGCATTTTTGTCTAAAACTTCATTTGTGTCGAAATCGGCCCATGGCGGAGGCACGTATTCAACTACACCCTTTCCCTCATCGGAGTGCCTCCTTACCACTCTCGGCAGGCTTTCCTCCAGTTTAGTCCATTGTGACATTGCATATAAGAGCAAAAATTAATGTACAGTAACTTTATTCTAACATTGTGTCATGTGAGATTATGTGTATCACTGGTGACCACATGTAGTTGATCAACAGGAAGCCAATTTTCTGATCTTGGCTTTGAGTTCTTCCACTTGCTTCTGCAGACATTCGTTGTCGAATCTAACCTTTTCTAGATCCTTAACAATGCTCTGGGAGTGCTTCTCAAGTCTATTGCGTTCCCCCTTGAGCACGTCATTTTCCATCTCTTTAGCATCACGCTCTCTAGCCATTTCTGCTAGTTGCTCTGCCAACTGAGCATTTCTGTTGATGAGCTCAGTATACAAATGCTCATTGTTCTTATCCTTCTGTTTGCCTCTATTGGTTTCCTTGTTGTCATTCTCCGATAATTGCTGTTGGAACACGTTTATCGTATTCTGTATTTCTGATTCCAGGAAGCTCTTCTCCTGTTTACATCTGCGAAGTTCCTTTCTAAGTCTGGATGTTTCTTCCAGAGACACCGATAAATCATCATTTGCCTTTTGCAGGGCAAGTACCACATTTAGATGCCTACCTCCGTTGGTCGGGTCCTGAAGCCTGCCGTCGCTCAGCACCTCGATAGAATTGGCCTCCAATGAATTAAGGATTAATAATCTGCTGTGAAAGGCACGAACCAGCAGAACAACCAAGTCCCTTTGTTGTTTGCTGAAGGCACGGAGGGTGATTTCATGCTTTTCGTCCACCTTCATGAAAAACCTTACATTGTCCTCTCTACAAAGTCTGAATCTTGGGAATGAAGATGAATATCGGCACTTGATGATTTCTTCTCCCTTATAGTCGTCATCCGGTTGAATTTGAACTTCATCAGGCATAATGTACATTACGTATTTAGTATCACCACCGTCAGCTTGAGCGACGGATCTATTATTCTTTAAAATATCTCGCACTGCATCGACAGTCGCTTCATCTCGTTCCACGAATATGTCACGTCGTGCCGTGCCACTTACAAGGGCGTCCTGTATGGCTCTACGAGAGCATACATCCACATCAAAGGGGCCTATTTCTCCTACGGCGGTCCCGAAATCCCCAGAAGGGGTGCATGTTACCACGAGGCTAGTTCCGATGTCGTCAGCAGTAAGGACGTAACGCGGACCCTGGACATGATCAATAGTATCCTCGATGCTTCCATGTTTCCTCTTCCAGGTAAACACACAGTCGGATTCCTCAACAATCCCTACAGTCACTACGACCACTCCTATCTCTTGCGGATGTAGTTTGAGGCTAAACTCGAAGCTGTAAGTGCCAGAGATGCTCACGGTGGTACGTTTCATGGCACTTATGCCAGGCAACGCGAACATGGAGCATTTTACTTGGTTTAGGCCAGTGCAAAAGGGCGGCTGAATGCTGTCTATGTCTATGCCAATATCCTTTGTGGCCTGCTTGGCATGATGCTTGATCTGGTTTCCGACTTCTCCCAGCGCCGCCTTGACATGCCCGCTCAAGCGCTTAAAGACATCGCCTCCAGACTCCATTGTAAGGACTCATTTATCCATGGCAAAAGCTGGTCAGTGTGCAGGCATACATTATACACCTTTGTATTTAAAGTGAGGTGACCTGGGAATTGTTCAGCCTTACAGAGATGAATCCATACCAGATTCAGCCTGGAACTTGGCTCACAAATCGCTATAAAGATGTTTTGGTAAATAAATTACAGAAAATAGTTGTCTAATAACTATGCCGTTACACACACAATGCACTCTATACATCTGTCCATTTCTGACGAGGTGTTTGCGATAATTTTTCGAATCTTTCCACAGGAAAGAGACGGAGTATGGAGAGATCTATGTCATATAAGCGTATAGTTCACTCCATATTTGCAGCCTTCACGGTTTGTTGTTTTTAGAGGACATCCGGTTGGCAACTGTTGTCTGTGGTTTACGCAGCCTTCTGGAGAGAGTTAGCATCATTTTGCCCACTTGACGAACTTCGTTTGCTGTCTTTAGCGCTTAAATGTGGTGAGTGTGTCACCAAGTGCCAGTAAATGGTATATTCATCAAGCATTGTTTTCCTTGTTGAGTTTCTCACCGATATGGATATAACAAATTCCACAACACTTCATCCACCTCATAAGCCTTCTATACCGATTAATATCGTAGCTACGGTAAAATAAACTAATAAATCATCATCTTCATCCTCCTCTGAGAAATTATCCTCTTCATCACCGTCATCTTCGCCAGAGTAGTCATCTTCCTCCTCTTCGTCATCTTCTTCACCAGAATAGTCGTATTCGTCTTCATCGCTGGAGACGTATTTCTTTGTATTTTTCTTTGGTGGTGCACTCTTAGGTTTACTTGCAGCAGGGGGTTTAGGAGGTGGCGTTGGCTTACCCTTTGGTTTAGTAATCTCTTTTGCTGTTTGCATCACTCTAGCTATATCTTTTGCAGAAAAAGAACCTTTAGAGAGGGTACTCTTACCAGATGAACTAGAACTCAATTTTACTGTGGCGGGTATGCTTCCCTTCCCTATCTCTGAAACAGTTGCAGGAGTAGGACTGTCAATATCCATAGGCGTTTGGGGAAAACTACTGCTATATAATGCAGTTGCATCACCTTTAGCTCTACTAGAGCTTTTGCTCGGCGGAAAGTCATTATCTTTAAGGTTTTCGAATGCAGCAGCAATAGATATCTGCTTCCTCTTCTTAGGAAGTGTTGTTGACGATGTAAAAGTACTTGGTTCGGAATGCATATCTTCATCCGGCGCTGCGTCAGAAACCAAAATTACGGAGCCATCACTATCATCACCACCGCCAAAACCGCCATTCATAACACCATTATTCGGTTTCTTGGGAGTTTTTTTCTGAGGGGCTCTTGGAGTTACTGTTCTAGAACTGTCGATAGATGCCGTGGAGTTTCTATTAAGCCTGGGAGTTGAACTCTTACGTTTTACCTTTACCAGTTGGTTCAGTGAAGCCCTGGAAATGGTTGGTTCCGCGGAATCAGATTGTTCACATACGGATCTTAGCGCAGCTTCCAAGTTAGTCAATTCATCTAACCACATATCCTTAGAAGAAGTATTCATCAGCAATTGCAGTTGATACTCCCTTTGCTGTCTTTCATCCTCCAGTTTCTTTATTTGCTCATATGTCAGAGACCACAGGGGCATGTTGAGAAGGTAGTTGTAATCATTAGCCTGTGAATCAGCTGCTAAACCTCTTCTTTCAAGCATCTCAGAAGCAGTTAGTGACCCACGTTGGCTTGTGAGAACTTGGGCGTCCATTTCATCATTCTTGCGTACAAGTTCAGATTGCGGAGCAAAACCCAAAGCAGTTAATTCTGCAATAAGATCCGTTTTCTTCCTCTTAAACAGTACCAACTCTTCGTTAATAACCATGTGGATGAACCTCACTTGGTTTCTGATTTTTTTCAGCAAAAGTTGAAGGTTATCTATCATATAGTTGCGTCTCTTGTCGTAAGTTTCGAGTCTGACAGCAGCAAAGTCCCTGATGATCTCCAACTCACTAACATATCGCTTCAATTTCTTTTCACCATCGAATAAGGTCATGTTAGTTGTTGAGATACTAGTACGCAACTTGAATACTTTATCTATACCTTCAGTGAGAATATCTTCAATGCATTCCGGGTTTATATTAACAGTGAAATGGATTTTTTCATGGGTAGAATTGTCAACGAAACCTAATATAAGTGGTTCCTTCCGCCCGTTAGGTTGCTCCAAACTTTCCAGGAACACCTTGTAATCATGGGTCCACCTACGGATTGGAAGTTCTGTAATTTCCAATAGACCAGGGCCTTCCAACCATCGATAAACACCTGTGCAGTCGAAACCACCTTTGTCATTGGGTTCAATTCTTCCTGTGAATTTTCTGTACCATGGAACCATGGGTCGCATCTCCTCGCCCTCTAGATAACTCCTCAGGTTGTTGATGATATCATATGGGTTATAGTTTGGAATCTGGCTACTGAACCCAGTACCGATACCATCACTTCCATTTACAAGCACTGTAGGAATGATGGGAACATAGTAGAACGGTTCTATAATCTGGCCTTCTTCATTTTGGTACTGAAGAATGTTGTCGTCCTCCTCGATGAAGATAAGTCTGGTTATTGGCATTAGCCTGGTAAAGATGTAACGCGCAGCTGACGCGTCCTTTCCACCTTCTTTCCTGCTTCCAAACTGTCCACATGGCTCAAGTACATTGATGTTGTTGGACCCAACGAAGTCTTGGGCCATGTTAACAATGGTTTGCTGCAGGGAGGATTCACCGTGATGGTAGGCGGAATGCTCAGCTACATACCCAGACAATTGTGCCACTTTGCATTCAGCTACGAGGTTACGCTTGAAGCAAGCAAACAACACCTTTCGCTGACCGGGTTTCCATCCATCCACCACGGAGGGGATACTACGCTCAGTATCATATATGGAAAACTGAATAAGCTCCTTATTAATAAAATCGGTGTATCTCAACCGTTTAATAGAGTGATCCACTGTTGTACCATGTTCGTAGCTCTGCATCCACGCCTTGCGATCATCAACACGTTTTTTGTTGAAGGCCATGTCAATGCTGTCATCATCTGCATTGTCCATATATATGAAATCAATGAGATGTTTTTGAATGTTAGTGAAATATTCCTTGAATTCCTTATCGGTAGATGTTCCCAGACCTTTGTAGTATTTGATCTTCCATCCAGACATGTTGGTCACCTTGACCCACTCCATATAGTCTTGTATGGTGAAGAATGATAGAACCGAATCACCCTTGGTAGCTTTGATGATCGGGGTGACAAATTCTCGTACGAAACCTCTGTACCTGATCATTTTGGGCCAGAAATAGTGTAGCAGGTTAATAAGTAAACCCTTAATATGTGAACCATCGTAATCTTGATCAGTCATAATCATGATAGACCCATATCTGAGACCCTCAGGTGTAGTCTGTTCCTTTTTGCAAACATCGAGCCCCATAATCTTCAAAATATTCTGTATTTCAGCATTTTGTATCAACTGCTTGTAACTGGCATCTCTTACATTGAGCAATTTACCCTTAAGTGGGAAAACACCGTAGTTGTCTCTTCCCACCACAGAGAGACCAGCCAAACAAGATGTTTTAGCTGAATCTCCTTCCGTTAAAATTAAAGTACAATCCAGGGAATGGCGCGTCCCTGCTCTGTTGGCATCTTCAAGCTTTGGTATTCCACTGAGTTTATTAACAGCCTTAGATACTTTCATCTTCTTCTTAAGCTCGATATTAAGTCTTCCCTGCGCAAAGTTCACTATCCTTTCCATCAGTGGGCTTTTCAGTACATTGTTGAGTGCTTTTTGGCTCATAGTATACTTGGCATCGAATTTGGATATCTTGGTCGTCAGGGTTTCTTTTGTTTGGGAATCAAACGAAGGATTAACGACCTGGCAGTTAACAAACAGGAATATATAGTTCTTTACCTGATAAGGCTTCAGTTCCACGCCGTCCTTGTTTTTTGACTTGGCTTTACCTATCAGTGCAGTTACCAGTGGGTCCAATACATGTTGTACATGGGTCCCACCTTTCAATGTAGTGATATTATTGACAAAGGATACCTGTTGAAACCCACTGCCATCAGTTGCTGAGACCATGATTTCCCACCTGTGGACTTTGTCGTATACCTTAACAAGTGGCGCACCAGATTCCTCGTCAAAGAACAATGATGTGTACTGCTTGAAATCGTGAATTGGAAGTGCTTCATCGTTCCAATATACTCTTACACCAGTGGTTCCTGCAACGTCGTAGACTCTCTTCATAAGGACACGAAGAGTGCCTTCGTCCATTTCATCTATACCAAACCTCCGATAGTCAGGTAAGAAGGAGATTTTCACAAAATCTCTTCCATGGTAGGACGATACTTTTGCTGGCGATTGAACTTTCCGCATGTTGTCTTGCCATTTCATGGAGAACTGCCTCTTCCTCTTGCTGTCTCCACAGGTCACTGAGAATGTTTTGGAAAAAATGTTCGTCAGTTTGGCGCCAAACCCATTCCTACCACCAGTAACACGCCCCTCAGAATCATCATAGTTATCGGAGGTAAGCAGCTCACCGAAAAGCATCTCAGGAACATACATGTTATGTTCCCTGTGTATCTCCACTGGAATAGGCTCACCGTCATTGAAAACGGTTATGACCCCCGTTTCCTTATTGAAGCTCACCTTGATGCGAGTCATGCGCTTCAAAGAGGGATCCAACTGTTGTCTAGCGTGCACATCTGCTGCGTTGACGAGGATCTCATCGAAGATCTTGTAGAGCCCCGGGATGAAAGACACGGACTCGTACACCATGCGCTTCTGTTCCGTACTATACACCCACATCTGCTGCGTCAAAAGCTCAGTGTTGCCGATGTATGTGTCCGGTCTGAGCAAGATGTGCTCCAGTTGAGACTTCTTTTGGTAGCGTTGCTCGATCGTCTTCTTCTGAGTCGCCATGATGTCTAAACCGTCTTTTACACCTTAAACAATCAAATACGTATTCAGGCAGCTAGCTACCTGCCGATAGACGGACGCAGCACACAGTGTTTACCTTTTTGTATGTGCTCCGTCTACACCCAAACTAATGTGTAAAGCGATAATCGCTGCATAAACAATTGGAATGCAGATAACATTCTAGTAGCTACAGATATGCGATAGGTGTGTATACTACTCTTAAATATCTCATGTGTTTTCCCTCGCGTGTCAGCGGTAAGCGCATATCTCAGATGTAGGGAGCAAGCCATCTCAGGGTGCACGGCTTTACCCTCAGTTGTATAACATTTAAACTTATCTCTAGCAAGAATTATACATAACGCTAGAGTCCCCAGTGACTAGCATTCGTAATCTCGAGAAGCTGTCTACTTTTGGCTGGAGGATGTGTATGTGTCTTTTTGGCCTAACTTCCTTATTCTTCACGCCATCTCGAGATTCCTCAGCAATTTCTGCCGATGCAGCGGTGGCGCAACGTTCCAGGAGCTTGGCGGTGAACTGAATTTTATCGCGATTGTAGTATTCCTGCGAGAGGCAACACACTGTACGGAATCCACGCTGTTGCATGAGTTTCAGTTGAGTATAAACGTCTATTTTCAGCATACGGTTCTTTCCAGAGTAAAAGTCATTCATCAATACGTGAACTGCAACCTTGCTTCCTGTTGCGAATTCTAGCACTATTGGTATGACCATATCACCCGCATCGTATCCCAAATGTAAAACTGTCCTTTCATCAAACTTTGCGATAAATTCCTTTAGAGAATTGGCAATAGAGGCAATGCACTCTTCGAGGGAAAGCATTCGGCAGTCTAACTTCAGTTTATTAGCTGAAGAAACGTCCACATTTTCAATGGTCACGCAGTCCCCTCGTCCGTATATCCTGGGATACACCATATATTTCCTGTTCCCATCTCTATTTTCATATACCCCCGCCGCCTCAATAAAGGCCAATATATTATCTACATCATCTTGGCGTGAACGTTCCTTTCCTCCCCCCAGGAGGCTCTTGGCAACATTTACCAATGTCTCTGGGGGATCTATCAAGCCGTTAACTTTGAGGATTGCCATTGAAACCAGGACTTTGAGAGCGTCATCGAAACAGTCTATTTTGAGGCATGCATCAAATAGCGGTATTAAATGATCAATGTATCCCAATCCTGTCAAGTGGTATAACATGGATGCAGCCTGCGATGGCAGAAGGCAGCTCGCTCTACACTGTACAGATCCAGCTTTCTTTAGCAGTGCATTAGTCTTGGAACCCAATTTGGCTGCTAATCCTAGTAAGGCATCAACTTCTTTCAGCTTTAAGGTCCCTGTGATATTCCTAGCTACGGCCACCATCAACTCCTGAGCTTCAGTGCTCGTTACGTATTCACAACGTTTTACAAGGCAGTGAAATAGATCCCATATTTGCGATTTTTGGTATTTTTCCCAGTTGTCCACTTTATTAAGCGTATATGTTAACCTGCGATATAGTAAAAGTCCCCTGTTATCTTTTACATCCAAGAGCTTTAAAAAAGCAAGCGCATCAGCGAATGACATAACTCGTGATCGATACGTCAGCTCATTAATCAACTCCTCTTTAAGTGTCGGTATTGAATTCCTAATTTCGTTTCTCACCACCCATAATTCTCCATCATTGTCAGAGTGGGCATGCTTTTCCGCTTCTTGCATCATATAACCAAATGTTTGCAATAGCGCAATAAGCTCCCTTGTTTCGAATTCCAGCAAGTGCTCCCGTATCCGGATGTGCGCCTTCTGAAGGTTTGCCAACGAAGCATACAGCTGTTGGGTAACTCCATCAGAGTTATTATATATCAGGTTGCAGGCAGACCTGTAGTAATACATAATATCCGTCGGCCGCATATGCATCATCAATTCTGCACATCTACCCAAAAGGGAGAAGGTGGTTTCCTGCAATAGGATAACCTCTGGCGACCGCTCATCACTGGCCGCACTAGCAGCCAAATCACGAGGCGCTTCATGGAGTGGTGAGAATTGGCTTTCATTGTAGTTTTCCTGTTGAATACCATCAGGCACAACTGCACTGGTTTTAATACGTTTAACTCCATAACCCTCTGGAGTAATGCCATCAGACACCTTATACCTGGAATAGGAGTGTAAGAGCAGAGTCAGGGTGTGGCAATTAGAAATGTACTTAATTCTAGAGGATATAATAAGTGATGACTTAATGAATACCCCCTTTATATCCCTGATCCTCAACTCTAAAAGGGCGTTTAAAATCAATGCGATATCCTGCTGCTTATACAGAACAAAAAGGGAATCATACCTTTTCTGAAGTTTTAGCACATAGTTTGGACTCAATAGTGCTAGTGAAACTATTGATCATGTCATCGCTCTCCACTCCCAGTTTGACTAAACCGTTGTATAGGACGGCAATGTCCCTCAGATCATACTTATTTATTGTGCTCCTGGTAGTCTAATAGGAAGTGATGACCTCACATTGACGGACAAACCTCTAAAATGTAGTTGACAAAGTGCGAAACTCTCTTCTTTGCAGCAGCAAACGATGATAATATGAGTGAGATATCGGTTGGAGTGAACATGTCAACTTGCTCCCCTTTAGGCGCGTCTTCGTATCTTCTCACCCTTTTACAGACTTCTTGAACGAAAGTCTCCCATATAACCTTGGTCCGCACATTTTTTCTGGCAGAATCCTGGATTTCCTTCCGCAGATCTAGACAGGAGAGCCCAGACAGTCGTTTCTGCAACATGTTAGCTAAGATTCCAGTACACATTAGCCATAACACACCAATTCTAAGTCATCAAAATTGACTTACCTGCCCGGGGACTACGAGAACTCGACCTCGCCTCGCGAGGAGGGAGCGTCCTATTGAGCTCATTGCAGGGGTATCATGATGGAAAAGAACTCATAGACAGATGAAGATCATTGCTATTATACCCACGTTTAGTGAATGTCACTAGTGTATGCATATTCTATTGTTATATTCCTTCATTACTTATACATGGGGTGTGGGTGATGCCACCCGCTTACTGTGTTACCGATGCCTACGAGCCCGGGTCTGGTCCGCGTTCCCCATCCTTGCGGAAGGGGCAATATCGTTGCAAGTGACGCTTAGCGGATGCGCGATAATTGCTAGTTGAAAACTACTCCAATTCCCGTCTATCATTTCGAAAGATATGTTAGCAATTTTTGCGGCCCTCCGGGGCTAACAATAAGTGACGTGAGTACACGTTGACTGCACCTCAGGCTACATGCCTCATTTTCCTAGCTCATGTAGACACTATATATTATTCACCTAATAGAGATGGTTGCCTGGGGCCGTAACAAATCCAACGATAATGGCGATCGGGAGCAACTGCTTCAGCAGTCTGAGCGCCTGGATGATGGCCTCGAAAAGCTAGGGGAGTCTCGTCGGTAGGCCGATTTTCGCAAACTTCTAATAATCACTGTAGCGTTATGGACGAAACACATGAACTGGGGGCACATGTTATGAATAAGCTTCTATCGCAACGTGAAACAATCATTCGATCAACGAACTATGTAGGAGCGGTTTGTATAAGCACTTATTGACGTTCAGGCCACAGAGACTGGGAGTTACCAGAGGGAAACGCGTAGCTTGATACGTGCTGCAAGTTGGTCGGATTTCTACACCAAGTTGTTGATGCACATTACCATCGTCCTCCTGATTGTGGCGATATTGTTCGTGTTAGTCAAACGCATTACACATTGACTGATGCCTTAATTTTAACCATTAAACAAATAGTATCTAGTGTCTATGATTTAATAGGGCAGCTTTTTCTCACCAGCTTGATATTGAGGTATACTTCCGCAATGGTAAACATCGCCTTTGTTCACTAGGATTCGTAATGAGGATTTAATGCTCGCTACCAATTATGAGTCTCGAACGTGTTACATCCCAGTACGATGACTCCTTATCGGAGAGATTCCTCATGAGCGGAGTTCCTTACACTAGTCAGTACTTCACGCTTAGTATGCAGAAGCTTGAAACACTAAAGCCATGCTTCAGACCACTGATAGAACAGCGGTGGCCTGACACAGCCTTCAAATGTGGTTTGAATGACGCAAACCGAGAAGAGTATGTCTACGTGGACTCCATCAAAGACGCCAAGGTTGTTACACATTTGTGGTATTAGACATTGTTGCAGAAGCAAAGCGTGATAGTTGGGATGTTATACAAGGAGATGAAATTGCGCCCGTCGCCATTGGCAGAGTATGCTAGTGTAGTACACGTGAAGGTAGGATATGCATTTATTTATTCATGATTCCTTAGCAACAAATACTCCCAAAGTACATATCCGAGGACGATAGATTGTTCATCGAGGACGAAACAGTTCGCATGCCAATTCGCGATTGCAAGGTATTGAACCCACAGCTGATGGTTACTGGTGTGGTAAGTTAAAATTGCAGTCATAAGTAATCATCGCCAATACCTCCATAAAGGGTTCAAAGCAGCTGACTCATTAGATTAACAATCATATGTATAAAAACCATGTTTTATAGGGAAAATAATTTGCTTCAGATTGTCTGTCTCAAGGGTGTTATAAATGACCAGGGCGAGTTTGAGACTGAGGAGTATATGTTACCGGGGCAATACCTAACCATTCCATTCGTTCCGGCTGCGGAAGAAAAGTACGTGGCATTTGTTTCAGGTTGGTTATCGGCAGACAGTGCGTTGTTCACTAATAACGTGTTAGGGTTGCAAATAGCGGAGGCTAATGTGGACCACAGCGCTCTGATGTTGTTGAAGGACTTTATACTAGGAAATACGCCGTATGTTAAGGAATATATTTTGTTAAATGGCTCAGGTTGAATGACCTTAGCAGGAAGATCACACGGCTAATTGTCGCCGGAAATGGCGTCGGCAACTGTGACATCCAGTCGCTTGTGGAGTGCGACGTTTACCTTTCCCAGCTTGCATCTTGCGTGTACATTGACGTCATGCCGGGTGGGTGCATGCAACCGATAATAATACTTACAACAATTACAGGTGACGCCGACCCATCTAATCGCAACATACCCCAGCAACCTATAATACCCTGCTTCTTTGAGCACAGCAAGCGTTATGGAACGTTCAAATCTGTAACAAACCCTTACTTCTTCTCTGTCGACGGCATACGTTTCCTGGGAACATCAGGTCAATCAGTAAAGGGAGTATGTGACTATAGCATGCTATCTGAGATAGGTACGTAAAGCACCCAAACTATCACAAAACTCAGATGCCCTGAAGCTATCAGTGATGTCTCGCTTGATAGCTCCCACAGCACCGGATACTTTGGGATGTCATCCTGAAGCAAAGGGGCTGACTTTGGAGAAGAATGAGGAGTTTCCTCACATTGTGTTCAGCGGGAACTGTAGCGAGTATGCATTCAGCGCATTGGGGAATGGAGGAGAGCCGCCTGTTGCTCTATGTGTGCCAAAATTCAGGACTCTGCCTTCCATTGTTCTGGTGTCGTTGTCTACCCTGAAAGCCAAACTAATCAAGTTGTGCTGATGCTTTGCAGCTTAAACAACTCATGCACAACTGCGTATTAAACACTTGGACTAACCAACAATTTTAATGTGTACCATGTGGAATCATTGACTGAGCCCTGGGTGATAGTGCACTGTTTGGCATACGCAGGTATAGGCGTTTTGATACGTTGTTAAGCACGTTGGGAATCTTGAAGGCTGGTGATCAGTTTATAACAGGAGGAAAGTAACATATCAATATGTAGTACATAGTGTGTATGTGGAATGCCCGGAAAAAGACCGTATTTAGACATCGTATCATCAAACGGCGCCACCAGCCACACTACGCTGTACTCGTGAATGCAGGTGTAATGGCATATTTGAATCATCAATAAAAATGAATGAGGTAGAATGCAGTGTCTCGCCACACAGCCCAGTGTTCGGCAACGCAGAGGCTTTGAAGGCCGAGCTACCACTCGAAGAAATCCCTGGTCACCATTCCCTTTACGGGAAGGTCATGGGCGGTGATGACAGCAATATCATGCAGCCAAAGGTAGGTATTGTAATTTTCTGTTACGTGATTTCACCGCCGCTGTTGTTTTCATACATTCGTTGAATGGTATAATAACCATTAAACCCTTCCATGTGTATGTTATATTCATCAAGGGCTTCGCTATGGGCTCTATTCTCTGCATTCTTTTAGAATGTGTTGCATTTGTGATTCCAAATCCTTCCTGTGCATGCCATGATTTTGTGACTGACATTGTGTTAGCACATCTCTCTGTTGACTTTTCTAACATATGTGCAGCTCTCTGAGGAGGATTTGATGCAAATCATATACACTCTGGAGCAGGAAAGGGAAACATATCTCGAGGGAGTTGCAGTCCTACAACAGAAGTTCTTGGAATCGGAGGAGCGCTATCAACAGTTGGTGGATTCTCACACTCAAACAGCAAAGAACCTCGAGGAAGAGTTGAGTGAAGTGTGGAAAGAAGCAGAGAACTGGAAGGCTAAGTACACCAACATTGACCAGACCATAAAGAAACTTGGGTTGGACGAAGCAAAGTTGGAACAATATGCTGCCTCCGTAGGTAAATATAATGATAAGCTCTTTATGACTTCAATGATTCCAACGATAGATTCATTGAATTCAGATGCGTGTACGGTTGTTACGTCATCGGATTTGGACAGTGGTAATAGAACGGAGGGGAATTTCATTAATATCGCGGGACTTCAAGGTAAATTAAAGGAACATGCAGTTGTTGCACAGAATTTTGGATTTAAGGGTGACCGTGGTGGTGCTACAAGTGATTTAGTTGCACAAGGCCCAGCTGGCCAGACATACCCTACTCAGCAAGATGCGGAATATACTTTAAGGGATTTCCCTACCTTTAGATGTGTAGGTGATCAGTTTACGACGGAAGGACCAAATTCTGCAAATGCTGTTACATCGGAGAGACATTTTGATACGACAGATGACCACGTTAACACTAACCAAGGACTCATGGGAACTGGAAAGACAATTAACAGGGTTGTTCACGTTCCTACGAATCATGTCAATCAAGGATATGGTAACTTTTACTATTATCCGTCTGGAGCAACCGCACCAGAGCAGTGTTTATCGTACAATGGAGGTGCTCAAAACTTTTACCTAGATGGGCAGCGCTTAACAACATTCGATGAGTGGGTGTACGTGGGGTCTCCGCGATTCTTCGATGACAGCCATCTTGGCATCGGTGATCAGTGGCACGAGGATACCAAGAGAGCATGTGACGTTCTGGTCGACGCAATGACGTACTGACGCGGTCACTGTTCGCACTGGGTGATGTAACTTATCGCACCACAAAATGCAGCTATATCTTACTGTGTTGCCATCGCCCAAAAACGGGGATGGCAGCAGAGTGCAAGCAATGCTTAGTACATGTATCGGGGTGTACACCGGAACATGTAACAAACTGCTTAGATGTTAATCTACGCAACCTTATAGTATTAATGAGCATTATATGTATGTTATTTTCACAACCTAGGTTAACGTAACAGTGAGACATCTTTTAAATCCTGGATCATACTTTGATTAAATCTGGATGGTCAGGTCAATTAAAGGAAAATGCTTTTATCTTACGACCCGGGCGGCATGAATAAATCCCCCAGCAAAACACCATGATATCATGTTTTATGGCCTATGCATAATACTCCTTATGATTGTTATTGACTGATTAGACAGAGTCACTGTCGAGGCTGAAGTCCAATTCATCCTCAATGCTACCGATTTCTATGTCATCTAAACCCTCTCTAGGATCGTATGGAGTGTAGTCATCCATTCCTGCATGTTGTTCTATTAGGTAGAAGGACTCCACAACCTCGTTGCTGGATGTTGTGTCCACCGAGATCACTTGCTTCCCATCCCTACGTTTCCAGAGCGATATTGATCGTTCAATGCATTTTGTGCTTTCAACAACATTAGGACCTACTATGATTTTCCCGATACAGTATTGGTTCCTTAAGTGCTGTTCGATAGATATGGTGGTGGTGGATGTGGTCACGTCATAGAACACACTGAATCCTGTTGGAAGGGTCTTGTTGCTGAAATTGATTTCCAGCGGAGTGCGCTCCAAATCAACATATTTGTTGGAATTAGGTTCAGTTTCAATAAACTCCAAGAGTGAAACCCCAGTTCCAGCATCAATGGTGCGGATCTTCAACACCTCCTTGTTGTCGGAAGTCACATCCTCAATAACCTCCCTGCAGGTAAAGGTACAGTCTCCCTTGACCACGCGATCACCGAATATGACATCGCCTATGGCATACCTAAACTGGTCATATACCACGTAAAACTTTGCCCCTCCGTTCACCGTCTGCGTCACTGCAGCGGGACAGACCTGCTTGTTGAAGTCTAGGGTGACACATTCTCTCTGCTCAGGTCTATCTAGCATAGAGTTGATGTGTACCATACTTCTTGCCATGAGAGTGGCCATAAGGAGCAGGGCGAAGACGACGTTCAACATCTTGTATATAGTTGGTTGCCTTGTCAAGATACATTGGGGATCCTAGTAGGGTCATCTCCTTAGTTCACTTTAAACTAGACCTCTTGGAAGCTATAGAGGGCACACTCTTTAGGTCAACATGTGTTGCATAGAGTTTCAGTTTCGTGTTATCCTGATCATATGGCTTCATTCCAAGGTTTGACTCAACTCGGTGCTTGGACTTTTGAGATTTACATGATCCATCAAAGGCGATTCTTAACTTGGGTGGTTCGAACTTCCTAATTGGTTTCTTTGGGGAGGGTGGGCCGGTCGCAACCTTTTTAACAATGACTTCCGTGCTTGGGGACCCATGTGGCATATCAAAAGTTATACTGCTGTAAACCTTATTTGCATATGGCGGCTTGAAAACAACTCCACAAAATTTGCGAGATCTTTCACTTTGGCCACTAGTACCTGTAGTTTTTTTCAGACTGGCTTTTGGTAATGGCGCAATGGCAGGAATCTCTGTCTTCCTTGCCTGTTGCTGTAGGGACGTAGTTGATCTGCACAGCTGCGATTGGGCTACATCGATATCATGGGATGGTATGTCACCAGATGTATTGTCCTTCTGATCATATTCCCGGTTAAGATGCTCTGGGAAGCGTGCAGGTGTATGAATGCCTTCTGTGGCAGCAACATTTCCATATCGATCTTCATGATATTTATTTAAAGTAGCATCTTTAATGCAGTTATTGCATTCGATGCGAAGTAGAGCATCTGTTTTCTCGCGGCTGTCAATGCAGTCCCAACAGTCACAGTCCTCCACCACTACACGGGTCTCATCATTCCCATTATAAAATTCCGTTTCACAGGGATTGAATGTTGATGCATAGGTGTCGCTGCAATCCGTGTAGAATTCCTGAATCCGGTATCCGTCGCAGCTCTCACAGTACGTGCTGTAGGAACACGCCTCGGATTCTTCGCATTCGCTACACATCTTGTATGCGGACTAGAATTATAACTCTGAAGCTACCTAGTATCATCGAATGTGACGCTTATTGTTCCGTTGCTTGATAACAACACTGCTTGCGATGAAATGCGACATATTACATCTACGCAATTTTCATAAACTGTTGCATTCATACCATAGTTCGAACGACACAAATCTATGTGGTCATAGGTGTATCGGTATGCGCGGTAGACTCATTGGAGGCACACAGTTACCCCTCCTCTCACAGGGCGTCGCGTATAGGGCTGCGATTTCGCGAGCCTCCCTAGGGGAAATTACTACACATCCTCATACACATATCCCTAAGTTATCGAATAGGCGGAATTCACAGTCATATACTGGTTATACATGCTCTTCACGGGTTTACACATTGTCTGCATTCAGGCAGAAAACATGGCAGATTAACGGCCGCTCGCGGCAGCACAGTCAACCCAATCGCTACACAATGTGGAGTATTGCCTGCGGCGTAGCTGCCGTGTTGTTCCTAGGGCTTACTCTATGGAACGATTTAGGCCTTTCACGTAATCGCAGCCGGGTGTTGCCACTTTTGAATGACCTCGTTAGAGTGAGTGATCTGATGGCCGTTATGTTGTAACACATACACAGGTGGATTGCACACCCTCTGACGACAATGAGGAGAAGATTGTCTACGTGGTAAGTTTCATTCTGCTGCATGATATCGGCATTCAAGGATTGCGAACTAGACACGAGCCACACTTTCTACACTCCAAAGGAGTTTTCTAGCAACATCTACTCCTACAGTGGAGCGTTTTTCGACACAAAGGTGGAGATGTTCCAATGGGTGGACGTTGTGGGACTTTTCGGTGTCTACAAGGTTGGCGAGTTCGTCGACCATGCAGTTTTGGACAAGGACACCGTAGTTTCACTATTCACGGACCAGAAGAACCCGGGGTTCTTTCCTCACGTTCCGGGGTATGGCAGAAAATTTGCGCCCAAACTTATTCTGGGAGGCTACACTATCCCTAAAGGAGCTTTCGTCGGTGTTAAGGGAAGGAAGCAGCTACCACTGGTTGATGACCAGTGGTACCAACCATCTTCTCTTACGTATCCGCTGCCCGTTCCAGAAGTAAACCATTCCAACACCCAGGTATACGAAAATGCACTGTATACGGGAGACCCCCTGAATCCTAAGGCAGGTTGACCACGTGTTGTTTTAATGAGTTGTAGATTGGTGACATTAGGGTGACATTTTGGGGCAATAACACTGTCAGATTTAGTGCAATAGGGAGACAAAGGTCAACAATTTTTCCCAAAGAATATGTATTGGAGCCGTTCACCCTACTGGTACGTTGATGACCTTGTGCATAGTACGTATTCCTGTTTTTTGAAGTTGGATTCTTAGTTAAAAAGCCAATTTCGCCTATTTATGGCTAACTACGGTTGTGCAGAACGCCTAAGAATAAAATTTATCCTTGGTAATAACATTTGCTACAGGATCAGAAAGTGATTCTACTGGGAGAGGGAGGAGGCTCTCCTCTGTCATTAATCACTCAATTCTACTCACAATTTGAGAAAACGCAAACCATATACTGGTCGTTGAGACTGATATCGTTGCTGCTCATGACACTCACAATTTATGGATACTACAAGGGTATTAGAGCGCCAAAGGTGAGGACGTTCTCGGTTATAGACATTGAGCTCAGAGTGGTACAACACTGCTTGTTTGCGGTTTTCTGGGAAGTATTATGATACTTTCGCTGCTAGAATCAGTTGTCTGGTTCCTCTATCGCTATTACATTTCGTTCCTTCTGGCGTTGCTGGGCGGCGCCTCTTGCGCGGGCGTCATTTCTGTATGGTCGGTTTCAACACATCAGCGTTAATTACTCAACAGGCAAAGGGATCCGTCTAGTATATGGAGACTAACAACTGAGGGGGAGTACATACCACTGGACAGCAGATTCGACTCTGCTAGATGGTCCACAGCCTCTCCTGTATCCGGCAGCTTGCTTAGCACTGATCGATAGTTAGTGACACCAAAGAACATTTAATGTGTTGACTTATACTGTATGTGCATGCCCCTCTGCAGTTTACCTGTGGCACCACGAATATTCGCCACCAGCATTCCGCGGAATACAGGCTCTACACATTTGCTTTACACATAAGGTGTAGCTATGGAGTACATCTACTTTTTCGTTAATCCAGCGAGTGGAGGGAAACGGGCTGCCAATTTTTTCGAGGTGAGTGGAATGTTGCGGTAGCTTCAAAAGCATGTTCCTTGTGTTACAGCTCTACTCTTGTTATGCCAGCGTTACAAGCATAAGACTTGCTAGTGATGTGTATGATTTGTGCAAACTTGTATGAGGACAAATGTTACGCAAACGTTCACTGTTGCCGCAGCCTGATGTAAAGGAATTACACTTCTCCAAGCCTACTCCTTGCATAGTCAGGATATACTCGTTGGTTGAAGGCGAGAGCGGTAATAAACCCGGTTTCATTAATCTGAAAGGGCTGCTAGATTCCAAGGTACATGATGGCGGTATGTCCACGTACGCATGTTACAATGGCTTTAGATGTCAAGGTTATCATTTGTGGTGGAGACGGGAGTGTCATGTGGGTTGTGAATGAGGTGGCAGCTCATGGAATAGATGATGAACAGCTGGTTTTCGCCGTCGTGCCGTATGGCACAGGCAACGACTTTGCTCGTGCATTACACTGGAATGACTTTAACGGGTTAATGCCCTTCGCATCCAACTTGACGCCGTAAGTGACCATAGTGTAACGTCAGAGATTGCAGGCTACGACAAGTGTTGGAGCGAGCATCACAGGCAACAGTTGTTTCGCACGACTTTTGGCACATTATGCTGACTGTGGAGCCTGAAGGTTCATTCAATAAGATAAACTCCAAATCACGAGTGAAGGAGACGCTATTGGACAAAGAAGGAAATGAAAGGCAGATGATGGAGTTTATGATGGGTAATTACTTCAGCTTTGGGGTTGACGCCAGGATCGGTAGAGGTTTCGATCGCAAGCGCTCCAACTCCAGGTTCATCAACAAGATGATATATATTACGCAAGGTATGAAGAACTCCCTAAAAAGAGCGGTTCGTGTTGATAAGCAGATTGACAAGGTACTATCGGGAGAGTCATTCAGTACTACGGTCTTCACAACTGAGGCGGGAAATCTGGATTTCCCTATACTGCCCGTTTCCTCTACTCTTATAGCTTTAAACATCCCCAGTTATTCTGCAGGAATCAACGCCTTTGAGAAAACGTCAAGGGTTGGACTGACGAACCTGTCGCAGGAAGAGATGACTAGGCTCAACAACGTTTCACAGGAGATGGGTGACGGTCAACTGGAGTTCATTGCATATAAGAATGCAGCTCAAATAGCTTTCGACTATTGTGGCGCAGGGCTTGCCAGGCGCATACATGCAGGGCATGGGCCTTGGAAGATCATTTTTAAGGAGCTACATCCAAGGGAGAAGGTTTACTTCCAGGTGGACGGGGAGTTTTTTGTGATGCATCAACCTAAGGAAGTTGTTATCAGACATGCCAAGACCATAAAAATACTGAAGTAGCAGCCAAGAACCATCGTTCAGACTTCAGTAACTGGCTGCATCAGGCCATAGCTGAGAGTCTGGCCTGTAAAATGTCAAGAGCGTTCCAGGGATATGGTATGCCTTAACGTCCCGGAATAGGGGATGCTTCTTAGGAGTGAATAGTAGAAGTTATAACACAATGCCAGATATGCCGGAATCCATCATTGGTATGACATAGTACTAGTAAACTTGCCATCCTCCACGGAGCTAGTACATCCCCGGCGGATTTAATACGACAATATATGCTAGGATACCGCGAAATATATATAACACACCGAAAGTAATGATCTGCCATAGTATTGTATGAAACTAACACCAATGTGTGGCATCCGTTGCCTCTCTTATGATGCCCCTGTTCATCAGCCACCTCACTGTTAATAGTTTTGTAATATTACATTATTGGCAACCAGTTTGTGGAATTTGGTTCCAAAATGGCGCCGTTCGACCCCTCGAAACTCCAGGTACGTGACCTCGCTGGATTCCATCATCTCCTTTCACTTCAATACGAAGGCAATAACTCATGTCCGTTCAGGTGAAGAACAAGATGCCCGCAGCGGTGCAAATCACTGCGGAGCAAATCTTGAGGGACGCCGTGGAGTGGCAGAGTCGCGAGAACAAGGTCCCAAACAGGACTTTTGTAGACCAGGATGACCTAGTATACTACAAGTAAGTCGTTCATTAATCGTCTTAAACTGCTGTAGGGCCCAGAGGAGAAAGGATTTCGAGGACAAACTGCGGAGGCAGCGACATCACATAGGAACATGGGTCAAGTACGCCCTTTGGGAAGCAAACCAGCAAGACTTTCGCCGAGCCAGATCGGTCTTCGAACGGGCACTTCAGGTAGATCCAAACAATGTGAACCTGTGGTTACGTTACATTGAAACGGAAATGAAGAACAAGAATGTAAATTCGGCGCGTAACCTCTTTGATCGTGTCGTTTGTCTCCTCCCTAGGGTTGACCAGTTCTGGTTCAAATATGCCCATTTCGAGGAACTGCTTGGCAACTATGCAGGCGCCAGAACAGTTTTTGAAAGGTATGGTTTCTCTTTATCCCTCTAATGTCTCCTCAGGTGGATGGAGTGGAACCCTGACGACAAAGGGTGGATGATGTATGTGAAGTTCGAGGAGCGTTGCGAGGAAATAGATCGTTGCCGAGAGGTTTTTGAACGCTTTCTGGAGCACAGACCCTCGTGTAATTCATTTATGAAGTATGCTAAATTTGAAATTCGTCACAAGAATATCGCAAGGGCAAGAGCAGCTTTCGTTAAATGCGTAAGTTTTCCCCCCTTAAATTTCATGAATTGCAGCTGGAACTAATCCCCCCAGAGCTTCTTAATGAGGAGTTCTTTATTAAATTCGCAGCCTTTGAGAAATCTCAAGGAAATATCGCAGGTGCAGAAAGAGTGTACGAACAGGGTCTCACGGTAATCCCACGCGAACACTCTGAGCTACTTTATCGGACATACGTTTCCTTCCAGAAGCAGCACAAGGATATGGAAACCATTGATACGCTAGTCGTAACTAAGAAGAGAAATGAATACGAAGAGAAGCTCTTGGATGAACCATCGAACTACGATATCTGGTTCGACTACATCCGAATGGAGGAACAGGCCATAGCCGAGGGGATGCCCAACGAATCCAATACGGCAAGAGTATGCGAGTTGTTCGAAAGGGCCATATCCTGCATTCCAGAGGTTGACGATCGCCGTCTTTGGAGAAGGTATTCATACCTCTGGATCAGTTACGCAATCTTTTCGGAAATAACATTGAAGGAACCAGAAAGGGCAATAGCAGTGTACAAGAAAGCCCTTGAAGTTCTGCCAAAGGACTTTGCAAAGGTCTACATACTGCTAGCAGAATTATACGTAAGTTGATATTGCGTGTCGTTACATTCTTACTCAGTTGCGCCAGGAAGATCTAGACAACATGCGGAAGACTTTCGGACTGGGACTTGGCAAGTGCAAGAAAGCAAAGCTTTTTGAGACTTATGCGCAAATAGAGCTCAAGCTTGGAAACCTGGAACGATGCCGCCATATACATGCTAGATACATTGAAACATGGCCATTCAAACCAGATAGTTGGCTAGCATTCGTTAATTTGGAGCTCCTTCTGGACGAAAGAGAACGTGTGAGGGCATTATTGGAGGCAGCAATATCTATGGACCAGATGGATATGCCAGAAACAATATGGAACAGATACATAGACATAGAAAAGGGGTGGCAACAGTACCCATATGTGAGGAATATTTACGAAAGACTCTTGCTAAAAACAGCTCACATTAAGGTTTTTAAGGGATACAGCCAATTCGAATTCGAATGTGGCAACTTGGACAAGGGTAGAGCAGTTACTGAGCGTGGACTAGATTATTACAAGACGTCTAACAACAGTGTCGAAAGGACTGCACTCCTGCTACATTTACTTCAAATGGAGCGCGAATTTGGAGACGAGGACTCAGCAGCCAAGGCTAAGTCCAGGCAACCAAAGAAGGTGAGGAGAAAGAAGAAGCTTGAGGATGGCACATCGGCAGAGGACATCATTTATGTCTTCCCTGACGACGGGCTGCAACAGAGCAAGATTCTCCAGGCTGCGATGAAGTGGAAGCAGAAGATAATGTCGAACTAATTATAGTAATATCGCATCACTTTTTTTCCCTAGGTCTTGCTCTCATAATCGTATGTGAACTGTGTCTTCCTGTTTTCATGCGTTGCATTGCATAATTGTCTTCCAGAACTTCCAGTCGGCGCATTTCATATCGCATATCTGGTTTCTGAAAAATAGTCACTGAATAGCATTGGTTTAGTTACCCGGTCAGAATTGTCGAATCTCTCCAGGGCTTCCTTGATACTACCGAAGGAGTTACACTGCATTATAATAAGCATTTGTGGTATGAATTGAAATCACATGAGTGCATAACTCGTTTGATCGGATCAAAACGTACCAGTGCTTCGAAATCCTCCCTTCTGAGATACATTAAAGGCTTCCGCTCGTGATTGGTAACGCAAAGCAGCGTTTCGAGCTGTAGATTGTTTAATCTCAAAAAGTGATCATACCTCGCCATCCTGTTTCGTATTAAACACGAAGAACTGCTTTCCCCAGGGTTCAATCTGGTAATTGTAAAGGTATCCTGGAGAACGTACAGGGTGAAGTGGAGAGGATCCTTCCGGGGGCCAATGGCCGAGTTTCATGCGCTTATACTGTAATTCTGCAAGGCATATGTAGAGAATACTGCGTCAGAAGTCAAATTACCCCTCCATGCCTTAGTTCGGACTGCAAAGCTATGAACGTACAGATGTGTAAGGGAGCATACCTGGATAGAACTGTATTCTTCCTCGAACTGTGTAGCGAAGGATGGACATCTATTCTATGTAAAGGCTAATTTCAACTGATTATGGAGCATGAGGCTATTGTTGCCACACTATGTACTCTATGATGTGTACTACGTTACGCAATTTCATATTAGACACTCTTAAATTCTGACGCCAACTCGCGCGCCTTCTCGTAGCCATGGTACTCAGCAGAGAAGGCACGTGCTACTGGGCGGCTACCCTTCCTCCCCAGGGCTACCCAGCAATGCAGTGTATGGTCGAATGTAAGACCAGGTTCTGTTTAGAATGAGCTGACATAGTAGCAAAACTCACCTGTTGCATCCTCCTTTTCATCCTTCTTCTGCGATGATAGGCGCTCCTGAAGCATTATGTTACTATAAATAAACACAAACATTGAGTTGCTCTGCAAATGTGATGCTTTCCGCCTTTGACTCCTCAATACCGAACTTTTTCACAGGGAACGGTTTACCGTTTATCTTCCCAAACTCCGTCCACAGAACTTCCCACTGCTCGTTTAAACGGTCGTAAACGACTTTACAGTGTTCGAATTCCCGGTCACAAGAGAAGTAGTCTGAACGAATGGAGACCTCAGTGTTCCTCTCGGCATGTGTTGGCTTAAATCTGTCACTCACTAGTCATAAACCGACCAAAGTACGCTACCTGTTCTTAGAATGCGCCCTGAAAGCGTTACCAACTCCCCATCTAAACACGTGATGCACCAATTTTGGCTTCAGAGAGGAAGATTGGAATACCGGAATCACGCTTTCCTCAAATTCGGATTCCTTTTGATCATTCGTAGGGTCTACATGGGAGTTGAGTTGCCTCGTTGACTCTGCTTCACTCCTCTCAGTATTAGTTATTCCTGCTCTGTGCCTTTTGCTGATATGCTGAGAGCGGACACATCTCTGTGAGATTCCATGGAATTTCCTTATCAGTAGCATTGGGATCATGTATGATATGTGTTGCTTCGATAGAACATTATTTTCCACCAGTTTTCATACACTGTACACACCAGTTGGTGGGCATGCCTTGTACATGGAGTAGTGTAAAGATGCTCTTCACTTCCAAATACCATTGGAAACAAAATCCATTCCGATGGACGACTTAAGTGTGGTTTCGTTCACGGAGTTGCTATCGCAATGTATATCACGCTGCGTCATCGATTGGTGTTGCTTCTGTGATCGACAGGAAAAAGACGATTCTTTCGTGGATAACCACATCAGGAATGGAATAATACAGTTCTGCCGCGCCCAGAGGGAAATCTTCCTCAAGCTATACCTGCTGCATGAATTCATGCTGAAGCAGAAGAAACTAGACAGGATCGTCGAGAAGGCATACGCCTTTGAGAATTACCTCTACAAGTGCGGAAGTGATATCGCAATGGTTCGTTTACGATCTTATTAATCACCGAATCACTCATTTGCTCCTATTTGTCTTGCTTAAAACATTTTCTATATATGGGCACTTAGTATGAGTATATTTCATGTATTCTTATGTTGTTGACCTATGCCGCTTTGAGTGATGTGCATTATATCCTTGAATCATATGGCCATGTATTAATCTCATTGACTAATGTATGGGCAGAATCTGAGGAAGGTGCCAACATCAGACTTGCTGGTGGCATGCCCAAATACGGCGCTAGCAGTGGACCTACTCTCAAGCGGGAAGTATACAAGAATGCCTCTTATGCTTCCTCAACTCGCAGAATCAGCCGTCACAAATGCAGTTCCCCTGCCACCTTTGTCAAATGAGGAGGCTGATCTGACAATGTCCAAGCTCAATAGCGAGTACAATCTGCAATTCTGGAGGTCAAAATGCAAGGATCTCTTCATAACCATGGAATTCCGTAACGGAAACTGTATAATAAAGCGTGAACAATTCTTCAGCGTAACTCTTATTTACGATTTCTTCTCGTGGCAGACACTGTCCGCAGTTCCTTTGTTGCTGGAACAGTTCGGATGTAGCACAGACGGTGAAGCAAGAACCTCCTTTTTTACATTGATCAATTATTGTGTGGCCATTTACAACAAGGAGAAAAAGGGTAGCATATTCGATGAAATATTTGCATCGGCCAATCTGTACTGCGGAAAGTTGATTATGGATAAGCTCAAGTCCCAGGCGTCGGACTACAAGTCACTAAAGATGACAGTGACAGACTTCAGATATTATGTGACAAGTGATCCCGATCATATGTTACTGTCGTGTTCTGATATAAGGCCAAAGGAAGATGAGTTTTTGGTTCTAGAGGTGATATGTTTTCCAAACTTCCAGCATGACGACCTGGAGGGATTGACACTGGTGTTTAAGATGGACAAGTGTGGCAGAGTAAACATGGAAACCTTGGAGATAGCGGATCTGCTGCGAGCAAACGATATAAGTGAGCACAGGCTGGATCAGTGGCTGGAGAATGTGGCCGCTCTCCTCGAAAAGTACCAGCTGAACATTCTCAATAACACGGCGAATGTTTTCATGAACCACGCGACAGGATCACTTAATATACCGGGATTCGCATCACCACTCACATTGAAAGAGTACGGGAAGTTGATAGAGGAAAAGTAAGATCGAAGCTCCCAAGTCGACATTTTGACATTCCCCTGGCAGAACCTCACCAGAAAGCCTGGTGTCAAGGATGCGTGATAATAATAAGTGTACTGGGGACACTAGCAACACAAATATAGTTACATTTACTTATTTGTAACACATATTTAACAACTAAACTCTACGGTTATGAAACCATTAAGTATTATCATACATTATGATGCCTGTTTGCATTCACTGCACTGTCCTGTGCGTTGTTCAGGATAGGGGTATAAAACGTCTCCGATGGCCAAACTAAATATTTGGCTTTGTCTTTATGTTGGTTATTGGCTTAACCATGTTCTGCAAAACAATTACAATAGAGACTAATAAGTTACCTGTAGGCACCTGTGACGGATGCGTGCCACGGACTCGTTCTCACATATAGAAAAATAGGCTAGTCTGGTGTAGTGACCAGCGTGCGATGCCAGCGTGTCACGCTGGATATTGAGGGTCCACTCCCTGAAAAAATTGAACAACTTCCACGGCGGGACTTACCACTTGGTGTTATTCACGTGGCCAGTGCCCTGGTACTTGCTCTGCAAGTGCTCGAGCTGCGCGTGGATATTAAATCTATCATATCCCGACATTTCTAGAGAATAATGTTGATAAATTGGTACTACGTGGTGATGCACAGGGTGTGGATGTGGGAAGGCGGCAACTGCCATATAGCCTTCTCCCTCAAAAAGGACCGAAAATGACGGGAGTATAAAGCAGACGCATGTAGACGTGTAAATACACGTCATATCCGCAATATTATCGCCATGCCTACTCCAGCCAACGCATCCTCTACTCATGAGGACGAGTTCATTCCGCACACTCTGGACGAGACTGCGGCCGTCCACTCTAAGATTAGCAGTGAAAATGTTGCATTAGATGGAGAGGTAGCTAATTTGGTCGTGGATACGGCCTACAGCCCTCCCATAGGGCTATCTACGGAGGATGCCAACAAAAGAATCATCAAGTTGCTTACGGTACGTTCATTCACGAGTTATGAAGTACACATGCATGGATCTAAGATGTTATAAGCTCAATAATGGCTTGTCTGCGTCTTCATAGCATTTTAAAGTGCAGAATGTTATTCGTTGAAAAGTGCAGTCTTCAGTGTTCATCGAATTGTCTCATAAATTTAGTGAAAAAGTGAGCCTTCCACTTGAAAGGCAGCCATACACATCAAACATTTCCATATTTACTTGTATTGTCATCCCTCCATAATGGCTGCCATGTTCAAATGTGTTATCGATTGTGTATCTATGGCCACATGTTCAATATTTTGCGCATGCAGAACTAAGGCTGAAGCTGATGAGCTAGATAGATCAACCAACCCTAAAGTAGTTCATATAAGCTGCAGGAATCACTTAAAACCCACGAAAGAAATGCTAGAGAAGATACGTACTTCAAGCTCATCCTCAGAAAAGACCTTTTTGTCGGGGCACTGTGCTCCATTGGGCTTATCGTTCTCATCGTTACCTATGAAAACAACCGTAGAAAGCCATGCGTCATTTACCTCATGCTACTCTGCTGCTGGCTTGTCGTCAACGCGCTCGTTAAACTGACCACAAATCGCATAAGGAACTCAAGAGTCGGGGAACGCGTGAAAGATATTCTGACATCATTTAGCTCTGACATTACTATATCTTTTCATGCAGAGCTTGAACAGAAGCGTTTTTCGTTTGACCCCCCTAATTCTGTTCTAACACCTGTTTATCGCAATCGGGAGTGGAAGCGCCTTCCGACAAATGTTCTGGTTAAAGGAGATGTATTCAAGTTGAAGCTTGGGGAAGTTTTCCCCTGTGACTGTAGGCTCATCACCAAATGTGACAACGAAGGTAATATTACCCTGGGTGAGGAGTTTATGAAGTATGGAGATGTTTGTTCCAACGTCGGAACTACAGAGCCTGCTGTTGAACTGATCGATGGATGCTTCATCGCAGAGAGCGATGCAATGGTTCCACAGTTGAATGCGTTTCTGGACTGTAAGTTGCATGGCAACCCGTTTGTAAACTTGGGCCTCGAGCGCAATGTTTTCTCGCAATTGCCGGAGAGCAGTGGCAAGAAGATGAAAAATTCTATATGGGACTTCAGTGATAGTATATACTTTTCTAAGCTAAGCATTTCGTTTGGGGAAATGGCCACATACCTGCTTATGACAGTTATCCTCTTCACTTCACATATGGAGTGGTACGGATTGCATAACTGGCAGGGCATGGTATATTCATTATTATCCCTGATTTGTTGTTTGGCTTTCCCTGGGTTCGATCCGTTTTTGCAGCTGGCTGATATTTGGGGAAACGTGAAACTCCAAAGTTTATTTAATTGGCACAATGAGAAGAGGCTGACAGTGGATATATCTCCACAGCTCTCCAGCTCAAGCTCTTCTACCCTTGTCAGCACATCAAAGGCTGGATCTGTTGACACTGAGATGGACGCAAGTCTTATTCCACTGGCAAATCAACTGAAGGAGTTCTCCAAGGTGTTGCATCGTGGTCTGGATAGTGCAGGCAGTCTCTTGCACGTACTATCATCAGTCACTTTGCTATGCTTCGTAGATGATGTAGGTCTCATAACCGAAGGATGCGCAACTATACAAGAAATAGCAATAATAAGGGGAAATGAAGTTGTAAAGTCCCCGAGGAAGTGTAGGAGGGGATCACCAGTGCCCTCCAGCAGTTTAAAGGAAGCAACCCCTAATGCAGATGGAGAACCAAAGGAGGGGCAAGCGTTGATCTCGGAAAGAGCCGAAGAATACTCGCGTGAATTGCCGCCATCTAGTGTCGGTGAGGAGTTGGTTATCCTCGATGTATATTCGGATTCATCGCAATACGGTAAACAATACGTAAGGTTTAATAATGACTACGAAAGGAGCTGCTTACCGCATATTCTACCATTAGCTTTTGCTATGTCTGTAGCTCAGTTTCCGAGGTATCAGCCACCTTCTTTGTTCCGGATGCCGCCCGCACTGATATATTCATACGTTGGAATGATATCGAATGAGGCATTTATAGATTTTACGGATTGTTTGTGTACATTTACTGGTTCCATTGGACTAAAGCGATCCTTCAGCCGCAGATTCAGGCTGATGCGGTTTGTTATCCTCATTGATGAAGCACATGGCGAAGAGGGAAAGTTGCTTCTCTTCTTCCTTCGTGACCCCAGGAAGCAAATCGTTCAAATGGTAGCGAAAGGAAAGCTAGAAATGTTACTAGAGAGAAATATTAACTGCCACAATCATCAGCTCGGAACCATAAACGGCGTCAACAGGGTGATGAAGCGGAAGCTGAAGGATCTTAATATGCAGTGGGTATCGTCCGGTATGGTTTCATTCGCTTACGCCTACAAGCCAATTCATCTAGATGATTTTAACATGCTAATGGCTCATCTGGATGCAACGACGGTGTTTAATGTAAAGCCGGGTAAAACTGAGGGGAGGAGGAAACGAAAGTATATGTATATGGAGGATGCCACTCCCATAAGCATGCAGTATGGAGGGGAATGCATTTACACATGGTTTAAGCAATTAAAGAAACCTGATAATGACCATGTGTCCTCGGAAACGTGGGAAGGGATACCCAAGGAAGTTAAAACACGTATAGTAAAGGGCTGCGCAGGTGACATGGTAAGCGCTTGTTTGAAGAACACTGTTTTGCTTGGAATGTCTGCTAACAAAAGACTCTACCCAAAAGAGGTTCCTAGCAGAATACAGTCATTCCATGAAGCGGGCGTTCGCTTCGTATACTTCAGTAAGCATGACGAGAGGCAAACGCGTGTTGCGGGGGCGCATTTGGGACTAGAGACGAGTTGGAACTCAATGATTAGTCTGTCAAATTCAGCGAGATCTACATATATTAACCAGGAGGGTAATGTGGTTCTTCCTAGTGGGATAGAAAACATCAAGAGGCACATCGAGGAAGTGGACGACATCCCTCTTCAAGTATCACTGTTTGCGAACTGCAGTCCTGAAAACACAGCAGAAATGTTGAGGATTCTTAGAAACAACGGTGAAACCATAATGTGCATTGGAGGAGGCTTGAGACCCTCGAATTTTAACGTTTTCCGGGAGGCTCACAGTTCGTTATCGGTTGCACAGGGCTACCATCCAGTGTGCAGGTTCTGTAAGGGAAAACGCTGGAGCGGTGTTGCGAGAGCCCACATATTCGACGAAGCGCTTCCAGAGCTAAAGCTTTCTGCTGCATTGACGAGCCTACCGTGCGATTTACAGACGTCAACCATGTACAAAGTGGGTGACCCTTATTACGTCATGGAGATGATCTACGAGGTATTGAGGGTAGCGAGGCACCTATCTACAAACATTCAGGAGGCATCGGCATTCTTAAAGCTGGCATGTCATTCCTTGGCCTGGCTGCTGGTACTACAGGCAATTTCTGGGTACTCTTCATTTTTAAGGATTATAGATTTTGCACTGACATTGTTCGTCTATATCCCTCTGATTTCCCTATCTCTGCTTTCCAACCCAGCGTCAAACGATCTCATGGCGACTCTGCCAAACAAGATACACAGCGATGATCTCAATGTAAAACCAAAGAGCATACTGCGAACGTACCCAAGACTGTGTCTGGCAACTACCTTCGTAGGAGTGTTGCACTGCTTGTGCCTAGTGTTCATGTCTTCAATGTTATACACGGAATTTGAAAGACACGGGTCTACCATAGAGCTAGGGAAGTGCTCCAGTTATTACAAGATACCACAACATGACTGCACAAGACTTTTGGAGTCTGAAATTATAAAAATACGGGAGAGGCTGGGACCAAACGTGTTTATTGTACAACCGAAAACACTGTTGTACATGTCACAACTCTCTAGTTCATTAGTTTTGGTAATTTATCTAATTGTCGCATCAAGCTCCTGGATAGACAAGTATGGAGATGGAGGCAGAGGCGTGTTTGGAAACTTCATGTGGATGCTAGTGTCTGCAGGCGTTTTTTCATGTCAGTTGGCCGTTGTGGTTAGTAGGCTGTACATGACGTCCACAACAATTGAAGAGATACTACTTATATACCCCTTCAAGCACGTCGGAGTGGTAGCTGCTTTTGGGGTTGTGATAATTATATTTGATCAGCTTATCAAGCTACAGATAAGGCGAGACCGTAACATAGAACAAAAGTTCCTGAAGTTGCTGTTCTCCACCCGCTTAGGAATGTGGAGTCCGAAGTGACTACGCGTAGTATAAAACAATGCAGCTATAATGTATAAACCATTAAAAATTCCATACTATTGTATTCAAAATGGCACTTATGACGCAGCAAGAGCCTGGTGGGTATATCCTTGATGCGTTTGTCAGCGTCATAAAATGATTAATAGTTGGATTACTCATCTGATCCTCCCACTCATACACATTAGCGGGTACATAGCGCAAGGAGTAGTGTGATATTACCACCCTCAGTACCTTTATCGTGACAAAGCGAATAAATATCAGGGATAGATGTACGATATGCCTCACAGCTGCCCTTGTTTTGCCATGGTTTAGCAGGGTTCTACGACCTCCTTCAAAATCATCTATGTCTAACGACCCGCAGTGGACCTGCAAAGTGATATAGGGCTCCAATATTGCATCAAATTGTGTAGAATACAGAATCAGAAGGATGATAAAGTGACAAACCCATGGAGGACTGGCAGAAGTGGACACGCCGATCGGCAAATGAATCGGCGAAGAAGCCACCAACTTACTTGTTCTTCCCAAATCGCACAGTAGGACAGACATACTTCATCACCCTGATGACTGGGGTGGCAATCATGTCCCTGTCTTACAGCCTTCTCAAGGCCGCAGGCGAAAGTCAGGATCGCCTCAGTCGTGACCTTCAGGCAGAATATCGCACTCGCACATGCGAAATAACAAGCGAAAACGTGAGTTTCAACAGTCAGAATCATGACTTGTAAACAGATGGCTATTTTCAAAAAGAACGAGGAGGAGAATTGGATCCGTCGACAGAGGCGTTACCTCCAACTCAATGCCAAGCCAGCGGCAGCTGTAATCATATCCGATCCAGAACTGCGTAACAACGAAAAAAGTGGTTACATGGACGTTTAGAGCCTATACGAGATCGTGAGAGCTATAATTCATCGCAGTGGTTGAACTAAGAACAAGCAAAGCCACCTAGTTTGATCGTAAACATAAGTTGAGTATAAGGAGTCCTTTGTAGATTGCAATTATATGCGATTTTCATATTAAACAAGTGTTATCTGCATTCTTAGACTTACAGATATGTCAAAGTAAATGGTCATTTGTGATGTGACCTTCACTGCATATCCTCTCCCTCGAGGAATTGACGCGTCAGACCACGGGGCTGATACATGCTGTGCTGCTGTATACGGCGCATGCGCTCGTTTTCACGCATCAGAAGGCGCCGTTTTTGGAGTGAGATTTCCGAGGAAACGGCGTCAGCGATGGAAGTGAGAGTCATCTTCTGGCGTTTCGCATCCTGCTCCTTCGATTTTGTGAACTTGCTCCTGGGGATGTTGGCAAACTTCATCAACATGCGTTCTGTTATAACAGCATGGACAGGTTTCATGTCCTGACGGGAATCCTCGAGAAGGAAAACAGTCTCACTTCTGCAGTCGACAGTGAGTGGTGTTTTACCGATGAACAGAGTAAGCGTTCCATCATCCCACTCTACCAGGTGAGTGTTGGTTTCTAGAAGCCCAAAGGGCTCAGTGCTCCCTTCTTCAACTGGTTTAAACCTCCAACGTATCATTGAGGATACATCACAACTAGATGGGTCTTCAAGCAACTTAGGGTTGTCCATCATGCGCTGTCGTTCCTCCATCTCGTTGAAGGGCGACGAAGCCATTGAAACAGCAGGGGGCAACTTGCAGATTATAAGATGATGGTCTCTCATGGGATATGCGGCACATGCGATAGACTTATGAACCACTTCATTCTTAACAGGTTTTGGTGGTTCTGGGACGGCGGCATCGGCAGCATCAGCAGAATCTAGCTCCTCTTGAGTATCCTCCACCGTTGTGAAGTGGGAAGGCAACGCCTCTTCGGATGCCGACCCCTCACTATCCTCGAAGAGGCCGTGTTCAAAGTCATCTGCCGCCATTACAATAGATTAGGACGTTAACGTATCAGATATTCTGCCAATATGATAAACGTAACACAAAGTCGGGGAAGCTTATACCGATATTTTCCCTATATTCTGTAGTGGTGGCTCCGCATTAAATAATTCACCAAGTGAAGAGTCTTATTGCCCAAATATGTCTCTACTCTCTCATGAGGGCCGACACCAAAACGGCAAGACAACAACGCTGTTTACTTCAATATTGATATAGTTGAAAGATCCATATTATACACAGAATTAATGTTGTAGCAGATGTATATACCTGTTGCAAGAGTTGGAAGGCTTGTTGTGTCTGGGTACATCTCTGCAACACATCACCATAGAGAGAGCAGAGGATGCTCAAGAATATAATGTGTATTCTTGTTAGGAGCATACACATACCTGGATCATATAATAGAAACCCCTTAGGAGCATAGTTAACCTTGTGAACTACACATATGCTTACGTAGGAAGAATGGCTCACTCTTCGTACAACAGCCAGGATGATTCTCGGGGTTCGGGCAATCGACATAACCCTCGAGACAGTCATCGAGATGCACAGAACCATAGGAGTTCAATGAGGGAGCAGCGTAGGGGCAGAAACCAGGAGCCTGCACCAGCGTCCCAAAATAGGGGCTCCAAGAGCGACACCAATGCTAAAAAGGAGCCTGAAAGTGCCACCCAGCCAGAGGCATCGCAGAATGACGACATATCTGTTGCTCTATCCTTTCAGAGGCAGTTAAACGAAAAGCCGGATATAGACTTCCTGTACAACTCCCTAATGCAAATCTACAACAATGTAGAGGTAAACAATGCAAAACCGGAGGGAAACCAGGAAACCCTGGATCGCATATTATTCACCGCTTTACGCGTCAAGGCAAGAGTGGCGTCTAACGTATGCCAAGCCAGATGGCGTATGCAGGCCATATTAAATCAGTCACGTCGTCTGTCTTACAAGAGCAAGGTTGTAAAGAAAAACGTAAGTGAAAGAAGATGCTAATATAACGTTGCAGCTCCCCAAGATAGAGAGGAATTACATCGCCATGTGCCGCGATGGTCACAAGAGCAAGGGCGTAAACGACCTGTACGAACGGCTGAACAAGGTGCTGGGTAAGATACCAAGCCTGGCACAACTGGAGGCCAGGGCGCAGCAGCTGAGGAGCAAGCAAAGTAACATACTAGTAAACATAGAAACCGTCAAACGTCAGATTGAGTTACAGAAGTCGCAGCTTGAGAACATGTGCCGTATCATGTTGCAGGGCATGAGTCAGTAGCCCAAAAGCGGTTACATCGCATTATACTTCTATGACACGTCATGCAACAAAAGGTTGTGAACGTTGATGTATTGCAACAATGATTAATATTTGGTGTTAATCTTTAGATGACATTGCTACTGTAGTATCGTCCTCAGATATGTGCTTCCTGATTCCAGTAGTATACGCCTGTAGTAGGCGTCGATTGATGCTATAGCTGCGGATAGATCGATGGTTTCATCAAGCTTTAAAGGCGGCACCGAGAGTACCGACCATCCGTTGGACCTCAGAAATGCTTGCTTTATCTGAGTTGGGCCCGTTTTCATAGGAACGCTGTTGTCTGAGGAGTCACATATTCTGGTGAAATGAAGTGGGCCATCCACCTCTAGTGCGATTTTTTCACCACCTCCCTCAATTGCTATATCGATGCTGAGTAGGTCAGGGGTTACTAACTCCAGCTTGTGAGGAACACCAAGACGTACCAATACATCGGAGACATATCGTTGGCTTGTAGATATTTTGGAATCATTTTGACCGTATTGAAGCTCCCCCAGTACCTCTAAACACCTGGTCATCAAGGCAGACACATCAATCCCCCCTAGCTTCATACAGCGTAGCACCGTATAGATCTGATGAATGTGTGACTTTTTTCTTAAACCAACGGATGGGTCTGCCAGGGTTTCATTAAGTAGACGTTCCAGTACTGCAGGATCCAACTTATGGAGGTCCCTGTTTCTCACGGCCATGCTCCAAAATACACGGATTAAGACACTACGCTCCATGTTTTCTCTAGAAGACAGCTTGTGAAGAACGTCAAACAGCGAGTGAAAAGGCATATTAGGCGCACAAATAGCCAGCGCCCATGCTGTAATGGCCACTGCTTCCTGAACGCGCCTGGTAAACACTTCTTGAGAGTGCTCAAGGGAGTTGCCTAGGTATTCTGCAAACCCGTTGGACAGCACTTCTAGAAGCTCACGATGGTATATCCTGTTATCTCCGATAAATTTGAAGTACCTACCCCAAACTCGTGGGACATCACCGGATGGATACAGTCTGTTGCGATAGATGTGATTGGTGATCATCACGAAACACTCATCGTCCATGGATGGACACTTGTTGATTAGGTAAAGTACCCTGCCCATAACTGCGGGCGATAGCACTTCCTCCAGGCTGTCAATCAGCTTACTCATGAGCAGGCTTCCGATGTTTCCATCGGCGAGCTTTGAGAGGTGGAGGTTTTCGACATAACTGCACAACTCATACAGACTTAGTCTCTTGTGGTTATCGAGCACATAGCGATACAGCTGCATCCCTTGCATTTCCTTGTGATCAAACACAGTACGGGCTTGTGCATGGTGTCTATATTGATGAAGATACCCGCGTACTTTCTGAGTAGCTTGCGATTCCAGACAGGGTCTTGCAGCACTGAAACGGCGAACATATTTCGACCGAACACGACCATCTGTGTCACCTACATGATTAAAACTCACTGAAGATGCATGGAATCCTGAAGCAGTGCACGGATATTTGAGGAATCCTGAGTAACGTGACTGCCGAGGTACACAAATGCTATATAGACGTGCGATATGTAACATAGTTACAAAAGGGAATGACTACACTAAATTAGATCCATTTTATTAACTGATAGCAGAGTGTGATGTCTAATTCTACCACGATAACGCAGCAATATACGGACAGGCATTCCCAGTTATTCACATTAGTGAAAACAGGGAACACAACGCCATCACATACATAATGGCATTCATCTATTATCACAAAGGTGGTTACTTATGTGCTATTGGTTATGATGGAAACCACCCTGGGCAGACTAGTATACACACCAACGCTTCCGTTGGTTTGGGATATGCTACGGTTACACACTCAAGATATCGGTGATTTCACGTCGAATTACTGATATTTTGATAGTCATGGATGCCAGATGCCAGGCCGTTGTTGAACTTTGTGAAGGAATCTAGCATGTGTCGCATGTAATGACTTACTTATTAAGCCATACGCTTTCTCAGAGTGCCAGAGCACACAGAGAAGGACAGCTTTACGATGCTAATTGCCTGTGCTACGAAAGCTAACCGCTTACTTATGTGGCTCCTATCCCCATACCTCAATACCCCAAGTGGCGACGCACATGCCCGGGTACGTACCGGAATGGAGCATTTCACTTTACGTAAATCAACGGCATTCAACATATTTGGGACAATAAAATAACTCTCCCGCTGAAACTCGCTGATCACTGAGAATAAAATACTATTCAACGCTACAACCATGGTGTATGTTGAAACGGGAAGCGAAACATCTGTTCTCAGGCTATCTCCGAATGTACTCTGGGCTCAGACCAAAGACGCCGTTTTCGTTACAGTGGACCTTACGTCGCCCAAGGATGTTAAAGTGGAGCTCAAGGACGATTCTGTATATGTTGCAGGAGTGAAGGACTCAAAGGAATATGAATGCACGATAAACTTCTTCAAGCCAATTAAGGCCGCCGAGGCAATGAGGGCCAACGAGCGTATGTTGCGCCTGAAGTTACCAAAGGTCGAGGAGGAGAGCTGGCCATCCCTGAACAATGACGGCAAGAAGCACTGGATCAAGATCGACTGGGACAAATGGGTGGACTCTGACGACGAAGGTGACGACTCCTTGAACAACAACTTCGACATGGGAGACTTTGCTAACTTTGACCAGTTCTCTGGAATGGGTGGCATGCCACCGTTCGGCGATGACTTCAATGACGACGACGACGACCACGAGCATGACGAGGATGACGACTGTTGCGGTAGATCTGCGGAAGTAGATGAAGAGGAGGGGAACTGCGGATGCTGTGATGACTGCACCTGCGGCGACGCTTGCGCTTGTACCGCCGACAACAAGTGTTGTGACTCCTGCACATGTGGCACAAAGGGTGCCAAATGCGGATGCTCAGCTGACTGTGCATGTGGTGACGCCTGTGCCTGCACTGAAGAGAAGAAGTGCTGTGAAACGTGCGAATGCACTGGTGTCCAGGATGCCAAGTGCGGATGTTCAGCGGACTGCGCCTGTGGAGACGCTTGCGCCTGTACCCCAGACAACAAATGCTGTGACACATGCGAATGCCCTGCCCCTAAACAACCTAAATGTAGTTGCTCAGCCGACTGTGGCTGTGGCGATGCTTGCAGGTGTGGCCCACTTGACAAGTGCGTTATGGGATGTCCATGTCCCGTGCGCTAAGGGAGATGCCGGCTAAAATTTAGTGGTAAAGACAGAGTAGGTCGAGTGAGCCCTGAATGCATTGCTAAAAGGACGTAAATCGTTAGAAATAGATGAAATGAAGTCATACACTACCTATTAAGCAATTAACAATGTTCTTTAAATATCACTGGCCACCTGGTATATATTTTCGTTATAGACGCTTACCTAACTCCGTGAATACGTAATAGCAGTGTTGTCTTAAATATCATGTTTCTTCGTCAGTGGATAACGGGACATGTGTATTGAGTATTCTACGTGCATGATGGGTTGTTTAGAGTCAATTAACCAAGTAGGATTACAACATCGCCATAAGGGCTCACAGCATATGGACAACCTTGACCAATCAGTCAAACAGTACTATAATTGACCATATATTCACAATGTACCTTAGAACAAGGTAGCAATGACAGGGAACACCTTATGCTCTTATATATATTACTATTTTTGTGATAAATAAGGTGTTATGCCATTTCGACGTAACCCCCTTGTGGTATGATATATGCAAAGTAAGTGGATAACTGGGGAGACTTGTTTCACACAGCTTCACAAAGCGATGCAGATCTCACAGATACTACCTTCTCCAATCTGTTGAGCCCCCTTAAAGATAATCTGGCATCAGGTACTGCAGAGTCGCGAATAAGACACCATCCACTACCAATTATACGACAGCTGAGGCGACTGTACCCTATCTAGCCCGCGTGCCATGCAACTATAAGGTGGCTGATTACACAAGTCGTCGCAAATAGGATGTGCATAAATACACATTAACATGGAATCCTCATCCAGGTCTGGGACGGCGGGCCAGAGCATCAAGCAGAGGTGTTTCGCACTGATGTAACAGATAGTAAGAAACACCAATAATATATAAAATTAGACAATGAAATGGGCGGAAACAGCCGTCGTTACCCTCTCGGCCTGGCAGGCGGTGAGCCCCCCACGACCACAAAGTGAACGGAATGACGAAACCACGGGGCGGCCGTCAATACAATTAATTTCATTTAAAGAGTTTCAATAAACTCTTCGTTATTGTTGGTCACATAGTCTTTCTTTTATCGCGATATCAAGATGAAGCTCAACTTGGCGAACCCGTACAACAACTTGCAAAAGACCATGGAGGTTGACGACGAAAAACGGTTGCTGCCGTTTTTCGAGAAACGTATGGGAGCAGAAGTGCCCGGTGATTCGCTCGGTGACGAGTTCAAAGGATACGTTTTCAAGATATCGGGTGGTAACGACAAGCAGGGTTTCCCTATGATGCAGGGTGTTCTCACTGCATCCCGCGTTAGGCTATTGCTGAAAAAGGGAATGAAGTGCTACCGTCCCCGTAGGACCGGTGAGATGCGCCGCAAATCCGTCCGTGGTTGCATCGCGTCCCCAGACCTCTCCATCCTCAACTTGGTCTTGGTAAAGAAGGGACAGCAAGACATCCCCGGGCTCACTGACGGTGATAGGCCACGCAGACTGGGACCCAAGAGGGCCTCCAAGATCCGCAAGTTGTTCAACCTTAACCCGGGTGATGACGTCAGGAAGTACGTTATCCGCCGCAAGGTAGAGGGCCGCAACAAGACCCGTGCTCCCAAGATCCAGAGGCTGGTTACCCCCCAGAGAATCCAGAGGAAACAGAGACGTATCGCGCTCAGAATCAAGAAGGAGGCTGCTTCTCGTGAGACACTAAAGGAGTACTTCAAGATGATGGAGGAGTACAAGGCAAACAAGGTCGCCCTCAACGTTGAAGAGCCAAAAGAGGTTGGCAAGAAGAAGTCAAAGGGCGCCAAGGGTGTCGCTAAGTGAATGGCCGAAGGTGGCAGGGTTTAGTGAGGACATGTGCATAGCAACACGGTTACGCAACGGAAAAACATAGAAGTTAGGAATATCTAAAATAACTACTATGCGCATTGAGACCCCCTCAATGCGTCGTCAAGGATGTAACCATAATGACATTCTCAATGAGAAGCCATGAGGAGTGTAATTAGTCTGTCTCACAACTAGTTTGGGATACTTGTAGTCAGCCACGGTGGAGGGAAACGTGCTTGAAAGAGCTCAGCTGTACCGAGATCATGGACGCCATCGTCCCTAACCTTCTTGATTCATTTTAACAGGCATATTTCGTGCCTGTGGCGTAGCCCTACATAGAGCCGCTAAGTCTGCCAAACAAACTGAACTCACTTAAAATTTCTATAAAATATATTGCATATATAATACTGACAATGAAGACGTCGGCTTCCAGGCCGTTGCCGTCCCGAATGTAGGTTACAGGCGCCGGGACGCTAACTTGCCGCAGGATGCTTCAAATACTGAAGCAGAAGAGGACTAATGCTTTTTTGGGTTATTCTCTACTCAAACGAAAGAGTGATGCGTTGACTTCCAAGTTCAGGAAGCTCCTCATGGAAACCATACAGGTATGCCTACACACTCTGTCCCTTGTCTCAATATTATCGCAGGGAAAGGAACAGATTGTGGAGAGTTTCAACGAGGCGTCGTATGCGCTAGCCAATGCAGTGTGGTCAGCGGGAGATTTCAAGTCTCTGGTGGTCGAGTCTGTAGGAAGACCTGCAGTGAATCTCCGAATCAGAACGGAAAACGTCGCAGGTGTCGTGCTCCCTCATTTTGAGCTCAGGATAGACCCGACGGTTGATGTCATCGCAAACCTGGGTCTAGCTTCTGGAGGAAACGTCATCCACTCGGTTAAGACAACCCACATTGAACTACTCGAAAAGTTGGCTGAGCTGGCGTCGCTACAGGTATGAATGGCACCAGACTGTATCATATAAATAAAGGTATCCTTCATGATGCTTGCACAAGAGATAAAGATGACGAATAGGCGTGTGAACGCCCTCGACAACGTAAGTTACTGGCGGCCGTGCGTCTCAACCATTACAGCTCGTCATTCCAAACCTCGACAACAGCATGGAGTACATAAAGAGAGAGCTAGATGAAATAGAGCGTGAGGAGTTTTACAGGTATGACTCGCTGGAACTGCTCGTCACAGCGTTTTACAGACTTAAGATGGTGCGCAACATGAACCAGAACGATGAAGTCGTGGCAAGAACAGACTCTATTACGTCTTCGAGATCCATCGAGAGTGAGGACAGATCGCAAAGAAAAGAGCAGCCAAGCACGATATTCGAGCAAGCAGATAACGAAATCTACGTCTAGAAATTTTGGATGTGGTTTCCCCTCGGGGAGGGTGGTAAAACATAAAGTAACATATAATCGGTCAAAACAACTTTTTTAATACAGGAAACGGCATAAAAACAAGAGACATAACGTTTAACGACATATAAACCGTTATCACGGGTTTTCATGAAAATTCGCATTTATGACCCCAAAGTGGCGGAAGGTGGTCACCTTGGTGGCCGGTGACCCACAGCCTTCTAGACTGTAACCAGTTGCATGCTACCAAATGTCTAATACTATTAAATACACCATATAGAATACAAAATGCAGTTGTTTTACAAAAATGATTAAGCGGGAATGTACGATCAGACCTTGAAACCACGTGACTTCCTGCGACCACGGGCCTTTTCGAACTTGCGTCCCTTGGACCTGACGAAAGGCTTTGTGTGGGATCCAGGAGTTCCAGGGGCGCTTCCGAAGTGCTTTTCTGCCTCACGGGCCTTAGTTGCTCCCCTGAGGAGAGTGCATTTGGAGCCAGTTGGGGCGCGAGTAATGAGTTCATCAAAGGTGAGGATCTCACCGCCGGCCTTCAAAATGCGGGCCCTTGCAGTGTCTGTTACACGGAGTGCGCATACGTTAAGTTTGGGAACTTGGTAAACTCTCCGATCATCTGAAATAGTCATTAGTGTGCATTAAAATGGATGGAATCTCATATGAAGGACTCTCACAACAAGTACAAAAGCATGGCCTAATAGAAGGCTCACAATACAAAAAACCACTGAAACGCAAAACCAATCATTATATCTGAAGCGTCAAATTTGCAAAAATCCCATGTGAAGGTAACACAAGAAGAATCAGTAAGTTCTACCCTCTCCAGAAGAGTCAGAAGACCGTCGCGATTCAGTAGAAACATACTTCATCACTTCCTCCTCATGAAACTTTTCATCAATGTTATGCAAAACAGAGCGTTTAACAGGTAATGAAGAGAATCTTTCACTAGCAGGTAAAGTAGTGCTACGTGGTTGCCGTAGCACAAACCCATCAGCACATTGACACCAATAGCGAGCAAACCGGTTTTCTACGTACCTGTGACAGTTCCTACGATAACTGCGGTGGTGTCTTCCCTGCCTCTCATGTGCTTTATGAGCTTTGAGAGGGAAATGGGCACCTTGAAACGACGGGGTGTGATTAGACGCTTCAGCACGGTTTTGTTGAACGCGCTGTTGGTTCTCCGCGAAAGGGTTTTGTATGTTTTCACTAGCATACGAAGGTATACATCCTTGCTGACCAGGTCCTTGCGGCCAGGCTTCTTGACCCTGCCACCCTTCTTCAAGTCGATACCCTACGGTAAAAGATGTAAATCAGCGGAAGGCCATGCTTACCATTTTGGCAGTACGTGAGAATCTGACGTTTCCAGGTACGAGCCTTACGATAATACAGTAAATAGACGAGTTTGGGACGACAGTTGCTGTGCCCACCCCACTGGGGCTTTGGCAAGGGGCTCTGGGAGAAAAGTACCCCTCTCAGGGCAATAAAAGGGAGATTATAAACACACTTATGGCCTATTTGGGACTTGATGCGTGTGATGAAGTCACGTTATTGCCATGGAGCCACATACACCTGCAGGATACAGCAACACCTAGATGTAACCAGTACCTATTACCGATACGCATTAAAATTATCTACACATGTAATGTTAGCTGTAACTGTGCTGCTTTTAACTAGGAAAGGGACGCCTTCGCACTGTGCAGCCGCCGTGTCTTGCCTTTCATAGGATTCCATCCACACAACGTTACAAATTACAATATTTAGGCCACTACACGCGGTTATACGTGACAGTGGTGACCATAATGCAACGGCAGCTTCTTACGTCACAGTTTGTCACATTGCCTTCCTTATTTATGCAGCAACATGAGGCCAAGCTGTACCACGTGCCTTCGGCCTCTTAACTCAACCTTACATAGACAAAGCATATAGCGTAAAGTATATATTGTTTTGATCAAATTAGACGCGATCAGTCTTTCACAACGATATTGAGGGTCTTGTGTATGCGAAAAGTTCGCGATCAGCCTTTTGGAGGTAGGGCTGCGGCTTGAGCACGGGGAACCTAAGCTTGGGGTCCAAGAGCTGGGTGGTCCTGACCTTGCGGCAGTCGCTGTCGGCGATTTCGCGAGCGCGGATGATCTGAATGCAGCTGGCACGGGCCTTGTTACGGCCAGCCATCTCACCGTACATCTGGGAAATAGCTCCGGTCAGTGTGGTGTCACGGTACTCCTTGTACATGTTGTGGGTTCCGGTCCTGCATTCGTATCTGAGTAGAACACCGTAGTTTTTGGCCTTCTTGGGCTTGCTCTCGAGGAGCACATTGCAGGCAAGTATCTCACCACCGGATTTCTTGGCCTTTTGGAGCTTGCGCATAAAGTACCAGAAGCGGCTCTTGGCAAGAACGGCGTTCTTTGCGAAGATGTTCATGCGGTAAATGAGAGGGTTTGGGGTTTTCTTGGATGGAGCCGCACGTCCTACCACATGGTAATGGGTAAGATTCTGGCCGAGGGACGGCTTGATCTTGGCGTCACTGCGCTTCACCATCCTGCGTAAACCTGAGTTGGTGAATTATGTTGAACGGCTGTTATATACAGTTTTTGCGATTAACACCGCCTTTTAAATTTCTAACTGCTGGGTGTACCACGAAACCACGGATTAGGAAACATCCCGGTGGTCACCCCACCTGCCATCCACATGGGCGCTACGGCAGAGTCGATTCCCCTGTGGGAACATATGTAATAAAATAACACTAAAACCATTTGATTACAGCGTCTCTGTGACGGAGTCCATACATAAGGGGCTATCAGTCGGGGCTACCAGAAACACCGCGTCAGTGATGAATACGATAAGACAGACAGCTAATATAAAGAGGCGTTACTATCGTAAATGAACCTATAGCAGTTGTTCACAATCACGACTATGCTCTGTACGGCACTGATACGGTTGCTGGGAGGTGTATTCGCAGCCACAGAGCGGCGGACCATGTGCAATGAATAGTAGGCAACAACGACCAAGTCAACTTAAACAGCCTGTCCTGAGCGAGCACGGCTTTAACATCCACATATTAATACACGTTAACAGCAATAACCGAGTGACACATTATACTATACACCTCACCGGGCAGACTATGACTGTCTAGGATTCCACAACTAAGATGCAAGATACGTGGATCTGTGCATTCAGCGATGAATAGCAGTCAGTTTGTGATGGATAACTTGCTATTCACTGGGTGTAATGTGACGTGATTCCATATTGGGCTGTTGTGTCGACGGCATGTGTGTTATTAAATTCCTATACCAATTATAAATTGCAATCTCTAGCAATTCACCAAAATGGCCCCTGTTCAACGCATTTTCGGTCGCGCGCTAGCACAGCACTCCAACCTTGTGACTCCCTTTGGAGCCAGGTTCCTCTCACAGGTCCCGAGTTTCCAGAGGTTCGACGCCAAGAGTCACACTAGACAGGACTCTGGCCTGGTGCCAAGGTCAATGTACCTTCACCAACCTACTGTTAACAACACCCTACTCACCAACTTCGCCAACAGGGTATGTGCATATCCATAGGTCCAGTGGGATGGTACTAGTGATAGTCACGTGTCTATGTCGCCCATTATACAGTTTCATGTTTGTTTATTGAAATGTTTGACGAGACGAATAATCTTCTTTTTCAGGGTTCCATGAGCAGCCTTGCTCCATTCAACAACAAGTTCGGTGCGAGGTATGACGGAGGAATCGCCACTCTCGGCGCTGCTGTGGCACTTATGTCGGTTGGAGGTGTCGCCCAGGGTATTGGAAACCTTTTCGCCGCCCTGGTTTCCGGCACTGCCCGCAACCCATCCATCAAGGAAGACCTGTTCACCTACACCCTTATTGGTATGGGTTTCCTCGAGTTCCTGGGTATCATTTGTGTCCTAATGAGTGCTATCATGATGTACTCTTAAACAAAAGCATAATTTATTACTAGATTTATTGCTTAAGGTGGTGAGGTATCATCGATTTGCATGGAGCGTTGAGCACTAAAGTGTGACGTTTACAGCCCCTTGATGTAATAATGCAAAGTTTCTCCTCCGTTGATGGCTATGCAAGATTGTGGATTACGATACAAATTCACAGTGGTACTAAAACGACGTGTAATACGTAGCTAAGCAGCGGTAATGCTATGATTCTGCGTCGCCTAATGCACCAATGTTATTAGGTATAATCCATGTCTAGCTCTTCACATCAGGCAACTGCATCACTAGTCACTAAAAGGTGATGGTTACAGTGCCAAATGAACACGTGAGGATGACTTCAATATAGCCATCACCAACGCGGCACGAGGCTGAATACGCTAACATTCCATTAACAGCTATGGATTGTCAGACCTCGAAGACATCACTGTCTACTGTTTTTCACAATGAACATTAGCAAATGTGGGAATTTTACACCACAACCTAGTGATTAGTGTTACACATCAGTGGCATCCATGTCAATACACCAGGATAACAATTAGTAACGTACACAACACCGCTTGAAGTGTTTACCGATAGCACAGGAAAGAGTACTTCAGCACGATAATGCTGTCACTTGTCTTCCAAAACCGTGGAATACGTTACGTTGCTGAACACATAGACAGACAACGCTTGGTATAAGCTCGGCCGTACACAGCAGTAAGCTGCTGTCCTGTAACGTCTTAAGGAGAGAAATGGCCATTGCACACTACATTTTTGCTTTACTGGCAAATGTGTTGCATATGGTAACATGCCGCAGGGACTCTATTTGTGACGGACATCACCTAACTCAGAAGCGTATTTAAAGGCTGCTTGCCCACTGTATGTGACGGCAGGACACCCACTATCCGTATGTGATCGCAAAAGACCCGGGGGACAAGATGAGCATCCGTCCGAACTTTGTCGCCTCCACTCACAATTCACTGGATGTGCTAGCAGAAATTTTCAGAAACGAGGATACGTCCTTGCTGATACAGACGTATCCTCTAGAGGTAACGAAGCGGGCGTCCAATGAAATATCTATGTTTCTGTCTCTTTTTACGCACTACGCCAAGGAGTACCGCGATGTCATGACCTTTGGAGGAGGGGATACGAAGAAGCTCTTCCGATGCAAACTCCTCATGGAGTACTACGCTCTGTGTTATTTGGCCGCATCAAAGAACTTGTATGCGTATAACATGCACAGAATGAACCTGGTGAAGGAGCTGGCTGTTACCTACAACGGCCTGTACGACGTAATACCAATGAACGTAATAGAGCGTTTGTCGGACCAGGAGGCTTCCTACCTCCGGGATACATGTAACATAATAATAAAGACGCCAATGCCGTACAAAACAAGGAGTTATAGTATAGTTGCCGTGCTCAAGGACATAGTCACGGACGACATATCGGATCGGTCTAACCCGGGTATGAAGTACTACGCAAAGGGATCCAAGCTGACGATACCGACCGACATGGCTGAGTTGCTGCTACACTCTAACTGGATAAAGGTGATAAAAATGAACCTTTAGAGGGCTAAGAATCGCAGTCCTAAGGCACCAGCATGTGCCTTGGCAACATTGTATTGTCGTCTTCATGGCGACATATTGTGACATAATATGAGATCATCACGTGACAATATACAATTAAAAGCATAAAGTGGTGTACAATTTAAATTACTCGTTTAAAACAGGGATGTTAATCTTGTAGACAAGTAACCTTGTGTATCCTCAACAATACTTTGTTGTTGTCGCGGTTTTCTTTTCTCTTATGCACTATTAATACACCTTAAAACACCTATAGGAGCATTGTATGCCTGTGCTCGTGGCAGTGGTCGCATCCCGCCTTTTTCCTGGCCACATAGTTGGATGATATTAGCATGGCGCATCCAGTCAACGACATGGCGGTTTCGTACAACCCCTCTAGAAAGATATGTGATATCACTATGGCTGATATGCCCATCAAACCAAGCGTAAGTATCGGCAAGTTCTTGATTTTGCTGTAGTTGACGAAAACCGAGAGCAGACCCAGTGGAATCACGCAACATAGTTCTACCTGGGACAACATGAGAGCGGGTAACCCAAGAACTCACGATATGGAAGACATGTTCCCACTCATGTATTCCAGGGAACAAGTCCAGGAGACCAGTAACCGCTATAAGGACTGGAAGGACGATACAGTCAATAAGACAGAGTAGCCCGGCGTAGTTGAGAAAGAAGCTTCCAACGCGCTGAATTCTGTAAATGTGTTAAACGTCAGAATCTACAGCAGACCTAGACTGGCTGGCTCTGTGAGACTTCAGGTTATAACCCTGAAGCTCTATGGTAGTCATCTTAACAATGTGAGACACTTCGGCGGGGACGCCTGCGATATACAGCTTATTGATCTGCTTATATATTAAAAGTAGCACTAGCTATTGGCCCTATTGTCATGTCGCATGGAATTTCGCAGTGAAATGAATAATAAAGTGATTTATGCAGCGAACAAGGGACAGTGTGTCGCCTCACATGTGGAACAGGAAGTAGCACATGTGAGAATCATCCCTAAACTGCATTAGAGCCTACAGAAGCGACGCAATAGTGAGATAACCTTTGGATTCCGACAACATCAAAATTTGGCACCAACGAATGTAAGGCCGTGGCAGAAAACTGTTCATGTAGAGGTACTGCCTCTGGCACCTTTGATAAATAATCTTTGAAACTAGCTTGATACTTGACGAGTGGCCGGGATAAATCAGGTTTGGCGTCCATAGCTCGAATGTTGCTATGGGGTGGGCGCCAGGGGTACACGATTCACTTATAATCGCAGAGGTAACAGCCGCCTTTAACAAACGCAGTGCCTTTAAACATTATAGACTGTTAAACTTTAACGCGTAACCATGGCGAAAGGCTCCAAAAAAGCGGCAAATAAAGGTAAGTATCCTGCCAGTGATGAGCGAATTGCTACTTCTGACCTATGACGAAGCAACTTAATACTCACTGAGGCCATTTGCATATATTAGCCATATATTAACCTCTCTAATGTGCTTGCAGAGGTATCCGAGCAAGAGGATGCCGCTGTTACGGCTTCACCTCCTGCCAAGGCCACAAAGACCAAAAAGGCTGAGAAGAAAAGGTCTTGGTTCTCCTTTGGGACCAAACAGGAAAGCTCCAGCTCCGAAGATGAGAGCGCAGAGGGCACTGTTGAAGTGAAGAAGGCCAAAACCTCAGAAAAGGGGGGCTCTGGTGCCGTTGCTAAAGGCAAAAAGGCCATGAAACCAGAGACGGACTCTGATGATTCTGACAGTGATAGCGATTTTGCTGTAACTGCAAAGAAAGGAGACACTGTGAAGGCAGAAGAACCCAAGAAAGAGGACCCAGAGCCTAGCTCTGACGAATCTGATGACGATGACAGTGACGCATCGGAGGAGGAAGAGTCGGACGATAGCGATGAAATCGTTGCAGTGAAATCACCGGCCAAAAAACCTGCAAAAGTGACTGTCACAGCTGTTGAAAAGCCTGTAGTCGAAGCTAAGGAGGACGAGAAGGATAGTGACGATTCTGACGACAGTGACGACGATGAGAGCTACGACAATGATGACAGCGATGACGACGAAGATTCTGATGAAGAAGTAAAACCGGTAGCGAAGCCTAAAATGGAGGCCGCGCCTGTTGTTGCTGATGAAGAGGAATCTTCAGATGAAGAGATGGTTCAGAAAGTTTCACCTGCGGCCAAGGGACCCAAGGCTGAGCAGGCAAAGAAGCCTTTCGAGGCCAAAAAGGGCAAATTCGACGGTACGTTTACATACATGTTTATTTGTTTAATGGGAAATCGCAATGATTAAACGATACTCAATGATGAAGTGATTAAACTATTGAGTGAAGCGATGAGCGTTTAGTGGATATAAACATATTTTATACACCTTGAGATGTATAATGGCTGTGCTTTGAATATACCCTTTATAATACGTCAATATAATGCATACAGACTCTAGAGCGCCAGCAAGCCCACGTGGTGGAAGAAACGAAATCTACTGCGGTGGTCTGCCGTTCAGGATAACCGAAGATGAGGTTAAGGAGCTTTTTGAAGCGGATTGTGGAACCATCACTCGTATCAACTTGCTTCAGAAGAAGGGTGTGGCTTTCATCACCTTTGCTGATGAGGCTGCTGCACAGAAGGCTGTCGAATACAATGACACTTCCTACCAAGGGCGAACGTTGAAAATCAACATAACTGCCGATCGCCAAAAGCCTGCAGGCCATGCTGGAAACGACGAAACACCGACAAGTGGAACAGAAGTTTGCATCCGCAACCTGAGTTACAGCACTACTGAGGAAACCATGCGTGAACTCTTCAGTGAGTGTGGTGAAGTGGTCCGTTGCTTTATCCCGAAATTCGAGGACACGGGAAAGAGTATGGGCAGGTGTTTTATCGGATTTAGCAGCGAAGAGGGTGCTGCTAGAGCAGTTGAATACGACAACACGGAAATTGATGGGAGAACAGTCAGCATCCAATACGCCAAGCCAAGGACACCAAGGGGAGACTTCCGCGGTGGACGTGGTGGCGGGTTTGGAGGAAGAGGCGGCAGAGGAAGCATGGGCGGCCGAGGCGGATTCGGTGGCGGCCGTGGTGAGCCAAGAGGAGACTTCCGTGGAGGAAGAGGCGGTGGATTTGGCGGACGCGGAGGAAGAGGAGACTTCCGTGGAGGCAGAGGAGGCTTCGGTGGAGGTAACCGAGGAGGATTCGGAATGGGTGAAAAGCGCCGAAACGAGGGTGAAACCATCGAAATCGACCCTAAGAAGCCAAAGTCCATTGTTTTCGAGGATTCAGATTAAACAGCTGGAAAACAGTGATGTGGCTACACACTGGCATGTCACGGCTATCTTAATGCCTCAGAGGTTTAAAACACCCATTTAATATGGTTTCACTTAGTTACTCTTACATTTTAACTCTGCTTATGGTATATCGTGGATGAGACAGCAATATTTTCACCAGAATCCACAACACTTATTAAAAATAATACCAAATACTCATCAATAAGTTGAGTAACAGTGCTGTCAGCACTGCAAATACGTTGCCTACTGTGGAAGATGACATTGTGGCCGTTAGACAGTAGATAATGGAGGAAATCTCAGGGATTCCTCCACAACTACCTGCAAAAGTCGATGCTCTTGGCCTGTGGGATGGCTGTTTTACAACAGTATTGCAGCATCGTCGTCCAGTCTTCCACAAACTCTCGCAAGGTAGACGTGGCAAATTACTGGTATTAGACGAGGCTGAAACTGTTTTCGCTCTTCTGAGGACCACATTTGCACTGTTTGAAGTGAATTCGTTTGAACCAGTGACGGCAGAAGGGATACTGAGGGGCCTAATTGAAAGGATGGAATGCAATAGACTGTTGAAGGTGCATGTATACCTTGCTGTTGTTGCCATGGACAAAACTCCTGAACCACTGAGTAAGGAGCCGATAAAATACCAGAATAAAGAGCATCGCTCATACATAAAGGCTCATTTTCCCCAAAAGGACGAAAGGGAGCCAGTGGATCAGCCCCTATCGCATGATGACATGGATGCTGGTAGTGCCCATGATACGGGCTTTGATGGCATTCTACCATTTAAAGATGACAGTCAGAGTCATGTAGGCTCCAATCGACTGGAAGAACATGTAAAATCAGGATATCAGCAAACCAGGGAAATGGAAGACAGTGAGTTGCTGTTAGATGAGGTGGCGTTGGGTGGCCTCAGCAAGGCACTCAGTAAAACAGAAATCAGGGACGCGAAAGTCGCACCCTGCGAAGTAATGCACAGCTTCAGGAGCATATGTGGAGTTATTTATCCAGTAGAGCCACTAACAGTTGAGGAGCCTCTCTTCTCTCTCTCTGGAACAAGGGTATACGCTACAACAGCAGATGCTCTGTGCACCGACCTGTTGCAAAGAATTCCAAGAAGCAACAAGGAAGACACGACACTACCAGTAGCAGTGGATAAAGACGATATTAAAGAGTCTAGTGTGTTAAAGCACTTTGGTGATGACTTCATTGTGGCTGTGTCAAATTTCGACTCAGTATACTTTCTGCATTTTGGATAAACAGAAAGCAATAATTATTAATACTCTATTCTAACTTTTTGCCTTCGAGGAACGGGAAGTCCTCGGCAGGATTGTATTCTGCCTCTTCGCCATCCTCCTGCAGTTCTTCGCGTTTGTACATGGCGCTCACGTTGAATCTACCTTGCTTGGCATCGATTTCCATGCGTCTAAGCTCATTCATATGCCTTTCAGATAGGTTTTTAAAGGCGATTTCTGTGAACAGGCCACTGTAGTAGCGATTACTGTGCTCATGTTTGCCAACCTCTTTGGGCGCTGGGGCCTCTCCCTCCTTGTAGTCGGCCACACGATTGAATTCCTCGTCACTCTCCTTAGATATTACTGGTCTATAGAATGTCTTCCTCATAATGGATTCCTTCCCCTCAAACTCTCCATGGGTCCTACTAGGGTTGCGTGCAACTCTCTCACAGCACTCTGAGACTTCAGCACTGGCATTATCGGGAATTCCAAAATATTTTTTCACGTGAGCAACCTTGTCAGATGCACGATTCATGTTAGATATTATTCCTCCATCACCAAGCGTTTGTGACATGGGTTGTCCAAATATGTTGGACATCATTATGCGCTGCGTGTTAATGACGCGTTGGAATTCTGCAGGTTCCTTCATGCTATCCTGTTCCAGCCGTTTGTTGAAGAAGTAGTGTTGCCTTCTGGAGCGTTTTACCCTATCACAGTGCCTGTTTTTGCTATACAGCCGTGTCACATGAATCGGCATTGTGTAGGGTGGCGCGCATAGCATTTGCTTAAATGGCAAGACGCACTGGAAAGTTCCTAGCCAGCACAGGAACAGTGTAAAGATTGCGATAATCCTATATTTTCCGGGCATTTCGTCACTGTATAATGGTTCCAAGTAGTTGAGAAACCGGTAACTATTATTATTCCATGACAAGGCACCAAAAACTGCTGGAGAAGCACCACTTCATACATACCTCATGCCCTTCAACTCCTCTAGAGAGTCCTTTAACGATGCTTTGGGCATCAGTTCGTACTTAGTGTCCACAAAGTTAGCCTGTCTAGTGCGTGACTTTCCACGTAGGCCTATGTAACGCAGCTCCACTTGTTTTTTACCAGAAAAATGCAAGGCCAAATCACTTACGTCCCTGAACTTTGCTAACGAAAGTTTGTGCAGAAAGGAACCGTGAATATCGGGAGGGATGTCTAGTTGTTGCGTGGGAGGCACCTCATCAACATCAGTGAAGTCGAAATTTGGACGGTTGACGAAGAGCTTAAGACGCAGAACTTCTCCTCCTTCGTTGATAACCAATAGATTTGCGATGTCACAAGGGTTTATAAAGGGAACGGTAAGAAGGAGTTCGTTGTCTGAGTCTGGGTCACTTGTCAAGGTGCCGTCAGACAATCTTGAGGCATAAGGCTTGAATACCACGCGCCCAGCCTCAGGGCGAGAATTGCTGTTGAACACGCGTACTCCTTCCACGTCAATCTGACTTCTCAAGCATACCGAACTTGTGGCAAGCTCGTGTTCCTCCTTGCATCCACAACCGGCGGAATGCATTGTTACATCTACATTCCCCTATACGGCAGTATATGGGCGCAACTCATGCTTGATATCGTCATTTAGTGCGTGAAAATACAGGGAGATCCTTCATAACATACATCCTGGCAACGTTTATCAACTGGCTTGCGTGCGACTGCTGCTTGTCTAGACCGGATACAATCCTAAGGTCCTTAAGGTTACAAGGTGTCTTTAGTTCTATGAAAAACAGAGAGTCCAGCTGTCTTCTCGCTTAAATAGGTTTTTACCCTTGTAACTTCAGTTATTGCACAGCCGGGCACAACGACGACAATGTGTCGTTGTGGTGTTAAATAAGAAATCAGAGTATACCTCTCAAGGCTTGACAAACATACACATATAATATTCCCATAAGTATCTAACCGTTTGACTAGGTGTTTGGTGGTTTTAATTCGGAGAATTCGAAAACGTATAAAGACATCGAATTACAACAACTCAACCAGAAGGTGCATAGCCAAAGAACCTTCTGTGATGTCTAAGACTGATGTGTAAGGTGTGCTACAGACTAGCATTGAATGAATAACTAAAGGCGAAGAATACGGGATACTGGGAATCTCTGCCTTGAAATGCAGTTATGTCTAATGTTGACGTTATACATTTCCTCGTTATTAATCGCGCGGACACTATAAAGCAACGCGTGTATATCCGGGGAATACATATAATGTAAGTCAGAATCAAGAATTCAGGTAATATGCAACATGGCTGTGTAACACTGCCCTGCATGTTAAGGATGCTATCAACCTGAAAAAATGAATGCAAGTTCCTTTACGGGCTTTAAGGCCCTTATCGCGTGCTTGTACGCGTTTCAGTTCTCCTACCTTGTTGCACTGTTCCTGCGCAACGCCAGCACATTCAAAAACAAGGGCATATCGCAAATAATTACCAGTGGCCTTTGTACCAACTCCTTCACCCAAAGCTGGGTCAACAAGGTATACCAATGCAGCAGTTTAGTGGGTGACATGGATTATTCTATGGATTACCATAATGTTTCTTTCTTTGAAAACGCAAGTTCTGATAATGTAGTTTTAATAAAGACAACAAAAGTAAACAAGGATTCAGAGGTTACAGATATGTCTCACCTGGCCCAGGCCACTCATACACTATTGTCAATCTGTCAAATGCTTGAGAAGAAGGGTGCGATAAACATTAAAGTGAAGAACCAAGAGAGCTTTGGAATGCTGATTGATGTATGTCCAATTATCCAACAACATATCAAAGTAACCACTGGAAGCACGTTATCCTCCATGGAGACAAACGACACATGGGATTTGGTTCGCATTCTGCTGAACAATCCTGTCTCTATCAAAGGAGGGTCAATTCTATCACTCGTATCGCAAGTGTTGGACACTATAAACGTTAATGGGAGGGCCCCAGTAGATGAGATTAAATCGATTTTGCGATCATTTATAGACTATACATGTGAAATGCAAATGCCCATTAAGCATGCAAAGGCTATCATGACGGAAGAGATTATGAGACAGCAACACCCCCTTAAGTTTGTGGCTGAACACGCCCTTTCAAGGGATGCCAACGTACGTATGGGAGGGGAGGCTGACAATATAGTGCGTATATTTACAACATTTCCAGAGGCAGCTGCTACTCTGTTGTACGCTACACAAAAGAAAATTGCAATGTACCCCTCAATAGCGGGAAGGAATGTAGAAGAGCGACTAAGGAGCCTTGCCCTGTTTATTGCCAATTTGCAGGTCATGACGTCAACAACTCTAAGTGGATTGATGAGATTTGCACAAATTGCGTCTGCAAATGATCTGGATGCAACAGCAAACGTCCCCCTGGGTCACTTTTGGCAGGCTTTTGTCACTGATAGGAGGTCTAAGATATACCTCATGAATGCCCTGGAGAGAGCTAGTAATGTACATATTAGGGAGGGATTACATGAAACAATGGAGGACAACATAATACTTGCCGCTCGCGTCACAACTTATATTGCGAACGACGAGGGAACCTTCGACATGAGCATGCATGGGCGGCGGAGGCTGATAAACAGCACCGTATCGAACATGGTACAGATGTGCAAATTTATGATGGTAGATGTTGACAAAAGCGGATACTTGACACTACAGGAGTTTGTGGCATCACTGTTGCAGAACGAAGAGGAGGAGGATAGGTTCAACAAGCATCTGGCTAAAAGCCTGGAAGGTACAAACGGTTTATTCATGTACTATGATTTCGATTTCCTCAACGGACAGGCGATGATACTGAAGCGCAAGATGAGAAAGGAGCTGGAGGCCATAAATCCCGTTTACAACGAGATACTAGACAACTTCATGATAGTAGACACGGACGGCTCCGGTGAAATATCTCTTGAGGAATACTTGGATTCCTACTCCTTGACGAGGAAGTATGATGCGATAGATGCTACTGAATAAGAACATACCTGTTTAAAGCCCACAAGTGGATGCATTGCCCTAAGGGTGTGCTACGGGTTATTACCTAGTGCAGTGAAGGGGATATTCTCCCGACATTTGATTTAAATACTCACTGTTTACATTGCAACACTTCTAAGTTATAACATTTTGACTATTTATACATGTTAACCGGCTTCTTTTCTGCCGATCATACACACAGGGAGGAAACCATTAGGTGTACCTATTCACCCAAGCATCGCAACGATAATTCGTATATTAAGCGGTAAAACTTTAATTTTCAGGTGTTATGGTCTACCAGGCAAGGCACGTAGCGTAATACGTAAGACTTGAGGATTATTAGGCTCTCATCATCACGTAATGCCTGAGTAGTAGCAGGGATTTGTAATGGGCCGTATCTACAGCTGCAATGCGATCAGGACACCCAAACAGATCCCGCAGCTCCTCTAACAAGACTGGGAAGTCGCATTCTCAACACAAAGGCGGCAAGCTTACTCCGGAAAAGCAACTAGCGGACGAACTGAATACAGTGAAACAATTGCAGGGATACAGGCGCAAGGACATTACCGGCGCGGATGTTGATGCAATCTTGAACCACAACGCCAGACTGATCGAAACCCTTGTCCAGCCCTCGCTGATTGGCAGTACCGAGGAATACGTGGAGAAGTTTGCGGAGCTCCAAAGGAACCTGGTGCTGATATCCCGCCTTTCTGACCAGCCAAAGTAGCTACATATGGTCTGTTCAATGATACATCAGCATGAGAGATATAATTATATCGGACAAACAACTCAAACTCAATCATGTTAGCAATCAAAGTTCTGCATTGAACTTTTTATGCTTATAGTAATATAATTACACAGTTTTGCACACAGGTCGCTTCATTGGATAATGTTGAGCGAAAAGTCCAATGCTTGGGGGGAAGAATTGCGACCTGCTATGATCTCCAGTGCCGATAGGGCGTAGCACGTGTGATAAAGGTCAGCCGACTTTCCAGGCTTATCCCTAAAGCCTCCTAATGGACTCTGCGATATAAACATTAAGTATGTCTTTAACATCGAATATGGTTGCTCGTATGAATCGGGAATCTCCTCTCCCACCATTGCCAATGTGGCACCTATCCAGAACGAGTAGCATGCGTCTACAAGTTTGTGAGGTCTACCCTGGTATCCCAGCTGGGGCGTTTGGCGCATCAAACACCACTGTCTCAGTCGGTCTGTGTCTATTCTATTGAGCGCACCTATGAGCTTGAGGGCAGCCGTGCCACAGTATACGTATCCCGCATGAGACTCCAGATTAGGTTCCCCAGCAATGCCACCATCATAACCCTGACATGCTGCGATACAGGACGCAACATTTGCCACCAGCTCATCGTCCAGGATTCCCATCATGGACGCCGTTGCTATGGCACAGTAGCTCCCCCTCACATCGCGCTCTCCCCCTCTGTGTACCGTGTAGCTGCCATCGTCCTGCTTCATATCCCTAAGGAATTTGCGCATTGTACCAACGTCTAATAATCTGATGCAATCAAGCATCTTGAAGCAACATACGGCAGCGTATGTGGTGGCTAGGTGGCCTATTTGGCCGACTCCTCCACCAAAGCCTCCATTCAAGGGATCCCAGCATTCGAGGAGAGTCTCAACTACCCTTTCCTTGTACTGCAATATGTCCACTCCTAGCACACGTAAGCTATGAATGGTCCAATAGACTATCCATGGTTGAGAGCAGTTTAGGTGACCTAGTGGGATAGTCTTCGGCGGCCCACTGAGAGTGAGGTGCCTTGCGATATACTGAATGTGCAACTCCCGCTGCAAAGGGCAGACTTCCGGTGCAACAGCCCCTACTTTCTTCATAAACGTCTTTCCATGAGAAGCGGGATGGATTCGCACATTCCCATCTACTACTTTGTAGTCACTTATCAGTGATAAAACCACCCTTGCTGGCCGGTATTTCCAAAGCTCACCGGCTGGTACGCTCAAACAACTCGCATCGTCGCATACAGGAGCATGCGTATCTGACATATGATCACACATAAAGACAATATACGTGGAAAAGACGGAGGAGTATATCTCCTTGCAGCTCTTCTCGACCAGCAATTGTGATTGCACTGACTCCTCTAATCCCTCAGATAAGCACCTAGCCTCCTCATTGTCTACTCCCCTACAGAGATTCGTCATGTACTCACTCAAAACAAGGCCGCCTTCGTTGGACAATATGTCAGTTTCATCTGCATATGGTTTGTAGGAAGACAGACGCATCAATGAAGCATGTCAAAACATTAACCTACCTTGTGTTAGTGATACACATCCATCAGATTCCAACTGAGCATCTGTTATTAAACACAAAAGCATCATACCTTCCCAGAGGAATCGATATTTGGTGCCAAGTACTCGCAACAGCGCTGAAGGCAGGAAATGGCATCGTTTACTCGACGAAGGAACCTATCATCGAGCACGGACATAGTGGTACAGTTGACTACGACATATGTGTATGTAAATGTGATGTTATGCAATTGCGAATTTGGGTAATGAGAGTTACTATGGTGCTGAGGCGAAGGCACAAGGACCAATATTAGCCACTCACGTTAAAGTTGATATTGTTATGATACATTCTAGTGTTGTTTCAACATGTTTTACGCAGGTGTGTCCATTATTGACGTGTCTACGAGACCTTTTGCGGCTGAAGGGTCATGTGTCCTGCACATTGTAACGCCTTCTCCAACATCTATGGATAACATTGCCTTAAAACTAATGAAAACGCTAAAGACGCACTAGTAGTGTAGCGATTGTGCGTTGTAGCGCCATATGAGTTTATCTTTGGCGCAACTCGCAACATGTCTCATTACATTTGGAAGCTGAGCGGCGCACTGCGCCACTCTTGTATTATAGCATAGTCCGTCAAAGTACACATCATAGACATGTCTAACTCCGATAGGAGAAACCAGAAGCTACATATGTGGCCACCTCATTTGTACCCAGCTATTAACCGTATTGCTAGTGAACGTGTCAAAGAGCACCCTCAATCTCCCCTGCGATCCATGTCTGTGTCGATAGACAGACGTGCGAAAAGTGAGAGAAGCCATGCCTCTCGGAGGACCCTATCGGTAACAAGCAATGAGGAGAAGGAGATACGTCGCACTATAAGTTGCATCATTGCCTTGATGGACAGCTTCGGGGCAGCGAAGAAGGCTGGCCGTGACAGCGATGACAGAAGCACATGCGACTCAAGTTCATGCTCCTTGGAGAACAAGGACAAGTGTACGCTTCTGAGTTTGTTGTCATCGCGTTTGAGCGAGATAAGGAGAATGCAGCTGCCAAAGTACGTCTCCGCCCCCGAGATGACATCAGCAATAACTGACGTATCAGCAGACAATAGATCATACACAAATAGCAATCATACTCATGTGGAGTCAGAAACAACCAAACATAACGTAACCGGAGAGAAGACAAACCCATGCAACGGCATCCCTCCTTTTACAGCAACGCCACAAGTGGATGGCGGTAGGAGGAACACAAGTTCAGTTGCCTTTTATAAGCGGCCAATTGTAAATATAGCATTCGCAAGAACTGACGTTTCTGTTGTGGCTGCGGCAACAAAGCGCCTGAGATGGGGTACGTGCGAGTCTAACTTTGGAGGTGACATCTTTTGGTTTTCCAACTGCCTTGAGGGCACGTGTTCAAAGGAACAGATTAGGGTATTTTTTGGAATCACATACAGCAAGATCACACTAAATCGATTCAATAACTTACAAGGAGCAACTAGAAAAATCCTGTTTGCCTGTCTCACAGAAATATACGAAAGGTACACAAAGAGCGACCCACATCTCTACAGCACAGTAACAAGCCCAGTCACATATCTGTTCCCAAGAGATGCCAACAAGATGATGAAAGCTCTGAAATCAGGCATTCCCATGATCCTCAAGCCTTCCTATGGCTCAATGGGTAATGGAATCAAGGTTGTCCCCAGCATTGAAAAGGTCCCCCCGTCAATATTGCGTGGAAACAACAACTACGTCTGCCAGGTATATGTAGACCGTCCCATGCTCATAGACGCAAGGAAGTTTGATTTCAGGGTCTATGTTTTGATAACCAACATAGGTGGGGGGTTTGCGGCCTTTCTTTCAACACTGGGACTCGCTCGTGTATGCATCCACCCATACCAGCGGCCTAACAACAAGAATTGCAACGACACTTTTATGCATCTGACGAACTACTCAATCAACAGACAACACAAACGCTTCCAACGAAGCATAGACATCGCAGATGACACAAGTAACAAACGCACGCTCACCTCTGCACTGGGATCCCTGCAGCAGGCCTATGGCATTGAGAGCCAGGAACTGTGGTCACAGATGGCCAGATTAAGTGAGGCAGCCGTGTCGATCCTTTACCCTAGCATTCAAATACACTCGCACAATGAAGACTTTCACAGTTTTCAAATAATTGGACTTGACATGCTCCTTGACGAAAATGCCAAAATGTGGCTACTCGAAGTCAACTCCAATCCGAGTCTACACTACACATACCAGGAGGATGATAGAATAAAACCGGATGTGGTGGACCAGCATGTGAAGGTATCACTGGTGTCTGAATCCCTCAAGCTCATACACCGCATAAGATGTGGAGGTGTTAACGAAATAGAACCGGAGATGTGGATCGAGCTGAGAGTACGCATTCCCCCAGAGATAGGGATTACCACTGCATTATATGCTGAATACAGGGGTATGTTTCAAAAGGAGGAAATGCAATGTGATGACTGGATACACTTTTGTAAAACCAACGGACTCATTGCATTATTGCGAGATTCTATGGACAACCCCGGCGCAAAATCAGATTGCAAAAAGAAGGTGACATTAAAGGACGCTAGACTGCTCATCAGAGACACATTTGTTCGAACCCACTCAAGGGCTAGATCGCAGGGGTTCCCCGAATTTCTGAGTCATATGGAGTCGTTAGCTATGAATATATTTCGTAAAAGCATACACAAGGTTATAGAGACAATGTGCACTTCCGGAAAGACACACCTACAATATTCTGAGCAACAACTTGTTGCACGCGACCACCACAACTTAGTGCCAGCGGCATGCCTACACATGCTCCTCGAGCAAGCACATTTCTTCACGGATTTCAGAGATAAGGATGCTATCTGACGATGCAAAAATGGAGGTGTTGGACGGGATTCCTGAGGAGGATGTGCAACTTATTAGACATTTAACGTGGCTATATGGCGGATATTCCATGAGAACGCGCAAGTGCACGAACTTTGCGGAGCCGTCAAGCGATGAGGAAGAGGAAGAAGATGAAGCAAACTACATTAAAAGTTCCTACTCTTCCACTTCAAAGTCTAAGGAGAGTAAAACGGACTCGGGATCGAAAAGATCCAAGGTAGAAGAGACCAAACAACGATTTGACAGGACGGAGACAGAATACACCAATGGCATGGATTCTCGTGGCAAAACACTGTTGCTACCAGAAGATGCAGTGACGACGGCAAGCAGCTCTGCGGAGTGGGCGGTGTCAACGCTGAATGATATGACGGCTTCCGAGGAGAAGACATCAGAGTGCAACGAGAGCGGCGATAGTTCAATGGCCAATAGCATTGTACTCCCAGACCCTTATGAAGATTGTTACATGAGGTCCGTTGATACTTTGGTCTTGGACCGCAGGAGGCCTAGGTGGGCCAACGGGCTATCCCTGAAAGACAAGATAAACAAATTTCTTGAAACCGGTGTGTCATCTGCCACGGAGATGTGCGATGGGACACCAACGACACTGTCAATTTGCAACCAGTTTGAACTGTCAAACCATGAAGCCATGGTAGCTGATGTAGACCGTGTGCATTACTACCGTGCAGCAATATTTTGGACGGGGTTCAAGGAATACAAAACGGAGGCCAGTGAACTTGAGAAGGCAACAATCGCACAACAAAATGTAGACAGGCTACGTTACAAAGAAGCAGAGGGAAACAACGATCTCGTCGTCCAGAATGATGAGGAGACACCAGTGGATGTAAAGATAGGATATGCTAGTACTAAATGTGATTCGGATGAGGACATTAATAGTGATAGTGGTGCCTACTATTGTACGAAAAGGAGGGTTCTAGAAGTGGGAACGGGGCCTATGTGTGTTTTAGCAATGAATGCGCTCAACGCAGGGGCAGAATACATCGACGCACTAGAGGTTTCAAACAGTGCCGCTAGACTAGCAGCGAAGCTTATGGCAGCTTACGGGGTGCAAAACAAAATAAGAGTGTTCAATTGCCACTCTAAGAACTTCTTCTTTGACACCGAGTCCTTCTTTGGCATGAGACTGAAAGACCAGCAGGCAAACTGTGAAATACAGTTGCCGAGTGAGCCACCGTATGACATGATAATCAGTGAAATCCTGGGGGATTTCTGCTCACAAGAGGGTGTGGCTGATGTATTCTTGGATATTCAGAGAAGGATACTGTTTAACAAGCCAGAGTACATCAACAAGGTTAAAAGCATACCCACCGCTGCGGCGACCATGTTCACTCCCTGTGTGTTCCCCGACGCAGAGAACGTAGTTAACAAGTCAGCAGTTCATGAACATACGACGATATTCACTCCAACCCGGAAAATGCTTCAGAGTGTTGGGTTAAGAATAGACAATTTACCACTTTGTGAGGAGTGGAAGCCAATCGAGGAACTTAACTTTGAAAAGTGGATGCAGCCTCAGATGTGCCAACACTATGAGTCCATATTTCACATTTCTAGCTCCGGACCAATGTGCGGATACCTTATTGGGATTGACGTAGAGATAAGGCCTAACGAGCATTTTGGCACTAGATTTGGACATTGTGAGTCGTGGTACACGAATGTAGTTTTATTTGACAAAGAATATCAGGTTTACCCTGGTGACGTTTTGCTTACGAGAAGTGTGGCCAACTTGACAAATTATGTAGTTTCGAGTTGTTTCGGTGACAAGATACAGGTATCGAGACCGTCGTATTCCATTAGATCGTATGTTATCAGCCGCGTCTACCCTGGAATATATCCAACAGAAGATGGGTCTGTCTATGTATACGATGAGCTGATATCGAGAAAAATACAGTGCCCCTGTCTTGGGGAAGCTTCCCTCCAACCAGTTAACACCGTGAAGATAAAGTCCTTATCGGAGCTTAGTGTTGATGTGATAAACATCGCGTGTTTGGAGCCAGAGGACTTTTTAGAGGGATATGAATGGGTGCGTGTAGGCGATGACCTCTACCGAATCAGGTTGAGGCCACCTATTGTGACCATCGATTACAACGAACAGACATGTGCTACCGCGGCACAGGCGCCTTCTGCTAAGAAGAAACTTCCAACAGATCCCCCTAGAAGATACAAGAGGGTAAAGGCGAAGATGTAAGTTATAATATCTGTAGTTTAAGAACATGCCAATCGTTAAATATGCGATAAGTGGCAAAATTGTCTTACAGTGGTAGAGTAACGGGGACATAAGATTCAATAAAACGTTAAATGGGTTAAACTCATTGTCGTCACCTTGCAAATACCTATAGAATGTAGATGTATCTGTATAATGGACTACAGCAGCCTCCAATACGCGTAAATTCTACCCTGTCAAACGGGTCATCTAGGGGCATATGCATACGTAGATTTATGATATTAATATAGTGTCTTTCGCCACCATCTACTTTCTGGCAGCGTGGAGCACGGTGAACACCACGAAGAACATAAACATGGCTGCATGGTTATGGTAGTTGATCAACGCCTCCGCATACGGGGTGGCCGGGTCGAAACCTCCCATTTGTGTGCGCCACCTCTGTGGAGCATCAGCTCTGCGAAGCCATTACAATGAGGGATATTACACTTACTGTACAGGCGTGTGCCTGAAGGTTGGCAGAGAAAACCTTCGGCGTATTTGCTGAAGCAGGCTCAGGGGCTTGGCAGCCCTGCCTGCGTCGCCTCCAGACATCTCACTGAGGAACTGTTTACGATCAATTATCCTCCGAAGGAATGTGCCTTCAGAGGCTTCGGAGTGACGCAGGATACCGCCGTGGAGTGGCCAAGACTCAGTGGGGACAGGACGCACTGGCGAAAGCAGACGTGGATCTCCGACGGTTTCAGTGTAATTTAAAACTACATTTTACACAACATGGAAGCTTTATTGCCATGTGTACATTGTCTTGCCAATCGTGAACGTTACAGTATCATATTCAGCGCCTCATGATCTTCCACGCGTATAAGTTGTAATGTGTAGTACGACTCCCCTGGACTTTATAAAGCTGTATACTCTAAACGGTGAAGAAGGTTACCATTTTCCTCCGTGAAAGTGACTATGTATCCATCTAGCCACTGTTAGACACATAGCTTGCAATCACTCATGTTTCACGATGTACTACTTCCAGCAAATATTTAGAGTAAAACATCCAAAATGGGTGATATGGAAGCACAATGTTAAGGCTTCATCGCACATCCTCTAAATAGATACATTTGCATACGTAGGAATGACCAGCCAGATACTTGGTGTATGTTTCTATTAATACGGGACGAACCTGAATGTAAATTCGACACTAATGCATGTAGTCGTTAGGTTCCTAGTGCTGCTCAACCACTAAAGGCGTGAAAACGACGCCAAATCGCAGCATTCAGAGGTTCACTATAAACTTGCATGACGCCATCCTTAAATTTCTCTGGGTGTCATGCTAAGCTTTCAGATCGGACAACTAGGAAGCTTCAATTTCATCACGTCAGTGTAATACGCATTTTCGCAGATGTCCACTTGTATAATGTGAACAAAAGAAGTGCTCGATAAAATCGATATACACAATAAAAGGCAAATGTGAATGTTAGTGCATTGTGGCTTCCATCAAAGGAGCTATGCAGTGTAATAATAGTATTCATTTAAAAGCAATCACGCCAACATTATGTGCCATGCTCCTCATTCATCGACCTCGTAACGGATATGTATGTTAATTTCTGCGCTTAATTTTCATATCACTCACCGAATGACATTTATCACCTATGGTCATACCGTAGCTGCATGGCATTTTTTTAGCCAAAGGAGAGCAGGAATATCAAAGCACTTTTCATATATTGAGATTTTGATTGGGAATCTACACGATAATGTGCACATTGATATATAAAGAACGAGTATGGTGTATTCCTAATACTCGTAAAGCGTAGGGGGCCTGTACTACATATTGTATTATACATGTTGTGGAGATCGTGTTGTCTAGCAAATGTAAGAAAGTGAAGTAAATCTTCAACTATGCTAGATTGCGCAATGGATCTCCATGGGAATCGCATTGAGAGTAATTCTCACACGACGCCATATAATGTATAGGCTTATACATGATACTGATCCTGCTTGGGGATCAGCCAATGCCTATATTATCGCATTGGATGTTATTGTGGTGGAGAGGTATAATGTAAAACCATTATATCCTCCTTAGTAATGGTCTTACTTCTTCGAATGTAGCTGGGTGGCAAGGTAGTAAAGGAAGAAGCATCACATGTCTAAGAAGGAGAAGGAATATACTTACTTCGCATTTGCATTAGCCATGTTTGTGTCGTTCATGGATGGATTCGATATGCAAATCCTGGGAACATGCATGCGGGCGTTTGAGATAAACCTGGGACTACCTCCTTCTAAGTTGTCGGTCATAACGTCTGCACAGTTCATGTCCCTGTTAGTGGTGACACCCCTGTGGGGAAGATTGGTTGACAAATTTGAATGCGGATACATTCAATGCGTTGCTGTATTACTATGTGGCTTGGCATGTGTCCTGCATGGTCTTACTTCCAGTTATCCAATGGTGGGTTTTGCCATAACTTTCACATTATCATTATTGTAGATAGTAATTCTCACAATAATAAATTCTGCTGGCCTGGCATGCACGGCACCAGTGGATCAGAAGATCATTACTGCCATGTGGTCAGAGAAGAATGGCGTGTACTTTGGAATAAGTTGGAGTTGCTATTGTGTTGGACGTTTGATCAGTTCATCCATAGGTGCTAGTTTGGTGATGAAGAATATAGCAGGTCAATATGGATGGAGAATATACTGTTTTATCGCTGGTTATATATGGATACTTTCATCTGTATTGATTCACTTTTTTATGAAGAAGAAACACAACAAAAACGATCAAAAACCGAATAGTAGCAGTGAAAATGGAAGTAAAAATGGGCAGACCTGTGACAAAAAGAGTAAAACGAAACCACGATCCTTTTATACTGTGCCCACCTTCTGGCTAATAGTGCCTGTGAAATACTCGTCAAATGCCCCCATCGTCATTTTATCATACATGGTGATGTATTTCCAGAATTCAGGGTTATCGGATAATTTGTCAGGATTTGCAGTTGGTATTGTCCAGGTTGGCTCTGGTGTTGGGGGGACAGGTGGTGGTTGGGTAGCAGACAAAATTCATGAGTTGGAGAGTGGTTATGCTAGAATAGGCTTGGCTATCGCAGCACTCGTGGTGAGGGTGCTTTGTATAATGTTATTGTTATGGAGCCCCATAGAGGGTGGTTCTCTTCGATGGTATCATTATGCGCAGTTGCTGATAATAGGTTTATCATTGTTTACCATTCAAGGTGTTGACAAGGCTATGTTGGGTAATGTTGTATCTAAAGATGATCAGGCTACAGCGATATCGTTGGTTTATCTAATTGCTGGAATCCCCAGCAGCACTACTCTACCGACATTTGTGGGATACATGGCTGAGAAGCGTTTTGGCTACGTGGTTTCCAAGGATACGGGGGAGAATTTAGACCAAGTTACCATGGATAAGAACGCAGCGGCTCTACGGAAGGCTATGATTTACTGTATGCTGATTGCCTCTACAGTTAACATCGTATGCTATGGCGGAACGATGATAACGTTTAAGGGGACGCAGATAAGATAAAGGGCACAGCAGGGGAGTCCAAGGCCAGTGGATGTTCTGACAAGGAAAAGACTACTCCTACTTCAAATGGAAATACTGAGACAGCGGGTGAGCAGGGAAAGACTAGCACTCAACCCGAGCAAGCTGAAGCACAGTCGGCAGGTGCTCCTATGGAGCAAGATAAAAGCAATGGCACACCGGGTAAAACTGAGAATGATGAACCTACCCCGTCTGTTCCTACTTCAGCCCCACAGGAATGCAATATTTCGACATCTCCTGAAGCGGCGACACATGCTTCCACATCTAGTACTCCCAGTGATGCTGTGTCTGAGAATGACAAAGGCGATTCTTCTGAATCACAACCGGAGGTTACAACCGCTTCCCCAACAGATAAAGAAGCAGGCAGTTCTGGTGGTAGTGGTAGTGATTCATCGAGTAGTGAGTCAACTTCTACCGATACAAAACAGGTTAAGGATTCAGAGTCTAAGGATGGGGCAACTACTGAAGAGGATAGAGTTTCTGGTGAATCGTCTGCTTCAAGTCTTCAACAAAACAATAATAAACCAGTGGCTACTGTGTTGCCTTCTGTGAATGGGGCACCTACTTCAAAAGAAGTAACTAGTGCTGCTGCATCAGTGTTATCAAATGGTGGAACCACTAGCAGTGCTACTTATGCTAATTGTGCAGCTGCTTCTCAACTTACTGAATCTGCCAAATCCACAACCGGTCTATCAGCTGTCACATGCAAAGGTCTTTCAACATCTAAGAAGAGTCCTAACACTGGCGTTACTGCTATGTCGTGTGCAAGTGCTGCTACTACTAACGGGTCCTCTACCACTGGTGTCACAGCATGTGCAAGTGCTTCTCTACCGTATGAGCCAAAAGCAGTTGGCTCTACTGTTACTGGGGTAGCCACTATTGCATGTTCCAGCTCTACTGCCAAAATGGAGTCTGGTACTATAAAAGCTACTGCATGTGCAAGTGCTGCTCTACATAAACCCAAAGGTATAGGTGATGCTGCCATTACTGCTGTCACAGCATCTGCAATGGGTGGTGTAACTGTGGAATCTGGATCTGTAGACCCTGCTGCTACAGCTGTTTCTACCAGTGCAGGTGTTGCTTTTGGCACGAGTACACTGGTCGATGGGGGAAAAGGCCCATCAAAAGCACAAACGGGTAAGTCAAATATAGCTGATAGTAGGAGTGCTGCTTCCGTCAAGGCAGATGCTGGAACTGGAGGTGACAGTCAATCAACTGAACAAACAGGGACAACGGCCACCTTTGGTAAGGATAATGGTAATACACAGCAGTCACCAACATCATCGGCCGGAAGCAAAAAGTAAATGTTAGTTGTGCTTTACATGAGAAAGCATGAAAAGCTTTAAGGAATATTAAACTATGATGACAGACTAGGGTTTTGAAGTCAGGCACATGGACCACAACGAGAAGGTTTCTACACGGAGAATGTAAACATATACAAAGGCAAACTTTGATAGCTGTGAAATGAATACTATCACCGTCATGCATCTGCAGTTTTAAGGCCTACAAAACTACATGTAGTGGTTTTGGAAGGCGTTTTAAGGCCACAAGTTGTATATTACTACCGTTGGTTATCACGGGGCAGCCAGTAACATGGGTTTACTAGGCGGTCTATGTATTATAAGATTAAGAGCATGTATTATAGACAGCATGAAGCTAAATGTAGTTTAAGAGTAGTAAACGAGGAATATAGAGGCAGAGTCAAATAATACCTGTAGAAGACCATGTATAAATGTGCAGACTCCTCCTCACATATGGTGGAATAAGTGAAGCCAATGTGACACGTTTAACCAAGTAGCTGTCATTCACTAGTTAGAATGCATCACTAGGCAACAAGATAACTGTAATGCAGCTCCTCATAACAGTTGGATGGTATCACAGGCTAACACCGCTAACATAGTCTGATGAAGGGTAAAACAATTCTGTGATAGAGTTTCGCCGGAGGTAATGTTATGAAATACAAGCCTTCGGTACTGCTACACTGTAACAGGTAAGACAAAGAGGGAAAAGTGTCACTTCATCCATTTAGTAGGATGGCAGATGTCTGTGATGGATGCAGAATGAAACATACCAAGCTCCACCTCATCACTTTCCCAACTCTCTTAACATTATTGCAGTTATTATATGTTGTATATATTAATTGCAGCCCTCATAAATCCCGATGTGAGGCGGTTAATGGCTGTCTATTTATCAAGGTGGGAGAATATTCGGAAAAGTCATACTACAGGTACACTTCATTCAGAATGTAACTTATACAAGAGTTTTGAGATTCCCCCCTAGATTATTGTCATCGAGTCAGAATCCGTGTGGATTCCCACTGATAAACGGAGATACAGTAGGACCACATGTGTGTTTTAGAAGGAAATGTGTTATGATGGAATGTGCCGCTTGCAATGTCGCAGCTGCTGTAGTGAGAAGGTCATATAGTGGACTGCCTTACTGCAGGAAATGCTTCATTGATGCCTTTGAGGAAGAAATATACCAAACGATTGAGAGGCATCGGCTTATAGTAGATGGAGACGTCGTATGCATTGGTGTATCCGGAGGAAAAGACTCATCTGTGTTGGCTCATGTATTGGCAACACTTAAGGAAAGGTATAGCCGCAAATGGACGCTCCACTTGCTGGCCGCCGATGAAGGCATCACGGGATACAGGGATTATTCCTTGAATGTTGTACTAAACATGAAGAATAGGAACTACGACGGACTTAAAATTCTTAATTTCAAGGAAAAATTCGGTTTCACGATGGATGAAGTGGTAGCACTCATAGGAAAGAAAAACAATTGTACGGTTTGCGGTACGTTTAGGCGACAAATTCTGGAGATCGGGGCCAGGTTATTAGGCGCGAACAAGTTATGTACAGGGCACAACATTGATGACAATGCAGAAACTGTGCTTTTAAATATATGCAGAAATGATTTGTTTAAGTTGGCCAAGAATGTTGAAGAAATCACGGGCGCGCTTAACAAAACACCTGAGCAGCAGGATGCCAAGGGAACTGAAACACGTATAACCGGCACTTCGGTAAGAAATTCACGTATACAAAAGAATGCGGGGAAACAGGCTGATACTGATATAAACGTAGGTCAAGAAATAGATTCATCGCAGATGCTTAATATTAATGCCACAAATGAGGGTACCAAAGGGCTTAAACGGATAAAACCCATGATGGACTGCTTTGAAAAGGAGATAGTAATGTATGCTCGTTATCAGAAGTTGGAATATTTCTCCACGGAGTGTATATATGCTCCAGAAGCATACAGGGGTTACATGCGAACCTTTATCAAACAGCTTGAAGCTATTGATCCGAAAATCATCAAACAAATAACAAAGTCATCTGATTATTTCTATGCAGAGTATGCAAACAATGGAAGAGTTAAAGAATGCAGGAACTGTGGAATTGAAGGCATCAACGACATTTGCAAGGCATGCGTTACTGTTGAAAAACTGAGTTCCCTTAGGATAGATGCAGAGATAGGTGTGAAAACAACACCTAATAGTATCAAAGAAAAGGCTACAATAAAGTGGCACTAGGATATTGTTGAATGATATTGGTAACCTATGCGGTTCATCAAGTTTTGGAAAACATGCAATCATAAATCTCATTATGTTAATTCAATACTGCCGTTCTTACATATTGAAACCTACGATGTAAAAAACAATAATGGATAGATAAGACGAATATATTCGCTGAAGCATGAAGGGGACAGTTTGGGCATTGTGGCTTGCAGCGGAGGTAGGTGAAAGAGTAAGTGACATTGAAATATACACCAATAGACTAGTAATATCTGCCAAACTGTTCATTCGTCAGCATATATCCGTAAAGGCATATTACTTGTTCGTTTTATTCATATCGTACTCATTGATTATTATTGTTCACCGATGGTTATACCATATCTGCATGGAATGGGTTACGACGCAAAAGGGCAGGAATATCAAAGCACTTTTCATATATTGAGATTTTGATTGGGAATCTACACGATAATGTGCACATTGATATATAAAGAACGAGTATGGTGTATTCCTAATACTCGTAAAGCGTAGGGGGCCTGTACTACATATTGTATTATACATGTTGTGGAGATCGTGTTGTCTAGCAAATGTAAGAAAGTGAAGTAAATCTTCAACTATGCTAGATTGCGCAATGGATCTCCATGGGAATCGCATTGAGAGTAATTCTCACACGACGCCATATAATGTATAGGCTTATACATGATACTGATCCTGCTTGGGGATCAGCCAATGCCTATATTATCGCATTGGATGTTATTGTGGTGGAGAGGTATAATGTAAAACCATTATATCCTCCTTAGTAATGGTCTTACTTCTTCGAATGTAGCTGGGTGGCAAGGTAGTAAAGGAAGAAGCATCACATGTCTAAGAAGGAGAAGGAATATACTTACTTCGCATTTGCATTAGCCATGTTTGTGTCGTTCATGGATGGATTCGATATGCAAATCCTGGGAACATGCATGCGGGCGTTTGAGATAAACCTGGGACTACCTCCTTCTAAGTTGTCGGTCATAACGTCTGCACAGTTCATGTCCCTGTTAGTGGTGACACCCCTGTGGGGAAGATTGGTTGACAAATTTGAATGCGGATACATTCAATGCGTTGCTGTATTACTATGTGGCTTGGCATGTGTCCTGCATGGTCTTACTTCCAGTTATCCAATGGTGGGTTTTGCCATAACTTTCACATTATCATTATTGTAGATAGTAATTCTCACAATAATAAATTCTGCTGGCCTGGCATGCACGGCACCAGTGGATCAGAAGATCATTACTGCCATGTGGTCAGAGAAGAATGGCGTGTACTTTGGAATAAGTTGGAGTTGCTATTGTGTTGGACGTTTGATCAGTTCATCCATAGGTGCTAGTTTGGTGATGAAGAATATAGCAGGTCAATATGGATGGAGAATATACTGTTTTATCGCTGGTTATATGGATACTTTCATCTGTATTGATTCACTTTTTTATGAAGAAGAAACACAACAAAAACGATCAAAAACCGAATAGTAGCAGTGAAAATGGAAGTAAAAATGGGCAGACCTGTGACAAAAAGAGTAAAACGAAACCACGATCCTTTTATACTGTGCCCACCTTCTGGCTAATAGTGCCTGTGAAATACTCGTCAAATGCCCCCATCGTCATTTTATCATACATGGTGATGTATTTCCAGAATTCAGGGTTATCGGATAATTTGTCAGGATTTGCAGTTGGTATTGTCCAGGTTGGCTCTGGTGTTGGGGGGACAGGTGGTGGTTGGGTAGCAGACAAAATTCATGAGTTGGAGAGTGGTTATGCTAGAATAGGCTTGGCTATCGCAGCACTCGTGGTGAGGGTGCTTTGTATAATGTTATTGTTATGGAGCCCCATAGAGGGTGGTTCTCTTCGATGGTATCATTATGCGCAGTTGCTGATAATAGGTTTATCATTGTTTACCATTCAAGGTGTTGACAAGGCTATGTTGGGTAATGTTGTATCTAAAGATGATCAGGCTACAGCGATATCGTTGGTTTATCTAATTGCTGGAATCCCCAGCAGCACTACTCTACCGACATTTGTGGGATACATGGCTGAGAAGCGTTTTGGCTACGTGGTTTCCAAGGATACGGGGGAGAATTTAGACCAAGTTACCATGGATAAGAACGCAGCGGCTCTACGGAAGGCTATGATTTACTGTATGCTGATTGCCTCTACAGTTAACATCGTATGCTATGGCGGAACGATGATAACGTTTAAGGGGACGCAGATAAGATAAAGGGCACAGCAGGGGAGTCCAAGGCCAGTGGATGTTCTGACAAGGAAAAGACTACTCCTACTTCAAATGGAAATACTGAGACAGCGGGTGAGCAGGGAAAGACTAGCACTCAACCCGAGCAAGCTGAAGCACAGTCGGCAGGTGCTCCTATGGAGCAAGATAAAAGCAATGGCACACCGGGTAAAACTGAGAATGATGAACCTACCCCGTCTGTTCCTACTTCAGCCCCACAGGAATGCAATATTTCGACATCTCCTGAAGCGGCGACACATGCTTCCACATCTAGTACTCCCAGTGATGCTGTGTCTGAGAATGACAAAGGCGATTCTTCTGAATCACAACCGGAGGTTACAACCGCTTCCCCAACAGATAAAGAAGCAGGCAGTTCTGGTGGTAGTGGTAGTGATTCATCGAGTAGTGAGTCAACTTCTACCGATACAAAACAGGTTAAGGATTCAGAGTCTAAGGATGGGGCAACTACTGAAGAGGATAGAGTTTCTGGTGAATCGTCTGCTTCAAGTCTTCAACAAAACAATAATAAACCAGTGGCTACTGTGTTGCCTTCTGTGAATGGGGCACCTACTTCAAAAGAAGTAACTAGTGCTGCTGCATCAGTGTTATCAAATGGTGGAACCACTAGCAGTGCTACTTATGCTAATTGTGCAGCTGCTTCTCAACTTACTGAATCTGCCAAATCCACAACCGGTCTATCAGCTGTCACATGCAAAGGTCTTTCAACATCTAAGAAGAGTCCTAACACTGGCGTTACTGCTATGTCGTGTGCAAGTGCTGCTACTACTAACGGGTCCTCTACCACTGGTGTCACAGCATGTGCAAGTGCTTCTCTACCGTATGAGCCAAAAGCAGTTGGCTCTACTGTTACTGGGGTAGCCACTATTGCATGTTCCAGCTCTACTGCCAAAATGGAGTCTGGTACTATAAAAGCTACTGCATGTGCAAGTGCTGCTCTACATAAACCCAAAGGTATAGGTGATGCTGCCATTACTGCTGTCACAGCATCTGCAATGGGTGGTGTAACTGTGGAATCTGGATCTGTAGACCCTGCTGCTACAGCTGTTTCTACCAGTGCAGGTGTTGCTTTTGGCACGAGTACACTGGTCGATGGGGGAAAAGGCCCATCAAAAGCACAAACGGGTAAGTCAAATATAGCTGATAGTAGGAGTGCTGCTTCCGTCAAGGCAGATGCTGGAACTGGAGGTGACAGTCAATCAACTGAACAAACAGGGACAACGGCCACCTTTGGTAAGGATAATGGTAATACACAGCAGTCACCAACATCATCGGCCGGAAGCAAAAAGTAAATGTTAGTTGTGCTTTACATGAGAAAGCATGAAAAGCTTTAAGGAATATTAAACTATGATGACAGACTAGGGTTTTGAAGTCAGGCACATGGACCACAACGAGAAGGTTTCTACACGGAGAATGTAAACATATACAAAGGCAAACTTTGATAGCTGTGAAATGAATACTATCACCGTCATGCATCTGCAGTTTTAAGGCCTACAAAACTACATGTAGTGGTTTTGGAAGGCGTTTTAAGGCCACAAGTTGTATATTACTACCGTTGGTTATCACGGGGCAGCCAGTAACATGGGTTTACTAGGCGGTCTATGTATTATAAGATTAAGAGCATGTATTATAGACAGCATGAAGCTAAATGTAGTTTAAGAGTAGTAAACGAGGAATATAGAGGCAGAGTCAAATAATACCTGTAGAAGACCATGTATAAATGTGCAGACTCCTCCTCACATATGGTGGAATAAGTGAAGCCAATGTGACACGTTTAACCAAGTAGCTGTCATTCACTAGTTAGAATGCATCACTAGGCAACAAGATAACTGTAATGCAGCTCCTCATAACAGTTGGATGGTATCACAGGCTAACACCGCTAACATAGTCTGATGAAGGGTAAAACAATTCTGTGATAGAGTTTCGCCGGAGGTAATGTTATGAAATACAAGCCTTCGGTACTGCTACACTGTAACAGGTAAGACAAAGAGGGAAAAGTGTCACTTCATCCATTTAGTAGGATGGCAGATGTCTGTGATGGATGCAGAATGAAACATACCAAGCTCCACCTCATCACTTTCCCAACTCTCTTAACATTATTGCAGTTATTATATGTTGTATATATTAATTGCAGCCCTCATAAATCCCGATGTGAGGCGGTTAATGGCTGTCTATTTATCAAGGTGGGAGAATATTCGGAAAAGTCATACTACAGGTACACTTCATTCAGAATGTAACTTATACAAGAGTTTTGAGATTCCCCCCTAGATTATTGTCATCGAGTCAGAATCCGTGTGGATTCCCACTGATAAACGGAGATACAGTAGGACCACATGTGTGTTTTAGAAGGAAATGTGTTATGATGGAATGTGCCGCTTGCAATGTCGCAGCTGCTGTAGTGAGAAGGTCATATAGTGGACTGCCTTACTGCAGGAAATGCTTCATTGATGCCTTTGAGGAAGAAATATACCAAACGATTGAGAGGCATCGGCTTATAGTAGATGGAGACGTCGTATGCATTGGTGTATCCGGAGGAAAAGACTCATCTGTGTTGGCTCATGTATTGGCAACACTTAAGGAAAGGTATAGCCGCAAATGGACGCTCCACTTGCTGGCCGCCGATGAAGGCATCACGGGATACAGGGATTATTCCTTGAATGTTGTACTAAACATGAAGAATAGGAACTACGACGGACTTAAAATTCTTAATTTCAAGGAAAAATTCGGTTTCACGATGGATGAAGTGGTAGCACTCATAGGAAAGAAAAACAATTGTACGGTTTGCGGTACGTTTAGGCGACAAATTCTGGAGATCGGGGCCAGGTTATTAGGCGCGAACAAGTTATGTACAGGGCACAACATTGATGACAATGCAGAAACTGTGCTTTTAAATATATGCAGAAATGATTTGTTTAAGTTGGCCAAGAATGTTGAAGAAATCACGGGCGCGCTTAACAAAACACCTGAGCAGCAGGATGCCAAGGGAACTGAAACACGTATAACCGGCACTTCGGTAAGAAATTCACGTATACAAAAGAATGCGGGGAAACAGGCTGATACTGATATAAACGTAGGTCAAGAAATAGATTCATCGCAGATGCTTAATATTAATGCCACAAATGAGGGTACCAAAGGGCTTAAACGGATAAAACCCATGATGGACTGCTTTGAAAAGGAGATAGTAATGTATGCTCGTTATCAGAAGTTGGAATATTTCTCCACGGAGTGTATATATGCTCCAGAAGCATACAGGGGTTACATGCGAACCTTTATCAAACAGCTTGAAGCTATTGATCCGAAAATCATCAAACAAATAACAAAGTCATCTGATTATTTCTATGCAGAGTATGCAAACAATGGAAGAGTTAAAGAATGCAGGAACTGTGGAATTGAAGGCATCAACGACATTTGCAAGGCATGCGTTACTGTTGAAAAACTGAGTTCCCTTAGGATAGATGCAGAGATAGGTGTGAAAACAACACCTAATAGTATCAAAGAAAAGGCTACAATAAAGTGGCACTAGGATATTGTTGAATGATATTGGTAACCTATGCGGTTCATCAAGTTTTGGAAAACATGCAATCATAAATCTCATTATGTTAATTCAATACTGCCGTTCTTACATATTGAAACCTACGATGTAAAAAACAATAATGGATAGATAAGACGAATATATTCGCTGAAGCATGAAGGGGACAGTTTGGGCATTGTGGCTTGCAGCGGAGGTAGGTGAAAGAGTAAGTGACATTGAAATATACACCAATAGACTAGTAATATCTGCCAAACTGTTCATTCGTCAGCATATATCCGTAAAGGCATATTACTTGTTCGTTTTATTCATATCGTACTCATTGATTATTATTGTTCACCGATGGTTATACCATATCTGCATGGAATGGGTTACGACGCAAAAGGGCAGGAATATCAAAGCACTTTTCATATATTGAGATTTTGATTGGGAATCTACACGATAATGTGCACATTGATATATAAAGAACGAGTATGGTGTATTCCTAATACTCGTAAAGCGTAGGGGGCCTGTACTACATATTGTATTATACATGTTGTGGAGATCGTGTTGTCTAGCAAATGTAAGAAAGTGAAGTAAATCTTCAACTATGCTAGATTGCGCAATGGATCTCCATGGGAATCGCATTGAGAGTAATTCTCACACGACGCCATATAATGTATAGGCTTATACATGATACTGATCCTGCTTGGGGATCAGCCAATGCCTATATTATCGCATTGGATGTTATTGTGGTGGAGAGGTATAATGTAAAACCATTATATCCTCCTTAGTAATGGTCTTACTTCTTCGAATGTAGCTGGGTGGCAAGGTAGTAAAGGAAGAAGCATCACATGTCTAAGAAGGAGAAGGAATATACTTACTTCGCATTTGCATTAGCCATGTTTGTGTCGTTCATGGATGGATTCGATATGCAAATCCTGGGAACATGCATGCGGGCGTTTGAGATAAACCTGGGACTACCTCCTTCTAAGTTGTCGGTCATAACGTCTGCACAGTTCATGTCCCTGTTAGTGGTGACACCCCTGTGGGGAAGATTGGTTGACAAATTTGAATGCGGATACATTCAATGCGTTGCTGTATTACTATGTGGCTTGGCATGTGTCCTGCATGGTCTTACTTCCAGTTATCCAATGGTGGGTTTTGCCATAACTTTCACATTATCATTATTGTAGATAGTAATTCTCACAATAATAAATTCTGCTGGCCTGGCATGCACGGCACCAGTGGATCAGAAGATCATTACTGCCATGTGGTCAGAGAAGAATGGCGTGTACTTTGGAATAAGTTGGAGTTGCTATTGTGTTGGACGTTTGATCAGTTCATCCATAGGTGCTAGTTTGGTGATGAAGAATATAGCAGGTCAATATGGATGGAGAATATACTGTTTTATCGCTGGTTATATATGGATACTTTCATCTGTATTGATTCACTTTTTTATGAAGAAGAAACACAACAAAAACGATCAAAAACCGAATAGTAGCAGTGAAAATGGAAGTAAAAATGGGCAGACCTGTGACAAAAAGAGTAAAACGAAACCACGATCCTTTTATACTGTGCCCACCTTCTGGCTAATAGTGCCTGTGAAATACTCGTCAAATGCCCCCATCGTCATTTTATCATACATGGTGATGTATTTCCAGAATTCAGGGTTATCGGATAATTTGTCAGGATTTGCAGTTGGTATTGTCCAGGTTGGCTCTGGTGTTGGGGGGACAGGTGGTGGTTGGGTAGCAGACAAAATTCATGAGTTGGAGAGTGGTTATGCTAGAATAGGCTTGGCTATCGCAGCACTCGTGGTGAGGGTGCTTTGTATAATGTTATTGTTATGGAGCCCCATAGAGGGTGGTTCTCTTCGATGGTATCATTATGCGCAGTTGCTGATAATAGGTTTATCATTGTTTACCATTCAAGGTGTTGACAAGGCTATGTTGGGTAATGTTGTATCTAAAGATGATCAGGCTACAGCGATATCGTTGGTTTATCTAATTGCTGGAATCCCCAGCAGCACTACTCTACCGACATTTGTGGGATACATGGCTGAGAAGCGTTTTGGTTACGTGGTTTCCACTGATAAAGAAGTGTATGTAGATCCACTTGCAATGCAGAGGAATGCTACAGCTCTTAGGAAGTGTATGATATACTGTATGCTGATTGCATCTACTGTTAACATCGTGTTCTATGGTGGTTTGATGATAACTTATAAGGAGGACGCAGATAAGATGAGGAAAGCGGAAGGGGATCACAAGGCTACAACAAATACCCCTAACCGCGAAACATCTAATACCGTTAGTTGTGGTGATACGACACAGTCGGCAACACCTGAAAATGAGGGCACGGGTGGTTCAGGTTCTTCTGCTGCGTCTTCTGATGCACAAAAACAGGTTTCTCAAGCCCCAGCAAATGCGCAACCACATAATACTGATAGTGATGCCAAGGAAGCTGGGGATTCACCGCGGAGTGAATCTACCAGTACGCAAAATCTTACACAAGAACAGGCTCCTGTCCCAACAAAAGAAAACACTACCGATGGATCTGGGTCTAATGATGCAAAATCTCTACCTACTACCCCTAGTAGTTCAGAGCAGCGTTCTTCTGATAAGTCAAGTGAAAACTCTGTTACATCTACCTCAGACACTGATAAGTCGACATCTGTAGAATCAAATGCAAATTCTAAAGGAGATACTTCTGAAAGTGTTAGTACAGATAAAGCTATGAGTGGTTCTGCTGGTGTATCACAACCGGCTGCTGCTGAGACACCTGCAACTCCAGGGCAAGGTTCTGAAGCTAAACCTGATCAAAGCACCACTGACGTATCTACTGCTAGTAACAGTGAGGAAACAATGAAGCCTTCGACAGATTTACAAACAACAACCTCTTCACATTCTGCCCCTATAGGCATTACATATGTTACCTGTGAGGGTGCTTCCGTTACTTCAAAGTCTGTTGATTCTGAAACAGGTGCTTCATATGTAACCTGTGAGGGCATTGCTGTATCATCTAAGTCCATGGATTCTGAAACAGGTGCTTCCCATGTTTCCTGCGATGGTGTTACTGTATCTTCTAAGTATGACTATATTGCTGGAGCTCGTGTTGCCTGTGCTAGTGCTGCTGCCTCTGCAGCGGAGTCAGGTACTACTATCAGCACTGCATGTGCTGGTGTTTCTTTGCCTTATAAGTCTGCCAATAAAGGTGTTGATGCCATGAATTGTACCCTCGCTGCTGCTGCGGCAGCAGAGCCTGGTACTATTAGAGCTACAGTATGTCCCATTACTGATATTGCTGTATCAAGGGCTGAACCCACTGGTTCCACTGCTAGTGGCGTCGCTTCTATTTCCTGTGCCAGTGCTACAGATGCAAGTAAGTCTGGTACCGTTAGCACCACTGCCTGTGCCAGCGTCTCTTTACATAAATCTGGTGCAGGTGTTGGTGGCAGTACCGCGTTAGCTGCTTCTTCCAGTATCAGTTCATCCGGTTACCCGCAATCTGATGACAATCATACTCCTATGGTTACCGCAAATGCAAGTGGCGATATGATGTATATTAGTGTTTCCAATGCTGGAAATGGTCATAATGCAGAACCAAATAAGGCTGCCACTGACTCTAAATCCGTTGTATCTGGAAATAACGATGCTGGAACTGGAGGTGACAGTCAATCAACTGAACAAACAGGGACAACGGCCACCTTTGGTAAGGATAATGGTAATACACAGCAGTCACCAACATCATCGGCCGGAAGCAAAAAGTAAATGTTAGTTGTGCTTTACATGAGAAAGCATGAAAAGCTTTAAGGAATATTAAACTATGATGACAGACTAGGGTTTTGAAGTCAGGCACATGGACCACAACGAGAAGGTTTCTACACGGAGAATGTAAACATATACAAAGGCAAACTTTGATAGCTGTGAAATGAATACTATCACCGTCATGCATCTGCAGTTTTAAGGCCTACAAAACTACATGTAGTGGTTTTGGAAGGCGTTTTAAGGCCACAAGTTGTATATTACTACCGTTGGTTATCACGGGGCAGCCAGTAACATGGGTTTACTAGGCGGTCTATGTATTATAAGATTAAGAGCATGTATTATAGACAGCATGAAGCTAAATGTAGTTTAAGAGTAGTAAACGAGGAATATAGAGGCAGAGTCAAATAATACCTGTAGACGACCATGTATAAATGTGCAGACTCCTCCTCACATATGGTGGAATAAGTGAAGCCAATGTGACACGTTTAACCAAGTAGCTGTCATTCACTAGTTAGAATGCATCACTAGGCAACAAGATAACTGTAATGCAGCTCCTCATAACAGTTGGATGGTATCACAGGCTAACACCGCTAACATAGTCTGATGAAGGGTAAAACAATTCTGTGATAGAGTTTCGCCGGAGGTAATGTTATGAAATACAAGCCTTCGGTACTGCTACACTGTAACAGGTAAGACAAAGAGGGAAAAGTGTCACTTCATCCATTTAGTAGGATGGCAGATGTCTGTGATGGATGTAGAATGAAACATACCAAGCTCCACCTCATCACTTTCCCAACTCTCTTAACATTATGTTCATAATTCGGTAATATGAGACGTGTATTCAAAGAGATATTCACATTCTTCCTATCTTTTTTTCATGCAGACGTGGGGGTATACGCTTCTTGCACTGATGTCGTAGCTGCTCTATCCCAGCTCATATCGTAATTAGGCACAACAAAAGCGCAAATTTAGCGCAATACATATTATATGTAGGTTTATCAGCTTTTTGGCGATAAAAGGGGGTCCTTCCAAAGCGCCTCGGGGATCACGTGGCAAGGCGGTCATTCGCTTAAATTTAGTTGGATGATCGACATTACATACCCCAGTAAATCTTGGCGAAAGCATCTCGGGTGAGGAAGACTACTAGCAGCCGATTGATAATATATAACATAGTATTGTGTATTAGGGAGCGCCTTCTACGTTTGGATCATGAACATTTGACATCAGTAGGGGCCTGAATTTCCAGTTATACGCTACCTTGAGAAATACGGTACTGGAATTAACCTCTTGAACTGGGATCTATCGACGTTTGGCATTTTTGCTGTACAACACAGTAAGAGTCTCCTATCAAGAACGCCTATAGTATCTCATTAAACACGGCCATAAAATCAAAAGGACCAAGAAATGGTCATATAAATACCAAGGGGAATTTTATTTAATAAAATACGGTCTGGAGCCGGCAAGAAGGAGATTATCTTTTCATCCATTCAGTATTTTGCAAAAATGGTTGCCGAATCTGGTAACAGCGTAAGTGTTTCTGGTGGAAGCGTGAGCAGCCAGAGAATAAAGATCGTGTTGCTCGGCGAGCAAAGCACCGGCAAGACGTCCATTGTTACGAGGTTCGTATACGACCACTTTGTTCAGCAATATGCCGCTACCATCGGTATCGACTTTTTATCCAAAGTCGTTACCGTGAACGGCAAAACTATGCGCCTGCAGTTGTGGGATACTGCAGGTCAGGAGCGCTTTCGTACCCTCATGCCTAGCTACATTAGGGATTCGAGCGCCGCCATCGTAGTTTATGACATTACAAACAGGGAGTCCTTCGAAAGGGTGAAAGAGTGGGTAAAGGATATAAAGGAACTACGTGGAGACAAAGCAATTATCGTCATTGTTGGAAACAAAACAGATCTTCTCGATAAGAGGAAGGTGTCATACGACGAGGGCGAGGAGGAAGCTGGGAAGCTTGAGTGCCTTTTCTGTGAAACTAGCGCCAAGAATGGAGACAACATCAACGACCTCTTCAATACCATGGCAACGGAGCTTCTAAAGAACCTGGAGCCTGTACCAGTTAACGACAAACGTAAGTTGAACGCGTTGCATTCATAGTAGACTCCGTTTACTTTTACACTTTCTTTTCTATATACCATATGTTTCCTCTGCACATCCATTATATTCATCGTCTAACGCCTGTTCAGTGGTTGATATCGACCTTAAGGGAAGCAGCAACGATACCCCCAGCAACTGCAGCGACCGTACCAAGAACACGTACCTGACAGTCACAAAGGCATGCGCTGGTTAAGCTAACAATAATTACTTTCGTAAATGAAGGTATTAATTCTGTAGATATTAGATGCTGCTGCGTTGTTTGTGTATATTATCACTATGGGTAGCACATGTGTACCACGTCAGCGGCAGGAAGTCGGTTTCTCGCCGAGTAGGCGCCTTCCTTCTGGCGCCTCAGCGCGTGACCTCACGATATAATCCTGTAGAATCGCGTCAGTCGCCTGGAATACAGCGAATAGGCGGCGTTGCCACGAGGAAGACGGGCACCTCGCTTGAACTGAGAGCCTTTCACACTGCTTACTCGTCCTTCCTCGATGAGAGCTCCAGCTTCCTCTACCAAACGTTCTCCCAAGGGAGTCACGCGTCGCCAAGTGAATGTCTGGTGGCTGCCGCTGCGTATGTGTTGCCACTAATGGACTCCGTCGAGGTGAGGAAGAATAGCACGAAAATAATGATTATTCCGCAGAACTTTGGAGAAATGGCTAAACTTTACGCACCAGAGTCAGTGCAAGATGTTATCAACGGGATTCACCAGCTATCGCAATTCTACAGTTCAGTGCCGTTTCTATCATACACCACGTCTACTCTGATATACTCGGGTTTGGTGAAGAAAGACTCATCCTACATTCCCTACTTTGTGCGCTTTCACTTCCTTCAGGTACGTTACTGTGTGTGGTATAACAGCACTGCAGGCACTGATTTTGTCATCGTTCCAGAATTCACTGGCCATGTTTTACTTTAAGCTGCTTCCGGTAGACGTGGCTGCCCAGGACTTCATTTCCGTGGTTTCAATGATGTCTGCAGTCATCACTTCGTTTGGCTCTGTGATCTACTCCGTATCACATGCACTGATTGGCCGTTTCGGCAGCCTACCGGTCATATCGGACGCCGTGCAGCTGCATATAGGCAAAATACCGTCGGACCCTGTGGTAACGAAGCGTGCACCAAGGGCAATAGAAGAGGATGAAATGAGCAGTGAAGATGACTTGTGAAAATGCACTTTTGTCATTGTCTACTTCACCATTAGTATGGTAAACGTATACCTTAATGACCGTGGTAGTATTAGTAGTTGGCACATCCACAACTATGTAAAATGTAATGTATCATCATTCTAATGGAAACCAGTGCCTGAATAACCACTGCGGTCATGTTTTCAGGTGGATTTCCTAAAGAGCATTGATTCGCATAATATGTTCACATAAAGGAGTTGCGATGTTATGTGAGTACAATGAAGGGCTGTATAATGTCGACGACATCCTCTGCAGAAAACACAAACACTGTGCCGTCTTCCGTAACAGCCTTGTCTGGATCATCATGTGCCGTCTTTTCTGTGACTTTAAACTTTGCGAGGTTTGCAATCCTCCCATCAATCGCATTGGCGACTGTCACGTTCGATTCTACATGTACCATTGGTTGTAGTTGCCTGACCATGGAAGCCCGCCCGGAGCTCGTATGCGAGAACAACACACGCTGCGATGCATGACAGCCTCACGAAGCACCACTTACGTGTTTCTTGAGTTCACCCTTGAAGGCATCACACTGTTCTAATTCCTGGAGTATGACCTCCACATCGTCTTCATTTTCTACCTGCGGTGCTATCGACCGTGTTAGAGTCCAGTTACCTGGATGAAGAGGTAGAGACTACATTTACTGGCTAGATCTGCCAATACACGGGCATTGTCTACCTGCAGGTCCAGTGTCCCCTTGCAGAATATCAGCTGCATCGTTTTTCATGACAGACAAACAAACATACGTCGTTTGCGAATATGGAGATGGATGTCTTCCTGTTTGTGCTGGTTCGTTCGTTAAATGCGTAGGCAACAAAAATACCTTTCACTTTCCTCGTCGTAGTGACCATAATGGTGGTGCCTCAGACGCCGCAGCTCCCTCAGATGCCAGTACAAAAAGAATACTAAAGACAGTAGCACTACAGAGAAGTTGATATGGGTCACGATAAAGAAGCGTTTCATTCAATGCTCCCTGAGAAACGTACCGATGCCAATGGATACGACCATGGAGTCCCTATTATCCTCCAACATCGTGAACTACTCATTACACTGCTGCTCTCTACCCAACATTGTCTACCGTTTTGCGTCCTCCGCGCTACAAAAAGGGCTAGATCGTACAAAGACATGTGGCATCTCCAGCTCTGTGATAGATATGTCTAAGTAAAAGGGCAAAGTGATGTGTAATACACACATTAATCAACAATAAAATTTTTACTCAATAAATTATAGTCACCGGAAGGGTGGTCACCGATCATGTCCTTACACAGGCGTTGTGAAGCGCTGGCACTGCGGTACCTGATCATGTATTGTGTAAATGTATGAAATACTGCGTATTGCACAGTTTCCTGTCAAATACGGCTATAGACAAATGCGGTGATGGAATTTTCCCTGGTATCGAGGAAGCAACTACACATCGCTGCACCCCGGGAAAGCGACATCACTTTGACGGCAGTCTGCGAATAATGGATATTCTCTTGCTTTGCCGCGTTGCTAAGTAGCAGCTGCACACACCTGAGCCCCCGGGCCTCTTAAATGCCTTGGTTCGCATGATTAGCTGCAGCCTGGTAGAAATGTGAACAGCGGTGCATCAGCGGCAACACCTTCTAAAGCGACATCACAACGACATCTTCAAGTAGCACGAGTCACTGGTGCAGCATATAGATTCACACGATATTGGGAAATAAAGCACTGCACAAGCCTTGCAGTTAACAGTTAAATCGCATCAACGGTACACATACATCCAACGACATCTGACTCGCACATGTGTATGCCAGCATCAAGGTAGACTCATTTCGGCACTCGTTGATTCCAGAACGCATGTTTCTTCTCTTGGCAGACGAAATTTGGCAGATGTGTAGGGTAATTTTTATGATTTAAGTCAAACTGGCTATACACTTCCGGGGTGACTGATGTGTAAGGCAAAGACAGTTAAATGAGAGTCAAGAGATCAGAAATACACGTATTTCAGGGACTATATCGTCATTTTATGCCCTGCTAATGATAAAAGCTAATTCTGGTATTTAACACAACGCAGTTCATTTTGAGACAAAGCATTAAATCGCCAGGCGATAATTAATAAAAGGAGACTCATAAACGCAGCTCAAAGAAGCTTTAGGTGATTTGTATAAAGAATGAAGTGGCTTTTGCTATTTATTTTTATGGTGCCACATGCACTATGTGACGCTCCGATTGGAAAGGCTTCAGCCCCCTTACATCAGGGAGTTGCAGTGGCGGCCCACCCAAGCATCAGGAACACCGCAATTCAGAGTGCGGAATGCACTAAGCTAACAGGAAAGGGACTGAAAGTCTGCAGCGCAGTCCATGCAAGGAATGTGTCACTTGATGGGTCGGAATGTAGTGAAAGCCTTTGTAAATCTAGCTGTTGCCACGCCGCAGCTGTTTGCCAACAAGGAAACCTCTTTTCACTCAAGACAGAAGAATGTATCCAGACTAGGATGGAGCACGTAATGGGTAAATGCTGTGTGGTTGGGAGAGCCAAGGGATGTAAGTTTTAACCCAGTGACGTTGTCGTAATTAACTTTGCCCTCTGCATTCACTCTATGTTATGCATTCATTCAAACCCATAACATGATATATTGCTGTGCAGCTACCGTCATTTATGCCGGAGGAGCAGTCGGAGCCCTGATTATTTGCAGCGGCCTGTATTTCATCGTCTCTATGGGATCGTAAGTTTTGCATATCATGAAGATATTTATCGCCCATAAGTGGCATCATAAACACCTGTATACGCTCATATCCTCATTGTTGCTTTCCACGAACTTGGATGCTAATGTTTACGGTGGCATGCCTCATTTACTCTCAGGACAATGAAGGTCGTCAAGGGCCAGAAGCCTGATGAGGACGAGGATTCAGGCGACGCATGTAAGCTCTACGAGAACAAGACGCCACATATGCAAGTCAACCAATTGATAGCGACAGATGCTGACGACGTCTTCTGGGAAGACTGAGACTACTGAGGTACCATAGTACTGCTAACAGAATCACATGGGTACGAACACACATCGCAAAGCGACCTAATGTATCACAATACTCTTACCATTATATTTGGTAATATTTAAAAATGAGACTATACGGCTACAAGCGGGATGTGCTATCGTACGATGTGCTCAGAGAGGTGGAGCGGAAATACGGATATGGTACGCGGCAGTGATGCATTTCGTGCAATTGAACACCACTTGACGTGAAATGACCTTTATGTGATGTGAATATATAATGTGTGTGGTTACTCATCGGTGCTGCTGCTACCGACCTAGGCTTCAGTAGCCCTTTTTTACAACCCCGTAGTCACAAGTTCACCGATGACTTTGTGGTTGTATTGAGGATATCTAAGCGCTTTCATGAGACAAATTCGTGTTACTTGTGGAATCTCAATGTGTCATACACTTTAATAAGCCTTCTACACATATGCACAAACTTGTTTGCACCCTATTACCAGAAGGGATTAATAAACATCATATAATGGTATTTTAGCGATAAAGATGACGGACGACGTTGTTAAAGTGCCTGCCGCAGACCACGATGTTTGCAACACAACCAAGGCAGATGAGCACGCGGATGAGGAGAGGAAGGAGGCCGCTCCAGCCGCTGATGCAGCGAAAGAGCAGAGGGACGAAGAAGTATGCAAGAAGAAAATCATTTTTAACCCACACGCTCCCCCAGCATTCCGACTATTGGCAGAAGCCACCGCATGCTTAAAGGTATGTTAACTGTCTATGTACATTGTTTTCGCAAATCGCATGCCACATGACACGATTTACACCACTTCATGGTCATGCTACCTTTGTCAGTGGCATTTTTGACCATATCACTGTTTAGCATATGATATCACAGTCTACCTCATACATAAGCGTGGAATATTAAATCCATGTTTTCATGTGCGGCTATAGCGCTTGTTGATATTGTTGCAGGGTAAAAATAACCAAAATCCCGAGAACATCCACCGTCCAGGCGTTTAGATGCGATTATATTGCCTTTAAGATGGAGGCGCACAACTCTTGGCTGCAAAGTATTGAGTGTTGCGTCTAAGCAGTGAAACAAAACGGTAGTAGCATTATCTCATGACACAATAGTAAAAAACCAGACTCAATTCTAATATAGTCGCTTTCACCATGGAAACTGCATAAGCTCAAACATACCCTAACACGGTCTTTGCCTTGGTCCAAGGATCGCTTGACCCCTGAGCCTCAGACAGCAGCTCCTGTAGCACCTGCGTCGTACGTTCCCTGTCCAGTTGTTCCAGTGGGACAGCCTCCACCCCTGAAACCTCCGCTACGCTGTCACCATCAATGTGAGAAATCTTGAAGAATCCACAGGAAATGAAGTATTTCGATGTTTCCCCCGTATCTGCGCATACAACCGATACGACGCCTGGTTTGAGGTTGCTGAGCATGGCAGAATGCCCCTTGGTCACGGTGAAATACCCCTCATGGCCTGGAATGGATTTAACACATGACTTCAAAGACGGGAAAATGGCAACAACAGATGGAAAACAATACGAAAAGATCACAGATCGACAGTTTTTACAAACAGATAGTGGTACCGTGACGCTTACCTGGCAGCGTGGCCTGCTTCACGACCTTCCGACTGAGCAGTGTGGTATGCGGAGTCATTAGGGAAAAAACAAGATTCCCCTGACCTGCTGCGGTGGAAGCGTGCCTCAAAATTCTTGACAAGACAACTGCCATCTTGATATATGCAATAATGGAATAACACCAGGTGACTGGTACTCCGCATAATGGAGCTCCACAGAGCACGCTCACTGATATATGACACGGTAAAATAAGCCACCACAAGACAGATGGCGGCAACCTGTGCCTATGATATGGTTATGTGCAGTGAATAAGTTAATGTCTGTGAACCTAATGTGACCACTGTATATGCCGCCTGCCAGAGCAGCGAGAGAAGGGAGCAGCTGCTACAATACCAACCTAGAAGATCCACGTATAACTGTAGCTACTAGTGATAGTTCAGAATGTACAGCACATTCACGTTAGACACTCTTGTAAAAAATTGAGGCATACGCGACACCGGTTAGGATGATGAAGGCCGCCGAGACTTTAGCAGACAAACTAGCATAGACAACCATATAGCTTACGATGACGACTGCCCCGTAAAACTTCTTTAGTGTTCTGTGAGGAAGGATGCTTCACCTTACAAGTGTGTGATCACATGGGGGCATCCGCTCATTGCCAACCATTGATATTTCTCTGATACTTTGCGCCACAATGAGACGAGTATTCTCCAAGAATGTCTACCGGTGAGTGGAATGGTGTTCATCACGTGGTTCGCCATATTAGAGGAAGAATCCTCTAGTTGTATCACTTCTGTGCACATGCCCTGAATGGGTGTTTAATACACGAACCATCCCCAAAGGATATTCAATACATACTACTCTAGCCTTGTGGATGCATACATTCAGCCAAATTGATCTAGCTTCATTGTTCCGCAGACATGCAGTGAGCTGGTTTGGCTCTGAGAACTATCGCAAGGCGTTCAGATGCGCACCACGCATGAGTTTTCTGCAGGTGGACTACAGAATGCTCAGGTAAGGACTAGTTGTTGCATGAAACGTCGCTGTAGAAATCCACTGCTGATGCGCTCGGGATCACTAGAGGAAGTCAGGGAGGCCCTGAGGGTCAGCATGACTGGCCAACAAGCACCTTGGGACAACTGCCTGGGCCTCACTGGTATGGGTGAGTTATCTGCCTGGCAGTCTCTGTGTGTATACGACCACTTGCTGTCGAAGATATCAGTACAAACCATGAATATCTGGTCTGGCTTTAAATCCATAGCATCAATATCCGCGCGTCGAATAGCAGACAATCGCAAGATCAGCTCCTGCTAACGACCTAACTAACGGTTGCTCAAAGTTTAATGTACTTGAAAGCCCCACCCTGTTGCGATAAGGAGTACTGGTGTTGTTTGTTGATATCATAAGTGGAGTTTACCTCATGGCGCTTTGGCAGTGAGTTTGTCGCCCTTTGATTTCTAATGTCCCTGTTTTGTGCGTTGTGGTTGACAGAGTTGCTTTTCATGAATCATGTCGTGTAGACATTACATCTATTGAAGAATGCGTCCGGAAGTGCCTAGACTCCTACACATGTATGATGCCATTACTACAACAGTTCTGTTGGCTAAACTTGAGAATCCACAAGGAGACCCATGTCATTACTTTGCAGCCGCATGGTCAACCATATTCCACAATCTAAACAGCACGCCACAACTAACATGCAAAGCAGGTGCTGTTAACAGGGTTCGTAATGTTTTAAGTATACTTTCATGCATAGATAGTACAGGTACGCAAAGCGTTATCACAAGAGAGTGTCGCATAAATATCTCCTGTGGGAGTATGTGACCACATAAAGTGAATTAGGCCATGTATAGTGGTGGCCTGCATAAGTGTTGAACACTGTGCTTGGGCAAGCACCAGTTCTTGCAAAAGTGATTAGATTATACTAACCAATTACTAAGTGTCTAGCAGCAGTTTAAACGTACGATTCATTCGTAGATAATAACAGGCAGACTAGTTATGCGTTAGTCAGGCGTAACGTAAGACAGTGTTGTAAGGTAACCCAGCTGTACTAGGTAGAACATGGCTTTTAAGAATGACGAGTTAGGCTTTACTAAATGCTGTATGACCACAATAGCAACAACGTTAGCTGTTTAACCGGGCATAATAACATAGCTATGTGTATTTGACCCCTATGGAGAAGGCTGCTGCTGCATTCCTCAGGTGGGAAAATCGAAGGAGGCAAATGGCATCGATGCACACTCCATCTTACACATATCACACCCTATTCCTCATGATGACGTCATTCAAGAACCGTTTCATGTCTATAAGCTCGTACGTTCACTTTTCCAACTCCCTAGTTGTACCAGGGGCCAGCACTCAAAGTTGAGGAGGCAGTTGGACAGGTTACACAGGCAGGCAACCAGGGATATAAAGATGGTAAACGCAACCGACTGTCACCATTGATGAACTTCAGCGCATAAAGATGGCAAGGAGTGAGCTGGCAACCTACGACAGCTCCCGCATACTGTCTAATGTGAAGAATGCACTCATGGTAAGGCAGTCGCAGTTGAGACAAATGATACAGGTGTACAGCACAGCTATCATAAATGGAGCTTCCAGGGGCACCGAGTCAGTGTCTGTAGCAGGTTCCAGTTGATAGGTGGAAGCACATCACCGTTTCAGACAGGAGCGTAGCAAGGCAGAAGGCCGCGTTTTCACAGAGCGATAAGAAGAAGCGATCTTGTTCCTTTGATAAAGAGGAGGAAGAATTCAACAATTTCATAAACGGTCTACTGCGCCGTATAGATAAGTGCTGCGAGAGCCACCGAAAAGGAGACTCCAGCGAAGATATCCTCCTAGACATTCTATACGATCAAAAGTGATCACATTTCCATTAAGCATTAATTTTTAGCTTCATTACATATGAGTGTTAAAATGTGTTGTGCCAACAACCTGTACATATGATGCACAAGCTGCCCTAGATATTTACCCGTTTGCGACCCACATGATTACGAATAACAATATCTTAGTCCGAATATCGAACCTAGATGCAAATAATCGCTCTAAACGTTCAACTTCTCGGGCGCCACATCCAAGTGAAGCAGCAATGCAGTGATTCCAAGCCGGGTTAATCGCATTTTATGGAATATAAAAACCAATATCCATACTTTCATACATCAATATGTGTTTACATGTCAACGACATTGTTAAGGGTGGTGGAACTAATGGGTTTTCGTCAAATTCAATGCATCGGATAGACACGGTATCACAAACTGGGAACTGAATGTGCTCCTGTATAGCAAGGCAGTCGTAGGGCATCTCTACACACTTTGTAAGGCCAGACGGACCAAGATTATCATCGCACGGAGCATTATTGTTGCTGCTTCGGACTTTAATTCCCTTGCCTAATGCTCGAGGACTCCATCTTTCTTCGTAAATGAGGATACAAGGTGACGTATAACCATGAAAAAGAAGGTAACGTCCGATATTCGTTCCCTGGTGGAGCATGCCGTATCCACAGGGGAGCGATGTCTATTCGTCATCGTCGGAGACAAGGCTCGTCTTCAGGTGGCAAACCTCCATTACCTTCATCAGAGGGTTTCTGGAAAAAAGGCAAACGTGCTATGGTGCTACAAGAAGAACCTAGAAATGTCATCGCACCAGAGGAAGCGTCACAAAGCACAGAAGAAACTAGCCTACAGAGGTATGTATGATGAAGCCACGGAAGACCCCTATGAGGTTTTCCTTCGCACAACTGAGATACGGTACTGCTATTACAAGGAATCGCAAAAGGTGCTTGGTCAAACATTCGGCCTGCTTGTGCTGCAGGACTTTGAAGCATTGACCCCAAATGTTCTCTGCAGAACTGTAGAGACTGTCCAAGGAGGAGGTTTGGTCATACTTCTCCTCAACACCATGTCATCACTGAACAACCTTTACGAGATATCTATGGATATACATTCCAAGCTAGTTAGCCATGCGCACGGCAGCGTTGAACCCAGGTTTGTGAAGCGTTTCGTTTATTCCCTTGCGAGCGCAAGGAATACTATTGTGGTCGACGACGAGCTTAACGTGCTACCTATCGCAAAGATGACATTGTCAGATCTTCCCAAGGCCAAAGGAAACAGTAAAAAGCTAAGTAAGCTGCAACTGTCACTCAGTGAGAATGAGGAAGATGTACATGAGCTCAAGTTGTTGACGAAGCTTTCCACCATGTGCATAAAGCATGGGCAGCTCAAGGCTCTGATTAAGCTATTCAATGTAGTATCGAAAGGGGCAGAGGTGATTCAGCGACTCAATATCACCACTATAATTAGCGCGAGGGGTAGAGGGAAGAGTGCAACAATTGGACTATTTCTCTCTGGCGCCCTCAATATGGGTTTCCGGAACATCCTCATAGTGGCGCCGGCTATGGAAAACGTTCAAACGTTGTATACATTTTTAGAGAAGGGACTGCAGTTTCTCGGCAGTCCAGAGGATGCCGAAGTGGTAGTCTCACGTAAGGATGGTTTCATTGATTGCATCTCACTAAAAGTTAAGGGCAACATATGCGTGAAGTACATAGAGTCAAACAGCATCGATATAAGAACTGGGGCCAACAACTATCTTTATGATATACTTATCATAGAAGAAGCTGCGTCAATACCTCTCCCAATCGTGGAATCACTGTGCAAGAAGGGTATAGTTATTATTTCTTCAACTGTTGGAGGGTACGAAGGAACCGGGCGGTCATTGAGTTTGAAGCTCATTGATCGCTTCAGAAACACAAACCCCGAGGCGCTCACAGAGATTACGCTCAAGGAACCTATTAGATACAGCAAGAACGACTCTATAGAGAATTGGATGAATGGGTTGTTGTGTCTTGGACTGCCGGCTGATGCTTCGAAGGATCGTGATGTCCTACCTGCTCCTAACAAATCTCAGCTATACATGGTAAACAGGGACGTACTCTTCTCCTACCATCCCAAAGCGGAGTCATTTTTGAACTCTGTTGTGGCAGTCCTATCTTCTTCACACTATCGCAATTCCCCAGACGACCTGTTGTTATTGAGTGATGCACCGGCACACAAGTTACTGGTTCTTATGTCCAAAGACTCAGAAAAAAGTGAATCTGGGTCTGAGGCAGACTTTGAAAGCAAGGTGCTTTGTGTCCTCCACGTTTCCTTAGAGGGTAGAATCAGCAAACTGATTGCAAAGGAGGCAGTGTCACAAGGGGCCACGAAGAAGAGTGGAGACATGATACCATGGACACTCACGCAGAACTTTTGCACTGAAGATTTTTGTCAACTTCTGGGAGTAAGAGTCATTAGAGTGGCTGTTCCACAGGCGTTACAAGGCATGGGATACGGTTCAGAGTGCATGTCACAGTTCATCGCAAACGTTGACAGCGTCGTCAACCAGAACGTTGCCAAGGACTCTCTTCTCGTTCCTATAGATCCTAGCGTAGCATCCAAGAAAGGAGGAGAGAAGGTGGATTACATTGGAACCTGTTTTGGACTAAACTCGAGATTGATGAATTTTTGGATCAGGTTGGCATTTAAGCCCGTGTACTGCCGTCAGGTCCCAAATGAGGCCACTGGTGAGTACTCGATTATCTTGCTCCACCCTACTAGCGTTTCCGAACCAGCTCCTGAAGCTGATAAGAAGCTATGGATACATGAATTCTGCGAGGACTTCTCCAAGAGACTGCTGGGCTTAGGCTCTTCTTGCTGGAGGTCTCTACCAGCAACGTTACTGTTAACCATGGTAACTGCAGCCACTGAACACATAACACCAAGGGACCATGATAGTCTACTACAGACGGTACGTTTTAGTTGATAACAATTAATAATGCACAGTTAACTTCGTTAGACCTAGGCCGACTTGAGCGTTACTCTGCCCAAATAGCGGAGTTCACTTTGATCACGGATCTTTTGCCGCTCGTTTGCCGCCTTGTGTTTGAGAAGAAAATAGATATAAACTCTATCTTATTTGCAGTGTGCGATTCTGTTGGGCATCGGTATACAGGGCAAGCCTCCATCCGTTATCGGGGAGGAGCTGAACATGCCCCTTAACCAGATAATGGCCCTGCTACACAAGGCCGTGCATAAGTTCTCTAAGAAGATGAGTCACCTAGAGAAGGAACAGATCGCTACATCGCTGTGAATGCCGTTGGGCGTTTCTTGTTACCGTCGTGGTTGACATAGTCTAGCCAGAGGACGGCGTCGGCCTCCCACTCCTTGATGCGTGACCCCAACATGTTAATTTCGCTTTGTTGTCGTTGCAGAATATCGTTTTTGTGTTTGATAAGTTTCTGCATTTCAGCATCCTTGCGGTATAGCGCAGTAATTAGCTGTTCTAGGGTCGTGTTTCCAGTTTGGCGGAGCACCTCCTCGTCTGCGGCTTCTTCGGTGGCCGACAGCTTGAGTATGGGCAGTTGGGCGAGCAGCTTCCCTTGGTCTTTCATGATTTTTTGGTACCTTTCTTGGTGGAACGACACTTTTGTGGCCATTTCTTCGCGCTCCTCCTCCAAGGCCCTTTCCATCTCCTGCTTGCTGCGCTCAAGGTGGCCGCACTCCTCCTGGACACTTTCCAATTTCTTGCGCAGTACGCCTATTTCCTTGGACGCCTCCTCCCTGGTGGTCTGCAGTTGGTCGATAAGGATGTCTAGGGACTTGGACTTGGGTTGCACCTCACCCTTGAGTACGTGTTCAAACTTGCTGAGGAGGTCGATCTGCTTCTGCAAAGCCTGCACCTCCATTTCGTGCTTAGCCTCTCTCTTGAGGTATATGTCAGCCATGTCCTCAAAGAGCAACGCCAGTTTGTTGTCCGGCCCAAAGGCGTCGCATATGGTTGTGTATATGGCGTCCATGATCTCCTCGCAGTCCTGTCCATAGTCCTTGGCGTCCAGTTTCTTGACGGCCTCCAAGGCCTCATAGTAGGCTTCGTTGCCCTCCTGATGCTGCTTCGCCTTGTCCAGCTCTTCCATCAGTTGTCTGTTTTGCTCCCTGAGCTGCGCCACCTGCTGTTCGAGGGACTCGCGCTGCCGCCCCCTCAGCACCAAGTTTGAGGCTAAGTTCTTGCACATTGGTGATCAGGTCCATCATACTCTTCCCGCCGGTCTCCACACACATTTCTGGAGTGTGGACAACGGACATCATGGTCTCGGAGGCGACTGTGGAAGTCTTGTCCATGTCAGAGAGCCGGGTGGGCTGGCGCTTCATCTGGAGGTTGACGTCTAGCGCAGATTTGGCCCACTCCACATCGTCTGCACTTATCGGACCGAAGAGATACTCTCGGGAGCGGCCCTTGTCCTGCTAAGACAAATGTGTAAAAATGTGTACGGCAGCCTACCTTGCCATGGGAGCGGCGCCGGGAATCCAATACCTCGCCCAGAGCGTTAGACATCGTGTGTACAAATATGTGTGTAAAGTAGTTTTACAAACATTATGGTGTGTTGTGTTAGTGAGAGTGTCTAGGGATTGATTGTAGTGTCGGGTGCACATCGGAACTGGCTGTAAAACTCATCCTTGATGGTTTCCACCCATTCAGCAGCGGGTAACTTGTTCTTTTTAACGCAAATTTCATCCATGTAACTGTTCTTGACCATGTCTACGTCCTTACCACCATCGTAAGGCAGCTTTCCGCCATCGTACGGTAGTACCTTGGGGGAGGGGGTAAGGTTGCCTGCCATGTATTCTCCATCCATGGTGTTGATGGACAATGGAGTGGCGTCTTCACTAACACTTCCTATGGTCGAGTATACCTTGAGGCTGTCGTAGCTCCTGTGGCTATGTACGGCTGCGTGTGGCAGGTCGACCATTGTTGATATAGTCTCGATGCGTTTGGTATTAAGGTTGGAAGCGCGCACCACGTAATGCGTAGCTTCGAGATTTTCACCCATGACATTACGCGGGGTCTTTAGTTCACATGGCAGGAGGTCTCCTGCGTACCTGAAGTCGGCAAATTCACAGTCAAAGTCCACAAACTGCTTTTCACAGAGGCGATTAAGGTCCAGGATGGTCGCCTTTACTAATCTATGGTGTTCACATTTTACATCCCCAGGTGCTATGATTTCAGCTTCGGGGTCACGATCCAATAATTGTAGGAGGCACTCTTGATTGATAATTTCACACCCTTGTAAAAATACACGTAGCCCGAGTTTGTATCCCATAAACAGTAGTGCTGCGGCATCTATAATGGCGTTATTAGTGAAGTCGATGGTATTGACTCCATTGAATCCCGCAATTCCAGTAATGTCGACGAGTCCATTGTTAGGGATGAGTAGGCAATCTACATCTAGAGCTGCAAGGGGGTCTGCTCTGATGCTGTCAATATTGTTTGCCTCCAGGTCCAGGAGACTGTAATGTACAGGTTCAAGTCCAACTAGTGGTGTCTCCAGATCATAGTTGGTGGTAATAACGGTTGCGGCTCCTACTTTTCTGAGCCATATGGGTCCAAGACGATTGTGGCGAAGTTTGACTACCTTGAGCCTACCTAGCTTCCAGAGTGGAACGACGGATACGATTTCATTGAAACACGCGTCCAACCTGTTTAAGTTCACAAATCTCTCTATACCGTCGAGTGACGTGAGCTTACACGACGACACGTCTAATTCGGTCACGTCCTCAAAGGCTAGACCAAGCTTGCACAGTTCCCCCGCCACTAGATCATCCTGCAACGTGGCGAGACGCTCACCGCTAAGGTTGAACAGCATTTTTTGCTATAATTAAATATTAAAACTTATCCTTAACGGTTTAAAAGCTGCCCTCGCTTGGCTGACCTTGATGAAGTTTGGACGGCCAACTCTACCAGGGTTCGACGGTGTTACACATAAGTAAAAATCCCCTGATGAAACCCATACACCAACGATGCCGAATTTCCCTGCGCACCAAGAATGTTCGTGAGGGTTCCCAACACGTGTGAAACGAAGCCTGAGGGCGGAAGGAAATGGGAACGTACTATCCGAACCGGGTTATTCCGATTGCTTTAAAGAATGTCTTGCCAACAATGTACACAATTAATATACTTTACGGGAGAAATGTATTGTGTTGGCAGGGCTGGAAGGCTACCCGCAATAAGTTGTGGCCCGACAGTGAGCCGTATATTGCACTCTTGGCTAGGGCTACGCTAGCGCAAATCTTATACACACAGTGTTATAGCCTTGAAAGTCGTCTGTCATGCAGGGTAATGGTGTTTTGTGTCGATGCTCCGTCCACACAACTGACTGCAAAGCAGTGTGCATAGGACTATGTCTATCAGTGCAAGTATCTTGGTCGTGGGACGGCGATCGCAGGCAGTGGCCAAAAGGACCGCAAACGCCTCTCCTAACACACACATTTGTGCCGTACATGGGTGTCTATTCCGCTGCATATTGGTCCCACAGCTAGCGAATGTGACAAGTGTGTACGACGGGGCAACGACCTCAAATAATGAGAATAAGTGTTATACTACAAACAGTATGTCTCTACAAAGTTGTTTTTAGTCTACAAAACGAAAGGTATACATATGGTAGTAAAGTAGGATGTGACCTAGGGGCGCCATGCCGCAAAAGTGATTCCATAGCGCACGTTACACCTCGAATTCCACGCCAAAAGACACATAGCTATTTGTTGATGTGCCCTAGATGCATTAAAATAACAGGAATAGCTACCTTGTGGTTCCGCTCATGAGTGGCGGAGGCAATCTGCATACCGACTGCTTCAACACTGTACCTGAAGCCGTAAAGCTAAGGCTTTCACGAATAACAAACGCACGAAGGAATTGTCAAATAGTTGTTGAGTCCTATAGATTCTGAATGATCAGTTCGGGGGACGTACCAAGGTCCCCACCGTGATTCCACTGCAACAATAGGTCGCTCCATTTCATATACCTTCAAGGAAAATGGCGAGCGCACCCAGGCATATAATTTTAAGGTAATGTTTTGTCGTTTGTGCGTTAACATCCGCTCAGGGGATCACCACGATCCCTACCGCCAAGGCGCTGCTGCTGGATACGGTGCTATCGGAGACTCAGCGCCGGACGCCGACGGAAATCCACAAGCAGTTCAAGATTTCGCGTATCCGCAAGTTCTATATGCGCAAGGTGAAGTACGTGCAACAGGCGTTTAGGGATCGGCTTCAGAGAATATTGAGCCAGTTGCCACATCTTGATGTATGTTCCGCATTAGTAGCCGTTATATGCCTTCTCAGGACATCCATCCATTCTACAGTGACCTGTTCAATGTACTATATGACAGGGATCACTACAAGCTGGCACTCGGGCATTGCAATGCAGCCCGTCGCCACCTCGACAAAATCGCAAAAGAGCACGTAGGCCTGATTAAGTACGCCATCTCAGCCTACCGATGCAAGTCGCTCAAGGTTGCCGCCTTGGGTCGCATGGCCAAGGTCATTGTGAAGCTCAAAGGAAGCCTAAAGTACCTGGAGGATGTCAGGCAGCACATGTCACGTTTGCCTTCTATCAACCCGTAAGTTGCAAAAACCTCGTTTTTTAGACGTCCATTTGTATTCATGCTTTGCTATAGCTTAGAGTTCTTTTATCACTGTCTTACCAAAGAATTCTTAACATTCAACTGGATCTAATGTAATTTCAGGTACACCAGGACGTTGTTGCTGACGGGTTACCCAAACGTGGGTAAATCAAGTTTCATGAACAAGGTCAGCAAGGCTAATGTGGACGTACAGCCATACAGCTTTACCACTAAAAGCTTATATGTCGGGCACTTTGATCATGATTATTTGCGCTGGCAGGTGATTGATACGCCAGGTCTCCTGGACCACCCTCTAGACGAGCGTAACACGATCGAGATGACAGCCATAACTGCGCTGGCACACATATACTGTGCTGTGCTGTTTTTCATAGATGTCAGTGAATCATGTGGGTATTCCATTGAACAACAAATCGCACTTTTCGAGTCGATCAGGCCGCTATTCAAGGACAAGCCCACCCTGGTGATACTGAACAAGATAGACATGGGTCCCTTTGACTTTTCAAGAATGTCTCAATTAGAGGGAATGAGGTTTGTAAAGGTATCTGCACTAACAGGGGAGAACGTGGACGATGCAAAGGACATTGCCTGCAAGCTCCTGTTGGAGTCGAGACTAGAGAAGAAGTTGACACAAGCCCCTCAAAGCGCACTATTAAAATTGGCCTATGTTACCAACGTAACCGCTAACCCCGCTAGGCCGTCTATGGAAAGGCCAAACGAGGTACCGGGTCTAGAGATCAAGACAGAGAAGGACCTGGAAGAGGCTGGGGGAGGTCCTGGTGTCTATTCATTGGACATGCGCAAACACCACATTCTTGCAAACGAGGAATGGAAGTATGATGAGATTCCAGAAATTTACCGTGGAAGGAACGTTATCGACTATGCGTATCCAGGTAACGAGGAAACGCTTAGGAGGTTGGAGAAGGAGGAGCAGCTATTGCTAAGGCAGTTGGCAGATGACAACATAGACGACGAGTGGGAGGAATTGGTCTCGAAGGAGGAGGAGATGCACGCAAGAATCCGCCAACGCAAGTTGGAGCGCGCAATGAAACGCAAGAAGGGCGGTCCTGTGCTTCACGAGACTCTAAAGATAAAGAAGGTACGGACCAAGGCGAAGGACCGTATCAAACTACACCAACGTGCGTCGAGACTGGATCCTATGCCGATAGATACAATAGAAGGAAAGCTACATGTGGCAAAGAGCCGCCAAAGGCAGGACCAGGGAGAGCCGGTCAAGTTCGTCAGACCAAAGGTCCGTGTCAAGGTACCCAAGGGTATCGCGAACGAATACGACCGTACTATCACTGCAAAGCGTCCGAAACATCTGTTCACAGGGAAAAGGACCCTGGGAAAGACCTCAAGACGTTGATTTATGTCGACATGTTGAACCGCATTGTAATGTGGTATTACATATGTTACCGACTTCTATACTAGTTGTGTTGACTTGTTCTTCTTATTCACCAAGTAGACAAAAACATGGTCCTACTTCACATAAAGATGCAGTACACCTTTATAAAATGACTATGTTTACACGACCTTTACCAATATGATGTATTCCTCCATGGGTTGTAAGGGCTGCAGCAGCCCACCGTCCGTACGTAGTCACGTGAATTATATGAAAGATAACGTCAATATCGACTGGACCAAGTCCAAATTATTTATTTTATATTTGTATTTGATATTATATGGAGGTAATCAATTAATACGCGTGGATTCCAGCTAGACCTTTGACGTCCGGAACACGTGTTGCGCGGACCAGGAAGGATAACGATGCTTTATCTCACTCGGGCGTAAGCTAACATCTGGATTCCCCTAATTGTTGCCACCTTAATGGTGGTCTGTAATGTTTAAGTTTTAAGAGTCATGGCTCCCATCTTACGTCCACTGTTTCTTCTCGTCTTCTTACTGGAACGGGGGGGTCCTCTTGCCTCTGGGTCTGAAACTCCAGAACAACAGGCAACACGAGAATCAAAAGAAACTATTGCGAGAATCGATGATGCCATAGATGATTACATAAAGAAGATGGCAAAGGGAGAGAAGATAGACTATGGTGAAGCAGATGTTATCGCAGAGGAGAAAGAAGTTGTCCTGAAAAGGTATATTAAAGGAAATAAAGAGGCTAATTCAGCTGAAGGCCTGTCATTGGGGGTTTTAGGGGTTGTCAATTACGTGGTTATGGGAATATCAAGATTCTCATCCACTGTTGCTGGGAAGGACTACAAAGGGACAAATTATATCGGAGCTGCCATATGTATTGCTGCAGGCCTCGCAGCGTCTGTGTTGATGTAATTTATGGATTGTTTGATCGACGAAGCCACGCGATCATCGGGGAAGATGCAGCCTAATGATGGCATGTACGAGGCACTTATTGGTACTATATCGTCAGTGGATTGACACTCACTTCAAAATCCAATGGCCACTTGTAACACGCAATTGAGGGTGACTCTTGGGATATAATGTTTAAATTTTGGAATTAATGTAGACTGCCTTAAAGGCAGGGGGGGCACACATACACGTGGATGAGAAGTTATCTCCAGTCCCCTCACCGAATGGAATGGTAATATTGAGTAATATTGACACATTTATGAAATCACATGAGAACACCTGCATTTAATATTGCATACAGATATAGGAAGAGTCAAAAATGGTTTCATATTTGCTGTGAAATGCACTATATTCATCTTTAAGCGAATTTTTTATTGGCATGCATAGAATGGATATCCCCGTCTTTTCTATTAATAAACAATACAAAGGCCCACAGTATAGATACAGAAACATATTAAAATACATTAGAGACACAGTCTGTGTTTTGATTTTCTACTCTTCATAATTTGCATATGCATGCGAGACGTAACTGAGGTAATGCTCCCTATTGGCTGTTTAGTGGTATTGGGTTAGAAGGCACTTTATGCACAGCATAGATGCGGCACCATATTACCCTTAGTATCTGTGATCACTTCGCAGCGATTTCCTGGAGCTTCTCTGCGCGTCTCAAATGTTGTTCATTCACTGCAATTATTGAACAGTGCAAACTATGAAACCCACAAATTCCCGAATAGAAGTTCTTTACAGACGCTGTAGCGGACTCTATTTGTTCTTTCATCCAAGTTGCCGCCTGCACCACTATAATGAGGGGACGGGAAAACATACTGCTACGACTTGACCGCCCCGCAAAAAGATCTCCGCAACTGCAGCCATCCCCGCAACACTAACTAGAGACAGGCATACAATGCCAAAAATGAACTTCTTGTGAAAACTCATCGTGATATGTGTAACATCCGTTAGTATTCTTTCTCTTCAAATGGGTCACTCATTTCTCTTCCAAAGGACAGCAGTGAGACGAGACCCCAACTGCAGCATAGAAATCAACCGTAAGGGCTTGATAAAATTGTAGATCAAACATTGCGTCTCCCTAGTAGAGACCTAGTTCATTTTACTCCTGTTATCCGTTTATATATGACATATACGCCTTATTCACTAAATGCACATCGAGGGTTAACAGTTAGGTTAGGCCTTCTCTAGCGAGTCTATTAGTTTTATCCCCTTTGCCAGAGTGGCATCAGAACATGGTAACATCATCACTACCTTGCGTAACACTTCATAATCGTTTATCTTGGGCAATTCTTTCTTTATGACGGGTAGAGCATCTGATGGAGCAATAGATAGAGCTCTGATGAACTTCGACATAGCTTGGTCGGCAGCGTAGATACCATCCTTTCCTTTTAGCAGATGTAGCACCGTTTCTAAGTATATTGCACCATGTTCCTCGGCGGCAATAATTCTGGCCTCTCTGTACTCTTCTGGAGAAAGGGTAAGAATCCGGCTGGAAGTGTTTATTACCCCTTGGAGGTTGTCGAAATTCTCTTCACCTCCTTTGAATTGCAGCTCGAAAAACTCATCTGGTGTATATGTGAATACTCTAGTTTCTGCCTTATCTTCTCCGTCTTCTATGCAATCCTTTATGATGTTGATGAACCAGTGTATACGCCTAGAACGTTCGAAAGGTATTATCTTTCTGAAATCTTCTCCATGCAGTATAATCACTAATTTCTTCATAGCTTCCAACCCAGATTCCGGATCATACCATTCCTTTATACGGTGGGCCACGTGGGTGGCAAATACCTTTTCAAGATCAACATTTTCAAATTCATAGGTCTTTTGCAGGTGTTTCACCTCCTTCATGCAGTCCATTGTGAGCTCCTCCTCCTTAAATTGTTTCAGGAATTTGTGGTAAAACTTCCTTCCAAGTTTGTTCAGAAGCTCCTTTCTGTCTTCCCTGAAGAGACCATATACAGCGCACATCTCATCCAACTTAGTCTGATCTACCTTTTCGTAAAGATCACAATGGGATATGATGAATGCAGACATGATTTCTTCCATGAATACCGAGGTTTGAGCTTTGATGGAGAACTTCTGCTTCAGTTTCCCATCCGACGCCGTTAGTACATTTAGCCTTTTGAATTCAGAAACGATGAATTCTGCCCTCTCCAAGAAATCCTTACCAGGAACCCGATCCATCATTAACCTATTAGCTTCTCTAGTTAAATAGTCATACTCCGCTTTTCGGAGAATCATATCAAGTGGCTCATCCGATATCAATAGTTGCTTGGCTAGTGGCTTCACCTGTTCCTCAACAACCTTCGACCAGTCTTTCACTGATTCCTTCATTAACTGTCCACAGTGCTGATCAAGGGCAAACTGCACAATATATTTCTTTTGTTAGTTAACCTACCGAGAAGCACTTGGTATGTATCTCCTCAATTTTTTCTGGAGACAGCTTGAAGAAGGAGTGTAACTTCTTGATGTTTTCCATCTCTAGATCGCTTGGTATCTTTTCAGAGTATAGATAATTCATTCTATTGTATATTGAAGGATCGAAGGGGTTAAAGTATGAATCTTGCACGTCACCGATATCATCCTCAATGTGTTCGACGAATGCCCCAGTTCGCTTTAGCAGGTTCTCTTCATAAGTTACACTACATATCTCTGCAGCTGTTGCCTTGTCACAGTCCAGCTCTTCCTCCCAGTCGACCTTGGAACCCAAACTAAAACTCCTTGATACATCGCAGAAGTAACATACCTGTCCTTTTGCCTCAACCGTTGCCGAGCATAAAGCCTCCTCCAATCTCTATCTGTTCTTTCCATTAATCTGAAAATGATGATATGACACTAGTTAAGACATACTTTTCAAGGAATGGGAATATTGTGAGGACTGTCTTGGCATCCTCATCATTCACTCCTCTTTTGCGATAACAATACACTACCCAACAGGCATATGCGAGTTTACTGTTAATTATTGGGCGACCGTCTGCAAATTCGTCTACTGGTTTCAACTCCTCTAATTCATACTCTGGTTCCTTAGGCCTGTCTCCAACGTGGAATTCTGTAGGTATGCACTCAAATTGTGGATCTATTTCGCCCTTTTCTACAAGCTCAGATAGTTTCATCTGAAGATGAAGAGGCGTTTCATTATCTTCTCCGACGATTTCCAGCGGTTCTGCATCCTTTAAATCGGCCTCAAACTCTTCCTTGGCAATCTGCAGTTCAGATTTCTTAGGCGGTGGGTCAGCCAGCTGCCAGTCCTGATTGGGCAATTTGGCTATAATACCAGTTCCAATAATCTCATCTTTCGTGAATTCGTGCTCTGCGAATGGTAAATTATATCTGAAAGCTTGTTCTAAGCGGTACCAAAGTTTACAGTCTATTGTAGATGCTGCTGCATTTACAACTGCTTTTTCTTCCTTTTAACAACATAGACATGTGTTTCTCCACAAGATTCCAGTTCAATTTGTTCCTGGCATTTATCATTTCCTTTTTAGCTTGTGAGACGCTTTGCTTGATAACTTCACATATTGCGTTGACAAACACTAGATCCTTGCACCTGTAGCGCTGTTTTATACCCTTTATCATGTCAGAAGTTACAGCAGTAAGGTCCCATTCTTCCACCTCCTTCTTCAAATCCTGGAATAGTGCAACACTGCAGGCATCCAAGGCAACCTGGTCTGCTATTCCAGTTGCCCTTGCCATATCTAGCACTTTGTCATGGTCCAATTTCCCATCTTTGTATAGTCGTTGTGCTAGTAGGAACATGGCATCTGTCTTTATTTCTTCGGTGTACTTTGGGGCTACGTCAAACTCTTTTATTTTCTCGTCGATGTTGCCTGCATGGTTCTCTTATTTCCGATGCTATAAATTCTGTGCACTGCTTCTTCAGAAATGCTGTATACCTTGGGAGGAGCCACTCTTCCCTCAGATACATGAATATGGATATCGCTTTGGCCATTTCTAACTTGTATCCCTGAGGGCGGGATATGTCTACAAGGGCATCTCTAGCCTCCTGTAACTCAATCTGCATTCTAGTAGTTTTTTGTTCTTCCGTTTCACCCATAAACTCGTTTAGAGGGTCGAACCCATATTCACGTTCCAGTGTTATTCGTTTAAACTTTCCATTTGTTTCCTCCAACTCGCTAGCAAACTTCTCAACGTCATCCAACGTCGAGGGCATCATAGGTTCGTCCTTCAGGTTATCCCAGTCTTCATCTGGAATGTTCCTTTCCTTCATTTCTCTTTTAAAATCTTCGTACTTGTTTATGGGTTCGTCGGATACCCGTTTGAAACCCTTCATGTTACCGAATGCCTGAAGGCAGAAGGTGGTAAATAGCATGGCATTTCGTTCGTACAGTTCCCTGTTAGGTTCAGGCAGACCCACCATTTCACGTCCTTCCTGGTAAAGCCTAGAGTAGTCATCATAGGGATCTTCCTTATCCCCTGATATTTCTGACCCCAATACCTCATAGCCATGTGCTGCTGGTAAATCGTCAGACACGGCGAGATCACCCGCAACAAAGTACATTATTCTATAGACAGAAGCACCGCATATTGGTAAACACACTTCAGCGACCTTTCTAACCTGTTTGGTCAAGAGATTCCATGCGTCTATACCCTTTGAGTCGTTGGCAAGTCTCATGGCCCTTTGGAATGCAGTGAGAGTACAGTGCACGACGAACTTTTCGATGCCTCTTTTAACTTCATCTTTGGGGATAAGTCCACTATATACGGCGGACATAAGCTCTCTAGGGTCTTCCAGACCGTTTTCGATAAAGTTCTTGAGAGCAACTGAAAAGACGTCACCCTTAACGGACAAGTCCCCTGTCATCCCGGCCCACGTGAGCAGGCCTACCACTGCTCCACATAGCTTGGAGCCCACGTAGTTCTCTACCATCATTTGGCCGTTGATTCCTCCTACCATGCCTGCCAAGGCGGATATGCCACGTTGGAGAAGGCTGCCTGTGGCCAATGCAGCCGCACAACTAACTGCCGGTACTGCGATAAACCTATAGTGGAAATTAGGGGCACTCAATCGCCTCCCAGACCCATAGCTCTGTTTCATGATTTCAGGTAATGAGTTTACCTCCTCAGCTTTGTCTTCCGGGTACCACTTGTTGTATATGTCCAAGAACCCTTCATCGTCCACTGGCCATTTTAGGTCTGGGTAGGTATCAATGAACTTTTTGAAGATATCACACTGCGCCTTTTTCAGGTTCTCGGAATCATTGTACAACTGTTGGTCTGTTGGTTCCTTATCCGGATGCAAGTCGACATAAAGGATGGGTGGAGTGTATATCCTGTGTATAACTGTGAGTATCCTCCTTGCATTTTCTGGATGTATCCTAGAAAGCTCTTCCAGGTGGTCATAATATGGCACGCCGACGTATCCCCTAAGAGCATTTTCAGAAAGGGGCTGTATTTCCCTATTTGGGTCCTTGAGTTCGATGCCGAACCGCCACTTACTCTGCGACTTCTTCGGTTTTAGGGGGAAAAAATATTCCTTTAAGCCTGTTAAACCGAACTCATCCAGAAACGACTCAAAATAACCCTTTGGGGGTGGTCTTCTGCCGAACATTTCTCTAAGCATTGCAACCGCCAGATCATGTTTAACAGTTAGTGGAGCTGGCAGCCCTAGGTTCTTACATATTTCACCCAGATCATCCGTTTTCTTGGACTCTTCCTGTACCTTTTCTGCCAACTGTAGCAGTTTATCCCTTGGGTTAGGCTCAGTGCCCCAGTACCTAAACATTATATCTGCCAGGGGATGGGCCTGATCCTCGTCTTCCTCGTCCTCATCATCGGGATCCACCCTGTCCAGTACGGCCCTAAGTGCTTCCATATGCTCTCTAGGGATCCCCAGGTCATAATTGCCGGGAAGAAGAATATCTTCCGGCCGGTCATAGGACTCGACATCCCAGGGGTTTTTGGTCACATTGCCATTTTCCGAGTAGATTTGCGTGCGCCGTATTTCTATATCTCTCACTGAACCACCTTTGTTTGTTGAGTTCCCGCCACTCCTGGCTACGAATGCCGACTTTGACGGGGTATAGTTGCGACTGTGGCCATGGGCATTCCCACTACCGTCCTTGAGACGACCTTGCGATAATTGCGATCTGTTGGATGAGATGAGCACTGCTACAGCTCCATTGAGCAACACACAGAGGCAAACAGCCACCACCGTTAGCCTTGCCATGCTCTTTTCTTACTTGACGGCAGCCTGCTGTTGCTATTAGCTGGGCGACAGCGAGGGAGGCTGTCACTGTAAGGCCATGAATGTGGCATTTACAACATCCTTCCTGTTGAAAGACGGCTTATGTGTGCTCCAGGAGCAGTGAAATCCCCAGGATTCGCCCATTCACATACTATACAGACAACGACAACCTTCTATGTGTCTGTCTAAACTACTCTCAGGGGCGTAACAAAAGCACCTTCCTCTGTTTATAACCCCCTAAAATGTTAACACGCGGTATGCTGATGTATATAGTAGGGATAATCGACAATTCCCCCTATTGTGCACAGCAACCTCTCACCATCTCACAACAACAGGCAATCCCTGCTACACATCACACGTAGATGGCGAATTTCGGGAAATCCCTACGACACATAATTGCCATCCACACATAAAATGCGCAAAGATGCAGATTCCAACGTATTAGACTACGATGATAGAATAGCGCAGACCGGATGCGCGGAGCAATACGACTGCCTCCTTGACTGCCTGGACAAGCACAACAGGTAAGCTGACGCTTCACGTGTATCTATACACCTGGTATATGGCCATTGTTATTGTTACGAAGTGCTATATTAACACGTATGAGTTTTCCTTGGTATGGAGCATCATTTTATGCTCACCAATATACTTGCATTTACTTGAGGCGGACGGTTCATTCACCCTTCAGGGAGTGGAAAAGGTGCCAGAGCGAACTGAAGGAGCTGGGGAAATGCATGAAAGGAGCCGATCCAAAAACTAGACAGCCTCCCGGGCATAAGTAGCCCCTAGCATTTTCTCACAACAATGTCCAATCTTCTCACCCTGGTTACTCCCCTTTGGTTTCACCTTCCTCTATCTTCACTATCATGAGGTAGTTGTCGTCGAGCTCTGGGTCCGCCTTCAGCTCCTTGAGCACGTCCTCCGATGGTTTCTCGGCGAACTTTTTGTTGACTGCTATGATCTCTAGGGTTGCCGGGGACATGAAGTCGAACATGGTTTTGGCCGATTCCACGCTCAGCAAAAAGTCGTTCTTCTTTATGCGTCTCTCCTTAGTGAAGTCGATGAAGGAGAGGTCCTTCAGGTCGCCCATCTTATCCTTGGTGAAGGCGAGGTAGTACTTGCCGGCTTCTCCCGGGACGGGCTTGAGCACGTACTCGTTGTTAAATACAGTGGCCTCTGGTAAGGTGCCAAAGAGCCTCCCGGCAGCCGCTGCACGAGCACGAACGTTACCCAAACCCGCGCCTACGAGGCGTGAACCCGTTAATAATGACGACGCGAGTTTAACCATTTGTGTATATATAAGTGTTGTGAAATATATTTTGTCTAAACTATTTATTGGTAGGGTTTGTGTAGCTTAAACAGCGGCGGGCCCGGTCTTCCTTTTGGGAGGGGGGTTAGTACCAGCACGGAACCCGTTCTTAAAACGCCTTGGCATGGTCTTGAGGTGACGGCACCTGCGAAAATATGAGGATGTGTGGTTGAAATTCGCGACGCCACTGGTTACCACACTCACCTGCCGGTTCCGGTGGTTCTTCTGCGCTTCGCCTTGAATGACCAGTTGTAGCCACGTGTTTTCTTGTCGGGGTAGCCTGAAAACGAATGAAGTGGTGGGTGAAATTGAGTTGCTCAACGACACTGTGGCCACTGCCATGCCTCCCTGTACCAGGCAGTTTGAGCAGGCGGTCCAAAGTCAACGCTCGGCGTTTTGTGTATAGGACTTTTACTTACCACAAGAGGCACAGCGCCTTTTCTGAATGTTGAAGCCGTGGTTGCCACAGCGGCGGCAGTTGGTGTGGGTCTTGCCGTTACGCAGACCAAACGACCCAGTTCCCTTTCCACATTTACCCATCTTGGCAGTAATATGTGAATATTTTCACCGATTAATTTGTTACGATAAAAGTCCCTGTATGAGAGCGCCTTTTGGGATTGTGACCAGTCAACCCCATGGCCGGGCTAGGGGAGTGAGCGTGTGAGGGGTGAATTCATCACTGATAAACACTGTCTATTGCTCCATTAAACACAATTTGGTATATGCCTTTCGAAATACGTTTGTATTCAACTGCTTCCAGTTGTGGCAATTACTGCCGGTAGCAGTAGCAGTTGCCACTGGAAGGCTGCGAAGCCCAGTGACTGTGTAGCAGGAAACAGAAGTTAAATGTGATATGTGCGCATAATACACCAACTAGCGAGTTTGTAGCGATATTGACCATGGTTCTTAAGAAATTGTGGCCACAGATACGGTATAACACTGTACTACACAGATATCGGAAAAGACACAACCAGTGAGTTCTGGTCGGTCTTCTGCTTGCTCTTGCGTGACTTTAGCAGGCTCGTAGTGAAGCTGAGGAGGCTCTGGAGGTTGTAGTTGTCGGCATTGCAGTGTTTCACCAGTGCCTGCAGCCTCTCTATCCATTCCTTCTTCATCATGTTTGACTCTTGCAAATTCTAAAAACAATTACAACGCTAAAATTGGTTCACTTACAAATGACTTAGCGTCTAGAAGCAGGTTTATAAATCCGATAATCCGCTTGTAGCAGTGCATCTGGTGTTCGCCAAACTCCTCTATGTTGTCCAGCATATCCAGAAGTGCCTCAATGATTTCTGCACACTTCTCTATGGACATTTGGTGACGAATTGCCATTATCATCTCGTGTTCGTCCCCCTTGGTGTGCTGTATAAGCACCCTGAGGAGCTTGGTGTCCCTGGCTATAATGCGGATTGCCTCCCTCTCCTGAAACCAATATTCATGGACAATTTTGACCTAACCGGAATGTATATGGACTTTAGGCACTCAATTGCGCACGGTAGCAGGTTGTTGTCCATGATGTAGTCTACCAGCTGGCTATTCAGGGCCACCTTGCCGCTGCAGATGAGACCGCACAGTTCATCTGAAAGGGGATAAAGAGCTGAAAAAGTAGCTTTAAAGCATAGTTTGTGTTCAGAAGCAGTACAGAAACACATTTGACATGTAGCTGACTCTCCATTTGGGTTAACATTCTCACCTGTGGGTCTGTCGACGTTCAGCTTGTTATCGAAGAGTATAAGCTCTTCCGAGTGCTTGGGTGGTATAAATTGTAACAGCGATACGTTTTTAGCATCAGCCTTCAGGAGGACCCCTACTTCCTTTCCCAGGTTGTTTATCTGTGTAGTTATGATAAGATGCAGAGGGTAGTGTAGACCTACTGCAATGATTTCCTTTGACTTCCCATCGACAGGGATGGAAACCTCCACGTTCTCTGGATAAGAGAGGCTGCAAAAAACAGCCCTTACGATGTTTTCCTTTGCGTATACCTTTAAAATCCTATCTTGGTCCAACAACCTAATCTCACAGTTTGGCTCCACATTTACCGGTAGTTGGCGCAGTAATACAAGCACACAGTATAAAGGGTCAAAACGCAATATGCTCATAGTGTCATCACATGTAAGCAGGAATGTATCGTTACATCCAACTGCCCTAGACATCTTGGCTGTCTTTGCCTTGCGGAACAGGTCGTTCCTCAACAGGGTCATGTAGCCGTTACATATCCCTATCATTGCGATTCTTACGTCGACACCCTCATTGCGATATACCAAGCAGAAGACACTTCTGCCCACAAAGTCTGCCAGTAGCACGTCACAGTCACACTTGCCGTTGTACACTTCCAAAATCAGTGAATGCTCTCCAAGTTGAACCATCATTGCCCGTCGGTCCCTGCATATAAGCACCTGCAGGCAGTCGTTATGATTGACCATGCAGATTTGCAGCAGCCTCTTCTTGAGCTTCCTCTCTGAAATGGAGCCACTGAGGTCAACTTGGTACAGACGACTCCTAGCAGCCAGCGCAACCGCCTGTTCATACCGAGATACCATTCGGCAGCGACACAGCGTGCTTATCTGTTGTATGCAGTCGAGATGTTCCTGCAAAAGGTGTAGGAATCAGGAGTGTCTACTTACATCGAGGGCATAGTGGCACTGCTCCGTTGAGAAAAAGTAGGCTCCTCCACTGTAGGCAACGAACTCTGCCCCTTCGGGCAGCTCCTTTGATTTTAAGTCATACTCTATGCCTATTCGATGCGCTTTCGGTACCATGATGGAGAGTGAGCTGCCGCCGTGACCACGCGCCCCCATGGAATCCGGGCACTCGGTACACAATAGCCGCTTCATTGAGATAATTATTAAGAATGATTATCCCAATTCGCTGCTTCACCTGCGGCAAGGTGATTGGCCACCTCTGGGAACGTTGGCTGGAAATGCTCAAGAATAACGTCAGCGAGGGGTGAGTGTGACCTGTTTACCGTTAATGTTACGCAGTGATGCTTTGGATAGGCTGGAGCTCACCCGCTACTGCTGCCGCCGTATGATCCTCACCCACGTGGATTTGATAGAGAAACTTCTAGTATACAACAGTAGGTTTGCCGCCGCCATGTCTAACCAATTACAGTCTACGACAAGCGCAACCAGGAACACGTGTAACTGACCCATGCAAACTCATATCGCTAATATACAACGCATATAACGTTTTATACAATATCATTCACTGCCAGTCAACCTGTATACGTTCAAAATTCTATGTCACTATCCACAGCTCCACTTATAACTACCAGCTTTCTGCAGTTATATGTACTTGTTTGTTGCTCCTTTTTGAGCACTGTGGGTAATGTACTTATTAAACCTGGAGACATCCTCGTGCTTGATGTACTCCAGTGCAGGAACCACAAATTGGCGCGGCTCCCCAAAGCGGCAGAAGTTACGAACATCTGCTGCGTAAATCCGTCCAACAGCGCAAGTTTATGCGTAACCGTAGTAGTCCATAAATAACTCATCAGGCTCGCATGCGTCCATGTCCTGCACGGTGATCTGTGACCTTCTATCTTTTATATTAATCTTCGTGTACGATGGTTCTGCGTCCTCGGATGACAACGCTGCGATAAGGGTGTTCCCGTACTGCCCAACTTTGTGCAACCGAATCTCAGGGAATACATCCATATCTTCGCCCGAGATAAGTACCACTGTGTTATCCTTTCCTTGGGTGAATAGTACCTCATCGAGCTTGTAATCACATGCACGCGTCCATGGGATGTAGTAGGAGAATATATTTTGGCACTGTTTCACCATAATGGCCACGTCCCTGGTGGCCTCTAGGCTCACATCGATTGGAAGTGGCTTCTTTGGAGCTGGATTAGCGATGCCTGATACCCCGTCAGTGACAAAGAGCCTAGACTTTCTACTGTCACTGCTCACATCAAAAACCCTGATTACATATTTTTCAGGCTTCTCTGCATCAGGTTCTGTGAGGATGTTGATACCTCTGGCTAGTACGTTCTCTGTATCCTCAATGAGAACCTTGTTTTTGTACATTACGTTTCCTATTCTGTATTTAATGGAATGTTCCGGTTTGACACGGTAAAAGAATATCCTGTCGTCCTGTATTCTGCTAATTTCCTCTGGTGGAACAAAACTGTCAGAAATATCAATGTCAATAGGTATCTTTGGAACGCTGAAGAACTGCAGATCCGTGTTGGTCACCTCTGATGTAAACACCTCCACTACACATTCCCCCTCAGAGGTGTATGACTTGACGATTACGGAGGAGAGGAAGAAATCGGTTGAAACGTAGACCTCACGCAGCTCATAAAATCTTGCATACGGCGAAACGATGGTGTCTCCAAATGTGACAGACCCCAACGTATTCATAAAAATGTTCTTGCATATGTAAATCCTTAAAAAGGAGCCGTATTTCTCGGTGCAAAAGTTTTCTGGAAGGTTACCAGTGAAAATTTCCTGTAGTTTTAGTTCCACTGGTTCCTTCTGCTGCTCTATGAACATGCGAGCCTCCTCACCCAGCAGCCCTGAGCTTAGTGCAAATCTGCTGTAGAACTTCTTGTTGTCGGCAAGCTGTGTGGTTACAAGCAGACTACCCCTTGAAAACAGGACTTCAGTTCCGAGAGCATGATATTGATTTGGTCTGATGATGTATGGTCCCAGCCTGATGGTGCCTATCTTTGTGCGTTCCAGCGAGGAAGTGATGTGGTAGTGTGTATCTCCGACCTGTGTGATCCTGAAATTTGGATTCTGAGATGAGATGTTGGCCAGGTTCAGCTGGATTGGCCTCGGTCTGTATAGCCATACGCCATCACTGTTGGTGACGTAGGTGATGTTGGTAGGGTAGTTTGTGTCTGTTTCAGTCTCTATTGTGGTGAAGTCGCCATCCACAGTGATCCTCCTACTAAGAACCATGTAGGGAACATCGTTTGGAGAGTCCAAAAAGACTTTACCGACGAGTACCTTTCCTTCGTAGGTAACTGCACCGATGGTCCACTTCATGTTGTTTGGAGAGGGTATAGTATATATTTTGGCGTTTCCCCTTTTCGTCACCGTGATGTTCTTATCGATCTTAAAATCTGTGAGTTCCATGTTGATGGCCTTGGGACGATGTTTCAAAAAGGGGCCATCATCCACTGACTTGAAGAGGACGGCTTCGTGGGTACCATCCACCAACCTAGCGTACACTGTAACATACTTTTCATTCTCCAGTGTTAGGAGTTTCACATCGATACACTTTGCCTTGTCTCCCATATAAACCACGCCATGCCTGTCGACCAAATCAACTACTCTATAGTCTGCCTTGCTGCACCCATCGAAGAAGATGCAGTCTTCACCACAGCCTGATAAAATGTTTCCGTACTTCTTTATAGGGTCTAGAGAGAGGTCCACATAGATGGATCCTTCGTCCACACGTCTGTATCTGCAGTCTTTCCACTCAGCGGGGATGAACTCAACCTTGAAGCTTTCGCCCACTTGCGGCGTGGTGTAAATGAACCACTTGTGATTGAGTACCTCTGCATATCTGGAGTATATACCGTTATCCCTATGCAGCAGTACTGAGTCTCCACACTTTATTGCTCCCATATACCTGCATTTTTTAGCACGGTAAGTGGTTATGATGCCACTGTCTAGTCTCTGTGACCTCTTTACAAAGGCGTTAAAATCTTCGCTGCAAATGTCTAGCTCGTCATAGCGCCCCTTGAATTCCACATAGGTACCCGTGTGGTCCATCACGAGGCGACTGCGGATCGGTACATCGTTATAGACCGTGTCGATCTCAACCACATTAAACTGCCCATTGTCGTCCAACTTGAGCACCAGGCCATATATACCGCACTCGTCTTCCCTGAAGCGTTCTATGGTCACATATCTGGAGGAAACATTTGGCCCCGGAAGCTGCGAAACTAGAGTCTCGCCGTCATACACATCGCCGATGGCAAAACCCTGGTTGGCAGTTATTCTCCTTTGCTTCTTATCCAATTCGTCGATCTTGAATGCTGTTTTTGAGACGTTGGATATGTCTAATACAATAGGATCGGCGCCATGGACGGCCGCTAAATGGACGCCGCAGGCCAGAACGAACAAAAGTGCGTTCATGATTGCCTATACGTGCAGCGAAATCACATACTCAAAATCACCCCTCGTACGACCGTTTATATCGCTACATGCTGCCGGAACATTATCTATCAGTTGCTATTCTAGGATGCCGTGAACACCTCGGAGTAGAGGTGGGTATTCCGAAGAATGTCGCGCCAAATATCTGATATACGGCTGCAACTGAATTTAACCAAAACATTAAAAGCCGTACCTGTCCGATACCCGCACGTGATCCTTTACTGTAGCCGCGTGATTGTGCAGCAGGTCGGCCACCTCCACACCTGCCATGGTAAATCCCCAGGAAAGACGGAAAAGTGCCTCCCCCTGTAAAACAATATACTTTTCCAAATGGCACAAACCGAACAGTCGAGCGGGAATATCTCCCTGATGCGTTCAAACAGTCGCACATCTGAGTGCCCATGTCTTGCGAAGGCAAGTGCCGCAGTTCCAAGCTCTGAATCACGCTTATAACGCTCACGTGGTTTGTTACCTATGTCGTTAAGACCCTCTGCCAGCTTGCAGAACTTTGGTTGCATGTATTTAGCCAGGGAACTGTCGGTATGGCATGCCTGGCTCAGATGCCACAGCGTGGCTACCATATCTAATGCTGTGAATTCGTTATTAGAGCATATCCTTGTGCTTACCCTTCATCTGCCAAAAGACATTGGGAACATGGTTTGCGATGGAGCTGAAGAACTCCTTCTGGGTGTTTTTCTTCAGCCTTTTTGAAAGCACATGTAGGCCGTGTATCAGTGATGACTTGTCTAGCTCGTGGATCTTCTGCTTGAGGGGCAACACAGCTGCCACATAAACCCCTGAATTCTATCGAATACACCACGAATTCCGCACCTGTATCCTGTTTGGCCGCATCAAATGCTCGTATAATTTTAACAGTGTCACGTGCAGACAGGATCGGCAGTGAGGCCTTGAAGCGCTTGCTGAATACAGTCCAGAACCCTGCCGTTTTGTCCACAACTGGCGAAGACGCATCACTAGACGTTGATAAGTCGTCTGTCAGCAGGTTGCAACGCCCCGATTGCTTCACGATTTCCAGTATCTCGACTGCTGTGTTTCTCAGCGTCCTAGCATCTGCCATGCAAAGTACTTTACCGAAATCTTGGTTTATACGCTTCAGACGGAATCTCATGTGCCTACTTGGGCCATCATGGGTCACCACGGACATCTCCTTGCAGCTGGCATGCCCTGGCCCACGTAACCTAAGGCTTAGCCGTATCATCCCTTTATGGCAACCACTTTATCCTTCATAGAATACAACGTGATAGAGCACATTTAAGCGTTCACGCCAAAACAATGATGCACAGTGGCTATCACTCTATGGCGATGCACTTCACCTATGTTCTAAATGTTCAGGGATCTCCAGAACGACAGGCGTGACTTTGATATCACAGAGAAGGGAACCCCTTTAATTGCGATGGATTCCAGTGGATAGATTCCTAAAAGGCTGAAATCGATTCTGTGGCGTATGTTTAGACCCACGGTACCACAAACCTTGAGAGGTAGTCGAGGAATCTGTTATTGCGGCTACGCAGCGACAGCAAGAACATCCGATGCAGGTCAATGCCTGGAGGGTCCCTGGAAGCCAAATAGAACAGCTCAGGTGAACGGTGGTCGTATACAGCATACACCACTCTTTGTGCCTTCTCCAGTGGAAGAGAATTGGGGTCCAAGACAGCCTGTGATATCCCGCGACTAGCTCTGTCTTGTCTAACCTTGGTTGCTACATTAGTCATGAGTTTCTTGCACACTAGGGCGTCATAAGGGGTTACACCCCTGAATAATACTGCTAATAGCCTACCTATTAGGTGCAGACGCTGCACGTGGGACGGGAAGAGTTCTGGATTCTCAAAGGCGTTTATCAGCGAGCGGCTGAGCGCACGTATTTCCTTAGCTACCGCTTCTACGGCAGCATGCTGACACATACCAGCATCATCAATGTATAACACATGGAAGGTTGTGAAATGATGCGGGGTATGCTGTTGTCCGGTTTGTGTGCGGCGACGATATCACGTGATGAGTCATGTGACAACTATATCGCAATGGAAAGAACGGAAGACTTGTCTTTAATAGCCCAGGGGGCAGAGGCAGTAGGTATATACAAGCTTTCCTTCAATTATCGCAGAGAGTTACGAGGATTCGCTATCTTGGCCAAAATGCCGTTCTCAAAACCAGGCTGTCAAAGGCATACCGGCACCCGGATCTTGACGAGGCACTCACTGTGAAAAGGATCATATCGGAGACGAGGACGGTGGCGAAGCTGAGGAAGAACGGGATACCCGTACCGCTGATCTACCTCGTAGATCCACAAAACAGACATATCGTATACGAGTTCATAAAAGGGGAAACCATAACGGCGGCAATGAAGCGATGCAAAGGTAACGAGAAGGATGATATTATGGAGAAGGTGGGCACCATCGTAGCCAAAATGCACGATGTAAACGTTATTCACGGCGACCTCACGCCTCGCAATATGATGAGGACAGACAATGGCGACATATACCTCATTGACTTTGGTCTGAGCTTCGTTTCACCTTCCGTAGAGGTTAGTTGCTGTGTAACCAATGAATACTGCCTCAGGATAAAGGGGTTGACCTGTATGTGTTGGAAAGGTGCTGCGAGGAAGAGGAGGTAAGTGCATGCTTCCCCCAATGCATTGACTCAACCACACTCAGTTCAACAAGATAATGGAGGCATATGGAAGGCAAAGCAAAAATGGTGTAAAAGTAACAGCCAAGCTGGCGGAAGTCCGTCTGAGGGGCCGCAAGCGCGACCAGACGGGTTGAAGTGACCGTGTGGAGGCCAACACCTAATAACGCTGTTTGCAACAGACAACATGTATATTGTACAATATCGCATACAATGAGCATTCATTAAAGCCACGTTTAGGCCTTTATGTTGCGCTTCTTTATGATCTTGCCTATGTCGTCGGCGATTTCTTTGGCGCTCACGTTCTTTCCGTAGAACTCTAGAAATTCACCGTTCTCATCTACAGCATCTTATGTGGTATATAAGTCCCACAAACCGAGCAGGTAGTGTATAATGGAGTGGTCAATGAGGTAATCCTCGTCTGTGGATTTGATGCCTTGGTTGTAATAGACCCTAAACTTCTTGGCAACGTCCCGTATCATGCCCTACAGCATGTGAGTGGTCGGAAATATCCAATTATCGCAGTGAAACACGACATGCATACGAATGGTTACACTGTTGCGCTAGAGCACAGTTCAACCTAAACTTACATCTGTTCCAGTGAGTGGTACTAGTCTTGGATGGTACTCCTTTGAGTATTCTGCGATTTTTTCCACGGTATCACGTCTCGGATCCACTGATGCATCGTGTTTGAAATATGCTGGTATACCCACCGGTGATGAAGAGTGGCTGTACTATGGGACCAAAGCGCCTGTCTATAAGCTGTTAGATGATACCAAGGCATAGTACCTAGAATCTCTGTGACCTGCGTCTGTTTATCCATCTCCACGGGGCATATATCTGGGCAATTGACGAATCCTGAAACAAGTGTTACTGAAATCAACGGCACATGGGCAGTTTTCAATGCAAGATGACCATTAATACACTCACAACCGATGCAGTTGTGGCACTTAGTGGGTGTTCCCATGCATGTGTATGACTTACCAAAGTAGATAAGGACGAGCTTGCCACGGAAGTCAGACAGCGACCTCTGCTTTCCGTTCTTGTCGATGAGGGTAAACGGCCCACCGAGCTGCGGCTTCCCGTACCTCTCCTCTTGGACGATGGCTGAACATTCGGTAAGCAGCCACCCTAACGTACCCCTTCGGTTTCCTCGCCTGGCGTCGAGCAGCAGGTACACACCCATGGCCGTACCGGCACAAACCACGGCACTAAGCATGGAATTCTTGAGAATGCTCTGCACATCGTGTGTTACACTTTGCTACGTGCTACCTTTCCGGGCGTACCATCTCTCCCAGAGGAGAATGGACGGACGACACACTGTCCAAATGCCTTTGGCAACCTTCTATGCACAAATAGGCGAAACATTTATGTACTGTTAGTCAATTACAATGTCTACTCTGTGGTGTGATTATCATGGTATGTGGCTCCGTTGTTCATGTCGACTTCCTCCGCGTCTTCTTCTGCGGCCTCCTCACCCGCCTCCTTGGCTGGTTTGGCACCGGCGGCCTCAGCGGCAGCCTTCTCTTTGGCCTTGGCTTCTTCTGCCTTCCTCCGCTCGTTCTGTACACGCATTCTGCGACAGAACTCATCAATTTCTGAGGTAATTTTTCTGCATTCTAAGTGAAGTTGGTCCATGGTGAAAAGTGGTTCCAAGTGGCGAGGGTGATCTTTTTCCTCCTCCATCTTCTGACGTATTCTTGCATCGAACGCCTGGAGCTTCTGAGCAAACTCTAGGCGCTCCTCAGCAGGTGCTCCGTACCACATGGGGCCATCTTCACAACATAGTTTGTATCTGGCTTGGACGTCGTTGAGGAACGCGTCCATGTCGTTTTTCTTTGCTGAGTATTCAAAGTGAAGGCGTTCAATGGGGCTCCATTGAGCGTTCACCTTTTGCAAAGCGTCTTGGAGGACCTCAAGCGTTTCTCCGTAGTTGTCGTAGAGCCAATTGCTCCAATTATTAAGCTCAGTGGTGAGGGTTCCAACCAGCTCTGGAGCCACGTACTCCCTGTGGGAACCGCTCATCTTCTCCTTAACACTGTAGATAAGGGTCTCAAAGTCGTTCAGAGTGCGCAGACGTTCGTTCTCAACACGGTCCTTGTTACGGGCCTCCGCCTCGAACTGGGCATACTCCTCAAAGTCGAAGAGGTGGCCTCTTGCGAGCACGTTAAATTCATGACTTTCAACGCCGGTGAAAGCAAACCTTCCTTGATCGTCAAAAGCAGCACAGACTGCAACAACCCCTTCGGCTTGGGTGGGTGCCAGTTGCTTGGTGACCTCAATGGAGGCAAGGAAGTGAGGATCGGCAGGGTTCCGTGGGTCACCCATTGAAGCGACTAGGGTCACCGGAGCGGTTAGATTAAGCTTGGTTTCAATTGGTGTGGCCTTCAAGCTTCCGGCTGGGAGAATCTCTGCAATTTCTGCGGAGCCCAACTTCTCCATGTCTCCTCCCGGGACCACTGCAAGTGATATTGGGCGCATAGTGCGTTCAAAAACGCGGTATTGCCTAGCGCGGTAGCTGATGCTGCGCATTGCCGCGTCGAGGACACAGCCGCGTGCAACGCATTCGTCAGAGTTAAGAGTGCGCGACAGCTGCTTGCCGAATATGCTGCTAATGGCCTTTTGTACACACGGGATCCTAGTAACACCACCTGCAATCTCAACAGCTGCTATTTCCTCCACTGATTTCCCGCACATGTTAACACACTCCATCAGCATCTCAGTGAGATCTGGTAGAAACTCCCTTTTGCACATCTCGTCAAACTCATCTCTTGTAATGTTTCCCTGCAGGTCGTTGTCCTCCATTAGGCATTCTGCGGCGAATCCGCTCTCCGAGTTTGCAGAAAGAACGCGCTTGGTCTTAACCGCTACAACCTCTAGCTTAGACCTAACCTTCCTGTTCTCTAGGGGGTTGCAACCGTACTTCTTTTCGAAAATCTCGGCCATGTGCTTCATCAGCATCAAATCCAAGTTTCTGCCACCAAGATCACGGCGTGACACGTGTGCTAACATCTCTGCCTTGTTTTGGTAAAAGTCACAGACAGCTGCTGAGGCGTGGGAATGCCCAATCATGACCAGGGCCACAGTGGTGGGCTTCTCGTCTGAGAGTTGCTTAAGTCTGTAAACACCATAATCCAGGGCCATGGCCGTGCATTCATCTAGTACGTTAACGCAGGAAAGACCGGCGGCATGTACGGCCAGCTTCACAGCTTCCTTTTGCACCTCTGAGAACCAGGAGGGGCAGGCTATCACAACGTCACGGGAGGGAATTCCTATATACTTGTCAGCCATATCCGAGAGGAACCCCAAGTATCCTGCCAATACCTTATTTACATCGTACGGTTCACTCTCCATGGCGCAATTATAGCCCACGTATCCGTTAGGACATGCGGCGAGTCCGTTGGGGCTGAAAAACTCATCGAGTTGACTTACGGCAAGGTCTTCGTCTCCTCCTATCGTCCGCCCTACGAGGCTCATGATGTTGCGGCAAGAGTTACGATAATTGGATATGAGTTGGGGAGAAGCCTGGTCCCCAAATAGTCTGCGCTTCTGGGTGAAGCTGGCGCATACCGGAGTGTAGCGCTGGGAGACTTCGTTGAGAACCACGTCGATCGCTCCTTTAGAGATGGTTGCCACTGTGGCAGAGCCATCACCGATATCTATTCCAAGCACCGGCATATTGTGATACGAATGATGAATGAGGTGGGTGTATATGCTGGCTATTGTCCGGCGCGGGGAGCAACTGTAAACTCCAAAATCGCGCTTGTATTTAGCTAAATCCTTTCTAGCTAATTAACGGTCGATCTGTTTGTAACTGTGGAATGCTGGAAGCAGGGAGCCTCTTCTGCAACTGTACCCAGTGGGGGTGGACACATGGTTCCGCGATCTTATAGGATATTTGTAGCCACCAATGCATCAGTATTAATAATTATGAGGCTGCAATGTTGATACATACGCAGGATGGCGCATATGAGCGGATAGAGGCGCGCGAATCCGTGCACGACGCGGTAACCAATGGAAGACTCATATGCAGATCTTCCTGGCGCAGACAATCAGTCTCATATATTCTTAATCGCCATAAACAAACCGCACAGAGCTCGCTTTGTTTTGTCTAGAGTCGCGTACGTCTCCAAGGGCCGGGCACTCGGCGTCTTCTGTTATTGTTGCAACGAGACGCGTTAACGCAATATTTTACCACTTCAATTACTTATTATGTGATCGCCTACAGCGTGATCTGGTTTATTACTGGTTTAGTGTGTATACTGACAGGATTCCATTGCCTGCTCCGCTCCCTGCAGAGTTGTATTCGAACTAAATAGCACATTAGGTGCATTTATCATATTTATTTCAATTAAACATTGTAGACAGCGTTAAAAATGTGGCGTTGAGATATAATGGATGGAGGTGCAGGCAACAAATGTGTTGGCCGTTGCTGTCGCCAAGATGTATTCCATGGCTGTGGAATCTCGCGGAATTCAACGTTGCACTCCCATGGGTGACAGACGCACAATTCGGAAACATTCAGCCGTGTCACTATTTTGTCTATTATTCCCGCCACTTACTAGACCTATTTGTCACCCCCCTATATTATCCTTATTTGTCACCTCGTGGTTATAGGGTTTCATTTCAGTACCCAATTGTACACTTCAATTATTTTGGTTTTCTTACGTATCTTCTACTGCTTTACGAATTGAAATTTATGTATTCAAGATGGAGGTAGCTGCTCAGGAGACCTACGCGTTCAACGCTGACATTTCTCAGCTGTTGAGTAAGTGACTGCATTTATATTAGGCCCAGTGCTGCAATAATAGCAGCATTTCTAGCCGTATTACATGTCCTATTCCGTTGTGTTTTTACTGTGCGTTCCCATTCACTAATGTCTTTGTAGGTCTCATCATCAACGCCTTCTACAGCAACAAGGAAATCTTCCTTCGTGAGCTTATCAGTAACGCTAGTGATGCATTGGAAAAGATCCGCTATGAGGCCATCAAGGACCCAAAGCAGGTGGAGGACTTCCCAGAGTACCAGATCAGCCTCTACGCTGACAAGGAAGCCAAAACCTTGGTCATTGAGGACACTGGTATTGGTATGACCAAGGCAGACCTCATCAACAACTTGGGTACCATTGCCAAATCCGGTACCAAGGCATTCATGGAGGCCATTCAGGCCGGTGCCGATATGTCCATGATCGGACAGTTTGGTGTCGGTTTCTACTCCGCCTACCTGGTAGCTGACAAGGTAACCGTTGTTTCCAAGCACAACGATGACGATCAATACATTTGGGAATCAAGTGCTAGTGGTCACTTTACCATCACCAAGGACGAATCTGGTGACATGTTGAAGCGTGGTACCAGACTCATCCTTCACCTCAAGGACGACCAGACTGAATACACTGAGGAGCGCAGGCTCAAGGAACTCGTCAAGAAGCACAGCGAGTTCATCTCCTTCCCCATCAGACTCTCCATCGAAAAGACCACAGAAACTGAGGTCACAGATGACGAGGCCGAAGAGGACAAGGAGGCAGAGTCCAAGCCCGAGGATAAGATCAAGGATGTAACTGACGAGGAAACAAAGGAAGATGGTGAGGAGAAGGAGGCTGAGGCCCCTGCCGAGAAGAAGAAGCGCAAGGTTACCAGTGTAACCCGCGAGTGGGAGATGCTCAACAAGCAGAAGCCCATCTGGATGCGCCAGCCCAACGAGGTAACCAACGAGGAGTACGCAAGCTTCTACAAGAACCTGTGCAACGACTGGGAAGACCACCTCGCTGTGAAGCACTTTAGCGTTGAAGGTCAACTCGAATTCAAGGCACTCCTCTTCATCCCCAAGCGCGCGCCCTTCGACATGTTCGAAACCCGCAAGAAGAAGAACAACATCAAGTTGTATGTGCGCAGAGTGTTCATCATGGACGACTGCGAGGAACTCATCCCTGAGTGGCTCGGTTTCGTCAAGGGTGTCGTCGACTCTGAGGACCTTCCTCTGAACATCAGTCGTGAAATTCTTCAGCAGAACAAGATCTTGAAGGTTATCCGCAAGAACCTCGTCAAGAAGTGCCTTGAACTCTTCACCGAACTCACTGAAAAGAGCGAGGACTTTAAGAAGTTCTACGAGCAGTTCAGCAAGAACCTCAAGCTCGGTATCCACGAAGACAACGCCAACCGCAACAAGGTAAGTCACACGATCTGTGTGTTTTAAATCGCATTACCGGCTATGGAAATATGCCTTAAAACTTGTTAAGGCTTTTCAAGCCGGGATATTGATGATTCATCGTCCTTAAGGATGCCTCACACGTGTCTGATTCAGCGATGATACAATCATTCGTCGAATCTGAAACGAGTGAATATCCAGTGCCAGTGTAGTGGCAGTGATCATCCAAGTGACCTATTATGTGCAATATTTTGTGACAATGACTTATACTGTTGCAGATCGCTGAGCTCCTTAGATACGAGACCACCAAGAGTGGTGACGAGGCCATCAGCCTGAAGGAGTACGTCGACCGCATGAAGCCCGAGCAGAAGTTCATCTACTACATCACCGGTGAATCCAAGCAGAGCGTTGCCAACTCTCCATTCCTGGAGGCTCTTCGCTCAAGGGACTACGAAGTCGTGTACATGACCGACCCAATTGACGAGTACGCCGTTCAGCAAATCAGAGAATTTGACGGCAAGAAACTCAAGTGTATCACCAAGGAAAACCTTGAGTTGGAAGACACCGAGGAGGAGAAGAAGAGCTTCGCCCAGCTGGAGAAGGAGATGGAGCCCCTCTGCAAGGTTATCAAGGAGATTCTTCACGACAAGGTGGAGAAGGTTGTCTGTGGAAAGCGCTTCACAGAGAGCCCTTGTGCCCTTGTCACCAGCGAGTTCGGCTGGTCCGCCAACATGGAACGTATCATGAAGGCACAGGCCCTTCGTGACAACAGCTTCGGGGTAAGTGTGCATGCAAGTTAGCTATTTGAATTATGTGATGAATCTAGTGCTATGCACCACTCCAAGGGTATACCCTGTGACGAGAGTGCACCTCATTTCTGATTAATTCAATGTGAACGACTGTTAACATTTTTGCAGAGCTTCATGATGAGCAAGAAGACCATGGAACTGAACCCAAAGCACAGCATCATGAAGGAACTCAAGAAGCGTGCTGAAACAGACAAGAGCGACAAGACCCTCAAGGATCTTGTATGGCTCCTCTACGACACTGCTATGCTCACCTCTGGCTTCAACCTGGAAGACCCTACCCAATTCGGTGGAAGGATCTACCGCATGGTCAAGCTCGGACTCTCCCTAGAGGACGATGCCGTTGTTGATGATGTTGAAATCCCATCCCTTGACGAAGTTGTCGTCGACCCTAAGATGGAGGAAGTTGACTAATCACCAGCCGCCTTATATACCTGATTTAACAGAGCACATTATGATAAGGAAACAAAAATAATTTTATAAAATACATTCGTCATACAGTAGCCTCTGATCACCGTGATGTGTTGTGTGCCTGGCTGGCCTGTTGGGTAGTGGCGCCTAGTGGTGTTCACTTGGAATTTTACCCCTTATATTCCGTGAGATTCCATTACGGTTTTTAGTTTTACCGTGTCCATTTCTGTTTTATAAAAATGGGAGCCGCTATTACGAAACTTTATAACCGCATTATGTCCAAACAGGACGTCAGGATCCTCATGGTGGGCCTCGACGCTTCTGGTAAGACAACCATCCTCTACAAGCTGAAGCTGGGCGAGGTGGTGACCACCATCCCGACCATTGGATTCAACGTCGAGACTGTTGAGTACAAGAACATCTCGTTCACCGTCTGGGATGTTGGAGGTCAGGACAAGGTAAGCATTCCACGCCTATAGTTTGCATCACGCGGGACCGCGCCCTTGCCGGCGTGTGCTCGTTATATGGTCACACACTAACTGCGTGTTGCTTCAACTAATCGCTCTCAGATTCGTCCCCTGTGGAAGCACTATTACACAAACACACAAGCTGTGATCTTTGTTGTCGACAGCAATGATCGCGCCCGTATAAAGGACGCTCGTGAAGAGCTACATAAGATGATGAATGAGGATGAGCTGCGCGATGCCTTCCTCCTCATATACGCAAACAAGCAGGACCTGCCAAACGCCATCCCCGCGACGGAACTGTCAAACGAGCTGGGCCTAAACCAATTCGGCAATCGTACCTGGTAAGGAGCTATTTTGATGAAGCTAATGCTGTTCAGGTATATTCAGGCTGCCTGCGCTACCCAGGGAACCGGACTATACGAAGGGATGGACTGGCTCACAAACGCACTGAAACACAAGTAGACGTTGCCAGACACTAACAATATGATATGTATTTAACAATAATCATATGCTCTATTTTATTTACTCGTATTAATGCTCGGCACTCTCCCCGAGTCTCGTTACTTCCCCTCTCTAGGCACGGGGTAGCAGCCAGGCTACCCAGCAGGAGTAGCCTGGCGACTGCTGGATGCATTCAATTTGAGAGAAACGGAATCGCAACATTCATACACCCTGAGGCTGAGGCGACTTCAGCCCTGAGTAGCTGGCCCGGCGATACGTACCAAAAGCGACAACAGCTGTACCGTCGCTCTCTCAACGGAATCACTGGGTGTGAATCTATAGAAGAACTGATCAGTGTAATAAGAAGGATACAGGATGAGGTTAAAGGGTTGTTATTCCCCTATTTTAACGTACCAATTGCAAGATTCTTTCTGCAGGAAGAAGTCTACGCCTACTTGTCGGCCTTCCATGATCTGATGCATGTTAAATGCCGCGAATGCACCAAGGATGCGCGGATACGACTGCTAGATGCATCTCCCAGGCTGAGAAGGAGGTACATGTTCCTGCTGAAGGAACTGGAAACTGCATACATGGATGTCGTCTCATCCTTCCGCCGCTTGGCCATCAAGGTCCGGGCACTCCCCTTTGACAAAGCTCATGTAGGAACTGGGAAAGACACTGATTACTGGTCAAGCGTTCACCTCAGGGCCTATAAGAACGGTGCTAAACTTCTGCTAAAGGCAGTATTATTGGCCATGCTGAACCGTTTCATATTGCCAATACTGCTCAAGCAAACCTTGTCATTGTTGGCAAAGCATTATAATTGCCCCACTGTAAATTGGATATCGCAACTTGTCGCCTTCAACATTCAGTAATGATGATGTGATTATCATACAGTTGGTGTAAAATGCGTGTTTAGGGGTTCAAAACACGTATAAGAGGAGCCCATATAGGCGTGGAACGTTTGAAGGGAGACATCAAGTCAACTATATATCTTCTGTATGTAATCGAAGGATCACATCTGAAGTTTCAGTATCGCAAACCCTTGCAAGGCCAAAAACAGGCTATAGAGATCCATGACTATGAACGGCTTTAATAATGAAACAGCAGCTATATGCGATTACATTACACTGCCTTTATTCGAGATTTTCTCATATATAATAAAAAAGGACTATTAATGACAGTTTGTATTATTATGCATGTAAAATATGGATGGCTGTGAAGAGAGACGAATCTCTGTAGGTCTAATAAATATCAATAAAAACGATACCTCTGTATATTTTGTTGTGGGCTCTAGAAAATCTTACAAAGGAAGAACCAGAACAACATGACAAGAGGCATTATGGATATATCCGAGCCGTATGACGGTATTCGTTCGGTTTTACGACCTGTGGCTTTGAAGGTAAACTTCTTTCCTCCAGAGAGGGACTTATGTGTGACAGTCTCTTCATGAGATGTCACATGTCTAAAAGCGTCTCCCCCCGATGCTTCCACATGTTTGAAGGCATCTGCCCCAGTAGTGTCCAGAGGACCAAAAACACCTCCCTCTGCAGTGATATCCTCGTCAAAGACACTTCCCCTTGAGGTGCTTAAACCCTTGAAGTCATCGCCTTTTGGAGGCTCCACAAGATCAGAAGCACCTCCCCCCAGTGAGACTTTAGATGGGCTTTTCTCAGACACACCACCATTTCTACTAGGAGCGAGTCCTGCGACATCCATTGTTAAAATACCGAATATGCTTGGTGACTTGTCCAGTTGCATCGTCTTTCGCTGTTGGGGTTGGGTAGACGTAGGGTCATAACTTTTCGGTTTAACCACAAAACATTCTAAGAACTTCCTGATTGAGCCGGGATCTGATTTAGAGAACATTTTAGCGTAATATGGTACTAGTTTCTCTAAGGAATATTTGAAATACCCATGGGCATCTTCATACGATTTCTTAATCTGCACATTTGCTGCATCGTCTTCGCTTCCTAGTTTGTAAGGCACTAAAATGGTTAATCTATTAAATTTATGGGCTGTAAATTCCAGGTTGACCTTCATCCAATCCACATATTTGGGCAAGTCTTCGTACTTCAACTTCGCCATTCTATTAGCCCTCTTTGATCTTTCCTCAAGTCTCTTTTTGTTTTTAGACTCTTCCTGTTCTGTTTCACCTTTCTCTGGCGTCGGTGGATCTATTGTATAGCTGTTCAGTAAATCAAGAGTAGTCCTCTTAATATCTGTAATATTCTCATTCACATGCTTGCATGTTGATACCAGGTCAGAATCTGGTAGAGTATAATTCTTTACTTCGTCTTTGAAGACACTGTCTTCCCCCTTCGTTACTTCTGTGCAAAACGAATCCAAGAAAGCCAGTATATTGTAGATATCTACGGCTTGAGTGCATTGGTGTTCAAACAAAGTTCCAGATTCTATAACTTTTATGGGATCATCAACAATCGTCTTCATATACGCATTAAAGTAGAAATCATCAAAATGCAAATCCTCGGCGAGTTCGTCTTCAGTGAACCCGCATGGCATGTTATACTCCACCTTGTCGCATTTGTCAGTTAGCCAGTCTTTCATGTTTATATTTGGCATTTTAGAGACAAGTTCAGGGGCTACTGGCTCTCCATCTTCTTTCCTCAATCCTCTAACCCACATGTAGAATATCAACTTCAATTGTGTCGGTTCAGGATAGTATGATTTTATAAACAAATCTGTTATCTCTTTAGTGCAGAGAGTATGGGATCCATCCGCACATAGGTCTTGATATATTCCAAAACTTTCAGGAGAGTCAGAATCCTTCAGAATATACCTTCGAAATTCATCAACATGTGAATTTAACAGTGATACCATCTCTGTAATAGCTTCTACCGCTTCCTCGTCACTCTCGTATGACAAATCTTCTACTTCTTCGTTAATTTCCTGAATAATGTATATACTAAGCGAGTCGTAAATAGTCTTTCTAATGGCATCTGTCCTGTGAATCTTGGAGATGAGGTTCATCAAATCCTTGAAGCACTGAGGCTGAGGGATGTTACAAGAACCGTCTGCCATTTTGTAGGGATAATTCTTTTTGTAAGCAATTTGCGTCCGCTTTCAGCCCATAAAAATAACTATCACAAACTTCAATGGTATCTGATTGCTGCTTTAACCTGCAGAAAGGATGTTTCGGGTATATCAATAAAACCGTCAGCTATGAATCATACAACCACCTCAAATAATTATAATAATCAGAGACAACATATGCCAGCAAATAACAATGTTACCAAATTAGGGACACTATACATACTATATAGAACATAAGACCAAGCGATATGTGTGAGGCAAAGAATTTTCATCGCATGTTTCCAGACAACACGGATGTATCGCCACCTTCACAAAAAAGTTCACCTAAAGTACGTATTTTCATAGAATGACTTTAACGCAAGATCAAGAAGTTGGAAACAGCAACATTACTTATGCAAGTGAATAGAGTAACTTACACAGCAGTTTAGGGTTTCGATGGTGGTAATCTCAAACATACACAGGCATCCCGATATTTGAATGAGGAGTGCCTGTTTATGTATCAGCTAAATAAAGTGATCTACCACTATAATGCACGTAAGGCAACTAATAATCTGGCTTATGGGGGTGACAGCAGCAAGAATGCTTGTCAGTGGCTGCTAGCCATAAGCCAGCGAGCAGGTGTTGTGGGTGCCGTGAGCTGATGGCAGAAACACACGGAATATCCATCTAAGGTACATTATGTACATTAGGATGATGTATGGTACTCATTCAATGAACGTAATTGATGGCATTTTCTTGCAAATACTCGTAAAATGCTCGTATGCCTCCGACGTGGCTAGCATCTGGCGTTGCACCACATTCTTGTTCTGCTTAGTCAGCTCCTCGTTCCATGCCTTCATCGACGGCTCCTCATTCTGTCCGCTGTCATAAGACTTGTTGCCAAACCCTTCACGTGCCATGTTGAAGTAGTGAGTGAAATCCAGGATGCTTCTCTCTCCTGACCTGTGACAGCGGTGCTCTACCTCAATACTCCCGTCGTTGTATACCAGTGTGGGCCCCTTATTCACCAGCATCTGCAATATCACAAAGTCACGCTTCTCCCTCTGCTTAATGCTCTCGTGGTTCTGCATATTGTTGTCACTCTGTAGGGTATGGCCACCTACCGTTTGGGTCCCTTCCCCATCATTGTCCTTTGACTGGATCCACTTTGAAAGATTGGTGAGGTTGATTCTGGGGGCATATTCTGCTGCCTCTTCGAATAAATGCAGCGTAAAATTTAGAGCCGCTGAGGTAGTGATAAAAAAAGAGGAATTATCCTACCTGTTGTGTCCCCATATGCTTCAGTATTAGTCTGTACAAACGTGATCAAACGCAAACAACAGTAAACCCCAAAGGGCATAACAGGACACCATAACTAACCTTGTTGGCCAGGTCCTTCATGACGTTTGTGATGTAGTTGATGAAACTACCCTTCTTTTCCTTTTCACCTGCAGAGCATGTCGTGACTATTTATTGACCAACTTGACAAACTTGCAGTGCGATACTTGGAGAAGTTTGAGTTTATGTGCCTCAAAAAGTCATTTGCTGCCTGTTCCACCTGATCTCTGCTTTCGTCTTCCTCTTGGAAATTCTCAGGTGGCATCCCATCAACCATAAAATGCTTTAACGAACTGACTGTTTCCTTGATATCGTTGGGAGCTTTGAGTAATTCAATTTGTTCAACTAAAAAGATTGAATTGCAAAAGAGATGGGAACGTACCATGGGTGTCGCCCTTCTTAACACTCCGATTGCTGGAGGATTCTGGTTTTAGGTGCTTCAACACATTTATTGCCGTCTCGTAGATAGAGGATCTCACTGCCTCGTTCTCCAAAGACTTGTTGATCATCTTTAACAGTGATAGGCTCCTCATAAACGTTTCCTTTTGAGAAACAAGCAACCACTCTGATGGACTTGGTATGCTGTAACGGTCTGTTATCACGGAATCCTGTTGGCTTTGCGCAGATCCTCTTCCCTTTGAGCTTTTAGTATCTACCTTGAGGCTCTCAGATACCTTGTGATAACTATGTAGTCTTTCTGAGTCACCACGTTCGACATCCTCAGTTAGACGTTTAATTCTAGATTGTGTCTGTATAATTGTGTGGCTCAAGTGCTCAATCTCATCTAACAGAGCTTGAACATCGTCGTCATTTCCCTGATTAACCGACTTTCTATCCTTGCTTTCTAGAAGTCTCACATTCCCAATGGTGGCCTTGCCCACACTTTTGCCAGGCATGCTCCCATTGCCATCTGAACTAAGGAGTTCTCCATTGTCCATCAGATTGTTAAACATCACCTGTTGCTCGTTTTGACCTATTATTGTCCTTAGATACTCAGTGTCGAACGTTTCAGTACTTTTAGCTCGACACAATAGATGGGCCTTTGCCTCCAAGTCCGATATGACATCCGCAACAGCCCTCTCTATGCCTATGAACAGGTCCGCGATGTTACTTTTGGCAATGGTTCTGCTGGTTTCAACTCTCTTCTCCTTGCGCAAGATCAAACCCACCCGAGCTGGCTTCTTACCGCTTTCCGCATGACTGGAAGACAAATTAGTGGTACTTTTCTCCTGTAATGAAGCTTCAGATTTGGCGCCAGACGGCGTTGACATCGTGGTTATGACTTCAGCTGTTGCCAATGCAACCTTGTCAGACAGCCTGCTTGTTCTATTGGCATCGGAGGCCTTCAAGAAGTTAACCAGTGGCAATACCTTATCCGATGATGAAGTGTCGATTGACGTAGGTGATACTCGTGTTGTTTCCTTCCCCTCCTTCTCATCACTGGAAATTATGTTACCACTGTTGTTTTTGTTGAGGAACCTAAGGCGTTGCTTCAGGTAAATAGCGACTGTTTCAACATCAAGTTGGTTGAGCTTCTCCGATATATTCAGAGCTTCTGATCCCTCTTGAGTTGCGTCTACTAGGTGCCGTCTAAAGTCCAAATATTCTGGTGAGTTCTTATCAGCTCTTGCGAACCAGCCTTGAGTTGACAAGAGGAAGACGAAGGCCAAGAAGAGTTCACGGACATCTTGGTCACTACCAAGGGTGATCTGGGACATTCGGGGATACAGCAGGTACTCTAGGGTGGTATACGCTACTATGTTGAATGCATCCTGGGTATTGCATTTGGTCTCGCCACTAATGGATTCTAGTATAACTCTATATTTGGAGTTGTCAAACTGCGCCTCATCAAGTTCGCCCACGAAACGCGTTTCTGCATCCAGGTGGTTACCGATACAGAGGGCCACTACCAGCTTATGCAGAGTGCCCAGTACTGAGCGTCTGCCCTTGGTGATGCCTTCCTCAAACAAGTCGGTAACGCAGTCGATTTCGAGGTACCTGAGCACTTGGTTGATGGCAGCAGTGGTGGAATCCTCCATGTTAAGGGTTTAAACGAAGCGTTAGTAATTCTAATCGTCGCTACAGTGATCGGCTAACTATGCACAAGTTGGAGATCAACATTCCAGCACATAATAACACGTCTAATAGGCACCACACGCGAAATGCGTACGAATACACACAAGATGATGTACACTGTGAGGTTATATGCCGCCGTGATGTCGAAAAAACAAGAGGATCAAGGAATTTAATCCATTCCACGGATATACGGGATCCAGACCTGAAAGTACCCAAACACACCGATGGAGAAACGGCTATGTTTATCGCCAATGGAGATCTTGCAAATGTGATATTTCTGGTAGTTCAGTCTGATACGACGCGATGGAGCGGTGACCCCATCGCATCTCAGCGGTAGATTGGACGCCTTCCAGCTCAACAACGACTATCGAAAATGTCTTCTGAAGATTTTGCTCGTCAGATTTCCAGTGGCGACAGCCCTGCTCGTGCCATTGGCGGGATGATTCCCCGTGAATCCGATGTCATTGACTTCCTCCTGAGGCTGCACGACAGCCTTTATCACAGCAACGCCGATGCAATAAAGACGCTCTATGAACACGACCTAAACGTAATCACTGAGAGGTATTTCAAGTCCTCGCGGTGGCCAGCCATCACCGATGTTGCCGGCTTTTACAGCCAGAGCGGCCGCCTGCATAACCTCATAATGGCCCTTTACTCTGAAATTTACTATCGCCACGTGTTCTTTCTGGGAGATGTAACCTTCGAAGATCGTATTGATTCTTGGGACAAATACCTAAAGCTGTTGAACTATTTCATCGGTGAGGTGGAGAAGGAAGACAAGGAAGACGGGATTGCCAACCTTGTGATTCCAGCCTCCTGGGTTTGGGATATGCTGGACGAGTTTGTCTATCAGCTTCAGGATGCCTGTAGATGGAGAAGCCGCCTTAGCCGCAGCGAGGGGGCAAATTATGATGATGACACGAGGGTACATGCCATATGGAAAGTACCGACAGTGCTAGAGATGCTTCACAGACTAGCTGCAAACCCACATTTCGTCGATGTGCCACATCCTACTCAACGTGTAAGTGAATACAACATATTGAACACTAGCATACATATCAATGGTTCATGTAACTGTTTTATCCACTTTAACATCCTATCGGGATTGTTAGGTGATTGATCTTAATGCAGTGGGCTAATTAACCTTTTATGTACTTTGTGTAGTTTTGAAGCTTAATTTTCTATTAGGATGGACTTGAAAACGCTGGCCTCGGGTATCAACTGGGATATTTCGCTTCCATATCTCTACTGCGCTTGCATGTGCTCCTCGGGGACTATTACACCTCTGTGGAAATGGTGTCACCACTTGACCTGTCCATAAAGTGTTTGTACTGGAAGGCACCCTCCTACTATGTGTCCCTGTTCTACCACTTGGGTTTTGCTTACATGATGCTGAGGCGGTACAGTGACTGTATCAAAGTATTATCGCAACTTTTGATCTTTTTGACGAAGCAACGGAGTTACGCGGTTACACAGAGCTACCTACAAAGTACCCTGACGAAGCAAACTGAAAAGATGTACCTGATACTGATTCTGTGCCACGCTACTACAAAAATCAAGCTGGACGAAAGCATCATCCAGACAATCAAGGAGCAGTACGCAAACAGATTCTATCAGTAAGTTCATATATAGTGAGGTGTAAATGTTTTCAGATTGCAAGGAGACAATGAGGAAGCTTTTAGGGATGCATTTCTCAAGTGCTGCCCAAAGTTCATCGACGCAGCCAACAGCAGTGTAACTGCCAATGAGGATGAAGCTGATATAACGGGAAGCACTTTGAATGAGCCACTTCAACGCCAGTTGAACATGTTCCTGAAGGAGGTAGCTAACCAACGCCGTGTTGATGAGATATACTCATTCGCAAAGCTATACCACAATATTAATCTCGAAAAGTTGGCAGCACTCATGAAGATAGGAGACGACAAGGAACTTGTTCGGTCTTATATCTTGAGTGTAAAACACCAAACCAGACAGTTTGTTAGTTCATCCCGTGCCGTGGACCTCATTCCAGCCACTTCGGAGGCTGATATTGACCTGTACATAGACCAAAACATCTTGTACATCAAGAGCAAGCAGAATGAGAAACTCTATGTGGATTACTTTTTGCAGCAAATCAGTCGTTGCAAAAACACCCTACGCAACCTTCAATCCAAAAGAGATGAGCAGAGTCAAATGAAGAAGGACGCGGTTGTACAAGACGGGTGACAGAACGCTAATGAATCGTATATCTATCTATTTTTCGTAGAGTAGAACACAATGTTGCGCGTAAGTGGTTGTAACGTTTGGTATAATATTTTAGGTATAAACTAAAAATGCAGCCCCGCTTGTAAGATCCATTAGCTCAGTCGGTTAGAGCATTGGTCTTATGAGCCAAAGGTCGTGGGTTCGAGCCCCTCATGGATCACTATTCTGTTGAAGTTGCAATTATATTTATTCAATAGATTACTGTTTCTTCTCATCATGTAGCGGTAAATCTTGTGATTATTCTACTCTTACACCGGCTGTGATGTATATAGCCACATTCGGCCATACCCCTTGCGAATGAAACTGCCGCAGCTACTATCAGAACTGTTGGCATAACTACATTGCACATAGAAGAGTAAATAGAAAAAATACAAGTGATTATTGATTTCAGCACTTGTTCTAATTGTTTGCATGTAGTATGCTTCTGGACGATCAGACTTTACATGAACTGATCTTATGGTAGGCTTCCGCGTGTCTAATCTAATATGTGGGGGCGTTATGTATTCAAAAATCTTGCCCTCATCTGATTATAGGCCACCGCATCCAAGGGGGAGCACCCGTCATCGAGGTAGTCATCCTCATAACTGTCATCGTAGTCTGAGTCATAATCGTAGTCGTCGTCAGAATCATAATCGGAATCATAGTCATAGTCCACGCTAGCGTTTTCGTAGCCATCGGAACATGAGTCAACCATATCCCGGCCTTCCAAATCCTGAGCCTCTGAAACCAACATCGAATCTATTGCCCCGTACAATGACTCATACCCACATTGTACTACTCCCACTTGTAGTAGAGACGTCAAGCACATGAACATCAATTTCTCCATGTACTTTGTCGTCGGGCTATGGCAAACCTGCATTATTATGCTTATCAAAGCATCAGGCTCTGGGATGCTGGTTAGTGGAGGTTTTTCTCCACAAGAATATATCAACACCACAGCAGCATACCTTACTTTGGACTTGTAGAATTGCGGATTTTCCACGATGGCATCGTAGCACTTTTTGATGTTATTTGACAACTCAGAAGCTGCAGCCTTGAAAATAGGGTCACAGGCGCGGTTGTTTATGCAAACCTCAAACATGTCAGCAAGAAGTCTTTCAGCATGCTGATAGTCTTCACTGTTGCAGGCCTGTTGGCATAAAGTGTATAGTTGTAATGCAATTTCGTAGGTAAATCCACTTGGAGCATGAGCGAGGAGGCTTCTTACGGGATCGCGAAGTACGCTCAACTCTACCATAACAGGTGATATGTCACCCTCACTCTCCTTATCTAGTTCATGATAGACACTGATTGCCTTCATGGACAACGCCAGAACCCTCCATAAGTCGCTGAATCTTGCTCCCATTGCTGCGGCATTTTCCTCACCAGTGAACACAACCACCTTATGTACGATTTTAGCAAGGTATCCAAGAATCAACGCAAGATCATCCAGATAATCCATCAGTCTATCCTGGTCCAGTTTTTCATAGAGCAGTGACAACAGCCCCACGGTATTCTGCGTGATCTTAACGAACATGTCACAGTCACTCTGCTTCATGTCCTTGGGGTCCATGTCAGCTGCAAGCTTGACAATGGACGTGAGGGTCTGCAACATTGACCATCTGGCTAAGACTTGCTCATCATTGTTGGAGTCGTCGGAAACCATACCTTGGGATATATCACTGCTGATACTATTCCAAAGTGCGTTGCATACGTTTTCTGTGATTTGTGCACCGAAAGGTAGCGCAGCCACTGAGTACTTCTTCACTATTTCGTCAAGAGTAGCGACTACAGACTCCAATTCAATTCTCTCCATTAACTTGAAGAGGCTTTGAAGCAGGTGGGGCAGGAAATCGACGATGGTCTTCTGAAGGGCCTCGTTTTGAGAGTGGAAGAAGCCTAATACAGCTCCTGTTGCCATTACAGACACCATAATTTCCTCGTCATTGATCATTTCCACCAGTCTTGAATACAGATTCAAGAGACTGTCGTTGTTTCTCCATGTAGTCACTGTCAGCATCACTCTTCCACACAGCCAGGCGCTGCGCATTCTCAGCCACTTGTCCCCTGATAGTAGCATCGGTATTACGTATGCCTCTACAAAGGCTTCCCCATCAAGAAGTTGGGCATCTGGAATGGCTGCAGCGTTTGTACCCGCCTTTTTCGATTTTTTCGAATGCTGAAGTACACTGCTTGATGCGTGGCCTACAAGACACATCACTCCGTATAAGTTCTGAGATGTCTTGTTTTGACTTTCAAAAACTCCCTTTGCAGCAGTGATCACTATTGGTACGAAATCAGCTGCTCTCTGTTTGCAAACATCCTTTATGAAATCAGATGCAGTCCCCCTGGGAGACAGCAGTTGGAAGCTAACATCGGCGCAATTCTGTATGTAGCTTTCCGGATCATCCAGATACTCCTGTTCATCGCTAAGGCTGAAGGCAAAAGTCTGGAACAGCATCTGAACGATCACTTGCGAAAAAGGCTTGATGGCTGCATTGTACACCGCTGGAAATGGAATGGCATACTTGAGGTAAGTCCAAATCCGGTAATGCAGGCTATTTGTAAGTACTACACCTCCTGTCATTTCATTTTGCATGAGTACGATGAGTTTCTTTGCAAATTCCGCGGCATAGCCATCCTTGAGGAACTTGGTGATGTGCCTCTTGCTCTCATCCTTATCCGCCTTTCTAACCACCTGTCGTGACATGTACCTCGTTAGTACCTGCAACGCCCATTTGAAGCATTTGAACTGTGGAAGTTGGTTAATCCTGGACTCTTCGTGGTCTGGAAGCTCCGCATAGGGGATCATGGCATGCTCCCCTGGTACGAACAGCTTGTTCCACGGCACTGGATTATCCAAGACAAACTTCGTCAGAGCCATCCATGACTGCAATGTATTTTCCATGGTTGCGGTTGTCGGAGACGTGAGCAAACACATTGAAAAGTACAGCTTTAAGACCTGATGTATACACGTTGCTGCTTCAGGGGATTCCAAACCCGCCTTGGAGGCATCCTGTGCGATCTTGAGCAGCTGCTCAAAGAATCCATCAACAAGGCTGTTGACCTCATCTGTCAATGATTTCGGATGATACTCGTAGCGGTAGAGAAGCTTGCGCAACACTTTGAGAGCACATAGCAACGTGTCTCCATTGGAGCGCTGCTCAATGTCAATCTTGACGCGCTGAACCAAATGGCTAATGCGATTGTCTTCGGCGTTGAATACGATATGCCGCAAGGTCTCGTAGAACTGCCTCCTTATGGTCTCACTTCCTGGACCCACGGATATAATGGTAACGTAGATACGCGCCCAGAGCGTGTTCTTGTCTTCCTCGCATATGGCGTTCTCCTCCCTCCATTGTGTCAGTACCAGATTCTTCAGTTTTATAGCTCCTGCCAGTCTAACGGCCGGATCCACCAACTCGGTGGTGATCAGGGAAAGCAACAGCGGAATGCTTCCTTTGGTTGTAGTTATCTAAGAGGCCATGAGTAAATACAGCACATAATGTGATGTATTGAAACCAAAACTAGCGGAAAATCACGCGTATCTGCTACGGTATGTAAACGTACCCGAAAGAGATAGTCCTCGCTGTGCCTTCGTAGCTGTTGATCCTGGGATATGGAGCCTTCTAGGGCTCTTCGTAGAGCCTCTGAATTCAGTAATTGATCAGTGGCCATTTCACAGTTCAGTATAGAAACATATTACCTTTTGTCATTTTTATTGTTGTGCTCCCAATTTCGCGCTGCCCTAGTGTGTACTCACGCACCACCAGGATTCTGTACCACCACGGTTAGAATATACAAGTACGGAAAAGGCTATGTAAACAGTTATAGCCGGTAGAAATAAGATTTACTGCCACAATGAGGAGATTTGAGAGCAGGTGGCCCTATTGGCTGCGAATCACAGAGAAACAAAGCCACCAGAATGCGTGATTTAAGTAAATTAATATACACTGTTCATTTTCTAAACACTATGACCGATTAGGGCCACTATTTTGGCAATTTCGCCATGTTGTCTAATTGCGGCTCTCCTACAAGGTCAGCAATGGACTATCCAAAACAGTACGTGGCAGCTTAAGACAGCTTCATCACCAGGGGAACAATGACGACGATGCCCCCTACTGTTAATCCCATTGTTATATACATGATCATTTTGTTCCTGCGTTTCTTGTTCCTGTGGGCAAGGACCAGCTCGTGAGCCGCCTTTTCTGTGTATTCCACGGCCTTCATGGCGTTATTTTCAACCTGGTCTATGAGGTCTCCTTGGTACGCCACAACTGCGGCAAGTTCTATCATCATCTGGTGGAGCTCCTCCACACTCTCTTCCAACGCCAGCACATCGTTGTACTTTGATTGGATGCTGTTAACCGCGTCCGTAAGGCTACTGTTCCCCAATATAGAGGACCTTGCGGCAAATTCCAGCACCGAATGCGACCTTCCAGGCAACAACATGCGATTTAGTTCATCCTGCCTTACATCTGGGTATATCAGCTGTATCTGCCTCACAGTTCGCTCCTTTATAGCCTTCTTGAAGTTAACTTGCGACTCCTGATAACGGACAATGGCCGCCTGAAAGTGCTTTAGCGACACGTTGTAGGCATTTTCCCGCATTCGCGCCTCCGTGGGACTTCCGTTGTTTTTCCTCTTTTCTATCGCGCTCGCAGAGGCCTTACACTGAGTACATATACTGTTTGTTTTTGCGATCAGTTCGTTCAGTTTAGTGCTTATAGCCGAATTCTGTTCGTTGGTAACGGCACTAGCGCTCTCGTAGAGCAGACTGTTAATGTCATTGGCCCCCTCGTCTATCTTGGCAATAAGGGACCTCAGCGTTCCCACATCAGTCATGTACAACGTGAAGTCACGACCAAAGTCTCCATAGGTTGACTCAGTTCTGCTGTTCTGCGGAGCTATGTGGGCAAGGAATATGGCATACCTGTTTGAGCGGCAACCTCACGTCGGAGTCATCGAACACAATGATACAGTCCTTCTTGTACTTGTTTGAGGCCTTCAATCCCTCAGCGAGACTTTGTAGCTGATAAGTCCTGTTGTACATTTTACCTCAGCTTGCCAGATCAAGTATCTAGACCTGTCGATTATGGTTCATCCTCGGATAATTTCACAATCTGCACCGATGACCTACGCCAATCAAAAAGATGGACAACATGGAACTCTAATTTATTTCGTAATCTGTTAAAAAGTAGGTATCCAACAGATCCGGAGATTTTCTGCTGATTCGTGGGTGATCAAGCGCGATGGTATAAGAATCAGAAGGACAGCGGACAAAAGTGCACTCTGACAACTTAAAACACCATATCGAATTATTCTATATACGGAAGGTTGTATGGCGGATTCAGGATTTCGCAAAATGGGTCGCCTGGTACATGACGAATAATATCCACGATATTATTCCTGTTAGAATAGACACCGTCATTCCAGAAACAGATGATAATTAGTTCAGTATGTATTCCCCGAAAAGCGAGCTTGTGTTACAAATGGAATGAAACAGTAATTCCCATAATATGTGGTTGACGTGACGACGCTGTCGTGTACCTCATGAAGCACAAGCTCCCCAGGCTCCCTGTTTCACAAGATGTTGATTATCGCAGGGGGATACGAAGGGGGGATAATTGGGGTGGATGTGCCGCTCTCTCAGGAAGGCTCGCCATCCACTGGACCAAACGACGATTACATCCGGTTTCGCTTCATATGCTCCCAGGTAAGCTGAAGTGCACTGATAGTGACGGTAATACACAAAGAGCATTATATACATACCATGTATGTCGTACTGAAGTGGTTACAAGTTCATAAATGGCGATGCATAACATTTGGTGCATGTATCTTACAACATCTCAGGGGTCCATACGATGTTTGGCATTGGGGGCAGACGTTCTCTCCTGTGGAGGCACTGACGAAACGGTACAGTAAGTGGTGCTTAACGTATATCTAAATGCGCTACAGGGTATATACCTTGAATAATCGCAAAAAACATGGCGACCTTCTACTGTCGGAAGGTTGCATAACGGCTTTGGGACTTTCTGGTGGCCTTTCCAAAGGGCAGTTACTCGTAGGAAACGAAAATGGGGGTTTAGCAGTCTATGGTTTGCGCCACCTTGAGCTCCTGAAGCAACTAAAGGGAGAAAAAACCGCCATCACATCGCTATCGGTTCACCCAAATGGAGAGCTGGCGCTCTCAGTCTCCGAAGCAGGAGGCTTAAGACTATGGGACCTGAAGACATTCCTGTGCGTATTCTACAACAAGCTCAACGAGCCGGCTATCAAGGTGGAGTGGCATCCCTCAGGGGAGGACTACTATATCCTCTCAGAAAACCAGCTGCTGAAGTTATCCCTGAACGAGGAGACCAAGCCGTGCCTATACAAGGCGCAAAATGCAAACAAACACACATGTGCTGCATGGGTAGGGACCAGTATCGCAGTCGGGTGCAGATCTGGCGACGTGATCGTATATCCGGCGGGGATCGAACATGGGTTTGCGATCAGCCAAGTGCATCACAGAAGGATAAAGGCTATCGCATCAAAAGAGAAACTGGTTGTAACAGGTGATTCTGATGGCGTACTGATCTGCTCATCGGTAATGTCTGATGAACAGGGCTCTCCCTCCCTGGTCAAGCACTGGGAGTATGACGTCGGAATGCGCGTCAATACTCTCGTTTGCCGGCACAATGATTGACAGAACAACGTATCAATGTGGTATTTAAACAGTTCAACCCAATTTCCACTCACAGGGAATTATGTATTATGTAGCACAGCATGCCAACAGGCCAGATGGTATATACCTAATAACAACAGTTGACGAAGATAGTGAGATATATTGTACGAAGTGTAATTAGCAACAACAATAACACTGTTTGCAACGACAAATAATTAGTGAGTTGGGTTCATTGTAAAAATGATGAACTGGGGAAGCATGTTAAAACCACTGTTGTTTCTAGTAAACAAAAATATCAGATTCACATCGACAGCCATTTGAAATGGAATGTCGAATCAAATATTTTATGCTCCCAGTTTTGTAGTACTGCGTTATCCCACTTAGTGTATGGTAAACCTTCCTCCACCTGGCTCCTAGCCGTAGACATATTTCGTCACTTAAACCAGCTTATCCTCCCATTGGCAGCAACGTTGTTGCTTCGTCTAACATTATCAGTCAGTAACGAATACAGATACCGCACGCTCTGGGCAGTATATGCAACTTACTATCAAACAACCGCATATGATGGCATCGGCCCTTTCGTGGTACCAAATGTCGTATTCTCCCATGTATCAGGTTATTCATAGAAACACTGCGCCAATCCAATGCAGAAATGTAACAACTACACTCTGCTTAATACCATATTGTACTTGATACTCTTGCATTCAGCATTTTAACTTTCCAATCACTGTGACCACCAGGTCCACTAGGTGTGAAGGATGTATAGAGAGCAAGATAGCCTCCCCACTTGGTACAACCAATGGCTGTCTCATTCAAGACTCGATGTAACCTCTTAGACCACTAAATATGGCTACTCAAATATCTCCGGAGTCTAGAATGCATGTGTTCCTCATAGCGCATTACCCGTGGTGAAGAATGATGCTTGGGAATAAATATAACGCGTTAATTCATTCAGACATGAGTGGTAACATCATCTAGATGTTTATCCCTTGCATTACGGCCTAAAGGGTTAAATAATTACTCCATTCTCTCGCAGGGCTGCAGCGGCGCTCCCATGACCACTCCGTCTGGGAAGGGTGGCATCCATGTCCACGGATACATCATGGTGTAGTCGTATGGCATATAGGGAGCGTCGTATGGGCTGTTTGGAGGCGGTTGTGGCGGGGATGCCTCGGCCTCCTCCTTCTCTTCGGTGTTGGTGACGGACCTCAGGAAGGACACCAGCTGTCGGTGCTTATCCCATTCATGCGCCGCCACTTCTGCTCGAAGTTTGGCCTCGTAAAAACCATATTTTCTTACGCCAAATGTTTTTTGTGTGCGCTTAGAGCAGTTGAAGGGATCCCTGCATGTAGCTCTCCATTCCAGCTTGGCGAAATGGTAGTACACTCCTGGGATAGGGCTGTAGTAATCGTCCTCAGGAACGTTGGGGACAATTATAGCGTTATCCGGGATCTTCTTGTTCCCAGCTCGGCGCCTGCGACGAGTGGACGACTTCGTGACCGTTGAAACCTGTAGTGTTCTCGGGTGCGGTGGATTGCCTCCAGGTAAGGATCGCGAAGCTTTCGAACGCATCTCTACAGGTATAATGTTGCTGTCAGTATGCAGCAAGCAGTGTGTACTGATTAGGAGGCCGGACTTGCGACTTTGCTTGCAAGATCCCCAGGATGCTGCTTAGAATATGTTGGCACACGATCCAGCGAGGTTCGGACGAATGCGCTTAAAGTATTGTCACAGACGCTAAGATACCACTTTTGTTAAAAGCTTCCTAGCTTTTCCTCTGTGTTTTACTGCTCCGCGTTGTATTTGTATGTATATGCTTACATGTCAGTGGGAGTCATTCCACCAGGAATCTCCCAAAAGACACATCACACTACAAAATGGCACGTCAACAGCGGGCGAATGCCGTCCTGGTACCGTTTCGGTCGGTGCTAGTTGATCGTAAATTGCTATACTGCGTGGTCGCCAGTGCGCCTTTTTCATGTACTCACTTGGTATAAGTAGACGCGTGTTTCCCGTGATACCCATATGGGAGGAGACACACAGATCCGGCGCCGATACAGGTGCAACATGACATGCATCTCAAAAATAGATCTAGAAATACGTCTCTGTTTTGTTTCAATAATTATCGGGACTGTACATATGGTATACTCACTGCGTTATTCTGAAGTGTACATCTGCTGCGCCATTCGGTCTAAGTTTTTATTCAACAGCGCCTCCTGATCCTCCTGAGGCCTCAGCGAGGGATTAGACAACCTTTTGCTCTTAGCCAGGGCCTCTTCCAGCTGCTTCTTGCTCGCTGCAGGCGTCTCCGTGGCTGGGGGGGTATCGAGCGCTTTGCACCGTTTTACACCACCCTGCGATTTCTTGAGCAACTGATTTTGCGGGTTTTTGAAATATATATCCCTCGAACGTTCTATGAACTCATACAAAGAGTCAGACCAGACATCCCTGTCTCGGTCCACTTTCTTGAGAAGAATCCCAAACTCATTCCCCTCTTTGTGGTACTTTATGTAGAAGCAGTTGCGATTGGTAGGGTCAGCTATCACCACACTCATAGAGAGGAATGAATATGCCTCTATAGCTTCCAAACCGGCCTGCGGTTCAATGAATACGCGCATGTGTGTAGTTTGTAACGGAAGGTAACACCATAATGAGAGACGCCTATAAAACAACAAATACGGTAGAGCAGAGGCACACGTAATGTGAAAAACCAATTATATAGCAATGGTATAAAGTAGAAAAACGTGCATGGCGTCTCCAGGCAGAAAAAGTCATGACTATACATGCAACGCAAGGGCACTCAGTGGCGGCGGTGGCATATACATAACGGGAACTTACATTGAAGTCCTCGAGGGAGTTCCACATACACCACTCCCAGTTTCCTGGAGATATTTCCAGCGGTTTAAAATAGACTGACGTCCATTTCTTCCCGAATGTGTTCATCTTTTTGAGAGGCCCTGATATGACCTTGGAGAAGAACCTCAGTTTCTTGTAGTCGTCCATAGTGTCGAGTTCATCCAGCAATTCTTCCTCTGCAAGCTTGTTACACGCTATAACACCACCTTACCTATTGCTTCACCCTCTCCTTGAGCCTCGATGATGGCATGCAAGGCGAGGGAGGATATTTCCCTTTCAGCAATTCCATCAGAAAGCTTGTAAATAGAAACCTGGACACACCGTGACAGGACACGTTTCTGGCAAAACTAACCTTCACACGCGTGGATGAGCGGTCTTGTTGAGTCATGGTGAACCAACGCCTGTGGGCAGGCTTTTCGACCAACAGATCATTCTTCACGGAGAGTACCAGCTGTGCTGCTACCTTTGACGAAATTAGATGCTTATTATAGAGCTTTATGTATATCTTGTCATCACATTGCCTCACGTGGACGTTTATCTTCTCCTGCAGCAGATTTGTACACTCTCTGTTAAAGCACAACACAATAAAGAACCACGACCGTCTCCACAGTGGGAGTCAGTTAACATTAACGCCCTCACATTTTGAAGGAATACATAACAATAAACATATGAAGATGACAGCCAAGTCACTGTGGATTTGTCCTCACCTCCACATACTGGGGGCAGGTGAGATGTAACTACATAAACATGCAAACCTCTTAAACTTACGTGAATTTCCAGTTTACCGTCCCTCACGTTTATTGTCTGTGTGCGATATGTTTTCCTCCCGGACTCAATCTCGAAATAGTACTTTCCTCTATCCAGGTAGTTGAGGGCCTCATGTATCTCAATGATCACATCAAAGGGATCGTGGTCATGAATACCGGATATGCGATATATGCTTCCTATGCAGCCACATTCCGATGGATGCGGTATTTTGTGGATGTTCTTGGCGACATAGTTGGCTGCGACGAGGCCGCAGCATCCTATGCCGCAGTATCCTGGTAGCACCGGGTCAAGCAGAAACATGGAACCAGATAGCGTCTTGAAACCAAAATAAGCACTGACTATTCTTCTTTCTCATAGTATACGACCATCAACAACTCGCTTCACCGAGATTTTAATACCATAACATCAATGCATTCTGGTGCTTAGGTTACCGTCCTTTCTTGCAAATATCGCCATTCCCATGAGTATCCACGTCCTCCAGACCCGCTCCCTAACCTTTAATCGCACGCCCAGCATCCCCTCGGCGCCTAAAACCCCCGCATTGGTGCTCTCCGATGATTTCCCCTTCTACACATGGCTGCAATTTACACATCCTCGAATTCAACCTCCGATATATTGGAAGGAAACGCCCTTAATATCAGCTCGCTGCAATCTATCATGTGGGCGCAAGAGAAACTACATGTGTTACTGTTTATTTGATTAATTTTACACCAATATCAGGCCGTTGTACTATTGTGCGCTATGTGAGGAGTGATGTCGTTTCGCAAGCGGAATCACTCAGTACAATGAGTGTCATCGAATGATTTATATTACTTGCGAGCAGTTCAATAGTGCAGTGTGGAATGTCTACACATATGGAAGCTTTCGCTGTATTGTGATGTCGTCTTCCACGGAATTTATCGTGTATTATATATTATGAGTAATACTTATCTCATTGTCACATACACGTCCATACGACTCACATATTATTGTTTAGTGGATGTCAAAATGGCGTGGCAAACACGCCATGTACATCGCCTGCGATAAAGACGGTATTACTGATGTGTCTACAACCGCAGACGTGCCGGCATAAATGTCAATGAAGCGCAATGTTTAGGCGTGTCGCATTATAAAAACGATACTCGCAGGGTGCCAACGCTGGATCACTTTGGACCACTGGCTTTGAGGAACTCAATATCGAAGATACTTCGGTTGACATTATCGATGGAAATGATTCCGTCCCTATCGCCTGCTGATTAGAACACCTGTGAGCGTTTCATTGTCGGAGACAATGAGGGATTATTTGGAATCCGATGATTCCTCCTCAAAAGGGATGCCCTTGTACCTATCGGCAGGGCTATCCTCAGAGTCGAGTGCAGAAATGGCTAGGGGCATAGGCCGCGCTCGTGGCGCATTTAGACCCTATGACAACTATAGGGAGGATACACATAGCAATCCTATAATGCGCTTCCTCATCAAGAGGCAGGTGGTACTGGCGTCAATATGGATGGTGATGACAGATGTCTTCCTCACCATCAATTATAAGCGGCTCATTGACCATACCACCAACTATACTATGGTGACTGTTCCTGTGCTGATGATCATACTCTTCCATCTCTTCACCGTAATATTCCTTATATGTAAAATAAAGTTCCCCGAGTACATGGCGAGACCATTCAATCCGCGTCCGCTTGTGAAATTGGCCGTCATGGACATCATTAGCTCTGCTCTATCAGCTATTGGCAGTTCAAAGACAAGCGGACACTTGCTTCCCATCTTAGGCCAGGTAGGGATACCCCTCACCATGGTCGCCTCTATGATCATCTTTGGAGAAAGCTACAGCAACTACCAGTACTTGGGAGCGTTTTTGGTCGTTCTATTTGTGGTAGTGAAGGAGGTTAGTCTGCCTGGCTCGTCGGAGACCAATGATTTCAAGTACAACATTCTCTACCTGGCGTCAAACGTCCCAGATTCAGTGAGCGCCACTCTGCGTAGCGGCCTCTACGCGTCAAAGACATTTCATCTGGTTAAGTACCACTACATGACTAACATCCTGCAGATGGTAATGGGCATACCAATGTACACGGTTTTAGTGGCTAATACTCGGACCAGGCCTGACCTAGGGGTGATAAGTGGAACCCTACACGACATCAAAGCCGGCATATACTGCCTGTTTGTGAATAGAAATACCATTGTGGAGCAGTGTGGTCAAGCAGGAAGTATCGCATGTGACGCTTGCGAAGGAAGCTTCAAAGTGCTGGGACAGTACCTACTATCCAACATCATGATGCGCTTAGCGAGCATTGTGCTGATGATGAATGGAGCAGTCACGCTGATATTCATGTTGGGTGCAATCAAGGTGCCTCTATGTTCTATCGCATTTTCAATGTCCTTTATAAGTGGCGAGAGTACTACAGAGCTAAACGGAACTGACGTCGTTTGCTTCCTAGGAATGATGCTTGCGATTATTCTCTACGGGTTGGGAAGCAGAAAGGGGGATGAAGCCCTGGAAAGCGACCCATCGGAGCCCATGCTCGTGGAATACGAGGCGTCGGACAACTCGCTGTTTCCTAACAGCTTCCAGCTGCAGCGCGGATATTCTGCATGAGATCACGAGAGATTCTATCGCAAAAGGAGGAATAACAGGTGACATGCCTACAACGGTTGCAAAAAGTGCAATAGACATGTCTAATAATGTCTCTGCAAAACAAGGCATTGAGACTTTTCCCCGTGCCCTTTGAAGCTGGAAACGTTTAATAATAAATGTGATTTAAATATTCATCAGCATAGTATCTCAATTTACCCTTGTCTACACCCGCCGTTGCACCCACTGACGTTGTATCACGTTACGTCGCACAATGTAACGCATGCAATTATAGACCTCTACCAAGGGGTGAATATCTCGAGGATGACGGATTCAGTGGATGTGTCAAATAATAATATATTTAATAGGCTGATCGCTTGGTAACACTGGCCACATACCGCACCATGTAACAACTGTGACATTCTTGATTTAATTACCATGCTTCGTACATTTGCGGCCATACTAGTGGCGGGATGCCTCCACTGTGTGACGCATTGTACAGCCGATACCGATTTATCGGATACAATTGATATTAAGAAGCCCTTATGTTCCTTTGATGTAAGTGGAGGCTACATATTCCACGTGCTTTCTCGTTTCTATACTGAATGAATGCCTTTACCCGCGATTTTGTGGATGCAGTATATGCATTGGTGGTATATATACACATTTATCGTCGTAAATGTTTCCCAAAGAGTCACTATGATACTGTAACAACGCTTCAGGAACAGAAGATGCTTGCACAAATCAACAGTTACCGTTCATTACACTCATCTCCACCACTTCAATGGTATGCTCGTACAAGAGTGTAGTATCAAAGTCACTCGCAGGAGTAGAACACTCGCCTCTGATTCTAGGAAAACAGCAAACGAGGTAATAACCACGAGATGATTATCACAAGGACGCAGTTAAAAAGACGATTTAAATGCAAGCTGCCACTGTACTACCGTGACAAAATAGGGACAAACTATATTTCTGCAAGTATAAGGTCATTTAGTGAGGAGTTGGTGACCAGGTTTTGGTACGATGGCCACCGCGACTATGACTTCAAGGAGGGTATGTCTACTGGCTAATTTACTAATCGCGTCCTCAGGAGGACCGGCTAATCGCAACCCCAACGTCATGTCTTTCACTGAAATGATATGGAAGTCAACAAGGGTAGGATGAAACCGTGATGTGGAACACCGTGCTGTAGGAAGTTGGATGTGGAGTGACATGCTGTGACGACAGCAAGATAATGGTCATTTGTCGTTTCTCCCCAGCGGGGAACGTCCAGGGTGAGCCGTCATTCATGCGTGTTAACAGAGATTAGGGTATTTCACCGAGAATGTGCTAGAGAAAATAGGCAGCAGTAAAGAGCCAGGAAGCACTCCCAAGTCTGCTGAAACACAAACGAGAGTTCACGAGGAAGCACAAGAACTATGATTTAATTAGCACATTACCAAACATAGCTTAATAATCTTGTATTTGTCGTATGTTACAGTAGATGTGTGGCCCATGACCCTTCCATGGGGTGAGGTCTACACCGCGGTACCCTTGACCTCGTTTAGGCCACGCCACTTCCAATTGAGATACAATATATCATATTCGAGTTTTTGTGACTTGAAAGCGACAGAGAATGGGAAGCCTTTACAACACTCACCCAAAGAACTTCGGACCTGGAAGTCACCAGTGGTAAGTACATCGCAACTACGCATTGTTGGACTGGGTTTCACGGACTTTACGCGCTTGTATCTATCTGATTTATTGCATATACCGCTCTCATCCGTTCTCAGTCGCGTATGCTTCAATCGCCACGGCCTTATTCGCAAGTACGGCTTGAACATTTGCCGTCAATGCTTCAGGGAACGTGCCAACCTTATCGGATTCCACAAGGTATGTGAAGTATTCCCAAAAGTCATGTCATTTGCAGTACTAAACTCAATTGAATGTTGAACAAACAGTGTGGTTAATTTTGGGTTGCCTTTAGTAAATTGCATGGCCATGTACACCAGTTATCGAGCCTCACAGCAAACAGCGTACGGTCGGAGCACGTATATACAGGTTATTAGTGGATCTGTGGTGGGAATGGTGCCTGTAGCGCTATGCGTCACGAGGCTTGTACCTTAAGCTTCATTGCTGCTATATGTACTGTTTAACTGTCTATTAGACATTTATTCTCACATTATCAAACTTTACATCTATCTATGTATGATAGTAGCGGATGGAAATATTCATCCATCCATTGTAGAGCTCAGAAGAAACCGTCGTCGTCATTCTTGTATGCGTATGACGACGTGGAGTGATGCCGCGGACCCCTTGTTTGCATCTTCTCAGCCGCGTCGACAAACATTTCGTATACGCTGCTGGGCTTGTCCTGCCGCGTCAGCTTCTCCTTTGCGTCCTTTGCTGCCACCATGAAGGCACGGCCCATGAGTCCCAAACCCTCCGCACGTTTTCTGCGTAGCTTGTGGTCAACGCCCATGTCCTTCACTATTCGCCTTGCAGCGTTCTTTACCGTTGATTGGATGTCCAGTAAACAAATGTTGAGCATGGCATTTATAATTCTAGGTAGGGACCTCTCACAGACATTCTTCATGTATTCATCATTCACCAGGTTTTCCTCCTCCCCACCCCTGTTTGAATGTTGAACACTGCGCTCTGCCACAGCTGTTTTAATCATTGATGTGAAAGTTTTGACGCTCTTTCCGAATGTCTTGGACTGCTCCTGGAATTTTGCCACCTTACCCCCGATACCCATGAATGTGTCCCACTTGCCGATATATCTGCGCGCAATGTTCTTGTATGTCCAGCCAATAGTAGAGACTATCTCTATGGTGAATGAATTTTTGCAGAGCTTACTCGCGGTCTCAACAAGTGCCGCATACCACCTTTCCAGGTCTCCATATACATAGGGCCTCACCAGCTCCTTGAGGCTGAGTGCCACCTTTACCTCACGATCCCACTGGGCCACCTCGAAGTCTGCCTCGGTTGGCAATTTGCCATTGAAATTGACTTCCAGCTCCATATACAGCGCCATGCGTAATTTTCCGATATAAGGCTCCAGATCATCTGAACCGAACAACATCATGAACAGCAGGGAACTGTCCAGGATGGGCATTTCATCGCATGCTGACTTCCCATGCCTATCATACATGGCTCTTCTATCCTCATCACCCAGCACTTGGTAGGCCTCCCCGAGCTTGGTGAAAGTCTCAGCAGAGCTTCTGTCGCCGGTTTTGTCAGGATGGTACTTCTTGGCGAGCTTGTAGTACTGTCTCTTAATTTCTGACTGTGTTGCTGTTGTTGAAACACCCAAAATTTCATAGTATTCCGTATCAACAACATCGCCACGTACGGAAACTCTACCTTTATCTGTGGTTTCCTGCTTCTCCTGCTCAACCACATCAAGTCTCTGCTTCACCGCAGCCGCCACCTCCTTGGCCTCATCCTCCAGTGAGTACCAATTTTCCTTCCACGTGCCGGTCTTCTTGTCCCACTTCTTGCCGTGCAACGCCTGCCTCACTGCATTAGGGGTGTTTACTGCCCCTCTGCCTATCTGATATCCAGCAATACTGACACCAGTTGCTGGGAGTGTAACGGCCCCAAGCACCCCTGCACCCACTCCTTTAAAGAAACCTCCTACACCCCCTTGGTGCCCTCCAACTACAGGGCATACCACAAGACTTGCTAAACCCAATGCAACGCCCTTGGATACATTTTTCACACCTGATACGATACCGGCCGTTATGTCTCTAGGGGTGTTGGTGGAAAAGATCCCAGATATGAAAGGATCGTCTGTAACTGTAGGCTCTTTCTCAATTCCATGGCTTTTCATAACAATAGTTTCGTGCAGCTCCAGGGATTTCTTTTCCTCTTTCCGGGAAGACTTATTCCGCTGGTGGTCCTCCTCAGCCTGTTCCAAGCAGCGCTGCGCCTCGGCCATAGCCTGTTCGTCCGGCACAAAATTATCACTAACCTGTAGGCCACCATCTCCTATTGATACACTCCTAACAGCGGCCCTATGTGGCGGAGAGTTTTGTTCCAAAAGATTGACTCTCATTGACATGCTCGATCCAGATCGTAGTGGTTGTGGCGATAGCATCTCCCATGGAGGCACGTCGAATTCGGAGTCTGAGTCCGTCTGGCAATCGAAAATGTTTGTGGCATCGACGTCTTCGGGCACTCCGGCAACCTTTGAGTCTATTGGACTAGACCCGGGGGTGGGTGGGACATTCGATAATGTGACTGACATGCGCCCGAATCCTCCATGCTGCTCATTTTCTTCGGTATCAATGATTCCAAACTCATCAAACCCATCACCTGCCTCTTTTACATGGGCGCTTGCGCCCTTCAACCCAGAATCTGTCGACCGTGTCTTGCCACCGGAACCAATGGACTGCTTCCGACTATCAGATGCATCAAGTCCATGGTCGGGGAAACTGAACATCTCTTCAAAGTCGACAACATCGTGCCATTCATTTGATCCGGCTACCATTTTCTGTCTTTGTCGAGCCCATATGCTTCACCCTGTATAATTATCCCAGTTCTGGCGTACAACTGCCACTGGCATGCTGTTACTTGGTCTGACATATACTACGCCACACCAAAAACCATAATTTGCATTTTATTCTTGCAACTGTGACGATTTCATTTTAGACTGAGTACGTACAGGGGGAGCCCTTGCATAGCAGGGACGTTGCACATTAGGCGGGTATTGGGATACAACTAAAGACAGTGAGTATTATAGCTATAAATGTGTGGAAAGGTATTCCGTGTAGCTCTTACTATGATGTATGACTGGGATATCGGTGGAAGCATGGCCACGCGAACGCTCAGTGGTACGTGAGCCCACAACTTGCGCAGCGAACGAGCAATATACCTGCATTAGAAAGCATACGGGACCACTCCAAAGAGATAACAGTAGTGTGGAGAGCATATGTCATCCTTCTCCCTCGCATCTACGGTACAGACGTCCTGTATGTACGGATATCCACGCTTTAACAACAACGGCAAGCAGACAGAATGCAAATCATGAGAATGATACAATGTAAATGCAAATACGTACAACGTAACTGTGCTACTGCCATACCTGAACAAGTAGCGACAGGTTACCGGATCACCTGAATGGTGTAACACTAGCAGCAAAGTCTTTAGACAACACACGCATAAACACACCGGAAATGATAGATTTAAATTAACTGCTATGCGGTTATGGGTCATCCTCATAGATTCATTATAGTCCCCACGCGTAGGCAGACACCTCACGCAGGTTACAAGATTTTTTAGGGTTGACAAAATGCAGGGACGTATTGCGACACTGCCTGTGCGGTACGCCCTGCAGGCACGACGCTTCGGTGGACACTACACCGGTCGTTACGTGACCTCGGAGCAGTTGGAGAAGAAGGACCCTAACTGGGCCATCGAGGAGACCAACTTCTGCCTGGGCAAAATAAGTGTAAGTTTGGTCACAATTTATGTGATAAAATCATTGTGAATTTCATATCGTAACATGAGGGTGGCGGTATTATCGCCTTCACTCCCACTTCGCCGATTGTGTACACGTGGTGTCTGGTCTCTCTTGGCTACCTGCCAAATACACCCATTCTCACCGTTTTACAGGAGCTGAGGTTCAAGGATACCGATGACCTCGCCAGACGTACCCTGCAGATTATGGACAGCCAGTTGAGCAAAATGCACACCAGGCTGAGGGACGGTACATGCGTGCCGTACATGACACTTAGTCTCCACCAGGTCGTTGACCGCCCCTGCCCTAACCACGTCTTCATTGAACAGCCGCTGCTCAAATGGACATGGGACGAGACCTACGACGAGGCTTACGAGAACATGTAAAATATCGGTACAAAACAATTTTAATATCCTATGAAACTATGGAGACTACCTTGACAGACGTAGCCTTGTATGAGTACACTATAGACGTTACATAGTCTAGAATGGAAGCGTGATGAATGAAACCTATGGTACTGTACTGATGCATGAATGATGTAGTTGCGTGGCAAGTAACATTACAGATCAAGTTCTAGGTCTTTGTGACCAGAATGTCCGCTATGTAGTCTAATGAAAGCGGAGCTTCCACTGACAACATCGTCTTATCTGTATCATTGCTAAATATCTTATCAAGAGTGCTGTAAACACTGCTTTGTATCTGGTTATGGTCATCGGGGCTGTCATCATAAAATCCAGCTTCTGTCTGTTGCTGATTTCTTGCCGATGCACTTTTGTTACTCGGGCCAAACGAGCTACTCTCCTTAATTGTGCGATTTGTAATGGTAGAAATGCGATTGTACATAGTTGATGTGAGGGTACCATGAGAACTAAGATACATAAACAAGGCCTTCCTCATCATACAAGAGTCAGAGGATGACACCTTCAGCCTGTATTCGATCAAACCTGATAACTCCACAGGATTAAGGAAACCAGACAAACACAATGCAGACAGTGATAGGGCAGTGGCATCGACCATCCTTATATCCCGCGTCCGTGTTGCCACAGTTTTTGCACAGTTGATGACATTGTCTACCCGGGCTACATCGATTTCCAAATGATAAACTGCATTAAGGTACTCCAAACAGCTTGAAGGTGGTATGTCATCCCCCAACCTCTCAGCTGCCAAATCGGCAATCATGTTAAGAGTGTGGGACTGTAAATTGAGTTTTCTGGCAACCGAGAGCAAAGATATCATGAGTTTTACATCCAGACCATCTAATAAATTCTGCTGGGAGCACTTATCCAGGAATCCATTGAAAATGGAGACACCATCTACTCTTCCCTGCATGAGGGGTAGCAGTTCACAGGTGCCAATAGCCTTCTCCATATGGGACGCCAACTCTGCACCATCACTGCATTTATCAACCAAGACTATATGTATGACCTTGCTGACCAAGTCCAGTATCTCATCAGTTTGGACGTCCTCTACCACGGAGCGAATCAGTTTAACCTTAATTAATGTGGGATTGCAGTCGTATGCTAAAATCCGTTTTGCGATATGGCTTTTAATTTCAACGTCACCCCAGTGAGCAAGAGTATGCATGTCTATGTCACTGAAGCTTTGACCCTGCGAAAGGCGACGTTTCAGTGCCTTCTCCAGCCTTAACACAGAGTGGTCATAGACCCCTAGATTGCGCATGGAGTTATATAGTACAACCATTTCTTTGTTGCTCAACTGCATTTCATTTAAAGCTGGTACAATGCGCTTGCTTATTGCCGTTGCCGCCTGGTGGCACTCAAGAAGGAAGCAGTAGTGAAGCAGGTACACATGCTTTGAACACGGAAAGGATCTATATCGCTCAACACAGCTTCTAATAGCTGTATCCAGCTGAAACATGTTTATTCTGCTCCGAAGTCCCCAGCTCGAGAGCGACTGCGTCATGGTCAGGGCATCAATCAGCGATAACGTCAACCTCGAGATTGAGTTATTAATAAAGTTTATGTATGCATCCTTGAAAGAAGTCGTTAGGGAAACATTGTGACGTATCATGAGATTCACAACGTTGCAAATCTCCTGCGCATTCATCTTTGGCAATGCATGCTCCAGCATGGGGAACTGGGACTCATCCCATCTGCCGGCCTTTATATAGGCACAGCAGAGGTTGCATGCTTCTCTTCCTGTTAAATCCATACAGCTGCTGTTCACATTTTCACGTAGAACATCTAAAACATGAATAGTACTCTTGTGAGATGAGCAAGACAACAGAATGGTAGCAAGGTCCTGTCCTTGCAGTCTGTCCCGTTTATCCGACACAGCCTTCAAAACCGCTGACGACAGCTTGGAATCCATTATATTCATCTTGTCGAAGGAGAAAATAGCCAGCGATAGTTCCCTGGTGTTCATCTCTTTGGAAAGGGCAGGGAATGCTTCAACTATCACACGGATGACGTCCGAGGAAGATATATGTTCGCGAAGTTTCGGATAAGCGCGGCATATCGACCCCAGGGAATGTAGTAAGCTCACTGTAAATTCCACCTTAAAATGGTTGGTATGCCTAACCAGAGCGTGTATACGGTCCAGCACGTCGCTTAACTGCTGACTGCTAATGGGCAAATTCAACTTGTAGCATGCCACCAGCAACATATTGATGAGCTCCATGTTGAGCAACGATAGCGATCTGGGGACCATTGTGTCCTTGAGCACTCTTTTGACCAGTTGATGGGCCTGGGAGGTCCTGGCAACGTCGCTGTCAAGTCTACATGCCACGCAAGTGACAAGACATTTGGAATGTGGGCTGAGTCTCGTGTATGTCATCTCGTCACCTATCTTTCTCACATATTCATGCCTGCAAATTCATATGTGTAACTAATGGAAGGCTTACCAGAACTGCGGCGGAGGCCTTGGCCCGGCGAGGCTGTTGGCCAGCCTTAGCCCTAACTGCGGCAGTTGCGCTGGCTTAGCAGCACGCAATGCTGCGATAAACTGCTGCATATCAGTTCATGTTGAAAATGTGTTGTCTTATGGCTCTGTTGTGCGACTGCCCCTAGTGGTGTAGACCTTCGACCATGGAGGGCCCAGCCATCACTACTTTTATACTGGAACCATAATGTTGCTCTCACACGTTCGATCGCTGCGGCTATCGCGCCTTGCTCTGCAGCGTAGGCTCATGGTAAGTTGCTTTTGTGTTTGTATCGCGTAGTATGTCTCGGTGAATGAAGCCATCAGAATACCTCTACCTTTCCCGTTATATGCGCAGTATGACAGTCAATTTATGTGTCAATCAATTGTGTGATCCATTTGCAATGGCACCGTGGCATTCACAGTGTTTTGTGTGATTGTATAACTCACAGCATTCCATTATTCTGTGAGCTGACGTTCCTGTTTAAAACGGGACCGATTATCGCTTCTGCCATGTGTATTCCTCTGTGTTTAATGTATATCCCAACTACATTCAATATTATACCTGGTTGCTGTGTTCATTTAAGCTTTATTGTTACAATGTGTTATGTTATACACGCTAATCTACGGTTCAGTCTACCGGCGCTGGAGGCTCTGCAGAAATCAGTAACATCCTCAAGAAGGCTCCCCCGACGTTTGTTGATGTCCCCTTCGTGGAGGAGAACATGGAGGATGTGATGGCCGAGGTACCAGAATTCAAGTACTACTACATTGGACGAGGCGACGGTGAAGACAACCCTTTCCGCAAGGTGCCGCTCACCCAAAGCATATATCCCCCTGGCTCCGAGGGCATGTTCGAACCAACGGACGATTCTGTAAAATTCGCAAAACTACAAAATGGTCTGAGGATAGCCTCTGTGGACAAGGGAGGCATGGACACTATGCTGGGCCTCTATGTCGGAACTGGTAGCCGTTTCGAGGGAATAGATGAAATGGGAGTTTCCTCAATGATTGAGAATATGGCTTTCCATTCTACAGCCCATCTTTCCCACCTGAGGACTATTAAGACAGTGGAAACACTAGGAGGTAACGCAAGCTGCAACGCCTTCCGTGAGCACATAGCCTACCACGGCGAGTGTCTACGTAAGGATATGCCAATCATGCTCAACCTTCTGATTGGTAATGTACTTTTCCCACGTTTCCTACCTTGGGAAATGAAAGCCAACAAGGAACGTCTGAAGGATAAGCTCAAACAGGTACAGGAAACTCCTGACTTGCTGATAACTGAGCTATTGCACTCAGTCGCCTGGCATAACAATACCCTTGGTTTGCCCAACGTATGTCCAGAGACCAGCGTTGCCAACTACAAACCTGAGGTAATGCGCAACTTCATGCTACGTCATTTCGCCCCCGACAACTGTGTAATCGTGGGGATAAATACTGATCTGGGAGAGCTGTCTAAGTGGGCTATGCGTGCGTACAATGACTACAACGCCATTGCACCTGTTAAACGTGACGTAGTAAAGCCTGTGTACACCGGAGGCGTGAAATACCACGAGGACAACAACCCACTACTCCACATCGCTGTCGGATTTGAAACACCAGGAGGGTGGAACACTCCAGATATTGTTATATTTACCGTATTGCAAGCTCTTCTGGGTGGCGGTGGAGCCTTCTCAACCGGTGGACCCGGTAAGGGAATGCACAGCCGCCTCTTTTTGAGCGTTCTGAACCGCCACGACTTTGTAGAGTCATGCATGGCATTCTCAACTGCATACAGTGACACAGGAATTTTCGGTATTTACATGGTTGCGGCGCCTCACGCAGCCACAAAGGCCTTGGATGTGATGAGTAAGGAGTTCAAAGCACTCTCAACTGTCACCCCTAAGGAACTGGAACGCGCCAAGAACTCTCTCAAGTCATTCTTGCACATGTCACTGGAGCACAAAGCAGTACAGATGGAGGATATTGCACGTCAACTGCTCCTCTGCAACCGTGTCCTCACTCCAGAAGAGCTGGAGCGTGCTATCGACAGTGTAACTGCCGCTGACATAAAGAACTCTGTGCAGAAAATGATGAAATCTGGCAACCCATCAGCAGTGGCATTGGGAAACCTATCCTTCATGCCTCACCCTGAAGACTTCTTAAAGTACTTCAAACAGTGAAGAAACAATAACGCATAGGCAACGAGTACCCTAGCGGACACGAGACAACATTCTAATGTTAATTGCATTAGATGAATAACAAAATTTAATGTGGTACCCACAAGGGACAATGTGAAGTGCGGTAAGCGGACATGGGAGGAAGGTTTTTATTTATCAATGGGGATACTCATTTACCAAAAGTGCTAAACATTTTTATGTATTTATAGTACCCAATTAACATAGAGTTGAGTAGTTTGCCAGTTCAGCTAGCCATATTAAGTCATGTCTGATTCTAAGTAGAATGGATAATGCAAATGTGGGTAAAGCTCCTCCCGTGAGGGAGAAAGTTGCTCCAAATATTGAAGAGAGGCGCCCTGCCAATGCCCCTGCAGCGGCTCGAGTAGAGGCAGCACCCAAGGCAGCAGGAGGTCCTGTCAAAGCTGCGCCTGCCAAAGCTACACCCGTAAAACCTAAGCCAGAACAACCAGCTCCTGTGAAGCCTGCCCCAGAAAGGGTTGCTCCTGCGAAAGCTGTTCCTCAAACACCCACTCCGGCAAAGCCTGCCCCTGAAAGGGTAGCAGCCCCTGCCAAGCCAGTGCCTGAAAAGGCTGCTCCAAATGATGAGGTTAAAGCCTTGAAGGAAAGTGTGACACAGCTTAAGGAGAAACTAGCTGAAAAGGAGAAAAATGGAGCACTACTGGAGCAAAAACTGGCCCAGACAAAGAAGCAGGCGGATGAATACGCTAAGAAGCTGGAAAAGAACGAGGAAAACATGGCTTCATTGGGGGCAGAAGTAGCTGCGTTGCAGTCTGAATTAATGCGGAACAAGGAAGAACTGAAGGCATCACATTCGCAGAAAGACAAAGTAAAGCCACTAGAGGCTGAAAGGACAATGCTCAGCGAAAAGGTGGCTGGGCTTACCAAGACATTGGATGAAGAGAAGAAGAAGCTTGCACAATCAATTGAAGAAGGCAAGGAGAAGGAAAAGAAACTGTCAACTGCCTTAGCAGAGTCGACAAAATTGCAAAAGGCACTGGAGTCTTCGCAGAAGGAGTGCGAGACCAACAAGAATAAACTATCTGAAACAACTGCATTGTATAAACAATCACAGACAGAAAACGCTGGCCTTACAAAGCAGGTTAAGGATCTGAAACACTCATTGGATACTTATAACGTATGCAAGTCTCCCAAATACCTTGAATTGAGCAAGGAGTTGGAAACTGCGACTCGCAATCATAAGGAGAGCGAGGCTCTCGTTAAACAGAAGGAAAAAGAGATTGTGCAACTGAACAAACGTGCAGAAACACTGGATAAGGAGGTAAAGAGACATGAAGCATTGGCAGAAAAGAAGAAGGAGGCTGACAAGGCCACTGATGCGGAAATGAAACGTTTGCAAAATGAGATTAAATTGCAAAAGACGGGCAATGCTGGTTTGACAAACGAAATAGCTGCACTGAAGAAACAATTGGCAGAAAAGGCCACTCGTATTGAAGCGCTTAACGGTGAGCTGGTTGCCCTGCGTCAAGCTCCCAATGCTCCCAGAAGATGGTTGGGCAGGTTAGACCCTGATTCACCCTTTAGCCTTAGCAAACTTGGCCTTAACTTGAGGGGGCTCCTGCGCAAGCCAAAAGAAGAGAAGTCAATGGGCGATGCATTCCTAATCGCAGCGAATGACGGGAAGTGCAAGAATATCATTATCGCATACATTGTAATAATCCACCTACTCCTGGTTCTTGCATTCTATCTGTGAAATAGAGGAAAAGTGTATAATTATTTGTAGAAGTGATTAGCATTGTATGTAATAATCAGGGATACGCGAGCAACTACATTTAATTTTTGTAACAGTTTTCTGCATTGTATGCCGGATTGAAATACACGTGCTGTCGCACAATGATTTGTTGCTTTGAGCAGCACTCGATGTACTTCTGTAGGTAGTAGTGCATAAGGCAATATGCCTCTTCCTGCTCTTTCGTATGCATGGGTTCGGGCGCTGCCAACCATTGTTGCATGTCGGCAGGTGTAGGCGTATGGCTAAATGGGTTCATTTCCCCGTACATCGGGTATAAATACATAGGAGTGCGTGTTGTGTGGTTGTAGCAGTACCCTGATGAAAGCGTCGGGGTGTTGCATTCTTTATCGTTGGCTACAGTTTGACGTGGTCCTTCCATATTCTCAATAGCTTTGAATGTTGAGCTTACCTTAAGCACGCTACGGTCATGCTTTTGATCATAGGTACTTTGCTGTGAACTCTTTCGTATTTCTTGGACGCCATGGGCATATCGGCACATGTCTCCAGCTTTGCAATGGCCTTTCTGCCAAAATTTGCATACGAAGGTTTTGTAGAATCCCTCCGTATGTCTCAGCTCATCAAAGTCGTGGGCATATGGGCATTCATCACTTGACTTCTTGCAGCTGTTCTTAAGGTGTAGTTTGCACATGGCAGTCTTCAGCAGATTAGGTGGATCCTTCAGTTCGGCTTCGGTGTGAGCATATGGACACTGAGAGCGCACACTCCTGATGCATCCCTCGGGTTTGTTCATGTGAGGGCACATCTTGGTCTTGTGAAACTGCTCAACAGAGAGTACACGGACTTCCCGACTGCGGTTGTTATTCACTGCTGTTGCCGTCATTATGGCGACTGATACGTGTTTCTAGTAATTATACGCTTGAGAATCTCAATTGTGATGGGATTACACCTGCAGCTGAAGCTGAGGAAGTGTAATGTCTCTTTCTAAGGTTGCTATAATAATGTCCCTCTTGATGTTACTTGGTACACTTATGGGACGAGGATCATAGAGTGGGGAGTGAAGCAGCCACTCTCAGATGTGTGAAAGTTACACCGAGGAATGCACGTCGTTGTCTGATTTCATTGTAGAGAGGAATTAATGCACATTTCTCTATCCTGCTGTAGGGGCAGGGAAAATGATGTCGCATTGAAGAAAGGGTTAAATAAGAACCTTCGCTTTGAGATATAAGGCGAAGACAAGGGTGAATCAAGGGTCAAAGGGCAAATAACGATGCTAACGCAAGCAACAGCTATATAATACCCTGTTAAGCTAGAACATGTAAACCTAGCTGGTACACAGGGGTGGCAAGAGTAATTAGTGATCCCAATGGATATGCATAGTTTAATAATTAGCAATATCTTTTTTATTGATATCCTTGTTTATATTTTGTGACCCACTATTGTCTTCTCATGAGGTTACTCCACTAGGGGACCGGCACAAACCCTGACAAAGCTGCCCACAACAGGCATCATATTGTATAACGAATATGCATTACACTCATCGGGAATAATGCCTTTTAGCGAGTTTGGTGTTGACCCTGATATTAACCGTGCATGTGTTGACTTGGGATGGGTTCTGCCAACGCCCATCCAGGCTGAGGCGATTCCTACAATTCTTGGAGGCCGTGATGTTTGCGCCGCTGCAGAAACTGGTAGTGGGAAAACAGCGGCATTCGGAATCCCATGTCTACAACTTGTACACGAATATCTGGGTGGGTTTTCGGATTCAGCACTCCCCGGCGATAAATCAAATGGACACAAAAGGAGCAATGGTGCCCCTCCTCTTACGCTAACTAGCAAAGCGGCTCCCTCTGCAAACGGAAATTGCACCAGTGATATGTCTACGGAGAGAAGTATCTTCTTCACGGGTGACAACGAAGTCTTCTACAATGGAATGACCAGGGAATTCACATGCCCTCCTGGTACCAAGTGGGTTGGAGCCCGCATAGGAAGGGGAATCAAGGGCGCTGGGAAGTATTGTTTTGAATGTAAAATATCGAGTGATGGACTCTATCGCTTTGGGTGGGCTTCTGCTGATGCTCGCTATGTCGTGGGTATGGACTGGAATTCGTACGGTTACGGTTCAACGGGTAAGAAGAGCAACACAGGTAAATTTGTAGATTATGGCATTCCCTTTGGAAAGGGTGATGTGGTGCTCTGTCTTATAGATCTTAGTGAAGGAACTATTTCATTCAAGCTCAACGATCGCAACTTGGGAATGGCATTCAAAGGCAAAGGATTTAGTGACGTTATGTTCCCCTCTGTATGCGGAAAAGGTGGTATTTTCACAGTGAACATGCATAAGATAACCTTCCCTGAGCGAGGTTACACTCCGGCTGGCCTTTCCCATGCCATTCATGTGGATGACGAATCATCTCGACCCCGCAGTAAATGCAACGAAACTCTCTGCTTGATAATAGAACCGACAATGGAACTGTCACGCCAAACACTAGAAAATATGAAATTGTATTCCAAATATATAACAGCTCCAGAGATAACTGTATCCGATTCACCCGGTTCTAATGTAGTTGTCACCACTCTCCGCAGTGCAACCAAAATACCTACAGGATCGGTGAGGATCCTGGTCATGGATGAGGCAGATGAGCTGCTGAAACAAGATGGAAGGGAGATAGAAAGGATAGTAAAGACAATCAGAGAGTTCTCGTACGGCATGGGATCAAAGAGACTTCAGGTCCTGATGTTCTCTGCCACTCTTCACAGCCCAACGGTTGTTGAACACGTTGAATCTCTAACGAAAAGTGCACAGTGGATAGATCTTAAAGGCGTTCCTCAGGTGCCTGATACTGTCGATGTGTTCGCTATAGAACTTGACCCTTCTAGAATATATGAATTCGAGACACGCTACCCTGACCCAATTCTTGATGGACTAGAGACTGTAGGTCACAGCTCACAGCGTATCAAGACTCTGAAACCAAAGTGCCTTGTGCATATATTGGACAAGCTCAACATCGCAAGTGGAGTGCTCTTCTGTCGTACTAACCTTGACTGTGAAAACTTGTGCGCATATCTGGACCACTTGAACAAAACACGTAGTTCACAGATGCTCAACAAATATTCAGCCACACTTTTGGGAGGTAAACTAGATCAGCATCGTCGAAAGCGCAATCTTGAGGATTTTAAGAATGGAATTTATAGGTTTCTTGTTTGTACTGATGTTGCCGCACGCGGTATGGACATATCGAACTTGCCCTTCTGTGCCATGATGAATGTCTCGGATTGCAAGTTCCAGTTTCTACACCGAGTCGGTAGAGTGGGAAGGGCTAATCTCAGAGGCCTTGCCATAGTTATATCAAGCAACGCGCCCGAGAGAGTCTGGTATCACACCTGTACCAACAAGTCTAAGGGAAAGGCATCGTCACGTTTCAAAATTGCAGAAACATGCAGAAACTACAATTTGGTGGATAACGGTGGTTGCACCATAATTTATGAAGAGGCAACCTACTTGGAGGAGGCGAAGAAACTAATGCCTCCTGGTCGGGAGTTACCTGTGATGGACGCAGACAAATTTGAGCTACCGGATTCATCAGACGCAAACTACGGGGAGGCTACATTTTCGATGCAACAAAGGGAGTTTGTACATCGCATGGCTTACCTGTCTGCCCTATCACAGAGACGCTTCCTTATCAATGGCAGTACACGCTTCTAATGTAGTGCATACTGAAGCTTACCACAAATAAGGGACTACTTGGTTGTAGAAATTGTATTCACAAAAGTCTTTCAGGAGAACCACGGCGTTATATAGGCATCCTACTCAATAAACACAACCCAGTTTAACAAAGTTCCAATACGTTCGAACTATACACTGTCAATGAAATGAACGGCGGCGACCAAATGGGTAAACGTTGCGATTATTTATAATAGTTTGATAGCGTGTTACTCAGAGCTGAAGTCACACGAAGCACAGCCTCTGCAGCCGCAGGGAATGCATTCGATTATCTTTCCGGGCTCTAGGTCACGCTTCGGCACACGGCAAATGCAGCTTGTGCCAAAGTTCTGGTTGGCCGTCTGAATGCAACGGATACAGCACAGCCTCTCATATCCGGGCTTCTTCCACTTTGCGATTAGATTAGCGTCTGCATACCCCTCTCTTATGCAATAATCGTAGAGTTCTCCTGTAAAATGTTAGACGAGGAACGGCTCACATGGCCAAGGGATACACAGACAAACGAAAAGATATGAACCACAAACACAAATAGCGCAGATATATTAAACATAATCTTATATTGCGTACAAAATCATGATTTTAACGTGTAAAGGGATAGAAGGAAGCACATATATAGGAACATCTACGGAACTTACTTGATATGAGCTTCTTCACGTAGAACATCTCATAAATATAGCGTGACCGCTGATGGTGGATGCGGAATATTGGCCATTGGACCTCGCTGCGGCGTTTACCTTCGCCGCTTTCGCGCTCAGCGGCCTTCATACGCTCCTCGAGCGACTCGAGTGTGTCACTGATCAAGTCCCACCCTGCTGGTGGAGGCTTAGAATTTAGAGTTCTTATACGTGGCATACTTAAACATTAACATTGTTGACCCATTAAAGCAGGTACGGACCCGGGGGTGTCCGTTGCCAGCATCCATAGCAGGCGGCGGATCTCCCGAGCACTATTACTCATGATGATCTTCTTTCCGGTGATTCTTCGTCTCTTGTTGTAAGACGCCTGCGAGTAGTTTGGCGATTGGCAGGTGCCTATTCCGCCTCTCAAGCAGCTCTTGATTGAATTGGCAACCAGTGGGTAGAATGTGCTAGATGCGATAAGTGTATGTATGATCAAAGTAGCGGGAGATAGCCACGTTTCCACTTGAATAGGCCTTGAAAGCAACGCTTTCAAAACGGCCGAGGTGATGAACTCGGCCATGGTAACATCACACTGCAAGAAATGCTTTCCCATCAGTATCGCTCTGGCGGCGTTTCTGGTTAATTTGTACTTTTGCACCTCCTCCTCATGTTCATCCTGGCTCTCTTTCCCTAACCATACTACTATACTTACAAAGAGGTCAATGATTTCCCTATTCAAGTCGGGATTGTTGGTAGGCAGTAGCAAGGCCATGAAGGTTACGTACTTCCCAAACTTCGGCCAAGACAGAAATTTCAACGCCGCATCATCGTTAGAAACACCCGATCTTACAGCACATGTAAATACATCCAATTCCGATAGGTCTCCCACAGATCTGAACTTGTTTGCGTTGAATATGATGTACTCTGTGATGACATGAGGGGAGCTCGAGCGACTGGTCAACCTCTCTACCTCCGATTCAGCAGTTATGCTGGAACTATCGTTACCGTTTCCACCATTTGAGTCAGAAACCTTAGTCCCTTCCTTTGATGATGAATCATTGTTAGGAGGGGTGCATCCGTTTGATACATCTGCGTCCAGGGTATCCACCCCCTGCATCATGACACCAATAAGTCTTGAAACATACTGATCTACAATGTCCATACAGACGTTAAGAAGCCGATCTTGTTGGCACAGTCTGTCAGATTGCAGAATGGTCTTGATAACCAATATCTGAGTACTGCTTCCAAAGTGGGCCTCCCTTAGCAGCCACAGTAACCACCTTGCAATGTTGTCTATCTCTTCGGGGGTAGAAAACTTGTCCATTCTGAGGACCTCATGGCATAGTCTTATATGAGGCCATACATGGTACTTTTCCATCAGTTTTTTTAGTATGACACATTCATGAATTTTGCGCTTGTCTACTGTTTCCTCCTTGAAGCCTCCGATGTTGAAGTCTGAAGCTATTGTTGGCCTGAAATCGACAATTAGGAGTGCAGTGAGGTATAGCAGAATATCTTCGCTGAAGTTTTCCGGGTTATCCATTTCCAACAATTCGTTAAAACGTGTAGAGATTGCGGTGATAAAGTCACGTCTCAGTCGGATCTTCGCACTCTCGTTGAAGGTCCCCAGCAAATCGGTGATACAACTAAGAAGCTCAATTCTGCAAGTAAATGGAATATCACGAACCAATATCCTTCCTGATATCCTCTTCATTAGGCTGTACACGTCAGTGGGAGAATAGTTGGCACACAGAGCTATGGACCTTAAGGCTCGTGCTGCATGAGTGGTGTACAATTTATCCTCGCAGAACTCCATCAGACACAGCTCTTGCGCAGATCTCATCAGTTCCACATCTTGTACAATAAGAGAACAAGTCAGAACTAGGCAGTCACAGATGCTCCTGTGTATATACAATGCAACACCACGATTTTGGTGGTACAGGTCCCTGAACTCAGACACGTTGCATACTATTTTCAGGAGCTTCGTGACAATACTGTCAGCTACGTCCGGAGTTAATCTGTGGGCAACAGAAGATATTAGGTAGACACACGACTCTGCCATGGTCCAATCAAGTTTCTCATTTAACAACTTCAGTTGATTCTGTATGGCATGTATTACCATGTTGATACCCGTTATATTCACAACTTCGTCCACAAATACAGACACAAGTACGCGGTATCTGTGAAAATCATCATCACAACCATCGAAACTTATGGCAACTGTTTTGATTGCCTGTTTGACGAATTCGGTATATATGCACCGCATTGTTTGCACTATTCGTAGGACACAAGTGGAAAAGTGAGGCTCCGACAAACTGTCCCTTACTGCGAATATAATACCCATTAGGCTCGTGTAAAAGTCCAAACACAGCTCTCGGCAACGTAGGTCTTGAAACTGGAGAACATCTTTGACAAACGTGCATATTAGCGTCGCCTGTATAGAGTTGTTCTCAGAGAACAACAATGCGAAGGCAATGTGTTCTCCTGCGATTGTGACCAACACTTCTAAAACGGCCTCCAGCATCCTCTTTTTTACGAGGGGTTCCTCATCTTCGCCAAGATGCTTGAATAGAAGAAATGAAGAGAACATTGACGGCAGTTCCGCAAAAAACTCTACAGCCCAAGAACAACTATCCATAATAAGACACGGTAGTTGTGAAATCGATGCTTTTGAGCATGCAATCCAATGTCGACTGCTCTGATTTACCGAATCATTGTAGCGAATGCTTGTGGCATGCATTATTCCTATTAAATCAAGCTGTATTAAGGAGTAGAACTGAGTTAGAGCGCTGCACGCTGCCTCGCAGACTTCTGGATTACGCTTATCTATGGACTGCCGGACTTTGTCGAACAGGGTGAATACACCGCCCACGGCGCCAATGGCATTTAGACCATTGCGGATGAGGATTGCATCATCCCTGGGGATTTTCGCGTGCATCGAATCGTGATCAAATTTGCATATCTTTCCCTGATCATCACTGTAAATGCAGTCGTTTGTTCCTGCATAAGTTCTGATGAGGTTTACGTGCATCTCTAGCCACTTTTGTAGAGCCCGCAATGGGTACATAACGTCAATCTTAGAGTCATTCCCTAGCAGTTTAAACAATTTCCAAAAGATTCTTGGTGAGTACATCACACTACCTCGCACAAGATCAGCCCGAACGAAGGAAGACACATTTACGTTGAAATTTAGCAACTCTTCAGGGAATTCGTATAGTAGTTGACACTGCAGTACCGGATTTTCATCAAACTTTCTCAAAGCTCTCGATAGCATGAAATTGTATATGTCCACCGTGACATCAAAGAAATTGATAATCACGCCGCATATGGCAAAAAGCAGCTGTTGACGGACCGAGTCATCCCTGTCGTAATAAAGCAAACAGAGGTCCGCCAGGGTATCTTGAGCTTCATGTGCGATAGATAAATCAATGGGAACATCAACTTCACCCAACCGGCATAGACCACTGTATGCATGATGCTTCAGAGTGAGAGCACATGCCAATAATGTAGTAGAATCCGCGTGACTATTCTCATTTTTAGCATGTGATCTTAATATTTCAACACATTCTTCCCACGATTTCCTGGAGTCATGGTACACCTGAACGGCCGTTTTGACGTCGTCCGTTATGCTGGAGAGTGTGAGGAATCTCACGTAATCCTTCACAGAAGAACAGCCATCGGTGGCAGCCATGGTGTCTGACGAATGGGCAAAAGCGACCATCTACGACGACATCTCATTCGGAGCTGTTCTTATCAATGGAGTGAGCCCTATATCCTCAGTTGCAGTTGCCAACTGCCGGTATTCATGGCAACTACCACACATGGTTCATGTCTTCTTTCGGATAAGAAAGGCTATACCGGCTTCATGGATGAAGAATACTACAAAACAAACACAGGGCTATTTTGCCACTCATTGCTTATGTGCCATAATTGCTTAAATCAGTGGATTGTGAGATTCAATTTGCAGATTGGTCGCGCCTGTCTGAGCTATGTAAGGCTGCCTTCTACACACCTTCGGTTATAGCAGACATAAAACTTATACGTAACGTGGAAGTCACATAGCATTATGTGCCATTAACGTTAAACATTGTTTGTTTGAGCTCATGAGAGTCACATAGAGATGACGCCTCCATACTACAACGACACATGTTAGCATATTCTTCTCACTATGTCGAGTTGCCCACTCTTTATGCTCTATTTAGCATGGCAGTTCTAAATTGAGTGTTACTGTCTCATATGTCTACCAACATGAAGAGCTTGAAGGTGCATTTGCCCAGGGCATTCGCATCTTGGCTCTCCAGTAGTTTCCTTAAATCGTTATATCCACTATCGTCACCATTGCCATGCGATAACACGGTAACATGCTCGCCCATAGTTACCTCAATTTTTAGTTCATGGTAGGTTATGGCCTTGATCTCCGTGCCAGATGTATGGACACCTGGATCGAATGTATCTCCGTAGAGCAAAAATGAAACCTTAACTGGGTCTCCACCCTCTAGAAAGCGTCGTATATCCAATTCCTCATTTATACGAATATACCTTGCGATAAAGTACTCGCTACTGTAGATGTAAAGACATTCGTCCATAAAGTGGAACAACAGATTGGGAAGCGTGTTCGCCTCCAATTCGAGTCTCTTTGAACGTGACGGTTCCACCAATGACAGATCAGTCATGTAGCCGTACATTCCTATTGCGATAGATTCCAATGCAGCTCCCAGGCTGCCTCCAGTCCCTGTGATGACTACATCAGCCGGGTGGTCCAGATAACTGTATTCGTACTGTACCGTCCTAAGTGCCTCCAACTCCTGTTCTGTCGAGTCATCATTCGGTTCTAAAGGGAAAGCGTCACCCTTCACCACGGGAAGAGCCACAACGTCCTTGATCTTGTCATCCCTATGTCTCCCTCTAGGTGGCCTAGAAGTTATATCAATACCATCCAACACGTATTTGTTTTCATCTTCCATAATGCCAACTTGGGGTATTAGAGGCGAAGAATGGGTTTTCACCTGTACCGCAATGCCATTATGTGTATGTAGACAGAGACAGTGTGTCCACTTGTCTAAACGCTAATGATATCCACAAATCAAGCCCTCGCAATGGCGATGTATTCTAGTATGGGTGCAGCTCCGGTATGAAGATGGTAATTACGGTGACTGTATGCCCTATCACAGAGTGTGTTGCGTGTGTTACACAATAGACATATAGTGCTGCTGAGGGTATAGTGGCATTCGTATCATGATTGGAACACTTGACTCGTACAAATGATAGCGGTTGAGTTAATGAGTTGATACTTTTGTATATTACTGCAAGTCTTCTTCATGCTTCTGACTGGGCATCCTTCCACTATTGACCCTTTGGAGGAATCATGAGGGTTTTCAGAAGGATCAATACCATTTCAAGTGCTGCCTTCTCCATTTCCACCTTCCTCTGCATCATTGGTATCACTAGTAAGCGACTGCTCAGCATCAGTTCCTGCTTCATGTGGCTCGGAGGATGCTTCCTGCTCGGTTTTTAGCATTTCCTCCACCACCCGCTTCATTATTGCACGCCGACGGCGCTCCCTTCGCGATATCTTGCCAGTAAAGATGTATCTCTTGGCTCTAGGCACTTCTGGGTGGTATATCTCTTCAACTATGTCCAGTGTACGGGGACGCAGCAGTAGGCATTTACCTCCCATATCCATGATCTCCTTTGCAGCGGACTTTGTGAAGGCGTGCGCCTTGACTATAAGGTTTTTCACCGTCAAGGGATTCGCAACTCCAGCATACTTTTTCCCCCCGATTACCTTTATAGGGTGGTTGCGCTTGTACCTACCAAGCCTTGCTCCCAGGCACTCCAGAGTCGCCCAGTCTACAATCATACCCTCCTTCGCAACATTGAGTTGGTGAATGGGTATCAATTGATACTTTGGATGCCTATATCTGTGTCCTGGTCCCACGGGCTTCCCAACGAACTTTGGCAGTCTTCTGTAGAGAGGCATTTGTCCTCCTTCGAACATGGGGTTGATATACCGCCCGGATCTGTGTTTCTGACCCTTGCAACCCCTAGTAGAACTACCGCCCTTTCCAGTACCATGGCCGCGACCCAGACGCTTCTTCTTTTTCTCTCCGAGGGGGGGCATATTATGAAGCTTCCAAAAGGGCTCATTAGGCTCCCTTCCACTACCAAGAACCGTATTGGACCATGTTATATCTGCTGGTAACGTGCAATTCTTCGGTTTAATGTACATATTGTGACGAGTATCGGGTTGGGAAACGTCCCACAAATAATCGGGAACACCATCCAGGTAGCGCTGTGCAACTTCCAAGGCACCAGACTTAACAAGTTCACTCTCAAACTCTTTCATTACTCTGTCCCTCAGATCAGTCAACTGCTGTCTAACGCCAACTGCGAGCTCATTACGCTTCTCCGGTTCCAATTTTCTGTTTCGTTCAATGTACTCCAGCTCCTGTAGCAGGGGCTCAGATACCTCCAAGGTCCTGTCCCAGATTCTAGTCCACAAGTTTTGCTGCTCCTCAGAGAATATGTTTCCAGCAGTCCCATCCTGTAGAGTATATTTAACAGGCAATAATCCTCACCTTAACAGAATTTAGGAAATCGCGCCATTCCTTGCGTCTACCTTCTGCTTGCTTCCACTTGTTAATGCGCTCAAGTTTTATGACCTTCTTACGCTCAGTGCGAAGGAATTTGTACAGTGGGTGGGCGCGTGGGAGTCTGTCCTTTCCTGCGGGAATATAGATTCATCAGCTCATAGACAAACTCATGGTGAAAGTGTTTAGTTCGTAGAAATCACGGATCTCGTCATACTCCTTCTGCAGGTCTTCCTCAGTGTATTCCACTCCGTAGTACTCTGGGAAGATTTCTGAACCATTGTCTTCAACGGAAACGCTGCCACCAAATGGTTCTGGCGGAGCTTCTGATGCCCCTGAAGGATTGACATTGTCGAGCTCGGCGCACACTGGCAGCCTTCTGATGGCGGATGGGCGTAGGCTACTATTCGACCCTACGAATGCGATACGTCTACATGTAGACTCCGAGAATGAGAAGAGTGCGATAAACAGAAGGAAGGCTGGTTCCATCGTCGTCTACAGTGGCCATTTTGCCATAGACATGTATGTTCAGCACATTATTAGCTGCATTAGGGGCATCTTTATACATTATTTGGCGCATACATACAGCACTGGATGGGTAATGGTGATATGTTGCCATAAGTGGGTGATGACTGCTCCCCAGTTATAAAGCAATTCCGCGAGAAATGGGTAATAACGATCATTAATAAAAAAGAAAGTCGATGTGTGTATGTATATGAATAGATGGGAGAGAGATTCCTACAATATTCAGGTACAACATCAACCTACACAAGCAATGCTGATATTAGTTTAACCAAACAAAAGAAGAACCCATTTCTCTCTGTTAAACAGCCTCGCTAGCACTTTTAGTGTATATAACAGTTGTATCAGCTCTTCAAGATAATGTTTGGGACACATAGGAAGAGTTCACGTGCTGTCTAAAATAGTTCATGTTGAGTAAAGGACGGAAAAAGGATGTTGAATATATAAATCTTTGGCATTGCAACTAAGATCTGTAGCAGCCATACATATCAATACAGTAATATTGGATATTCTGGATGGATGAGATTCACGTGGTTGCTCTGCCACTCACTGTTGCTGAGTGTTGTTAGAGCCATTTGCTATCAAGGCTTCATTTCCAGCCTGCATGCTCCTACTCAGCGAGCGAGGTTTACATTATTCGGCAACTTAAGGGACCGTGAAAAACTTGGTCGATCGCATTCTCCTAGAAAGGCACTACTGAGGGCCCTCACTACCCAGGTGCTGAGACATGGCCGCATCATCACAACTTTGAATAAGGCCAGACAAACGAAGCCTAGGGTAGAGCGAATAATAAAATATTCCAAAAAGTCGAATACGCGCTATGCCCGTGTTCTCATCAACAGGTGGTTGTATGATAGGGAACTGACGGAAAACATCCTAAAAATGGCACCCATACGCTTCAAAGAGAGACATGGAGGCTACTGCCGCATTCGTCGCCTCAGCTACAGTACTGTCGGTGACAACTCAAAAAGAGCAATACTGGAACTGTTGGACTATTGACTCTGATTCCATCATGAGTTGTAACAGAACACTATAGTTATAATAATGTTATTATGCAACAAATGACATTATACATACATCTCCTTTACAATTAATGTTATTGTAAGAATGGTTGTTATATTGTTACAGCGGGAATGCTCTGCATCATTTTCCTGTTACTCCAGGTACCTCATGCGGTGAGCTTCATGGTAGTTTCCGGAAGACATGTGGAACAATCTACTCATTGTGCGGAAGCACACAAACTCATTTTCCAAGATGCTTTCATCCTTGGAGTCAAAGCGGTACAAACTTGAACTGGTGGCAGGAAGTCCGTTGAGCAGATTTGTGTGGTTTTCACAGATGTCGAAAATGCGCTGCGTACCTAACTCTGCATTGTCTGGGGGAATCATAGCCTCAAACAGTAAATTTGAGGCGCCTTTGGACATCCCCAAGTCCATGGCTAACTTTATGAACTCTTCCTTGGAGAACTTTTCTGGAAGAGAGTTGTGAGATTTCTCGAATGACTTGTACTTGTTGGTCCACTTCTTATTGAATTCTTCTGCAACCTTTACAATTCCAACCACTCCAAACAACTTTAGCATGGGAATGTGAGAACTGATGTAGACCTTAGTGTTCATCTCATACAGGACATCTATAAGGAGTATGAAGCTCCGCAGTCTGCCGTCGGTCTCATTGGAAGCATCAAACTGTGGCACCTGAGATATCCATATAGTATGAAATGTGTTTGCGATAGCGATGAAGGCTTCAGTGCCAAGTGAAATCTCCATTTTGGTTTGTGTTTCTCCGCTTACCACTGACGATCCACAAAGGTTTGAAAAACGGAAAAATGCTTGCTTCCCGTCACTCAGAGGTACAATAACCTTTCTAAGCTCAGACACCTTAACCACTGCATCCTCTACTATTTCACCGGTACACCTCTTGCGAAATTCCGAGAGAAACGGCTCCTCCTGATCACCAGACTCACAGAAATAAACCTTGTCTATAGCTTCAGATGCGTTGGTGAAATTGTACCCCTGTCTGAAATCCTTTGCTTGTAGATGGAATATATCACAGTTGGCCTTTAGCAGAGGTATGAAGGGGAGGAAGCGTTCTCTGTTAAGACCATTAAGGTATAGATCGTCTGGAGGTCTATTTGAAGTGCAGATAACGGTTACTCCCATCTGAATGGATGTTATGGTGTATCATGATGGTCATGTAGCGATTTCACAGGTAGTGGTAACTCTAAAAGTAGCGTCAAGAGCCAGTACATTCACATAAAACGGAAACAGCTACCACCTACATATAACTCACATTAAACAACTTCTCAAAAAGAGGCTTCAGGATCATAGCATCTGAAATGTGATTGACAAAGAACTCATCGAGGCATAGCATGCGGATGTCTCCCATGACTCTTTTCGCCACAACCTCCATCAAGTCTCCCTTAGACTCTGTCTTGTGTTTATGCAGCTCTTGCTGAACTTTAATGATGAATTCGTGAAAATGCATTCGCATTTTGGGTGATTCAATCTTCTTGTAAAACATGTCCATGAGGACTGTTTTACCCTGGCCCACTCCGCCGTGTATGTATAGGCCTCGATGAGCGGGCTCTTTTTTGCCCTTCAAAAGAGAGGACAACCATCCCTTTTTCACTTTTGGCGCGTCAAACTCCTTCCTTAGTAGATCAAGTCGAGTACAAAGTTCTCGTTGCGATGGAGTGAGGCTCTCCCATGGCAGGGAGAAGAGCCTCCTTAGGCTTACCCTAAGCATTTTACTCCGGGTATATCGGCTGCTTTGCAGAAATCTGACGTTCAAGACGACTCACAACTACATCCTCCTTTTGGCAGTCAGATGGACTTGGCACCGAACCAAACTGCCAAGCGAAGGAACAACTGGCACGCAAACCTCCGCAGAGGCTGCTTAGAACACAGTTGACTGCGGGAGCGACATCAAAGGGAGAGTAGAAAGCCACACGGTAGCTATAACGCTCAAAAACGTAGTGTCTAATGGCCTTTCTATGCTTGAAGCGGGACTTTAGGTAGGTTACACGCCAACGTTTACGTGGAATGTGAGAGAATTCGACACGTGGAAATGCCGGTTTCTGAATATTATATTAATAAAATTGGTTTCCTTACCTGCTGCTGCGAGGTAGACACAATCTTTCGAATCTTCTCGACGCAGTCCCTCAACTCGTGTTTCCTGGGACCGGATATGTCGACTACAAGCGACCTGATGCTATATGCATTGTTCATGGCAGTTATATTAATTATAATGTGTGGCTATCCGGCTGTTTATAAAGGTCTACTATCACTTTGCTACTCATTTCAGGGGGAACATGTGCTTGCTGGCACCAGAAGTTGTGCGGTCGCCAACAGAGTCACCTGAAGCGCGAAGACGAAGACGCGATAGCAGAAAGTCCAACAACTGCTGCGGCCATCTTCTTCTTACTTCCTGAAGAGGCAAAAGTGTACGGGTTTCTGCGTCCCTGAGAGAAGGTCAACACGACAAATTTCACACAAACCTAGACATTTCTACGACAACAGCAGAAAGAGTTGCAGCGCCGGATATGCGAATTGATTGTACAGTCACAAATGTCTCCTGCTCCATTTCACTTGGGCCATATATGTGGAGGTAGCTCATTTTAAGGTCGATCATCTTGTTCATGAGGTCGCCGACTATGAGAAGGTTGTGCCTCGGTTCCCAAGAGTCCTCCCAGTCTCCCTTCCACCTCACAAGGAAGTAATCCTTCTTAAATCTCGGTTTGTAGTCCAAAAGATCCTCCACCTCTACGGCCTCCTCAGGCTCAACCGCTGTCTGGATTGTATCTTTGACATCCGCTGTTTTGCCAGAGGCGCCGGAGGATCCCCCTTTGGAACGTGATTTATCTTCGGTACTTGATTTAACTGCCTCAGAAGCCGGTTGCACGATAATAGGTTTAGACTTTTCCACAGCACTAGATCCTACATTCTCAGTCTTCTTTTGCTTCTTGGAGTTGCTGCGCAACAGTTACAAGTGGCCAGTATAAACCCACGATGTGACGGTATCCTGTGGAGACGATCCGGAATGCTTTGAGCTACCATCATTACGGGCAGACGAGCTTCCGGAGGAGCTTTTACTGCAAGAGGAATAAGTCAATGTGGTGACACAGGAACGCAACAGCAACATCACGACGTACATATACAGCCAGATTCATCAATAATTCCACTAATTCTCCCATAGTCACTCCTATGTTTTGACGCCTGACCGCGTAGACAATGGATGACATGGGACAAAATACAAGAGGGCACACACACAGACGCCGGTACTTACGAGCCTTTGCTGCTATCTCCGACGCGGGCTTCCAAGCGCTGCTCCTTTAGCGCCTTCATCTTCTCGGCAAATGCTGGCAAATTAGTCAAGTTAGCCTGTTGGGATTGAGTTAAACATCGACGGAAGTACCTCCGGTTCCCATGTGTTCTCAGAGTCGGGGAATCCCTTCCACTTAACCAGGTATTTTGGCTTGTTTTTCACCAGCTTAATATCAACGATATCCTCTACTTCATACTCTTCCTCCTCAGTCTGAGGCTCAGACTCCACGTCGTCGTCCTTTTTCTGCTTCATCCCTCAAATCTATAAATAATGTTACACGCGTTACGGGGCCATTTATGGTAGGTTATTTCTAAATCTAATGGCTAGAAACAACCCAGACACTATTATTTTGTTCGCGCCTTCTCACATTAAATCGGCATATGGAGCCCCCGTTTCACCATCATAGCACAACATCACGTCCTGAACACATCTTGTTCAGTACACTCTGTGACCCCAGCACTTCCAATTTGTATAATTTTTACTATTCTACAGGCTATTAAGCTATATTCTGTTCTAGCTGACAGATGCATATTGCTCATATGCCTTTTGAGCTAGACACACTACTATTCCAGATCTGGCATGCCGATTGGCTCAGTTCGCCCCCTGATCTGCTTGATGTGTTCCTTCAGATAGGCATTCTTCTCTTCTAGCACCACCTTAGCAGATGCTAGTCGTTCCTCAGTGTCCCTAATGTTGGCAGCCCATAGCTTGGTGTCAGTGTCTGCGTGAAACTCTAGGGCGGCAAACCCTGTTAGCTCTAGGATTGCCAACTCATGATTCTTATCCAAGGGCACGTCTTTGATCAACCTGGACATCTTCTCGCTGAATGGTTCCCTACATTCTATGATCTCCACGTCCTCCATGCGCCCAGATATACGACTGAAAGCGTTTATGATATATGGAGGTAATACCATACCTTAAATAAGCCTCCTGCACATTGCACTTATCATACAGCTTAGCGATTGCCCTCGCATTTTCGTTCGTCAACACTGGGTTTCTCAGAGGAACCCTTTCATCATTAAGCAGCTTGACTTCCACCTGAGCGTTGCATGATGGGTGATATGTTACTCTCATTAAAGAGGATGAACAAGCCACTTACCCGCAGAACGGCCTCCTTTGAGTCCAGGATATCGACAATGGACAGTCTCTGGACTGCCCTGACGACAATCTTGCCAGTGGTATCCAGATCAGAAATGTCGACGAACTGATAAGCATGCTTTATCACTTGTCACTGTAATACATACCTCACACATGCAAACATGAGGGCTTATTTCTGCCTCCTCCTGCGGTGAAGTGGCCGGCTGCACGAACGCCACGCCGACTCCAAATAGGT